>OZ024884.1:28067047-28767547 GCA_964017185.1 Rugalucina vietnamica | reverse complement strand
TAACAAGTCATTTGATGAGCATCAACAAAAATAATGATTAAATTAGATATTGGTGACTGACCGCCGAAGAAATGAGGCGGTGCCCCTATTAAACTAGATGAATCTTGGCTAATAGAAGACCTAGACAGCTGAAATTGGTATCAACCGGTTACTAAGACAATGTTCTTTAACCATATGATGTTATGAATAAATCATATGAATGTTTGTTTCATGAATTGCAATAAGAACTTCAGAAACAGAGAAAATTTGCAGAAACGTGAAGGGGTATACCAACAAAATCACTTGTATCTCCACTGTCAATAGCTGTCTAGTAGTCAAAATGGCAACAATAGTTACTATTTGATCACTTTAATAATGAATAATTGCCATGTTATCACAATATATATTAATTATTGTATACAGACCACTGTATACAGCTGTACATACCACAAAACATATGAGGTTGCAGCAAAGGTACACGCGTCTCTATTGCTGGACACCCTTAATTTTTTGCTGTTTACAATTTTATCGACGTTTTATGAATATCCATGAAACTTAATCTGATATGATTAGTATACTGAAATCAAAAATCTTGCACCACCCTGTTTTTGTTATTTTATATGATTGAGTGAATTATTCTTATTACGAACATTATTTGGGATTAATTCCAATAAATCTTTGACTTTGCAGCAAATTCAATAAATGTGGATGACAATGGAAAATTTTGTGGGCAAAAAGTGTAAAATTGCAATTTTTGGGGAAAAATGATTACCAATAAAAACATTTAATCAGTTTTCATTGTACATGTGATCTGAATCATGACAATAGCAGAAAAACAACAAAACCTTTTGATTTTTAGGGAATTTTGTGTTTTTACAAAATTTTAAAAATTTTCATTTTCGGAAAATTGACAGATGGTTTTGAAAATTCCTTTTAAACAGCAAAGAAAACAAACAAAATTGCATTTTAGGCTTGCTATGGCAGGCAAGCACATACCCTACACGACTCTGTTGACAAGTTTCATAAACTGAAGTCAAGTTTGTTTGCTGTACTTCCAGTTTGCATGCAGAAATTTTAATTTTGATTTTACAACTGCCATTTAGTAATTTTGTGGGGTTTTATGTTCCATTGTACTGCTTTTTCTTTCATTCATTTTTAGGGACCAAACAAACAGTCCCAGCAAAGCAGCGTAAAGTTGGTGCTTTATGTGGTACAGTTTTAAAACAAAAGCAAAGTGCACCAAATGAAGCACTAACTTTACGCTGCTTTCCTGTGACAATTTGCTTTGTTCCTACCAAATAATTGTTTTGGACAAGTTGCTTTATCCTCACTGATTACAATAGCACATAAAAAGATAAAATAACATAAGGAAATGGTAGCTGTAAAATCAAAATTAAAAATTATTGCATACAGACCGGAAGAACAGCCAACTGATATGACTTCTTTTTTACGAAACTTGTCAAATGTGTCAAATGGGGTATGTGCTTATCTGCCATAGCCTAAGAATTCATTCTTGTTCGTTTTCTTTGCTGTTTAAAGGAAATTTTCAAAACCACCAGTTAATTTTCCGAAAATGCCAGTTTCCAAATTTTATAAAAACTTCAAATTCTCTAAAATTCAACATGTTTTGTTGCTTTTCTGCTACTTCATGATTCAGATCGCATGTACAATGAAAACTCATTGAAAATTTTCATTGATAATCAGTTTTAGCCAAACAAATGCAACTTTACAATCTTTGCCCCCAAATTTGCATTGTCATCCACACTTTTGAATTTGCTGCAAATTCAAAGTTTTGATATTGAAATTAATCAAATTAATCAAAAATAATGTTAGAAATAAGAATAGTTCTACTTAATCATAAAAAAAAAAAAAAAAAAAAAAAAAAAAAAAAAAAAAAAAAAAAAAAAAAAAAACAAGGTGGTTCAAGATATATATCAGAGCACTGGGAAATGGTGTATTGTCCAAGCAACTATATGATATCAATTTAGCAGGCAATGGGCAGCCGGGATTTAAGTGATTTTGTTGGTATATGTCTTCATTTTTCTCTTATTTTCTCTTTTTACCATATAAGAAGGTTTGAATATCAGGTTACATGGTTATAATACATTGTCATAGCAATCATTTGAAACCAGGTTCTGTACAGTTATGCTAGACACAAGCCATTTTGTAAGGTATACCCTCTTATTTGTCGTGATTCTTCTCCAGTCTGTAAAGATTTCACTAATATTTATTAATTTAAAACTAAAAATAAGTTTATACATTTTTCAGACGACAAACCATTTTTTAGAAGACAAACTGCATAGCCTAAAGCATCAAGCTGCTACCACTTTTATATCACTCTAGGTCTATTGACATGCCAGACGCTAATAATTATGTACGTAAACATATTATTTTTCGGTGATTTCCCAAACCTTTTATAGTTTTTTTTTATATTAGTAGTGATAAATATGCAAATGAGATAATTTTCAAATATACGACAATACATCTGTAAAATTGTCAAATGGTGTCAAATGGTGTCAAATTATGTGCAACGATGATAGCTTGGGTCTGAAAAACGTTTTTATGTTTTTTTTAATGATTTTTCGGCCATTTAAATGTTTTAATTAAAATTTACAAATATGCAAATAAGATAGTTTGCATAACTTACCTTAAGATAAAACGGCTATAGTAAAGAAGCTTTAAAATGAGACCAAGTTCAGTGGTCTATGATAAGTCATAACGGATATTTGATCAATTTTGTAGGTCAAATTAATCCCATGTGGTAATGGTAATATTGTAACATTACATGTAATATAAATATAAACAACTTGGCGTTACACCGTTACAATTGAGGCACCTCTACCAAATGAAAATAACACAAGCATGTCATTCTTACCTTGCACATTGGTGTTTGCAGCTTTGTACTGCACAGAAATTATTACAGAAACCCTTATGTGTTTGTAAATGTAAACCCACATATTTTTTGTAACATACGTTACATAAATTGAGAACCATCTATATCAAGTTGATAAAATTATGTATCAAACATAATGTCATTGAAGAATCTTGCAGACAAATGTTAGAAGTATGGTAAAACAACATATTGTTCATTCCCAATCAAAGAATATTGCAAATTTATTTAGCTGGTAACAGTTGTTTTAATGGCCGTTATACTGTTACGCCCCGGCGTACAAAGTGCAAACATCTCTCATTTGAATGCAAATAACACAAACATGACATTCTGATCTGGCACATTGGTGTTTGCAGATTTGTACTCCACAGAAGTTATTACTGAAAACCGTCTTTGCTTATAAATGTAAATTCGCATATTTTTGTTACATACGTTACATTAGTCATACAAATAGAGACCCATCTATGTCAACTTGATAAGATTATGCATCCCACACATTTTCCTCAAAGAATCTTGCAGAAAAATGGAAGAATTATGGTATAACAACCTATTGTTCATTCCCATTCAAAGAATACTACAAATATATACAGCTGGTAAAAATTGTTATTTAAATGACTGTTACACCGTTACGCACCGGCGTTCAAAGTGCAAACATCTCTCATTTGAATCAGAAAAGACTGCTCTTTAAGAAAGACTATGTCTGCGAAATTCCTTAGTGGGGAGCAGGACCTTTTACAGCCAAAAGTCTATGAGATTTTTCATGTGCCGTTGATATTCGTATAATTATAATTTATACAGTCCCGGTAAAAAATCAACAACATATTCCTCTTTCCTCGGAGGACCCTAAGCTATTTTTCTCGGAGAAAGAACGCTAAATTTCTCTTTTCATTAAGATATTTCGCGTTTCGTTCAGTTCGATTTCTCGGAGAAACACCGAGAAATTTCACCGCGACCGCAGGTATTAACCGGTGAAAACAGGTAAGTCCAGATTTACCTGTTCGCGGTGTTTCTCGGAGAAATATTGTGCACGATTGTGAAAATCGATTTTACCATATTTTTAATAATTAAAGTAGTTTTAGACCTTTAACTGATCAGTATTTATAAGTGTTTTTTGTATATGGCACCTCTAACAGTTCGACACGTTTTAATAAGGCACATTAATTACTGAGCAAACATTCCACAAGCTTCTTCACTGGTTTCCGTTACGGTTGGTCAAGCATGACTCGACTCGCATTTGACATACAAATTAAGAAGTACTTTGTTTCATCTCAATTATGTCTTTATCCAAGTAGTTTCATTTGTTTGAGCTAGGAAACATAAAAGCAATAGGCCATAAACATGTACGAGTATAATAGGTAACCATTTTGCGCATTCTTGAATTCATATTGTAATGAAATAAATGTTTTCTGGTTCTGGTTGTATGTCAAGCTATGGAAACGTGCATGTAGAATGAAATGGCATAATTTCATCACATTGTCAGCTTATGGAGCAAGCTATTTTTGTAAAATTTTATTGACCCGATTACCCTGCAGCGATCTCCTAACTCCTATAGTCAAAGTCAAAGTCAAAATTTATAAACTACCCGACTTAAAATAAATTTTGACTTTGACTTTGACTTTGACTTTGAAGGCGGATAACGAGAAAACAACTTATACACTTTTCTTTTTTTAAGCATCTGTTTTTCTTGCTAAATGAATAAACGCAAAACCTATTGCCATGCATAACGACAACTCCGCCATGAACATTTTGTGTTGGCGGCATGTTGTTTTTACAAGGTGTGGTCCGAAATGTCAAGTGCATAGGAAAGTGCATGATACATGGTGAAAAATGACAAGTAAAGACAATTTATCAATTACTGATAGTTGATAAATTAATTGATAATTAATCGAGTAAATTAACAAACGCATTTACATGTTCATGTGCTTTAAACCCATATACATTGTATGAGGTATTCCTCAACATATTTACACACATCATGATAACATGTCCATGTAATGTATACCCCACTTTAATATGAGCCGCGTCATGAGAACGCTGGACTTATACTCATGCGATAATAAAGTCGCAGATCAACCGTGCAGTATCTGCACAGCTGATCAGCGCCTTTGTTTTCACTACTCGGCTAGTACAACCCCCCTACTTCTTTAACCTGATATTTCTGTACGCTGTGGCTTGGCTCGGATGTACGTTACATGTAACGTGGCTGTACGTTACATGAAACGTACAGCCGAGCCAAGCCACAGCAAACCCCGTCGATGGAAAAGCATGCTCATCCACCATGGGTGGTTTACTGCGCTATATACCTAACACTTACTCGATTTACAAAGTCTCGAGTTTGAACTTTGCATATTTCCAAGGGAAGCTATCCCGTTACATTACTTCCCCCTCCGAGAAGACTCGCCCCGAGTCTTGGCCTGGGGACTACATGGGTAAGGCAACCCCGGTCTGGCGTTTTTTCATCATCCCACCGCTGCCACCAAATGTAACGAGCGGCCGAGCCGAGCCACAGCAAACCCCGTCGATGGAAAAGCATGCTCATCCACCAAGGGTGCTTTACTGCGCTATATACCTAACACTTACTCGATTCACAAAGTTTCGAGTTTGAAATTTGCATATTTCCAAGGGAAGCTATCCCGTTACATGATCAAGATGTATAGATATGAATTTTTCACCGTATTCGATCTACTAAGTGCACTTGTTCCAAAAATCGTACATCCTGATCGTTTCCGAAAAACATGTGCAGCTCGACTAGCACACAGCTCAACTGGCGTATGGATATCTTACATCAAATTTACACGTTAAATCGCATTAAAACTTAACCTTTATTAATGTTTCCGTAGAAGGCAGGAACGGATACACTCATTTTACACGAAAACAAATACATGACCTTATATTTTGGTGTCAGTTTTAAAAATTACCGGGACCGTCTAAGTATACAAACTTTAATATGCATGTGCATGAATAGAAAAATCACTGCGCAATATTGCTGTTACTAACGTCCTTGTCCTCAGCCACGGTTATGTCGGTACGTTTTCGTCGCTTTATGGTACTGTACAAGTTTGGGATGTCCTGACGTTCGAAATGGGCTACACAACATTCGTATTTGTAAACGCTTCACTTACAAAAACTACCGAAACAGCATCCGACACGCTACGAACTGCAGATACTTGAGTATGTATGTTTTGTATGTTTGATGCATCCACATTTATATCTCCATGTCGTTACACAAATGACGACAAAATAATGGTGCATACGTAAAAGAAAAATAAAAGAACAATACTATCATAACCGACATTGTCCCAAATTCATGTACATGTAAAGAAAAGTTTGTATATTTCAGCCACTTACTTTGCTGCACTGTGTGACATATCCTATACAAAAGTATTTGTTGCACATAATGCGTTTTTCATCTAATTAATCAATCAGAATTAAAGAGGGAGCGAAATAAAAATTTAAGACCATTAAAATTTCTCGACTGTATATACATGTACATTTACAATGTTCCATACAAACCGCAATTCTGCACAAGGTATAACAAACATGTAAATGTATTTTTGAGGTTTTCCGATCTCTCCTTCCGAAAGCGTTGCTGCCTTTTGTGTCGATGATGTTTTAAAGAAATAATTTCATATACCGTAACTTTAAAATTACGAAAACATGCCCATGCAATATACTCAGATGTTTAAAGAGGAAAAAAATGAAAATTTTCAGTAGAAAATGTTTGCTTTTTCTTATTCATGCTCAAAACATAGATTGTGGGTACACGTTATAACCGCCTCACCGAGGACCACAATCTTATGTTTTGGAGCAAAAGATAAAAAAAAATAGATATACCCCTGCATACCCCAGTTTTGCTTTTGATGGGATACACATTTTCCATGAAATGTTTTCCTGATGTAAAATGTTTGAACAAGAATGATTTTAATGATGCAAATGCATGTGCGTGAATAGCAATGTATGGACATGTACATTCATATCTACGTGATGTATTTAGCCGTCAATTGGGAGTAAGTCATATGACAGTGTTGGCTGCACGGTCGGCATTTTTATTATTTCACTTTATGGCAGACAGCTTCATTATCATGTGAAGGAGCAGTGTCAGCTTCGTGTTCATTAGAGAATGTGACACAAAAACATGACTGTGTGTGCCGAAACACACTTCCTGGTAATGCTGCAAATTCTACCACTTGGTCAAATCAGTCAACTGTGATTTCTGTAAATTTTGTTGACCATTTATGTATGTTAATACCATGCAATATTACGGGTGAAAGGGCATCAATTTAGGCGATCCCATAAGTTCATGATTTAAACGGCTTTGTGGTTGTTCATGGAGAATAACTTTTGATGCAAATTCTTTCCTACTACATGTAGTCTCGATATAAAACATACGAGTATATATACATGTACATGTGCATGTACATGTACGAATGCTCAAATTATTTGCGATTTATATGGAACCATAATCTGAATATTTGATAACGGTTAACAGCTTACCAAGAAATGCTGGCGGACAAGTAAGGTCCGAACATTTAATAAGACAGGCCGCGATGGTTTTACATGTATAGATAGTGCGTTCGCTTCGAAAAAAAAGTTGCGATTTCGATCTCCGGCCGGTATATTCATGTTATTTTGATGACTTGTGTTTATCCTGACATAATTAAAGTAAACCGCCTGTTAAATCATTGCTATTGTACATAATTAAATACCTTTGATCAAATGTCATTAAACTTATTTATTCATTCAATGAAAATGATTCTGATTATCCACATAGTCACTAGAAGTGTGGTAATTTTATTCTTTGTCGGAAAGGACTATGCTCAAGGCGCGAATTTTTAATGACGCCCTTGATTTTTAAATGATTTATTTTTTCGCTTCCATTCTTCTGTTCAAAGATCGAATAATCATGGATGATGTGAAAAGCAACACAAGTGACAAAGGTCATTATAAATTTCAATGTAATCAAGAATATATTTATGTGGATTATAAGCCATCTAAACAAATAAATACGTAACATCTGCAAGTTTCATACTTGCAAATACTTATTATTTTTTTGATTTATTGTTTTATATTTATTCAAAAATTATAAACATGCATTTGTCTTTTAAATTCCTCCGAGAAACTCCGAGAAAAAGAGTTTTATCGATAAATCCAGGTAATTACCTTTCTCGGAGAAACACCGAGAAATTTCACCGAGAAACACCGCGAAATTTTGCGCAGACGATTTCGTCTACCTGGCTTATTTCGCGGTGTTTCTCCGAGAAATAAAAATTTCGCGTTTGCCATGGTTGCGGAGAAACGCGGAATATGTTGTTATTTTTTTACCGGGAGTGTACATATTAGTGAGAAACTCTTGCATGTTTATTTACAAAACTAGTCGAACAGCTATCATAATTCAACTAGTTTATGCACTTAAAGGCAGTTCATACCTGACTGCAATTGTGTTATTTTTGGACCATTTGAAGATTAGTTTTCAGCGCAAGTGGATATGTATCAATATAGTGCATTTTGAGTAAAATCAGTAAGATGGAGTAGTCGCATTATAAATGTTCAATTGTGGATATTCAACAGAAATAGCTCGTAAAAAGTATCGTTTGTTCTGATGTAGTTCCACATCGGGAATATCGTAAATCCATGACGTAAAATCTACAGCTTTCTCTCATGGTTCAAAAATGCGCGATTTGTTCTTAGTGCAAATACCAAATCTATTGAAAAGTGATAAAGTAGCTAGCAGTTGACGATTCGACTATTTCATGCTAGTTAAATGTTAACGATTTGACTATGTCATTCCAGTTAACGGTTTACGATTTGACTATGTCATTCCAGTTAACGGTTAACGATTCGACTAAGTCATTCCAGTAAACGGTTAACGATTTCACTATGTCATTCCAGTTAACGGTTAACGATTTGACTATGTCATTGAATTTCCCGTTAACGGTTAACGATTCGACTATGTCATTCCAGTTAACGGTTAACAATTTGACTATGTCATTCCAGTTAACGGTTAACGATTTGACTATGTCATTGAATTTCCAGTTAACGGTTAACGATTCGACTATGTCATTCCAGTTAACGGTTAACGATTTGACTATGTCATTCCAGTTAACGGTTAACGATTTGACTATGTCATTCCAGTTAAGGGTTAACAATTTGACTATTTCATGCCAGTTAAAGGTTAACGATTTGACTATGTCATTCCAGTTAAGGGTTAACAATTCGACTATTTCATGCCAGTTAAAGGTTAACGATTTGACTATTTCATTCCAGTTAATGGTTAACGATTTGACTATATCATTCCAGTTAACGGTTGACGATTTGACTATTTCATTCCACATAAAGACAGGGCTGGGGTATAAAAGGTCTCACAGGTATACCCGTGTCATTATTTCTCTGACTGTTGAAAGATTAACATCAATTCAGTGATTCTGATTGGTTTTCAATTGAGGGCTACTGTGACATCACAAAATGATTGACAGGTCTTTACCCGCCAGTAACTTTGTGTTACTGATCGTTCCAAGTCGATACTTCTGTGGTGGTTCTTTTCGTTTTATGTCTTGGTGTTTAAAATATTTTTGTGCTGTTGGCGCCTTATGTATGTTTGCATATTTTTAGTTAAGTTAAGGTAACTGAGTGGCCACCTATTGGGAAAATAGCTGCTCATTCGGCTTACGAAATGTTTTCATGGTATAAGTACCTGATTGTTAGTTTGGTTTTTTCCCACCTTGGTTTTTGGAGTGGGAGTCTTTTTCTGATTGCGCCGTTTCCTGATCTTTGCCTACTTGTACTTTCTTACCTGTCTGCAAATAGCCTTATTATCTCTTTCTATGTAACAGGAGGCACACTTCATAATTGGTTACAATAGACAGTCAAAACTGTTTTGTCATGAATAATTTATTTCTTGGTTTTCTTCAAATAATTACTAAAAATGTTTCAATAAATAAATAAATAAATAAATAAATAAATAAATAAATAAATAAATAAATAAATAAATCATGTGATTTCTATCTGTCAGACATTAAAATAAAAGTGGAAATATGAATTAATATTCTTGAAAGGGAAGGATATTAAAATGATCATAATTTAACATTTTATTGACAATTTGAATAAATAAATACAAAATTATAGTGATTCTGTTTACCATGTACTAAACTAGATTTTACTTCAGTAGTATATAAAGGTTATAAGAAGCAAAATAAAAAAAATAGGAACTTATGTTCTTGAAATGCATAAGCATTGAAAATCATCATAATTTAACATTTTAATGATACATAAATACAAATGTGTGTCTCAAATATGTGATTCTGTTTAACATACACAAAACTGGATTTTACTATACTATTAAATGTATAAAAATATGCGAATAAAAAGCATTTTTCAGATTATTATTGTTTCCTATTCCTGTCTTATGCAGCTATATCGGTATTATTGATAAATGAATTGTGGCTGTTTATTACAGTCAATAATTATTACCTGTGATCCTCATCAGTTTTATGACCCCTATAGGTAGCCAGCTTACCTGGTGTAAGCCACGCCAACTGCTACTGCCTGGCTACCTGTTCTCTTTGATGCTGGGTACCAGACCCCCCGGCATGAAAACCCTGTCTTTAACGATTAACGATTCGAATATTTAATTCCAGTTAGCGCTAAACAATTAAAATAAAATGGTGACGTAAACAACAAAGATGTAGATAAAATAAACTGAAAACCTAAAGATAAATCACAGCAGAGTGGTCTTGGAAAGGTCATTAAGATAAGACAACTGTAATGGGCACAAAAAGCAAGAGTTATCGTCATTGGTTCTTGTAAAATTTGTATGATTAAATATAGACTACATATACTGTGATGAAAATCATAGTGGTAGAAGAAATTTGCATATCCCATCAATAGAAGAAGTAAAAAGAATGGAAAAATGAAAATGCATCGAAATGGCTTGTTTTGTTCTTTCGTATTTAAAAAAATATCAATAATTAAACACGTGTTTTAAAATCTATAACTAGAAGGCCTCTTCGGACTCAGATCCAGTCGGTATTGAAAGGCAAATATTAGTTTTACATTGTTACTTAGCATACTACTGTGGGATCGCCGTTCATGATAAACTCACGTTTTTTGCTCTCGGTTGAAAATGGATTGATATTTCTTGTACACATTTTGGATATGAATATCAATAACATAAGCGCAACTAATATATTTTTTCTTTCAATATTTACTTTACTTACAGCTGCTATATCTTGAAAAAATAGATAACTTATTTGTACAAAAGGGACAGTCATTAGGTCAGAATATGATGTAAGAGTACAACAGGAACAACCATTACACCAGAAGATGATGGTAGAGTACAAAAAGTACAACAATTACGTCAGTAGATGATGATAGAGTAGAAGAGGATCAACCATTATGTCAATAGGTGATGGTTCAGTACGAGAAGAACAACCATTTGGTCAGTAGATGATGATAACGTACAAGAGGAAAACCATTAGTTCAGAAAATCATGGTAGAGTACTAGATGAACAACCATTACATCAGTACATGATAGTGGTGTACAAGAGGAACAACCGTTAGACCAGTAGATGATGGTAGAGTACAAGGGGAACAACCACTGGACCAGTAGATGATGGTACGATACAAGACGAACAACCATTATGCCAGTAGATGATGTTTGAGTAAAAGAGGAACAATCATTGGATCAGACGATGATGTTAGACTATAAGAGGAACAACAATTACGTCAGTAGATGATGATAGGGTACAAGAAGAAAAACCATTAGGTGAACAACCATTACGCCAGAAGATGATGGTAGAGTACAAGAAGAACAAATATTACGCCAGTAGATGATGATAGAGTACAAGAGGAGCAACCATTAGGTCAGTAGATGATGGTTGCGTACAAAAGGAACAACCATTAGGTCAGAAGATGATGGTAGAGTACCAGAGGTACAACCATAACATCAGTACATGATAGTGGTGTACAAAAGGAAAAAATACATAAGACAAGTACATGATGGTAGAGTACAAGAGAAACAACCATTCGACCAGTACATGATGGTAAAACACAACAACCATTTGGTCAGTAGATGATGGTAACGTACAAGAGGAAAACCATTAATTTAGAAAATCATGGTAGAGTACTAGAGGAACAACCATTACATCAGTACATGATAGTGGTGTACAAGAGGAACAACCATTGGACCAGTAGATGATGGTAGAGTACAAGAAGAACAACCATTGGACCAGCAGATGATGGTAAAGTACAAGAGGAACATACAGATAGTAGAGTACAATAGCAACAGCAATTGTGCAAGTAGATGATGTTAGAGTATAAGCGGAACAATCATTGGACCAGAAAATATGTAAGACTGTTAGAGGAACAACCATTACGTCAGTAGATGATGAAAGAATACAAAAGGAAAAGACAAAACATCAGAAGATTATGGTAGAGTACATTAGGAACAACCTTTACGCACGATGATGGTGGTAGAATACCAGCGGAACAACCATCATGCCGGTAGTTGATGATAGAGTACAAAAGTAACAGCCATAAGGTTAGAAGATGAAGTAAGAGTACAATAGGAACAACCATTACGCCAGAAGATGATAGTAGAGTACAATAAGATTAACAATTACGGCATTGAATGATGATAGAGTACAAGAGGAACAACAATTATCTTAACAGATGATGGCAGAATACAAGAGGAACAAATTTAGGTCAGAAGATGCTGATGGAGTACCAGAGGAACAACCATTACGTCAGTACATGATACTGGTGTACAAGAGGAACAACCATTGGAACAGTAGATGATGGTAGAGTACATGAGGAACAACCATTGGATCAGTAGAGATATTGGTAGAGTACAAGAGAAACAACCATTGGACCAGACGATGAAGATAGAGTACAAGAGGAAAACCTTAGGACCAGTAGATGGTGGTAGAGTACAAGAGGAATAACCATTGGACAAAGTACAAGAGAAACCATTGTACCAGTAGATGATGTTAGAGTAAAAGAGGAACAACCATTAGACCAGAAGATGATGTTAGACTATAAAAGGAACAGCCACTGGACCAGTAAATAATGTAAGACCATAAGAGGAGAAAACATTGTGCCCCTAGATCATGTTAGACTATACGAGGAGCAAGAGTACAAGAGGAACAGCCGTTGGACTAGTAAACGATGGTAGAGTACAAGGGGAACAATAATTTACCAGTAGATGATGAAACAGTACAAGAAGAACAACCACTGGATAATAGAGATGACAGTAGTGTTTAAGAGGAACAACCATTGTGCTAGTATATGAAGGTAGGGTACAAGAGGAACAACAATTGGACCAGTAGATGATATTAGACTATAGGAGGAACAACCATTAGACCATTAGATGATGTTGAAGTACAAGAGGAACAAACATTGGACCAGAAGATGATGTTGAAGTACAAGAGGAACAACCACTGGTGTAGTAAACGATGGCTGAGTAGAAGAAGAACAACCATTGGACCAGTAGATGTTCGTAGAATATAAAAGAACCAACCATTGTACCAGTAGATGATGCTAGACTATAAGAGGAACAACCGATAGATCAGTAGAGGATAATAGAGTACAAGAGGAACAACCATTGGACCAGTAGATGGTATTTTAGTATAAAAGGAACAACTATTGGGTCCGTACATGATGTAAGACTGCAAGAAGAACAACCATTGGACCAGTAGATGATAGTAGACTTTAAGAGGAACAACTATTGTGCCAGTAGATGATAGTAGAGTACAAAAGGTACAACCATTGGACCAGTAGATGATGGTAGAGTACAAAAGGAACATCTATTGGGTATGTAGGTGATGGAAGAGAAAACGAGGAACAACCATCGGGTCAGTAGATGATGGTGTACATTTATTTGGTTAGTAGATGATGGAAGAGTACAAACTGAACAATGAAGGGACAAGTAGATAATAGTTTAGTTCAAGAAGAACAGCCACTGTGTCAGTAGATTACGGTAGAGTACTAGAGGAACAGATATTTGATACAATACATACGGAACAAACAGTGGACAGATAGATGATAGTACAGTACAAATGGGAGAACAACAGAGGAACAATCATTGCGTCATTGGATGATAAATGAGCACAAAAGAAACAACCTTTGGATAAGTAGATGATGTCAGTGTAGAAAAGGATAAAATATTTGGTCAGTTAAAGAAGAGTACAAGAGAACAACCAGTGGGTCGGTAGATAATGGCAGAGTACCTTAGGACAAACCACTATGTCAAATGAGGATAGCTAAGCATAACAGGAACTGGGTCAGAGGGTGGTAGCAGAGTACAATAGGAATAGCCAGTGAGTCGATAGCTGATAGCCGAATGCATAAAAGAAACAAGCAGTGAGTCAGTAGATGATAGTTGAGTATAATTTGAACAACCTTTTGGTCAGTTGGTGGTGGTAGAGTTGGGTTGATAAGAGTAGAGTACAACAGGAACAACCTATGAGTTAGTAGGTGTTAGTTGAGCACAATAGGAACAACCATTGAGTTATGAGGATGATTTCAGAGTACAAGAGGTAAAAAATCAGTCGGGCCAGTAGATGATAATAGAGTATAATAGGAAAAGCTAATGGGACATTAGATTGTATTTGAGTACAGTATGCCTCACGTATTCCCGTTTTGATTACGGTGGATTGAAACGTCGCAATTTGCCGACGGGAACATGGTATAAATGCTACATAAACGCTTCGCTTATATAATGTTTCCGGCGATCACGGCAGCTCCGTTGGTCCGAAATTCCTTGCGTTGTTTCACATTTTCCCGTTTTGATCACGTTGAACTGAAACGTGGCTGCCATGGTCGCCGGGGACATACCCGTACTGTATAAAAGCTACGTTACATTACGTGCAAGCTACTGGAGACCATTAGCCCGAAATGTAGCGTGCCGGGAATTTTGGTCATTTATTCCTCGGTATTCAAGTTCTGTCTTGTAAGATTTTCTCACACAGTATTACGACATCCGTGACGAGCCGTGGTTCAGTCAACAGACATAATTGTTCGTCACTTTCGAAAACTCCATAGACTTCAATGTATTTTCACATTTACAATAAAAATTATCCTGCCTCTTCTGGTCGACACATTTTTATGATTTGGTGTCATTGGAAAGTTAGATAAATAAAGCAATAAACAAAGGTCATTTGGTGAAGTTTCGACTTTTCACTTTTGAAATACAAAAGTTTAAAGTTTAGCGAAATTTTGAAAAAGGTACTTTCCCATTGACGTCGATGGTGACGTTGCCCAAAAATTACCAAAAGAATTATCGCGACTTTTTAAAATTGTGTAGCTCGAAAACGCATGCATGGAATTTAATGAAAAAAAAAAAAACTTTGTTTATTGCGTTATTCATTTACCTTTCAAATGACACCAACAACAATAAAAAGTGTTGACCAGGAAAAGCAGGATACTTTTTCTTGCAAACATGAAACTTCATTGAAGTCTATGGAGTTGTAGATATAAGGCGGTGTGTCCCGGTGCTAGGGTGCTCTACACGATCACTGTTATTAGAACGTTTGTTCCATAACGGCCCGTCACGTTCTGATGTTATCAGTTGCGTTCTGGTCAAGGCCTAACACGTCTCTACGTTCTTGGAGCACTTTTGCGTCCGCGGTGAAGGAATATTTCCTCTCCTCGGTCAGGGCGCTGAGTTTATTGGGTGCGTGAGGGATTTTAGAGTAGCGTATGGTACTATTACATGAATAGTCTGACTGCGCCAACTGGAAATAATGTTTTCATGTTGTCCCCTTTTATAAGCAATTCTTCAACTGCACATGTCGTGAGCATAAGGTTGCACAACTTAGTAGAACGGACGCAACACCATCATACACGCTGTTAAACGCAACAAAAAGTGTCGAGGACTCCAAAAGAAAAGAATGAGATGTGAGATGATCGTGATAAAACGCACACCGTAAAACGCAGCAAAATAAAGAAAATCCGTAGCGCGTGTTATTCACTAGCTTTCCGTTGCACTACGAACCGCCTCCAAGTTTCGCTATTTACTGTCACTCGACTCACTACGTTTCTCAATTCTGATCACTGTCAAATAATTTGCACCGGTAATCACGGCCTGATCCCCTGCGTTGTCTTGCGTATATTCCGTTTTGATTGTTTGATTGTTTTAAGATTGTTTGAAACGATGCTGCCGTGGCCACCGGAACATAGAGTAACGCTGCATTATACGGTTTAACAAATTTCCTCTGAATGCTACAGTTCGGGCAACTGGGGTGGTCGCCGGGAACATACATGTTATGTAAAAACGGGAGACTTGCCAAGGAACGAACCTCAAGGAATAGTGCGGCTATGTTGCAACCATAAATGTAACAATGTAACAATTGTTACATTTTGGGCAATTTGTTACATTTTGGGCCGACAACGTCGACCAGAAATGTAACAATCATGTAACAAAAATTTTGTTACATTTTGGGTCGATGAGTGGCATATTTTTAAAAAAATAATGAATATTTAAACAAACACTTTAGCATCTATTATCCGTCAAAGACGATGAAGAGAAATGCGTTTATCTTTCAATTCCTTCACTCAGTCCACATTTTCAACAAACTATAATATTAAGACTTAATATTTTTGAATTAAAACTTAGAAAATGACTTCCCAACGAGTACTTTCCCCTACCATCGCATGTCGAAACTTTTCCAGTTATATCCAAAACTGATTAAAGAATAAATTATTCTATCATTTTTTTCTTATTCAAGACATTTGTGTTGTTACATTGTTACAATTTAGGTTTTCCATATACGACCCAAAATGTAACAATGTAACAAAATCTAGACTCTTTTCCAAACTACTAGCGTTTCCTAAACCTTTTCCTTTGTAAAGTTTTGAAAAGAAAAGTAGCTACTTTGCTGGCTGCGGGGTACATCAGGATAACCAGTCTATAAACAGATATTGAATACCCAAGACTTAAATAGTACGTGATTTTGGCCCAGGATTTTGGCCATTTGTTACCACTTGGGAAGGAAAAATCTATACATGTGTGTTGTCGATGAGCCTGATAAGTACAGAGAATTTTTCAGTATGATAGCTGTCTCATATCGATAGCTTTTGTCCTAAAAACTCGTATTTCGACATGTACCCAAGTTCGTCACTTTCAATTAAGACAATTTGGTGTACCTAGGAAATCAGACATATCTTACATGTTCAAGCTATTATCTTTAACATGTGAATATGGTACCAAGTTAAGGTTTAGGCGCTGAACCTTTGTCTAGTTGTCATACACGTAAATTATCTAATTTGCATACTCATTAATATTTAAGAAAACTTAAAAAATAAGATGCTAGAATATCCCATTTTGTAAAAAATATTTTTGTTACATTTTGGACCGACAGCGTTGACAGCGACAAACTGCCCAAAATGTAACTGTTGTTACATTGTTACATTTTGGGTCGATAGGTACTCTATCGACCCAAAATGTAACAAAAAATGTTACATGATTGTTACATATCTGGTCGTCGTTGTCGGCCCAAAATGTAACAAACTGCCCAAAATGTAACAGTTGTTACATTGTTACATTTCTGGTTGCAACACGGCTATGTTAATGAAACGCCCCGCTTAATCAACTAAACTAAAAACAGTCCTTTTGCTACAAATTCTCTTTCACCTAACACGTTTACCTTTGACATTGAGCTGTTTTTTAATTCAGTTTTACGTCCCTTTCTAGATTATTTCAGCTCATATGAGACGGGCCAATCAGTAGGTGGGGCGAAAACGGGAGAACCCCGAGATAAACCACCTGACACACCCGCAAGCAGAACTTGGCTTGTCTCACATGTGGTCAGGGCGGGGCTCGAACCCACATCGGACACAGCGGTGAGATGATCGAGTGATTAAGAAACAGCGCTCTTAACCGCTCGGCCACGGGGGCCAGTCAGATGTAACACGAGAAGGTGAAAGAGATACAGTAATAAGACATATTCTGCGACAAACATTTATTTATTGTTTTTAGAGCGGGGTTAGTACCTTCACCGGGCCAATTAATGTCTATCTAGAATTACTGAGAATGCATGTCTATCATTAGAAAACCTTTTTTCTGCATGATCATTTTACGCGGCACCAGCGTTATTTGATCGGCACCTTTTTGTACATGCATGTTTGAGTCGGGCCTAATAAGAAAGATTTTATTTTGACGCGGCCCTGTTACAACTCCCTACCTAGGAATGCAATTGAAAAAAAACTTATAAAAAAACAACGCAATGCATAAAAGCAGATTTTAACAGAATATCTATGGCAATGCCCTTTACTGTCGGGCTCATTTTAGATGCTACTTTGCGTGCCATTATAGATGCCATTTGGGACCTATTTAGAGGCAAACACGGGATCAAAATAGATGCCAGGACCATTTTAGATGATGTACATACGTTGGTTCTAACGGAAGCTTCCGAGAACGTAATTGAAATCAATGAAAACTTTTGTAAATAGAGGATATTTCCTTTTTTGAGGTCGATACCAAATATCTTTCATCACATCAGAATTTTTTTTATGTTTTCAACTCACGAGATGAAATATGTTTGGTATTCACCGAAAAAAAAGCAAATTTTCTTTTTATTTTATACAATACACGGGCATTTCCCAATTCACAATGCAGGCGGTGAAAATGCAAAAACAAAAAAAAAAATGAAAACACAAATAATTTTGGTACCACAATGTTCCTTACGTTCTAACTAAGAAAATGAATACCCACATTTTATGTTTTCGTTCATAAATAATGGAGTTATGGGCGTTTGAATTTCTGAAGTGAGACACATTTAATGACGTCAAGTAAATGGAAACGTCAGAGGTAATCCAAAATCTACAGTGAAGATATAGGCTGATATCATTGGCTAGTGACTTTTGATATCAGTGAGATTTGATATCAGTGAAATTTCATATCAATGAAAATACCAATTTTATCAAGTTTTGATATATATACATTGGTTTTCACTGTAAAGTATAAAATAAGCATTGATAGCACTATGAAGTGAAACAGAATCGAGGACTTTTACGATGTTAATTGTATTGTATTGTATTGATATAAATGACATTTTTACTGTTCCATTTGAAATCATTTATCCAAACATTCTAGCGTGTCAATTATCTTAAGTAAATTTATACAATTTACCATTTTATGGTAAATTGAATCTATACTTGCCCTATACAATTTTATTAATAAAGACATTACCGCGTAAATTCATCTGTTTATTTATTTATTTATTTATTTTATTTTATTTATTTATACATATAAAATGTATTGAACTATGTTTGATATAACTCATAACGCATAAGAATCAGTCATTTGTCAATTACTTAAACAACGATAAATTGGTACTATAGGATCATGATGATTGTGATTATATGCAAATGATTTTCAGATTCCATTTCTAACAAATGTGTTTCCTTTTGATGTCTAGTTTTTAGAAATAAACATTTAATAATAAACATTTAATAATAAGAAGAAAACATAGTTTCTTTTGCGGATGTGTAAAAAGGAATTCACGGAAATTATCAAATAATCACAGTGAAATTTCAATAATAAGGCAAAATGCAGTTAGGTTTCGATAAGGAAGCTTATCAGTTAACGATTATAATTGTTTCTTACCTATTAACGTTTTTCATTATAAATCATGGTAACCGTATTAAATTCAGTTTTGTTTGAATTTGCATTTCGAACACTAGACGTTTGTTCTTATATAGTTTTAACTCTCATTTTATTTCTAATTCGCTGTTGACTAAACTTAGTTTAAAATATATTAATACATGTCTTTAAATATTAAACAAGAACATCCGAAAATTGAAGAAAATATTTACCTCTACTTAAAATCTTTAATTCTCAGATAACACGATAAGTAATGAAAACAGTTTTACCTACTTGTACCTTTTTACAATTACACACCAGAACCAACTGCAATGTGAGTTTAATGCTAAAAACTAATAAACAAGACGAGAAATCCTATTATCTGATGATTTTAAGTACAAATTGTTCCCATTGGTCTAAAAACTCAGAGGCGTGTATTTCGACTAGCTGTGATAGGTGCACGTCTATTTTACTTTATTTGGGTTAAACATTATTTTGATTAAGTCAAATACAAACGACGAAGTAGTAATGCAGAGAGAAGAGATAGCTCCAGCATTACAAAACAATATAAAGTAATTGATTGTGCCAAGTTCGTAAGTGTTTCAACTTAATGATAAGTCTCCACACTGGTCTTTAAAAACGCATAGGCAAGATCTGAAATGCACATGCTTCCCTAATAAGACGCAAAGGCTACCTCATAAAATGACGGATATTTGAAAGCTGAAAAGGGTGCCATACCTACTTGCTATTAATAACTAGTCATTGTTTTACCATTGTTCAACGATTGTAAAATGAAATATACCTTTAAGTAACCCCTATCTAATTCCCTTTACAAACGGTAGTAACTTTAAGTAAATTCATTTCGAAATAAATAAAAACATTGACTCAATTTTACTTTTTAAGATAACGTTTTTAGCTCACCTGAGCCATAGGCTCACAGGTGAGCTTATAGGATGGCCATGATCCGGCGTCCGTCCGTCGTCCGTCGTCCGTCGTCCGTCGTCGTCGTCATCGTCCACCATTTTCAAAGATCTTCTCCTCTGAAAAAAGGTACAAGTAGGCAAAGATCAGGAAAAGGCGCAATCAGAAAAAGATTCCCACTCCAAAAACCGAGGTGGGAAAAAACCAAACTAACAATCAGGTACTTATACCATGAAACATATCGTAAGCCGAATGAGCAGCTATTTTCCCAATAGGTGGCCACTCAGTTACCTTAACTTAACTAAAAATATGAAAACATACATAAGGCGCCAACAGCACAAAAAATTTTAAACACCAAGACATAAAACAAAAAGAACCACTACAGAAGTATCGACTTGGAACGATCAGTAACACAAAGTTACTGGCGGGCTTAAACCGGTTTTACAGGTACCTAACCTCACCCTCAGCTTCTGCAGTGGTTCACAACATTTAGTTAGTTCTTCGGTCCTCGTGGTGAATCTCTAACTAGTCAATGAATCATCAAGAACAAACAAATAAATCATGATAAACATCCTGATGAATCAAAAACCAGGACTCACAGATTGAGTAAGCTGCCCGACGATGGAGATCCCTGGGCGCCGAATAACCTACTAACTCCGGAGCAAAAGAAAAACACCAGTTGGACCCCGGTGGGCCAAGCAACAGACAAGAAGCTCCGGCCCCAACCAACTAAAATGAATAGCTTTAAGTCGGGGCCATCATAGAGTCTGACGCCCGACCGCTTGGCCAATCAAAGCCAAATTTTATGTGAAGCATCTATAGGAAGGGGGAACCAATGTGTATATAAATAATCCAGGTCACATGACCAAGATGGCTGCCATGCTCATATATGGTAAAATCCTTTAAAAATCTTCTTCTCCAGAACCCAAAGGCCTAGGATCTTGAAACTTGGCATGTAGCATAAGTGATTTAAGGTCCACAATGTATATATAAATAATGACCTTAGGATGACCTTGACCTATTTTACAGCAAGGTCAACATAGGTCGCCAATGCATTTGAATGGGGAAAACTTTTAAAATGTCATTTAAAGTGAATGTCTTGCAGGAAATGGGCAGAAGGACTGACTATTTATGATTCTGAAAAAAATTGGACCTCAGGGGCTAATGTGCCCCCACCCCGGGGCAATATACATGTATATTTCCAAAATATTCAAACATCTTCTCCACTGAAACCGCTTGGCCAATCAAAGCCAAATTTTATATGAAGCATCTATAGGAAGGGGGAATCAATGTGTATATAAATAGTCCAGGTCACATGACCAAGATGGCCGCCATGCCCATATATGGTAAAAACCTTATAAAAATCTTCTTCTCCAGAACCCAAAGGCCTAGGATCTTGAAACTTGGCATGTAGCACTAGTGACTCAAGGTCCACAATGTATATATAAATAATGACCTTAGGATGACCTTGACCTTTTTTACGGCAAGGTCAACATAGGTCGCCAATGCATTTGAATGGGGAAAACTTTTGAAATGTCATTTAAAGTGAAAGTCTTGCAGGAAATGCACAGTGCAGGAAATGCACAGTAGGACTGAATATTAATGATTCTGAAAAAGATTGGTCCCCAGGAGCTCATATGCCCCCACCCTGGGGCAGTATGCATGTATATTTCCAAAATATTCAAACATCTTCTCCTCTGAAACCACTTGGCCAATCAAAGCCAAATTTTATGTGAAGCATCTATAGGATGGGGTAACCAATGTATATGTAAATAATCCAGGTCACATGACCAAGATGGCCGCCATGCCCATATATGGTAAAAACCCTTCAAAAATCTTCTTCTCCGGAACCGGTGGATCGATTTCAAAGAAACTTGGCATGAAGTATTTATGGCTAAAGTACTACAATGTGTATATAAATCATGACCCTTTGGAGACCTTGATCTATTTGACGACAAGGTCAACATAGGTTGCCAATGTATTAGAATGGGGAAAACTGTTAACATGTCATTTGAAGGGAATAAATAAAATAGAAATTGGCAAATGGACAGAATATTGCTTATTCTGAAAACAAATGGCCCAAGGGCTTCATCTGCCCCTGCACTGGGGCTAAATACCATAATATTCAAACATGTTTATTTGCATATGTAGCAGATCTCAGGTGAGCGTTTACAGGACCATTGGTCCTCTGGTTGTGTAGGTAAATTGCAATTTATTCAATGATTTCTCTCTTAAATACATGATCGAAGCTCTTGTTCTGCCAAATAAATTGAAATACAAGATATGACATGCACCCAAATAATTTAACTTATAGAAGAAAATATTAAAAAATTCCATTTACAGTGCATCTGACTTCTAAATCCTAAAGAAAGCAAAGGCTTCTCACAAAATTTCAAATGATGAAAAAAAGGTGAAAGTACGCAATGATCAGGAAATGTCGCAATCAGAAAGAAAATCCATTCAAAAACCTAGGTGGGAAAAAACTAAATTAAAAATAAAGTACTTATACTAAGAAAACATATCGTAAGCCGAGTGAACAAGTATTTTCCCAACAGGCCACTCAGTTAACTCATAACGTGCAAACAGCACAAAGTATCCATTCCAAAACATAAAACGACAAGAACCTGCACAGAAGTATCGCCTTGGAACGATATAATATAAATACTATAAAATTACTGGCGGGCTAAAACTAGTTCTACATGGCCATAACCTCTTCCTAAGCTTCTGCAGTTGTTCACAATATTTAGTTAGTTGTTCGGTCCCCGTGGTGAATCTCTAACTAGTCAATGAATCATCAAGAACAAACAAATAAATCATGATATTAACCACCATAATGTATCTAAATCGAGGACTCTGAAATAAATGTAATACAAATGAAAGGAAAAGGCATTTTATCGATGTACATTTAGTATCTGACACAAAACGCATATGTCCAAGCAATACATGTATTGCACATGAGCCATTGTCAAAAATTAACAAACATATTCTATTATTGTAGTCGCTGTTCTGGTTATGAAACTAATCATCATACAAAATGGATAACTAACTACTCTTGTCAACCAGAGCTTGCATGAAACCCTAGTCTTTGCATACTTTAGAAACCGCATGCATTGTAATACTCTTTGTTGTAAAAAACATCGTTAAAGGGGCACCTGGACTATAAAAGGCTCAATAAGGGGTCTTATCTCAGTTTTTGTTTAGACACCAACCTGTCAACATCTCTCTGAGCTCGTCAATATACAGCACTAACAATAATCAGTCCTGATTGGATATTTATTGAGAAAAGTAACCTGTGGAATTATTGACAGCTCTTATCAGCAGATTAAATATTACAGGTATTCCAATTGGCTTATAATTCCTGGGCCAGTAGTTAAGCCACACCCACTAAAATCTCAATAGGTAAATCCCAGGTGATAACACTATCGCCGGTTGGCATCAAATATGCCCCTTTAAAGGGCGGCGCGTCGTATTTCTTATCGAATGTTGTCTAAAGCCCCTATCTCTCTGGAATGCGACAACTGGAGACTTGTTCGCGAATAGTTTGCGACTTTTTCGCGACAAAGATTAACGACATAACCTCAACTTTCTCGTTGCAGTGTCATTGAATGGACATTTATGCGACAGATTCGCGAATTTCGGTCTAATTTTGAAAATATATCTCGCGATTGTCGCGCGATAATCGCGCGACTGTCGCACGACAGTAGCGATACATTCGTGAGAGTGTCTCAAGACTTTCCCAGGAATGAAGCTTATTTTCATTTTCATTCGTACGACAGTCGCGCGACATTCGTGAGATAGTCGCATAACATTCGTACGAATGTCGCTTCATTTTATTTTCTCGCCAAATAGTCGCCAGGTATTTGCATGTTTTCTCAAGACTGTCGCGCCACCGTCGTACGACACTCGCACGACATTTGAACGAGTGTCGGGAAAATTTCACATTGTAGATTTCGCGGCGACAGGTTGGCGACACTCGCACGAACGTCGCTCGACCGTCGCACGACAGTCGCGCGACAGTCTTGCGAAATATTTTGGCGATAGTTTGACTTGAACCACTTATCCTGGATAGGCTCAGACTGGTTAACCAGAAATTCGATGGTCAGTCATATCTATTTCTTTAGGCTTCAATGAGCGGGGTCTCATAACATGTGTGTAATCTTTGTATGGTGATCTACAAACCCATAGGGTCTAGATGATTCTTCATGGAGCTGTCTCTAGGCACTCTCATTGAAAACGCTAGGTGTAACATCTGATAAAAAGTTACGCATAAAATACCATGAAGTATCTTCTTTTTCATCCATTTGAAACTTCGTTGTTTCGGATTGAGAAACAAGGTGCGTTGTAAACGAAAGTCGTTACTATTTTTATCTAAAAGGTTGTGAAATGATATGGGTGAATGTCTTTTGACTTCATTATCTTCGTTTTCAATTGTCTTGGCAGAACAAGAGCTTCGATCCTGTATTTTAGAGAGAAATTGGCAAATAAAAGGCAATTTACTTACATATATGTAAAACCGTTACCTGAAAAGGGTAAATTTGAGTCTATTTTTCATTTCTAAATTATATATTGACTTAAATTTACTTCTGTTGTAAAGAGAAGTTGATATGGGGTATTTTACGGCATGTGTCCGATTTTACAATCGTTAAACAAAAATACAACAATCAGAAAGTACCCTTTTCAGATGTCAAATATCCGCCATTTTAAAGGTAGCCTTTATAATAATATCTATATTTATAGAGGATGACGTATTTAGCGCAACGGCCAGTCTTCCATACGGTCCTCTAGTGAATACAGACATTGATTATTTTCGGACCTTTTTTTTGTTATTATTCGGACTTTTTCATATTAGACATGCGATGTTAGTGATGCTATATTGTGTTTTGGGAGAAGAGAAGAAAGAGCTTGCCTTATAATGCTGAGCGCCAAGCAAGGTAACCACTGGTACCATTTTTAACGTCTTTGGTATGACCCGGCTCGGGATCGAACCCAGGACCTCCCGCTCCCGAAGCAGACGCTCTAACCATTACGCTATCGGAATCGGATCACTGTTGTCTCGAATATATAAGAATACGTAACGCTTAAATTTCAATATCAGATGCAGATTCCTCCTAAATTCAAGGCTGTATTGCTTGTATACAAAAAAAAAAAAAAAAAAAAAAGCGTTGAAAAGTGCAATTCTGTTTCTAATTGTCGCACATTGATATTTCGATTCCTAGACACGCACGTTCTTTTGAGGGCCTTAAATAACGTACATTGGGCTTTAAAAGTTGACATGTACCTAAGTGGAGAGACTCTATTCATATGCAGAGCACATGCATATGTGTTATAGACACGTTAGATATAATTTCTAATTATTAAGTCCATATATTGTGTCACAGGATATCGGACTTTGTTTCGTTTATAATGTTAAAGTTATGCACTTAATGTATTAAATCTAACTATTTTTTTCAGTTTTACGTCCCTTTTAAGATTATTTCAGCTCATATGAGACGGGCCAATCAGTAGGTGGGCGAAAGCGGGAGAACCCCGAGAAAAAACACCTGGCACAACCGCAAGCAGAATTTGGCTTGTCTCACATGTGGTCAGTGCGGGGCTCGAACCAACACCAGACACAGCGGTGGGATGATCGAGTGATTAAGAAACAGCGCTTTTAACCGCTCGGCCACGGGGACCGATCTAAATATTTATGTGCCAAAATCAGCCTGTGCATCATGTACATATCCCACATGATAATCGTTTTTACCTGCGCTTTTAGATAATGCTAATGTTTTATCTATCAGATGGCAGCATTTGAAGTCATTTTATACATTCTTCCTGCTTTTAATGTTAGATCGTTTCTATTTTTGTCTAATATAACTATACATTAATACATTACCACGTAAGTCCACCTGCTTAATCGTAATCTGTTGAAATAAGATGGCAGCATTTGAAGTAATTTTATACATTCTTCCTGCTTTTAATGTTAGATCGTTTCTATTTTTGTCTAATATAACTATACATTAATACATTACCACGTAAGTCCACCTGCTTAATCGTAATAATGTTGAAATAATTCTAAGTAAACATGCAAATAAGAAAATTTATACACATAGCTTTTGTCATGTTTGAGGATAATGTGTAACTTAAGTGCGAAATTGCACAAAAACAAGTGTTGTGTGCAGAAGGAAGACAGTATCCAATCTCTTTTTTCTTATGACCAACAATGACTAAGTTTAATGACTAAGTTTAAATTAACGAAATACTGGTCTCAGGGACTTTCCATTTGACACCCACTTTCCTTCAACAGCGTACTTCCTCCTTTTGAATGTCTAAAATGCAAGCATATTTTGTATTTTAATGTGAACAGTCTGAACAAACAACACGTCCACGCGTTATGATCAGTTTTCACTGACAGCATTAGGAGTCTGGAACTCAAGCATATTCTATCTCAGATGTGTCCAAGCGCGTAAACAATGCTTTAATTGTGACTTAAGCCGTGTTCATTTGCAACATTTGCACCAGGTGTATTTTTGCACACCGGGTGCAAATTTGCACCCCGGATGTGTTTTATGCCATGTACTTTAGAGGTGGAGCCAATTTAAATCGTATTTTTGCACCCAGATGTATATTGTGCATATGAACGCAAAACGCTTACTTGTATGTAAGGGAGTTTTATAACTGGTCATCATTTTGTGACCTTGTTAACAAACTAATACCGAAAATAAATAAAGCATGTGTTTAATGCATAGTTACTTAGTAAAGATCTATAGAATCAGATTTACAAATCAACGATACTAAAATTCTGGTGCATTTTAGGATAAAAATGCCCATGAAATTGAATTCCATATCTGCCTTCTTTCACCCATCTCACAACACGCCCAATCCGACTAATATATTTTAAAGTGACACATAGGGGTTACTCCCAGTCAGACGGCTGGGATAAGTTTAATCAACTCATAGCACCAGGCAATATGACCCTGCACCCAGTTGAGCGCTTTAAACGCGGTATTTCAGAGGTAGAAATTTCAACTAAAACTTACAAAGTTAACAGAGTTTTTATGTTTGAATTGTGGTTTTGAATCCCTGTGAACAGCTGTGGTCATGTCGGGACGGTGCCTTCATTTTATGGGACTTGTTCTCAAAATAAGGACGTCATGACATCCAAAAAGTGCTTCAAATATAACCACCAGACTAAGCTAATAAAGCTTATATGTATAGATAGTTGTACTTGAACATTTTTTCCTGGACAGGCTCAGATCTGAGCGGCTAACCAGTAATAGGATGGAAAGTCAGTAGCGTAGAAGCATTGCCTGGAGGCATACGCAGCCCATCTATTTCTTTAGACCCAAATGGACGGGGGCCCATATTCCCATCAGCCACTAAAAGGAGAGCTAGGGTAGAATACGGGACTCTGAAGCGACTGGTCCTGGGTGCGATACCTACGTCTTTGGGCAAGGCACATTTAGCTCTTTATAGTACTGATTAACACCCTGAATAAATCTTGACTAGGATGTTAGGCCGTAACCAATCCAAAGCAAATCAATGTCGGGATGTTGCGGATATTCTGATGCAGTCGTGCTCAATGATATATAAATGGACTGTGAATAAATTTAGTGTTATAGTCTCACGCTTAGGGATGTTCATTACTACATAGGGTGGTTCTGGACGACAGTACGTTACAGGTTATGGTCGACAGTGTACGTGTTCTGGACGACATGTTACTGGTTCTGGACAACATTTGGTAGTACGAAGAGGCTATCCCCGTCACATTAAATGGCATTGAAGCGTTTTTTTTTTTTTTTTTTTTTTTTTTTTTTTTTTTTTTTTTTTTTTTTTGTTATAATTCAGATAAGTTCTAGCAATGTGCCTGTATTCCAATATGAAAATCATTGATATTTATGAGTATATTGTAAAAAGAATTGACCTTATTAAAATCTCCAAAATCATGTAATCAGTGCTCAATTTAGCTTATATCTGGCATAAATTAAGCAAATATTGTCAAATAATATTTTCCCCAGTAGTTTACGCCCCCTGTAACATACCAACATTCTCAAAATGATGAAATACCGCCGATCTTAATTTTGTCATATGCTTCTGGTTAGACACAACAGTGAAATTGGAGGCGGACGGCTTCATATGTTCTGTAACAGGTTTGAGACGACATTTTTAACTTGCATGTCTGAATCTGAATCTGAATCTAAATAGTTTACTGGTGACACGCCAAATGACATTATTTCACCAGGGGGTTCGGATGGGGGAGAGATTAGTCCCTTGAACGCACGAGTGAAGCGAACTTGGACACACAGTCATCAGACATTTCAGCAGAGGAGATAAGTGAATCAGAGAGGTCATTCCAGTCCCTGATAGTCTGTGGAAAGAAACTACTTTTGTATGCTTCTTTGCTAGCTGAAGGTTCTGAAAAGCCAAAGAGTGTTGATTTATACAACGCCTATTCTTTGGGATAAGGTCATCTGTGGGTATTCTGGCTTTACCCTTTAGACCTTTGTATAGCAATATAAGTCTACTATCCTTCCTCCTTTTATTAAGAGATTCCCATTTCAGTTGACCTAAAATGCCAGTCATGCTCCCAGTTTCAAAAACATAATTACCCGTCACAAACCTTGCCGCACGATTTTGGACCTTTTCCAGTTCTTCCTGGAGGCCATGAGTGTGAGGGTCCCAAACTGAGCTTCCATATTCCAAGACCGGCCGCACCAGTCCTTTATAAGCTGCTTCTTTCACATCTGGGGGACAAGAATACAAATTTCTCCTCAAGAATCCGAGAGTTCTGTTAGCCTTTGTACAAACATTGGAAATATGAGTATTCCATTTCAAATCATTTGTGATAGTTACACCCAGGTATTTTATGCTTTCAACGTTTTCCAGTACAGCGCCCTCAAGGGTGTAGTTAGCCTGTATCTTACTAGACCGTTTATTTGTCAGCTGCATCATGTTGCATTTGACGGGTTGAAATCTCATTCCCCATTTCCTAGCCCAACTGCCTAAACGATCAATGTCTCTCTGAAGTTTCAATGTATCCTCTTCATTCTTGATTTCACGATAGCAAACACAATCATCAGCAAAGAGTCTTATTTCAGACTCAATGTCTGCTGAGATGTCATTTATATACAAGGAAAACAGCAAGGGGCCGAGAACGGTGCCCTGAGGGACACCCGACACAACTGGAGCCCAATCCGATTTAATACCATTAACCACTACCCTTTGTTGTCTGAAACAAAGGAAAACATTTATCCAATTCAGTGTTGTTCCACCTATTCCATAGCTAAACAATTTGCTTTTAAGGAGTTCATGGGTAGAGTATCGAAAGCCTTTTCAAAATCGAGTATAAAAGTGTCGACCTGGCCTTTTTTGTCTAAGATTTTGGCCCAGTCATTTATCACTGTAGTCAACTGAGTTTCACAGCTATGCCATTTCCTAAATGCGTGTTGCCTGTCCGACAAGAGTTCATGTTCATCAAGATGGGCCATAATATTTGAGCATACAATATGTTCAAGAAGCTTACAAGTAATGCATGTCAAAGAAACAAGGCGGCAATTGCGGGCAAGTGACCTGTCGCCCTTCTTAAACAGGGGGCAAATATTAGCAAGAGACCATTCTTAAGGAATTTCACCTGTATCAATTGACTGCTGGAAGAGATGGGCGAATACCGGCCCTAATTCCATAGCCAGTTCCTTTAGGACTCTGGGATGAAGCTCATCAGGCCCTAAGGCTTAGGCGGGTTTAGACCTTTGAGAAGTTTGGTCACCCCTTCCTTTGTGACCACAATATCATGCATGAATGGGGCAGATCTATCCATAAGAGGGACCTGTTTGTATTCACTTTTAGTGAAAACATCCGAGAACTGACCATTAAATTCTTCCGCCTTCTCAAATTCGGATTGTGCAATTCCACTTCCATTTCTCTTTTTCAACGTGGGAATACCTTGGGTATCTTTTTTCTGACTATTTATGTACCTGTAAAAATTTCTAGGATTAGCCTTAACATCTCCTACCAAGTTGTTCACGTAAAGATCATGCTGCTTCCTGATATCAGCTTTGATCTCTTTCCGTAAAGATTCAAATTTAGATCTAAATTTTGCACTACCAGTCTTTTTAGCTTTTGCATGCGTTGCATTTTTTCTGCGAATCTTTCTTCTTATTTCAGGTGTTATCCAAGGGACAGAGGAAACTGAGCGACTAGTTTTTGAGGGGATATGTTTATCTGCCGATTCCTGAATGAACGATGTAATGAGATTGAAATTTTCCTGGACCGACCGAGTATCTGAGTAGCCGTTGAAGTATCTTTCATTTGCAAATTTAAGTGTTTCTGCTCTCATAGATTCATAATCACCTTTCTGATAACGATACACTTTTCTCCTAAGTTTCTTTATAGGGGGGATAGTAATTTTCAATGTGCCAGAAACAATGTCATGATCACTGAGCTTATCCGGGAAATGAATGTCTGCAAACTGACCAGGAAGAGAGGTCAAAATTAAGTCCAAAGTATTTCTTTCTCTGGTGGGGAAATTGACTAATTGTTCCAAACCATGGTCATTCATGATATCTATCAAAATCTGACCCTCTGTCTGACTCAGTGATGACCCAGATTTGCTGAGTCTGTCCGGCCATACAATATCTCTAAAATTAAAATCACCTAAAACGTGAATTAAGGGGGGTTTGTTGCCTTTGTTAATATTTTTGATTTTGTCAAGCTGTTCTCTAAATAAATTGTCAAACTTTTCCAGGGAATTCAATAAGTCATTTCCATTGTCCGATACTGGTAAATGACCATCGACAGGTGGTCGATACCAGCTAGCCACAAAGTGAGTTTTCTTATTTACAAAAGGTTTGACCCAAACTGACTCTGAGTCATTGTCCAATTCTTTGAGGGGCATGTGTGGGATGTCCTTGTGTACAAGAAGCATAACACCACCACCATTTAAGGTTCTATCCTTTCTGTACACGCTGTATGAAAAGGATTCCGGAAATAATTCAGACGTTAATATGGAATTGTCAATTTTTGTCTCCTGAATCGCCAAAATCTTAGATTGATGAAAATCAATGAAGGCCAACAACTCAAGTTTTTTGCCTCTTATACTGTTTATGTTGATACTGGAAAATTTCAGACCACTAATAAATCTGTTTTTGCTATTTTGCTAGTCAAGGTTTCAGTGGACTTGGTTTCATGACATTTTGCAAGTAGGTCAAACGTATTTTCACTTTCCAAGTTAAACTGTTCATTGAAAAAAGAGTCTGAGAAATTGAAAAAGTCACATTTTGGGCAAATCCATGTACAGTTTGAGTTTTGCATCGTTTCATACTCTGAGTCTGACATGAAAGAACAGTTATTGTGCACCCACATTTCACATTTGTCACACTGGACAGCCTTATGGGAATTCAAAACAGCACCACTGCATAGGCTGCACTCAGCTTTGCAGTTTGAACAATACCAAGAATCATTACCCGACTCAATCTTTTGTAACTCAACGGGACCAAGATTTACGCAAGACGCATGGAAGCGTTTCTCGCAATCTTCACATTTAACTGCTTTCTCGGCCGCCTTGCAATACTTCTTGCACGTGCGGCACTGGAACCTGGGGCCTGGGTTCATTTCGATATCTCCAGCCAAAATAATAAGAATCAACAAGTTTGTTCCCTTTGAAGGATTGAAACTGCGTAATCCTTCGGAGCCTCTTCGGTTACCAATTTTCCTTGTGAAAGTCAAGCTCTGAGCAATTCCACCAACTGACTTTCCAAATCCTATACTACAGTCCTGGTTTGAATCTAAAATATCTCCTGATGTTGTCCACTTCCAAACACAGAGCCCGAAAACCAACAACAAAGCCAACCTGAGGAGCAGCGGACAAGACTTCGGTGTATGGAAACAACATACCAGCTCTGTTTTACCCAAACAAGTCAACCGCCCCACAGATGGACCGACAAAACCTGAAGCCATGAGTTCCAATTCAAATGGTTAAACAAAAAGACCTATAATCACTATATAAAAAGTGGGTGGGGGAAGGTCAAACCAGAAAACAAAAAGACCTTCAATCACTATATGAAAAAAGTGGGTGGGGGAAGGTCAAACCAGAAAAAACTATTCAGACTCTTTAACTTTTATGACAGATCATTGCAGCCCTGCTAGAGCCGTTCAATGTCACTGTCAATGAAGCTTGAACAAATTCTGGTCCAAAAGCTTGTCAGCTCTCAGGTCAAAAAGTTTCAAGAAAAGAAATTTTCAAGTAAAGTACGAATCGTTTTGGCGCGAATCGCAAGACCAAGAAAATCGATGCTTAGACTCTTAATTTGGGGGAAAACAGCGACCACCAATGAGAAATTGCAGGTCCCAAACTTCTTGACCTAAAGTCGTGACAGTTTTACAAACAAAAACAATGGGAAATTCGAAAAAAAAAAACTTCTCTTTCAAAATTCTGTGTCCGTGTCGCCGAACCGAACCGAACCGAACTTAAGCAGATGCAGATAGTGCCCTCAAAAGGTCTCTACCCCGAAGAAGTGGTCCAGAACTATACGGCCAATAATCTGGGTGAACATGCGGTGATGATATGGTCAAACAGGACAGTGTGGCCCATACCACCTCCCTTTGAATGTTTTCTCTGCTTTTAAAGGATCTTGCAATAATATTTCATTCCTCATCAAGCCAGGTATTTCAACATATTATTGAGCAGACAATTTTTGATGGAAAATACACGTCTCCCTCATATGATGGACAGTATTATTAGCTAAATACGAAAGCATAACGAAAGCTCATAAATGTGCATTCAATATCGGTTTCCCGGTTCATGAGTCTGTCTATAAAAAATCTAGTTGGGTAAATAATTGTCTCGTGGTGAACTTAGCTGTTGACCGAGGCGTTGCTCATGCATCATATACAATTATCTGACATACGAACTAAATATCACAAAGCCGAGTGGCTAAAGACAGGGTTTTCATGCCGGGGGGTCTGGTTACCAGCATCAGAGAGAACAGGTAGCCAGTGGGCGTGGCTTACACCAGCTAAGCTGGCTACCTATAGGGGTCATAAAACTGCTGAGGACCACAGGTCATAATTATTGACAGTAATAAACAGCCACAATTCATTTACCAATAATACCAATATAGCTGCATAAGACAGGAATTGGAAACAACAATGTCGTATCTCCCATTAATTGGTATTAAAAGCATAACGTCTTTACGTCTTATTATAACGTTACGCTAGTAACGGTGGTTTCATTAGTAACTACGCCATTGTTGAAGACAGCAATTGTATGTACAAATAAACAAACGGAAACGTCTTTCTAGTATTTTATACACCAGATATAAAGCTATTCAGGCGGACATTTCATTGGCGACGAGAGCGGTAGAATCCACGACGATTTTAATGGAGCAACGGCCAACTAGAGAGCAATAAGCAAAAATAGCGCAGTCTATTGATGAGCAATTACATGATCGACATGGCCGGGAACGAAACAGTAACAATCACCACTACCGAAACGCGGAACCTGCCAGCTTCAGCGTTCACAGTCACGGACGACCAGCTTTCAAAAGGCAAGGAGTGGGAAGACTGGCTTGAGGAGATTGAACGTGAGGTCAGATATTTCAAGATCATAAATCCTACGGATGGAAAAGATGCCCTTATAATTTACGGAGGGAAAGAAATTGCGCGCCTCGCAAAAAGCTTACTCGACCCTACTGGCGATACGGCGAGGAGAATATGAACTACTCAAAAAAAAAAAAAAAAAAAAAAAAAAAAAAAAAAAAAAAAAAAAAAATGATTATTTTATGCCGAGAAGGAATAAACACCATGCGATATATATCTTTCTGAAGAGCAAACCTGTGCCAGGCGAGAAAACAGTGACATACGCTACTGAGAGAAAAAGCTCAATATTGCGAATTCGGAACCGATGCACAAAGTGATGAATGAATCCTTGGAAATTTGATTCAATCGATTGAAAATGAATCACATATCCAAAGATGTACATGCACATGTACATGTATCTCCAAAGGATGGAAACTGTCAAAGTTTCTGACGGAAGCGGCACCAAAAGAGAACATTTTTGTGCAAATGCAGGACATGAAACTGGGTGAACGAGAAAAGCAAATAGCAGAAATAGATAGAAATAAAGCACATGAATTGAAACAAAGACATTGGAAAAGAAAACCCATGATTGACCCATGCGCATACTGCGGATTAAAGAAGATGCATCAGGATAGACGTAGCTGTCCAGCGTACGGTAAGACATGTGATTTATATAAGAGGCCAAATCATTTTGCATCAGTGTTTCGAATAGATAAATTCAAAAATACGAAGAACAAATACAAAGATGACAATAAATGAGACAGAAAGAGGGTTAGGAAAACTCTAGAACACGAGCCCAGCAGTGATTATTCGTCGGATGACGACTTTCAGTCATAGTCAACAGTCCACATGAACATTAAACACACCAAGAAGCGATACAGTTTAAAAAAAAAAACAGTTCCACTCATGATAAATGACATTTCAATCAGAGCCGAGCCAGACAGTGGTTCTGATGTAAACGTTATGGACGAATTTCAGTTCTGGGCGTTGCAGGGCAGGTCATTAGAAGAGATGGAGCTCAAAACCAGCAAAATTAAACTCATGACGTTGCAAAATAAATTGCCAGAAAAAGGTGAATTCAATACTATCGTGAGAAACAAAACATGCGGAATTCACTCCAGATTCTGGGTGGTAAAGGGCAGAATCAACTCACCGCTGCTGATAAGCAAGTCGACCCTCACATAATTAGGAATGCTACAGATCAGGGATGATGGATCTTTCGCTAAGCAAGATGGCCTTCTTATTCTAGGCAAAGGACCACACATTAACGCGGTAAGTGAAACTATTTTCAAAACAAGAAATAAGCACATTACTGAATAAACATTCCAAGGTTTTCGAAGCCATAGGCAGAATCAGAGATAATAAGAATGACAGCACCTGTAGAACAAAAAACCAAGGCCAGGAACATACTATCTTCAAGCACCATTAAAAGCTTGGTAAGAACAGGGCATTACTGATGACATTTTTGAGGAGGTTCAAACCAAACAGCCCATCACATGGTGTTCACCTATGGTCGTTCAGCCTAAACCGCGTTTCACTAACGTTTCAAAGGATGATATTTGCAACCAAATGTGATCCGTGCTTGTATTGATCTCAGAATTCCAAACAAACACATGGAGAGAAACAGGATAACACAAGCACCTGTGGTCGAGGACTTCATGTACAAGTTCCACGATTGTTCCAAGTTTTCGAAGTTAGACTTGCGAAGCCGATATCATCAGTTGTCATTGCACCGGACTCCCGAAATAGCTACCTTCAGCTACCCCTTGGGGAAATCGTCGACCTAAACGCCTTGTTATTGGAGCCAAAGCTTCACAGGATCTGTTTGATGAGACGATGTACCGCATATTTGGCGACATTCCGTACTGTATGAATCAAAGAGATGATATACTGCTTGAAGGGCGAAACATAGCAGAGCATAACAAAACACTCAAAGCAGTATAACAAAGGGCTGAAGATTTCGGTATCACATTTAACAGAGAAAAATGTGAGTTTAGAGTAGATGAGATGGATTTCTACGGGTTCAGATTTACGAAAGACGGGTTGAAACCGACGACAGACAAGGTCAGAGCAGTCAAAGACAACAAACGCCCAGAGACAAAAGAAGCAGTCAAAAGTTTCCTCGGAATGATAGGATATTTGTCAAAGTTCATTGACAGGTACTCATCCATAACTGTCCCATTAAGAAGACTGACAGACAGAAAGTGAAATTCGAATGGGGACCAGTCAAAGAAGCCACATTCAACAATGCTTTGTTTCAACCCAAATCGTTCGATAACTGTGCAAGCAGAGGCAAGTTATCATGACGGTCTATCAGCAGGCTTATTTCAGAATGGAGAAAATGGACTACAGCCAGTTCATTAAATCAGCAGGACAATTACAGATAATGGGAAATGGTACAGTCAGACAGAGAAAGACGCACTGGCGGTCAGGTGGGCCAAGAATCGATTCAAGATGTACTTGCTTGGGGCACCAAAGTTCAAGATCATAACTTCACATAAACCCTTATTGTCAATGTTTAATAAAGCGACAGCAAAACTTGAGCCAGGGAAAAATGATGCTGACCCGATGGACTATCTGTCGGCACCCATTACCAATCACAGGTACAGACAACACAGAGAAACTTGTGAAGAGCGTACTTACAACTAAGCACGCTGTTGTGATAGACAGAATAAGAAAGGAGACTGCAGGAGATAAACAACTACAGAAGCTGTATAAGTAAATTATCAAAGAAGACTGGCAGAAACACGGAAAAGATGATGACATTAAGCCATATTTTAGCATCAGGTATGAGCTCCATGTCATGAACGGGCTTATCTACAAATTAAACCCGATAGTAATTCCGTCAAAACTCCAAAATACGGTTATCAAAGCTGCTCACAGCCTAGGGCACATGGGAATGTGCAAAACAAAGCAAATGTTGCGAGAGAAATACTGGCTTCCTAAAATGAACAAAATGACTGAAATTGTTGTAGGAAAATGTTATGATGAATGTCAACTAACTACTAAACAGCATGGACAAGAAACCATCAAGATGACAGAGACACCAGAAAAGCCATGGGAGGTCGTTTCAATTTATTTTGGTGGTCCGTACCCTGACGGACACTTTAATCTGGTAGTTATTGACAAGATAACGTGTTATCCAGAGGTTGAAGTTGTGTCCTCCACGGGAATAAAACAGACAAAAGAGAAACTGAAGAAATTTTTGCAACACACGGAACACCTGTTCAAGTAGAGAGTGATAATGGTCCACCATTTCAATCAAACGAATTTGCGGAATTCGCAGCAGCAGAGGGGTTGAGACACCATAGGATTACGCCTTTGCACCCTAGAGCAAATGGGGGAGCAGAGAGTTTATGAAACTCGTCAATAAAACAGAACGGAGAGCACGGATTCAGAAAATCTCGCCAACTACAGCAATGCAAGAAATGCTAGTAGGGTATAGGTCAACTCAACAACCAACCACAGGAATAACACCGTTTATGGAACAACCAAAGATTAACAAATGGTCTGCCTCATAAGAGCGTGATATCTACATAGTCTACAAAACAAACGGATCGACCATCTATGTAAGAAGGGAGCGCGATGGAAGGGAGATTTCACGCGACTCGAGTAAGATGTTAGATAAGAAAAACAATCAAACATAGACCAACATAATCGACGAGAAATTCTACTAAAAAATCAAGAAAACCTCTAGAAAACCATGACGATGTCGTGCGAAATGATGATCATGGTTTACCTTTCACTTTTCAGCAAGCCGAAGTCCAAGACGGTGACCACGAAACAGCATTACTGAATGAAGGAGAAGGAGGAGAAACACTGGCTATTGACCGAGGCGTTGCTCATGCATCATATACAATTGTCTGACAAACGAACTAAATATCACAAAGCCGAGTGGTTAAAAGCAGGGTTTTCATGCTAGAGGTCTGGTTCCCAGCATCAGAGAGAACAGGTAGTCAGACAGTAGCAGTGGGCGTGGCTTACACACGGTAAGCTTGCTACCTATAGGGGTCATAATACTGATGAGGATCACAGGTCATAATTATTGACTGTAATAAACAGCCACAATTCATTTACCAATATTACCAATATAGCTGCATAAGACAGGAATAGGAAACAATAATAATCTAAAATATTTTATTCGCTTATTTTTATACATTTTTTTCTATACACGTTTACACATGTTTTCTCTAAGGGTATTGATCCCAGACGCGTCTTTTTAAGGGACTTGACAAATGACCAAAACTTTTTTGCCTTCTCATTTTTCCGGGGACAGTCGTGATCAGGGCTATCATTTTCAAACGAGAAGATATTGGTAACATGCTTCCATTATGCATCTTTAATGCTCTTTTGAACATGTGCTCTGAACCGTTTGTGATGGTTCTTTATGTCAGGGCTACTTGACTTGCGAGCACGAAAGTAAAGCTTATCGCGTTTCCTAATCAAGCGTTTGATCGAACTATCGATCCAAGGTAAGCTGTATTTTGTTTTGGTCATTTTGATGGAATAAACCTTTCAATAGCCGAGAGAACCATCGACTTGAAACTGACCCACATTTCATTAACTGACATGCGACTATAGTCAGATGAAAGGAACGAATCCGTGTAGCGCACCAGATCGTCATGTAAACCGTCCATGTCTGCTCGTTTATATAGAAAGATCTTACGCGGAGCTTGCTGGATCCGTTTAGCCATAATGTCGTACTCAACATAGAGAATGTCATGATCTGCTTTGCCGATCGGGTGCATCCCTTAAACACGGTTAATTGGGGATGGTGAGTTTGTAAAGAGTAAATCAAGGGTCATGTCTTCTCGGGTGTGTCTGTTAACCATTTGGAAGAGGCTGTGATCTTGTATAATGCTTACGACTTTAGTCTGAATTGGCCTCTTTGGGACCCCTTCGGGTACCTGCATTGTGCTCCACTCAATATCACCACAATTGAAGTCACCTCCTACAAGAACATGGGCAATTTTATTTGACATTATCCGAGATAGTGAAGAGTTAAAATCCTCAAGATATTTCAATTCAAGCTCCTGAGTTCGGAGCCTTGGGGGACGATAGAATGATCCAAGGTACAGAGTCCTACATCCAAAAATGTTCAACTTACACCAAATTATTTCGCACTTGGTGTCCAATTCCGGAGCTTCAGTACAGAGAAGATCACGCCTAAAGGCAATTAAAACACCACCGTGCGCGTTACTAGCTCTGTCTTTCCGGATAGCATCGAAGGATTCAGGAAAAATCTCTGAGTTTCTTATGTCGGGGGTTAAGCATGACTCATTCCCCAATATGATGTCAGGTTTAGCCGATTCTATGACAGTGTGAATTTCAGCCATTTTGTTTTTAATTGACTGACAATTCATGATCAAAATTCTCAAAGGGGGGTTCAGGACCGCATTTGTGGTCTTGGATTTTGCTTCTGTTTGCACAATAGGCGAAGAAGCTGCATTGGGAACCAATATTGTCTGGTATCGGACTGTCAGGCTCGGACAGGGACGAAAGGGACTCAAATCTGTTGGATACCTCTAAAGAAGATGTAGTATGAAATAACGAAGTGGAAAAGTTTGGCATTCCACAGCGTATACATTCCCAAGCTATGCTTTTGCTAAGAGATTTATTATAGATTCCATACATAGTTGATGACATGCCTTGACAGTCTATATGAAACCAGACATTACAGTACAGTCCAGGGGGATTTTCACCAGCCCGCCCACCCCCATGGAGAGGGGGCTGCAAGAAAAATAATGTCCACCGCGGAAACGTCCTAGTCGGCGGGATTGCGGAGTTTCCGCGGCGGGGTTAAGAAGTGGAAATTTTATCGTCCGCGCTTACCTGTATTTTTTTGTCTCTAACTTTCCACCGCGGACCTGCGGTGGAATGAGGATAAATAAGGAAAGTGGGCGGGGCATGTTTCCAATTTATTGTAATGCATACTTGTACTTAGACCCGAGTTTAAACCTCATTCGATTATTATTTTTGTTTTATGTATCTTAATTAAAAATACATGTTTTACGATCATAAAGTGTAAATGCATTTCTGTCACGAAAATCCCAGATTCTGTATGGTTGTAGAATCACTTCAGTTAAAGATATAAGATATGGTACGAAGCACACACACCTAAAGGCAAACAGAGAGAGAGAGAGAGAGAGAGAGAGAGAGAGAGAGAGAGAGATTGCATTATCTAGAATTCAGCTCTCTTTTTTTGTCATTTATTCTATGTCCTTTTCATCTTTGATAGACTAAAGAAGTTTCGGCAAATTGTAATTGGGTGGTTGGTCCTTTACTCTACTGATTGGCTTGTATAATGTTTCACCCTTAGGAACAATTAAAATTTATAATTAAGCCGGTCCATCTATTGTGCAATATTTTCTTTTTACCTTTGATCACAAACGTGAAATTACTATTGTTGGTTTTGTCTCATTCACAGAGAAAATATGTATATATTAAAGCCGCTTATTTAAGTAATTCATTCTGTAATTCAAACTGTGAGTTTGTGCCGTATGTCAATTCGTTTGAAAGGATAAGATTTTATTGTGTTTAAATCTTACGTTGGGTTGTAACGGTATTTCGTTCCATTGGATTTCTTATTTAACAGTGATTTTTGTGAAAGGGCATTTTCATTAGTGATTTTGTGATTGTAAAAAAGTGAAAAAAAATGTCTAAAAGACAACAAACAAGGCTTTCGCCCCATTTTCTTGTGCGTTACCATGAAGACGGAAAACTTCAAGTGCGCTCCTGTGGTTTCTTCCTGGATTCAGATGAAGTAACAAGGTTCGACATATAACTCTTGTTTTTCACCTGATCCGTACTGTTTTTTTTTCTCTGTCAAATGGGCTACGTATTCACTAACAAGATAAGGCGCAAACAACTGACCACAGATCGGTCTTTAAACAGTGCCTAAAATATAAAGGTTAGAGCGCTACATGTTTGCAACTGATATTCCATTATTATGTGCTATTTAAGGATGACCAAAAACATAAAAAGCACGTGTGTATATGTATTACATGTAGTTTATATGTTTTCTAAGTATAGGCACATAATTGTCAATTTGGTTTTTCCCACCTAGGTTTTTGGAGTGGGCATTTCTTTCTGATAGCGCATTTTTCTGATCATTGCCTACTTTTACCTTCTTAATGTCACAAGGCTTTGTGCCGTCTTATTACACTAGAGTACAGAAATAATGGAATTTGCACGGTTTGTCAGCGTCTTTGTGTTTCTTTAGTAAACAAGGCAGCTTCCTGAACGACATTTCCTTGTTTTATGTATGAACATTTGCAAGTTATCACTTTGTTTTAGTATATAGGCGAGACGCTAGATTCTGTATCTACCGTATTTAATGAAATCGCACAACACCCTCCACATACTTTGTTTGCAGTATGCAATTGGCCCATTGGTCATCCTAGATGAGTTCTAGGCACGTTGTCGCCCCGGTAAGTGGTGCATTATATTTCTGTAGCTCGTTACATAAGTTCATAGGGAACAATAGTCTTCACTAGCACCATCGGCTATTATCGGATTTACGGAAATACCCGAGCGCGTACCTGTGAAATTACTGTTGAGCGATGTACACAATTGAATAGGAAAACCATATAAAATGTTAAAAATGACACTTTTTCCGTTTTACGACAAAATTTTATAAGTTATGGTCATAATGTTTATAATATGCCATAAAATGTGGTATAAAAATATACAAAATAAGTATTTGCCTTGTTTCTTCCTTTTGCGATTGAAAATCCTTCCATATTCGAAAGTTCGTCCATATTAATCTCATAGACTCAGTAGGAATTTTGCGAAAAGGTGTAAGAAGTCATTTTTAGCCTTAAATTTCATAAATTTGGGATTTTTTGCGAACTTTTTATAAGTTTTCACCATTTAGAAAATTTTATAAGCTTTAATCTGATGTGGTTCATAATAAAATAAGTATTTTCAAAATTTCTTCCATTTGACTCAGAAGATGCAAAATTACGCGTTTCGCAACTACCATCCTGGCTTACTCTATGAAATGCCTAAGTCCAAACCAAGAGGAGCAGCGTCGCTACCACTGTAACCAGTTGAGTCGGTTATTCAATAAAGAAATAAAGAAAGAATGGAAGATCATGTTTAATTAAAGAAATTATTTTAATGAAAGGAGCCGAATTCAATGCAGAAATTAAAGGTTTGTACTCGCTATAGTGATTTGTTTTACTCAACAGCAGAGAACTTTAAATCATTTAATATCACCCTGTCCAACGTTGACGACGGTGATACGGTCCCAACACCGGTTACTACGGTGCTTTCGCTACAAAATTCGATGGATGCGAATAAATTTCTTGTTTTGTTCAATGTTATATAAACGTTTGCGATGAAGTAAAACGCGCATCTAATGGAGAATTAACTTGACTTTTTTATTTCTGCTTGAACGAAAAACTGTTTTTGTATAATTTTTCCAAACATTCGATTCAAAGTTGGTAAACAAGGTTCGGCCAAGGCCTATTCGGCCGATTTCTACAGAAACTGTTCGTATTTTCCAAAATACGCAAACAAATATAAGCAAACGAGCATTTTGCAATGACTTGTAGGCAAGATTGTGGGACGTTTGCATCGTTCTCGATAGATTTTCCCCAGAAAAATGCCCAGGAAGAATTTTATGGCAAAAAGTAAAAACAACGCCGGTTACTACGGTACCAGAATTACCTGGATTGTTGGATAGATGGGCATTCTAGCTTTACAAGATGCGGATTGTGTTACTAATTCGTGCCCTGCTTCTGCCTACATACCTCTTTCATGTAGTTCCGGGAACTATATGTTTATTGGCATGGCTATCAACCCTAAAATGAAGAGATTCTAATGAAACAGTTCCGTATTGTTATGAGATAGAAGTGGTTCCAATAGGAAAACAGGGCTTGTCCGTGACTCACCAATTGCACGTAATTATACTTTGAGGTACCTTCGTATTATAAGTTTCACCAACCTTTCTGCGACCCTTTTTTAATTGAAGTACTTTCTTGCTTGTACTTACTTACTCGCTCAAAGACTCTATGACTGACTCACGCATTTGAAAGTTTCGAGTCGAAACATTATCCAATATGTTATAATAATAATAATAATAATAATTATAATAATAATAATAATAATAATAATAATAGGTTATTGAATGAATGTCGAAAACTATTCTGAACGAGTTCATATGGCGAGGACGCACGAGCTTGCGAGTGAATCTCACCCAAATGAACGAGTTCCGAATATTTTACGATTTTCATTCAATAACCTTTTCATTACATGTATATACCCTAAAGAACGCAATGGAAGGTTTGTAAATGCTTATTCCTGGCATCTCCAGTCCTGATAGACATTTCATTTGGCCACATTTCATGTAAAAATGTATCGTTTTTGACGACTTATCACCATATTGCAACACACGCAGAGCTTCGCCTTTGTGTGCGCGAGAACCGTGACGTCGCAGTAAAATTGATGACGTCGACGGGACTCTTGGGCGTCGTTGCGATCGGAAATTTAATGAACAAAGTTAGAAATTCGGAGTACAAACACTTTTAAATTATTGTTCTTCCAAAATTTGAGATATTTGCCTTGAAATGAAGTTTCAGTTTGTATTTATTGTGGGAGTAAATCTGTATTTTTTCTAGTTTCGTCGTTCGTTTAGTTGAAATGGAAATGGAAAAAGGCTGCCAGATATTTTTTTCAATGGCGACTTACTTTACTATCAAAAGTAGTCCCGCCGGGAACTTGCTTCTATAGATCCGTGCAAACTATTGAATATGACATAAGTTTCCATCGAAAACATTCTAAACTATTGAATATGGAAAATTCAACACACCTTGACGTTAGACGATGTAACGTCATTTTAAATTAACGCGTTAAGGTAAAGAACCACAAAAACCGTGGCGCTTAAAGGTCCATGCGTCGCGAAGGACGAAATGCTATAACGTCGCGCCAATGATGTCGTTTTCAAGATGGCGTCGGCTGTAGGTGTGCGATCCGATCACACAGTAAAGATCGACGGAAGCAAAGAAACGGATTGCTTTTGAAGTTTATTTTACGAACAGACACATTATGTAATGGAGACAAAAGAAGATCTAGAAAATGATGACGACGATAGTCGAATGCCGCTTCCAATTTTATGCATATTTCTTTAGGCCTGTTTTAGATTACCAGCGTGTGCTTTCGGTTGTTGACATAATGACAAAAAATGAATTTATAGAATTTCCAGAAAGCCAGTGTACGTGATTTCGTACACCCATCGGCATTTCGGACGGCTTTATCATCACTCAGGAAAATATGTCCGTGAAATGAATACCCCATTAAACCCCACTTTTATATAGTAAAACTGGTGTATGCAGGGGCATACTTATTTTTCTTATTTTTGGTTCAAAACATAGATTGTGGGTTCTAACGTATACCCACAATCTATGTTTTGGGCAAAAATAAGAAAAATATCAAAATTTTTCAACTGAAAATTTTCAATTTTTACAACTTTGGAAAAATCTGTATATTGCATGGGCATGTTTTCGTAATGTGTGGAAGGTGATGTGCGGGACTCGAGGACCGAACCCGCCAAACTTTGCGGCCTCATCCGTTGAAGTTATTATCGTTCATTCGCCTGATAATTTATCTATTTTTATTAAATTTTATCTATTAATTTATTTATTTATTTATTTTTTTATTTATTTATTTATTTATTTATTTATTTATTTATTTGTGGTGTTTTAATGGCTTATGCGATCGCGCTTTCAAGCCTCGTGGAAGGAACTTGAGCTTTGGAATGAGCCTCTGAATGAGAAAGCCAACAATCGGGATTTCCGAATTGGGCCCGAGTTTTTAAACCTATTTTTCAAGCTCAGCTCAGCTAAGCATGAAATTTCAACTGCTCATAAATGTTTTGATAGTCAAAATGGGTGGAAAATTCAGGTTCAAAACTCAAAAACTATTACTTTATCCTGCTTATAAATGTTAAAATGCCAACAATTGTTGTCATTTTAACATTTTGCCAACAATTGTTTGCATTTTAACATTTATTAGTAGGATAAATTTTAGTCTCAGCTGAGCTGAGCATGAAAAAAGTTTTATAACCTCGGGGCCAGGTCCGACACAATCCAGACTGTACAGCTACAGAAGCAGGATAGAAGCTTTAAATTTTATAAATTAAGTAGAAGAGAAATTGCAATATCCGAGTAACGAAAACAAAGGTGCTGATCAGCTGTGCAGTTACTGCAGATTGTTTGTTTTCTGGTGCAGCGGCTCGCATATAAGTTTAAAGGTACAGAAGAGCGAGACACTTTTAAAATGATTTTTTCTCTCCCACCCTCGATTGTAATAAGTCACGCAAGGAAAATAATAATACAAAAACAGACACATTATATACTTTACAAGCAATGGTTTATACTAAAAGAAAGACAGACCTTACATCGCATGCCTTGCGCGTTTGATGAAATGATATATTTGTTGAACAATTGAATAAGTTAGATTAAAGGCCATCTGATTACTGGTTAACCGCTCAGGTTTGAGCCTGACCAGGAAATTAACGTGGTTTCAAGTCAAACCGCAAATACAGAAAAGCGAGACACTTTTAAAATGATTTTGTCTGTCCCACCCTCGATTGTAATAAGTCACGCAAGGAAAATAATAATACAAAAACAGACACATTATATACTTTACAAGCAATGATTTATACTAAAAGAAAGACAGACCTTACATCGCATGCCTTGCGCGTTTGATGAAATGATATATTTGTTGAACAATTGAATAAGTTGGATTGAAGGCCATCTGATTACTGGTTAACCGCTCAGGTCTGAGCCTGACCAGGAAATTAAAGTGGTTTCAAGTGAAACCGCAAATACATATACGCATTATTGGCTTAGTTGGGTGGTTATATTTTAAGCCCTAATTTTGACATCCTAATTTTGGGTAAAAGTCCAGTAAAATGGAGGCAACGTCCCGGCATGACCATAGCTGTTGACTGGGACGTTAAGCGTCAATTCAAACAAACAAACACATTTGATTGAAATTTAGGGTCAGAGATTTTGGACAGTACCGCTATACATACTGTTGAACTTAGGCCGGATTTTAACCATTCACCGTTCGTGATATGACTGAAAGGTCATTCGAGTTGAAAATCAGTCAGATACAAGCACACGTCAATGATTTAAAATTCGCCACCTAAAGCCCATTTCAATAAACCAAATGCCGAACGTTTATGAAACACGTCCGAAAAGTCTAAAGGCGCCATTTTCATGAAGTCAACGTCACTTACGTAAAATTAAATTTTTTAGCTTACCTATCTTCATGCGTTCACAAATACCGCCGAAACCAACCTGGTAGTCAAGGACTTTTATTTTACTTTTTGACTCACAATATAAAAACGAGACTATATTTAGTTGTTTTTTTTTTAAATCTATGGATTAGTTTTCTTGTAAACGGCGCTCATGTGCAAAAAGCTACGCGATTTTATTACTTTCCTATTACGTCACATACAAATAAATGCATTTTTAGCCATTTTAGGGGAGCGATTTGCAGGAAAACCAACCTGGTAACCATGTTTTTTTATTACACGAATCGATAGATATAAATATTTTCTCTAAAATATCAAAACATGAAAAAAAATCTATGGATCCTTAATATAATGGTTCTTTACCTTAAAACGTAACAAACATGTGTAGACATTTGCGGTAACGTCAGAAGTTTGGCGGAATTTCATCAGTGCAATGGTCGAAGAGTTATTGAGAAATTGAAGGTTTAAAATAAATTATTTTATTTTGTTTATTGCGTGTAAGAATCGAAAAAGATCAGCTCTACTGCGTGAATTGTTGAGTAATAATTCACTGTTTGTCAGTCAGTTGTACGCAGATAAATCACTCTCACTGCTAGAGCTGATCTATTTCTTAAATATTCAATATTTTCAGCAATGTAATTTCTGCGTTATAAATATAATATGAGATATACATGTATGCTGTGTTGGAGCAAAAATGGATTTCAAATGGCACCCCAATCTAGAATAGCAGTCCCACAAAATGTCTAGGCACTTCCAAATCTGGCCACAACAGTTACTGTTGACTGGAACGTCAAAGCAAGAACAAACATACAAACAAATAATTTATCTCCCCCTCAGTGATATCATACATGCACCTTCTGTTAACCGTATATTGCCTCATATAGTTATTTGGAATGCTTTACCCGAAATACACTAAATAATCAAATTGATACGTATATGTTTACTTATTTTTTGTCAGAAAATGGAATATCACGTCTGTGTAAAAAAAATCCCAACCAAACAAAGATCTTTTCAATGGGGAGAAGACTATCTTTTCAGCAGATACTGGACTTCTTAGTTCAATTGGAGCTCGGTCTTCAATGAAAGTCTCTAAGGTTTGCGTTTGAAACGAATGTGGATCTTTTTTTTAACTTTGATTTATTAAAAGGTCAATGATGACTCCTTTCGCATCCTCCACTTATATTGTCTTATTCTGCAAGAAACACTTCCCTCTTGAAAGTTACAAATTTACAGTAATTCTCTTTGTTGCCAAATCTAAAGGGTCACTTGAGTATCCAAAACCATGGTATGACCCACCCCTTTCTCATTAATATGATCACTGCTCTTAAATGATTTGTTTTAATCATTGATTGTCAATAAGGCAGACAAAGAAGTTATTTTACTAATATGGCTTATGCATTTTTAAAGTCTTTTTAAAAACTCTAATTCATGGGAGAATTTCGGGTTGATCAGAGGAAAGTTTATTTTCCAGAACAGTAAGATATGTTGTTTTTGTTTTTTAGTTTGTTAAGAGTTGTTAGAAACATCTTAATCTTAATGAGTCAGTTCTGAAGTAAGAAAAAATACGAAGAAGTTTAATTAGAAATTAGTAGTTATATGGCTAACGGCCATCACTAAAGACTTGATGTCCATGCCAATTAACGTAAGGTTCCCGAAACCTACATTAAAGAGGAGTGTAGGCAGAAGCATGACACAAATAAGTGACAAATCCCGCATCTTGTAAAGCTAGAATGCACAACTATCCAACAATCCAGGTAAATCTGGCACAGTTGTAACCGTCGTTGTTTTTTCTTTAAGTCATAAAATTCTTCCTGTGCATTTTTAGGGAAAACAATTTTTATTAGTATTATTATTATTATTATCATAACATACTGGATAATGTTTCGACTCGAAACTTCCGAATGCGTGAGTCAGTCATAGAGTCATTGAGCGAGTAAGTAAGTACAAGCAAGAAAGTACTTCAATTTAAAAGGGTTGCAGAAAGGTTGGTGAAACTTAATATACCAAGGTACCTCAAAGTATAATTACGTGCAATTGGTGAGTCACGGACAAGCCCTGTTTTCCTATTGGAACCACCTCTATCTCATAACAATACGGAAGTGTTTCATTAGAATCTCTTCATTTTAGGGTTGATAACCATGCCAATGAACGTATAGTTCCCGAAACTACATGTAAGCGGTATGTATGCAGAAGCAGGGCACGAGTTAGTAAGACAGTCCGCATCTTGTAAAGCTAGAATGCCCATCTATCCAACAATCCAGGTAATTCTGGTACCGTAGTAACCGGCGTTGTTTTTACTTTTTGCCATAAAATTCTTCCTGTGCGATTTTCGGGGGGGGGGGGAATCTATCGAGAACGATGCAAACGTCCCACAATCTTGCCTACAAGTCATTGCAAAATGCTCGTTTGCTTACAGTTTTGAGCGTATTTTGGAAAATACGAACAGTTTCTGTAGAAATCGGCCGAATAGACCTTGGCCGAACCTTGTTTACCAACTTAGGATCAAATGTTTGGAAAAAATATACAAAAATAGTTTTTCGTTCAAGCAGAAATAAAAAGTCATGTTAATTCTCCATTAGATGCGCGTTTTACTTCATCGCAAACGTTTATATAACATTGAACAAAACAAGATATTTATTCGCATCCATCGAATTTTGTAGCGAAAGCACCGTAGTAACCGGTGTTGGAACCGTATCACCGTCGTCAACGTTGGACAGGGTGATATACCGCGACATACATGTTGACACCATGATAGACAACTTTTAACAGGTAGAAATCAACTGCATGGAAATTGTACATATATTTAATCAGTGCGTGTTAGAATGCATAGTATAAGAAAGAAAGAAAGAAAGAAAGAAAGAAAGAAAGAAAGAAAGAAGAAAGAAGAAAGAAAGAAAGAAAGGAAAGAAAAGAAAGAAACGATAATAAAATATGAAGTTCAAATCATGTTTAATTAAAGAACTTATTTTATGAATTGTGGAATTTAAAGATTTTGACTTACTAAATGCATCTTTTTTAATAAAACTATTACCTCACATTGAGAACTTTTAACGCGAAATACATGTTAGATACTTTTTTATAGATGAAAATAAGCTGCATGAGAATTGAACATGTATTTAATCAGCGTGAATGATTTTGCTATGTAGATAGTATACCTGTCCCAAACTCCGAGTTTTGTAAGAGCGTTATCATCTGTAGTCACAAACCAGCCTGGTTTGATGACAGGCTGGTGAAAACATTAAGCAAGATTTTTTTTTCATGTCGCGGCCAAACTGATTGTTCACACATAGAACCAGGTTGTCATTCTCAAATCAACTTGTGGCGCGTGTCTTAAATAAACATTCCCTGCAATAAAAGCTGGGGCCTGCGGCCGTATTACCTTGACGATAGGTGATTTTGACAAATTCAGCGTTTGGAATAGAGATTGCATCTTGCGTATGTTTTTCTTCGTTAAAAAAATGATCTATTTAGAGCTACATGTAGAAAAAAAAAAAAAAAAAAAAAAAAAAAAAAAGAAAAAAAAAAATCGCTGTCAAAGAGGACTAGGCCCAACAAATGAATATATATTCTACGCAAGTACAGAAACTAGATGCACCCAAGACTTTGGATATAGATCTGAGTATATGGATAAGAAAACATGTTTCGATCAGCCTGCACACCATATCTGCTCCATAAACACGTACATACATATTGGCGAGTCTCCGAGATTGGCAATATAACAAAGCATTATTTCTAGGCGCAAAACGAAGGAAGCTAATTTTCACCTACAAAAATAGATTTTTTTATTATACAAACAGTTTTTAGTCTGAAAAATAATGCGTTTAAATTCCAATTCATTTTAAGACATGAGACTGTGTTTGTGCAAATCATCATATGTGTCAATAACTGCATCGAGGTGATAGACGCTTCAGTTTTGTCAAGTGACAATTCACAACTAAAATTGACGACCATAGGCCATCGGACCGGTCCCTATTCACTCTCTGAACTCTTAAGATTAGCCTGCACACTGAATCCCCGCAGGCAATTTGTACCTCTATTGTGCGATTCGTGCCTGATCATAAAAAAATAAATTGCATAATTGCATCATGTTTTGTTTTCTTTCTTTCTTCACATGCATACAACGTTACTCTAGGGAATTAATGCGTCGTGCTCAAGGACAAAACACAGTGCCCCATGAGGGTTTCGAACCCAGGACCGCTCGATATGGAGCTCCCATCTACTGTATTTTAATTACCAAAAAGCACCCAGACAGACAGCAAAGTCCGCTCCTGCAATTCTAAGGAGCATGCACATGTGTGGTAAATTTTATGAAAAATAATTGTTATCATTTCTAATTTCAAAAATTCAAATATAGTTTACCCATTGCGAAAACTTCCTCGTGCAATATATAGAGACTTTTTCAGCGGTAATGATAGAAACATTTCACTGGAAATATTTGATATTTTTTTCATATTTTTGCTCGAAACATGGAATAAGGATACACGTTAGAACCGCTTTGGAGCAAAAATATGAAAAAAATAGGTTACCCTGTATACCCCAGTTTAACTAAATAATTTTGGGATTTAAGGGAGTATTCATTGCATCGACATGTTTTCATGATGCATTTTTGACTGCACAGACGGAATACGTCTAATCTGGTCAGAACCCTTGAAACATCCATTTCTTATTACTATTACTATGATGGGCTCTTTTTCTTTCAATTTCATATTACTCAAATTGCATAAATCTATCCCAGGCCTTAGCCACAAGTTACCTGTAAAACACAGGTCTATATTGGTAATTGTCCCTCAGGTGTCAAAATAGGACATCCCGCACATCGCAATCTATGGGAAACAATCGAAATTTGATCTGCACAGGTAATTTTCCAGGTAACGCCTTGGTAACGTCCCTTAGCTGACTGAGGTAAATTGTCCCAGTTGACATGTTCAAAATATATTTGTACCAACAAAATAGCGAAACCTACTATGCTCCACCCACTTTAATCATGCAGCAACATTAATTATATCACGTACAAGAACAATTTAACGGACATGCTTTATGATCTTTAAAAGTTAAAATTATACATTATACGATGTTACAAACGTTACTTCTACATCTATGGCGTGAAAATAGGGGTTTGGGTTCAAAAACGTTTTTGTTTTTGGTATTTCTTTCTTCATATTCCAAAAACGACATGTCCTTTCTTACTGACCAATAGTTCAACTTGGCTAAATTACACAAAATCATATATTTATATTAAATATTGAATTTATTTTATTTAAATAATTTATATTTCCTAAGGGTACAACCGTATGCTGTACATTTGAAAAGTGGGCGTTTCAACAAAAATATCAAAATGAATAACTGTTATATGTTTGTGTAAATTACTTAGTTCTATTTTACACACCCTATGATAAATACATGTTTAGTGTGCATAAATACACAGCCTGTGATTTGCAAGTATGGTCATGGTAACATATGTAACACCTTAATGTTCAACCATGGGTAGATTTCATTTTGGTGATTCTAAATGTATATATAGTGAGCCGCTTCATGCGAAAACCAGATTCTTCCTACATGAAAAAAGATGCAGTTACTGCACAGCTGATCAGCACACTTGTTTGATAATTCAAACTTCTTTTTAATTCCGAAATTTCAAGCGTCTAAATTCTGTGACTGTGTAGATGGAATATTGTCGAAAGAGGGGTTTTCGTGCGCTGCAGCTCACGTGAGAGTGGTCTCAAATAATTATCTGCAATGGTTTTTGCATAGAACACAGTAAGGTGTTTGGAATAATTATGTTGACCCACTGGTTGTTAAAGCTCATTCAAGATCAAACTGATGATGGCTGATGATTTTATTATAACAAACATGACTTTATAAACATGACTCTAGACACACAAAGATGAAAGTTTCCTGACGTCGTTGCTATGACATTAATGACGTCATAATAAAACAAAGGGAAATAATAAACATTTATGCCAAATAATATGCAGAACAGGAAGTTATCTCTTACAGAAACATTAACATTAATTATGCTTTCTTTTCTTCTCTTTGTTTTGTTTGAGGAAACATTAAAATTATTGTATAAGTTAATACTGAAGATATATAGAATCAAAAGGAATAACATCCATATGCAAAGTAAAAGATGAAAGTAGGAGATACTTCAACATTGAATAAAAAATAAGAAAATTAAATATATATAAAAATCATGGTTCAAGGCACAAATAAATACTATCATTAAAGATATCACATATAGTTCCTTGTTTCATAATGAGGACCGCTTCTGAACTTCTGCAGCTACAAATCAGCAGTATCTGTATTTCTTGCTCTTAGTTATAATCCTTATTGGTTTTATGTTCATTTATCTATTTTTGTTTTTTTTCCCTCAATGAGAAAAATTCTCCTTAAAGCTGCGTAGTCTATAGCCCATCGATAGCTATGCAAAAGCCATTACAGAACTGTAATCAGACAAATTCAACTGTTACTACTTGGGTCACAATTCAAAATCCATCAACCGTCTTTTCTTCTACACCAGTCTAACGCCATATCTCCATCACAATACACCAAACGCCATGCCGCAATGCCACACCCTGAATGCCATATCTCCCATCCTGAAGATACTTATAATGCCCTCAAGCAATATAACGCAACACCATCAACGCCTTCTCACCTCCATCTAACGTCATTTTCCAAACACCATATCCCCCACACTGAGGATATTTATATCGCCCGCAGACAATATAACGCAAATCACAACATCGCCCTCAGGCAATATAATTTATAAATAAAGCTCATCACAGTTTTTTTTTTTTTCATATCTCTGCCCTCAGGCAACATCAACACAATAAAGTTCATGCTATTTTCTTCCATTTCGAATTAACTTAAAAGTTCCTTACTTGCCCTTTCCCATTGTTTATTTTCTCTCTCCCTCAAGTTGTACTGACTGTTTATTAACTTCACTGTTGCACCAGTCCTAATTTCCGACTTATTGAATGATCCACGTAGATATTGGCTTCTCTCCTTCCAGACTTCACTCCTTTCTTTTCGCAGATTTCGAGGATCTTCTTTTTCAATCCGATCTCCATCTATATGTTTTTTTTTTTCTCTTCTTCACTCTACGAACTCCAAAACTCTGCACAGTTTATTGCAATCAGTTTGTGGTAATATCCAAAGACCGTCCTTCTCGCTCTGCTACCATTGTTAAAGCTCATTCAAGATCAAACTGATGATGGCTGATGATTTTATTATAACAAACATGACTGTATAAACATGACACTAGACACACAAAGATGAAAGTTCCCTGACGTCGTTGCTATGACATTCATGACGTCATAATAAAACAAAGGGAAATAATAAACATTTATGCCAAATAATATGCAGAACAGGAAGTTATCTCTTACAGAAACATTAACACTGGTGACTTGTCAGTATGCTGATGGTAACGTATGTGACACCTTTTTCATATAGGGCAATGTAAGGTATATATTATGAGTTGGAAACCCATCGTTAAAGCGTCCGCTCCTGATTGCGAGTTAGTGTTGTTCGACCTCTTCGGTGCCATGTTGTGTCCCTGAACAAATCAACGATCCACGATGAATCTTTCTGGCACATGTGCGAACTTAATGACTTAGGCGCAAATATCACATTGACAGTCGCATCCAACTTGATTCGGATATTATCCTCAAAATCCTGGACCCATTTATTTTATTCTATACCTGTATGTGGTATTCCTTACAGCTTGTTTGCGCCTTTCGCAACTATTGATTTGACGTAGTGTTTAAAATATACCTGTAGAGTAAATCCATAAGATCGGATGAACGAAAAAGAAGGAAATTATCTAGCCCTGCGACACCAGTTCCCCGAGAGTGGTAAAAATCCAGTGTAAGGCAGTAAGTAATAACACAAATTAAATCTGAATTTCTTGAGGACCCTCGGTGTGAAATCCGAACATAGAAAAGGATGTGCAAACAACGGGTATGCGATTTACAGATAACGAAAATGCTTTCTTGCCAGGGATGACGTAACTGCACTTTTGACAATGGAGACACAGATACGCGAATTTGCATAACAACCACGATGCTTCTGACGTTAAATCATCTGAATCAGATGTCTTGGTTTTATGCTGCTGTCTATTCTAACCAAATAATTGCAACACATTATGGTTCCACGCTGGAAAACCCGATAAAGTACGATATTAGCAGTCTGTCGTTTTGAGCAAGCCTTGATGTCCTGGTGAGACTCTCGACCATCCCTATATCTTCAAGAAAATAGAAGTTATGACTACACAATAAGGCAGTTGAGGTGAGACTCCACACAATGACATTGGTAAAACGAAAGCTTGGAATGTTGCTGAGAAGAGCGATCAATCAGAAACTACCCTACCTTGGGCAAACAGACGATAACACGCCCAGAGCACATAAGAAGGTGTACGAAAAAACATTTGCCGATTCTGTTCATCTGCTGGGCAATCTGGTTCAAGTGTAAATAGTGTCCGTCTCTTGTTCTGTTGCCAATAGCGCTACACAAATGAAAATGTACCGCCAAAACATGATCGTTTGATGACACATTTATAACGTGAAAACTTCAAAAACATGTTTTCAGCCTTAGCAGAAACGCTCAACCGTATCAGCCTAAGCAGAATCCCTCAGAGGGTTGGTGGGGTGGGAATATGGGCCCCGCTCATCGGGTCCTTAAGAAATAGATGGGCTTCTTTTGCCTCCAGACATACGCTACTTACTGACCATCGTATTCCTGGTCAACCGCTCAGGTCTGAGCCTGACCAGGAAAAGTGTTTTAAAATCAAACCATCCATACGTATAAGCCGTAGTGGCTTACTTGTGTGGTTATATTTAAAGCATTGTTTGGATGTCATGGCATCCGATTTTCGTGCAAAAGTCCCATAAAATGGAGTCAACGTCTCAATATGACAATAGCTGTTGACTAGGCTATTAAGTACCAACTCAAAATCAAACAAAACAACTGCATCAGGCAATGTCTGGAACATCAATGGTACTTATATTGAAGCAGTGCTCATGACCAAGTACTGAATAATTTTTGTTCCGTTCAACGTCCCTTTCAGTATTATTTCAGCTCTCATAAGACGGGCCAACCGGTAGGTGGGGCGAAAACGGGAGAACCCCGAGAAAAAAAAAAAACCTGGCACACGCGCAAGCAGAACTTGGCTTGTCTCACATGTGCTCCGAACCCAGACAAAATGAACTAGCATGCACAGAGTTGTGCTTTTGTATGGCCGGCGAGTCATTTCATAATCCGGAAATCGGAAAACAATCTTAAGGTGACGATTATTATATCTTATTACTATTTAAGTGAAAAATGTGTTACATACGTTACCATTAAATCGCCCGTCACCCGCATTGATGGCAAGCTTTGTGAAAGGTAACTTAAGAAATAGTGACCGACGGTGTTGATAATGTCATATCATAACACTGGATACTAACAATGGTGTAAAACATGATTTGGGCATTAAAAGGATTAAAACTGATTTTTGATATTTAAACATTATGTGTTACATACGTTACCATATTTACCTGTCAAAAGTACACACTTCTGGCAAAGCAGTGAGCATTATATTTGCGCTACCTACAACCATACTTTAGAACAGACCCATACCGGTGCTCCTTCTTCCCATCCGGAATACGTCTCTGGAACACGCTACCGGAGCTAGTCGTCACAGCGCCAACCTTGGAGACCTTCAAGGGAGGGCTGCCCGGTCACTAGTAGATGCTGAGGAATGTTTTTAGCCTGTTTTTAAACCGCTTTTACCAGTTTTAACCGCGCCTCAGATGCACCTTGTAAATACTTCATAGTGCGACAATGCTCCAGAGAGGGCCCTGCACTTAATGGGAGAGGAAGAAGAGCTGAAAATGAAAAAAAAAACAAGTTTTATAGTAAATGCCCACTTAAACGATTTACCTGTTAAGTTTTCTGTTTGTGTCAATGAAGGCCAAGACAAACTTCCTACGATGTATTGGTTACCTAAGCTTCACAAAAGACCATACAAAGCTAGATTTATTGCAAATTCTAGCTCTTGTACTACCACTGAACTTTCTAAATTATTAACTTCTTGTCTTACTGCTATCAAATCTCATGTTATAAGATACTGTGAGACAGTGTATGAAACTTCAAATAAAAATTGGTTTTGGTCAATAAAAAATTCTGGTGAGGTGCTCAGTAAATTGAAGTGTAGAGGGTTCCGTGCGACAAGCTTGTCCACATATGATTTTTCTACTCTGTATACAACATTACCACATAATCTAATTAAAGAAAAACTTCTGGATTTGATAGAGTGGACCTTCAAAAGGGCATTAAAAAACTATGGTTCACTTTATTTGGCATGTAATGACAGAAAGGCTTTTTTCACTTCCTCTGACCAAAGTCGGTATACCCTTTGGTCATGTCAGAATGTGTGCGACGCCTTATCCTATCTCCTTGATAATATTTATATTAGATTTGGGACCAAGTTATACAGACAAATTGTTGGAATTCCGATGGGTACAAATTGCGCACCTCTCGTAGCTGATTTATTTTTATACTGCTACGAAAGAGATTTCATGGATTCTCTTAACCATGATAATCAAGCTGATGTTATCGAGGCTTTTAATTCCACATCTAGGTACCTCGATGACCTTTTGAACATTGACAACCCTTATTTTGAAGGTATGGTCAATCAAATTTATCCACCTGAACTTCAGTTGAACAAAGCTAATATCTCAGATACCGAAGCCCCCTTTTTAGATCTACATCTTTCTGTTGCAAATGGATTTGTTTCTTCTAAAATTTATGATAAGCGCGATGACTTTGATTTTGATATAGTAAATTTTCCTTTTTTGGATGGTGACGTTCCTCGTCGTGCTTCTTATGGTGTATACATTTCGCAACTTATTAGGTTTGCTAGAGTCTGCAATCATGTTACAGACTTCAATGCTCGAAATAAATGTTTAACGGCAAAACTTCTCCAACAGGGCTATCGGTATCATAAACTTCGAAACACCTTTTCTAAATTTTATCGTAGACACTATGAATTGCTTTCCAAATATAATGTTGGGTTAAAGACACTTTTAAGTGAGGGCCTTTCGGAACCTGAATTTTATGGTGACTTGGTTTACAAATTAAAGAAACTTAAAGGAATTAATGATTTTTCTCTTCAGTTCGGAAAAATCATATCACGTTACAGACGTATAGGTTATAACTTGAATGTTATGCGACAGTCTGCATGCTTAGTTTTTAACCCAATCATGGTTGATAACTATGCTGCCTTCTTTAATTGCACGCCGGTGGGTCGGGCGTCAGACTCTATGATGGCCCCGACTTAAAGCTATTCATTTTAGTTGGTTGGGGCCGGAGCTTCTTGTCTGTTGCTTGGCCCACCGGGGTCCAACTGGTGTTTTTCTTTTGCTCCGGAGTTAGTAGGTTATTCGGCGCCCAGGGATCTCCATCGTCGGGCAGCTTACTCAATCTGTGAGTCCTGGTTTTTGATTCATCAGGATGTTTATCATGATTTATTTGTTTGTTCTTGATGATTCATTGACTAGTTAGAGATTCACCACGAGGACCAAAGAACTAACTAAATGTTTTGAACCACTGCAGAAGCTGAGGGTGAGGTTAGGTACCTGTAAAACCGGTTTAAGCCCCCCAGTTATTTTATAACTGACCGTACCAAGGCGGTACTGCTGTTCTGGTTCACACTTATCAAAGTTATTCCAATTACGAGTTTCATGTTGCATGGCTTTGTGACCACCCGAATATAATGGCTGTTCACTTCGCCCTCTGCATTTACTTGTTCTGTCCAAGCTAGCACTGTGACCACCTTATACCTTCAATAGCTGCTCGCTCTGCTTTCCGTTATTCATGTTAAACGTTGGTATCTATGTTTAGTATTTTCTTAATATGATTTCTTATTTCTTGTTTATCACTGAACCACTACAGAAGCTGAGGGTGAGGTTAGGTACCTGTAAAACCGGTTTAAGCCCGCCAGTAACTTTGTGTTACTGATCGTTCCAAGTCGATACTTCTGTAGTGGTTCTTTTTGTTTTATGTCTTGGTGTTTAAAATTTTTTGTGCTGTTGGCGCCTTATGTATGTTTTCATATATTTTTAGTTAAGTTAAGGTAACTGAGTGGCCACCTATTGGGAAAATAGCTGCTCATTCGGCTTACGATATGTTTCATGGTATAAGTACCTGATTGTTAGTTTGGTTTTTTCCCACCTCGGTTTTTGGAGTGGGAATCTTTTTCTGATTGCGCCTTTTCCTGATCTTTGCCTACTTGTACCTTTTTATAACCTCAGGGCCAGGTTTTAGAGTCCAAAAGCAATGACCAGGTTTCAGATTCCAGAAGTATTGACCAGATTTCAGAATGCAAAAGCAATGACCAGGTTTCAGGTTCAATATCCAACAAAGTTGATTTTTATTTTGTAAGCATTTCCTGAGGTGATAGTTCGTCTCTCACTAATGAGAAAGACCATCATTATTTCTTGAATAGTGCTGATGTGTGTTGGTGAGTTCTTTGATGGCTGACTAGGCCAATTCTGGCTCTAAACTGTCGGTTGCAAGTAGAGCAAGTCAATGTCATAGAGTCTGCTGGTGGCACATTTGTTTTGGCTTTGCGCTCTCTTCGCTTTCTTTCAGCTTCACAGATTCTTTTCTTTTCATAGAGAGCTGCTCCTTTGTTGATGAGACCTCGCCACTTTGATCGCTCCTGTGCAGTCTGTTCCCAGGACACCATTGGTATTTTGAAATCCTTCAGAGAGGCTTTGAGGGTGTCTTTGTAGCGTTTCTTCTGGCCACCTTGAGAGCGCTTTCCCTCCTGTAGTTCTTTATAGAAAACTTTCTTTGGAAGTCGCGCATCAGGCATTCTTATAACATGGCCAGTCCATCTTAGCTGTGCTAGCTTTAAGACTGTATGCATGCTTTGCATCCCTGCTTTCCTCAGGACCTCTGTGTCTGGAATCTTGTCCTGCCACTTGATTTTTAACAACTTTCTCAAACAGCTTAAGTGGAAATGGTTAAGTCTCTTTGCATGGCGTTGGTATACTGTCCAGGTCTCACATGCATACAAGAGGGTTGGCAGTACCACAGCCTTGTAGACTTTCAGCTTGGTGTCAAGCTTGATTCCATTTCGCTCCCAGACATTTGCACGGAGTCTTCCGAATGCCACACTAGCTTTTGCAATTCTGGCAGTGATCTCATCATCAATATGCACTGCTCTGGAGAGAGTGCTTCCCAGGTAGGTGAACTTGTCAACAACTTTCAGTTTTTGCCCATTCACAGTGATGGTTGGTTCATTATATGGTTTTCCGGGGGCTGGTTGGTGTACAACCTCTGTCTTTTTTGTGCTGATTGTGAGATCATAGTTATCACATGACTGTGAGACTTGATCCATGGCTCTTTGCATTTTTGCCTCTGTGTTGGCATTCTTATCCATATCATCTGCATAGAGGAGCTCATCTAGCACATCAGTCTGGACCTTAGTTTTGGCTTGCAACCTTCTGAGGTTGAATATGTTGCCATCAAAACGGTACCTGATTGGAAAACCAGTGTCACTGTCCTGAAAAGCATCCATAAGCATGGCAGAAAACATCATGCTGAACAGTGCTGGTGCCAGAACACAGCCTTGTTTGACCCCATTTGTTACTTCAAATGGTTCAGAGAACTCTCCATCATTCTGCACACGTGCCTGCATGCCATCATGAAACTGCCGCACCATAGCTATGAATCTGGGTGGACAGCCAAACTTGGCCATGATTTTCCAGAGTCCATCACGACTAACAGTGTCAAAAGCTTTGGTGAGGTCAACAAACGTCATGTATAGATCTACATTCTGTTCTTGGCATTTCTCCTGAAGCTGTCTTGCTGTGAAGATCATGTCTATTGTCCCTCTGTCTTTTCTGAATCCACATTGACTTTCTGGGATAAGTCCCGTCTGATCAAGATGAGCATTCAGACGATTCAACAGAATTTTTGCAAGTATCTTCCCAGCAATTGATAGGAGGGAGATGCCTCTGTGATTGTCACAGACTTGAGGATTTCCTTTCCGCTTGTATCGGTGGATTATGGATGCATCCTTAAATTCTTGTGGGATAGCCTCCTTCCTCCACATACAGTGAAACAACTCTGTCAGTTTCTCTGCCATGGGTAGCCCCCCAGCCTTGTAAACTTCGGCAGGAATTGCATCTGCACCTGGGGCTTTGCCAGATGATAGTTGTTGAACTGCTTTTCTTGTTTCCGTAACGGTAGGAAATTCATCTAACAGAACATTGCACTCTATCTGTGGAAGTCTGTCGATTGCATCCTGATTGATGCTTGATGGTCGATTAAGCACACTATTGAAGTGTTCCGCCCACCTTTCCAAGATAGCCTCTTTATCTGTGAGAAGAGTGTTTCCATCTGCACTGAGCAATGTGGTGGCTCCAGAACTCTTTGGACCATAAATGGTTTTCAGTGCATCATGAAATTTCTTCATGTCCTTTCTATCCGCAAAAGACTGAATTTCTTCTGTTTTCTTCCTCAGCCAGGAATCTTGCATGTCCCTAAGCTTGGTCTGGACTGTCTTACAAATGTTGCTGTAGGCTGCTTTCTTGGATACTGAGCTAGTATCATCTTGATGTGCCTTGAGCAAACGGTGCTTTTCTTCAAGAAGCCTCTGAATTTCATCATCATTCTCATCAAACCAGTCTTGATGTTTGCGAGATGGATGGCCTAAGGTGCTTGCAGCTGAAGAAAGAACTGTTTTATGGAAAACTGTCCAGTTTTCTGCGGGGTCCTCTGAACTGAGATTCATTGCATCAAGTTGGTTGCAAATGTCTGTTAAGAAATTTTGTCTCATGCTGTCTTTATTCAGCTTTGAGACATCCAGTCTCTTAGGAGCTTTCTTGCCTTGAGGTCGCCTCGCAGGCTGTATTCTTAGGTTGAGTTTGCTGACAACCAGTCTATGATCTGTCCAGCAGTCTGCACCACACATAGTCTTTGTCACTTTAACATCCTGCCTGTCTGTTCTCCGCACTATGACATAGTCTATGAGATGCCAGTGTTTGGAACGGGGATGCATCCAGGATGTTTTGTTCCTATTAGGTAGACGGAAGACTGTGTTGGTGATTAGAAGATCATGTTCAGCACACTTCCTGAGAAGCAAGAGACCATTGCTGTTACACTTTCCAACCCCTTCTGGACCTATAACTCCTTCCCAGGTCTGGTGGTCTGTACCCACTCTGGCATTAAAGTCGCCAAGAAGGATAAGCTTGTCTGTGCGGGGTGTTGCAGAAATAACATTGTCTAGGTCATCATAGAACTTGTCCTTGACCTCATCTGGATTGGTCATTGTGGGTGCATAAGCACTGACAATAGTTGCATGTTTATTGCCTGACAGAGGAAGTCTCAATGTCATTAGACGGTCATTAATGCCTTTTGGCAATCCTGACAGCTTACCAACAAGTTCTGTTTTGATGGCAAAGCCAACTCCTGCTTCACGCCTCTCTTCACTTTTGCGTCCACTCCAGAAGAAGGTGTATCCAGCACCAACTTCTTTGATCTCCCCAACATCTGCGAACCGAGTCTCACTCAATGCAGCTATCTGTATATCATACCTCCCAAGTTCTCTGCCCACAAGGGCCGTTCTACGCTGTGGTCTATCTGACCCAGCACTATCCATTAAAGTGCGCACATTCCATGCGCCAATCCGTAAGGGGATTACTCTAGCTTTTTTCTTTGTATTTCGACCGCTTAAGGGGATCCCCGCTGATCGCGGTTAACCAGCCAGGGGGTTTGAAGCAGGCAATTGTTTAGGGCACCTTTTCTAGCCCCTTCCCCATGCTACGGGGGTGAGCAGTGCGGTCCTAAATAGGTCTGCTCAGTCACTCAGCCGACTGCCGAATTCTGCTTACTGCTTCTCCTCACAGAAAACGACCATTAGAACTGAGCCGCCTGTGTGCAGGTCTGCAACTACAGCTCCCAGTGTGTCCTACACCTGCTGCTTCGCCACTCGCCCATCGCCACAGGACTTTGTAGGTATGTGGGTGCAAGTGTGATGAAATTGTTGTGTATGCAAGTGCTTGTGTGTTGAGAAATAAGATGACATGCGCTATGAAATTGGATTATAGTGAGGAAGAGGTGCGCAACGTCAACCTCACTCTCTAGTCCTCGCCCAGCTGCGCCCAGAGGCAAGACACAGGTCAAGACGTCTGGTGTTGGGTTTGGATGCAGTGGATGACCGTAACATCTTTAGTGCCTTGTCACGCTCTGCATGTTCCACAACATGTTGCTGTATCGCTTTCTGAACCGTTGAATCAGATGATTTCTTCCGCTCCATCTACCGAAACAGTCTTTGCATATCTGGACTAGGCATATCCAGACACACAGGTTTGATTTTGGAGTTTCCTTCTCCTAGATGAATTGCTGGCCACAGCTGAAGAGCTCCATCTACCCTTTCTTAGGTTTTGTTTAGAGACCTGTAAACTCCTAGGAGGGCTGTCAACCAAGACTAATGAGTTCCCCCTGCCCAGCTAGATTTTGTGTAGAGAACTAGCTTAACTCCTAGATGAGTTGCCTTCCAAGGCTAACGAGCCCCATCTGCACCGCATGACAACAGGTAGTACTGATTACATGTTACAGTAGCAGTTAAACTGACCTGACCTATATTCCAGTTTCCACATTGTTACTTTAATAGCTATACGAAGGAATTGGAGAACTTTGAATAAAAGTATGCCGCCTGAAAGAATGGAGCAAGCCGAGCAACAATAAGAGGTGGCTCTAAAGAAATATTGTTAAACAGAAACAGTGTCAAAATTGTAACATTTTCGAATGGTGATTAACACAATTTTTTAATAGAGAGAGCTTCAACAATGACGGTTCTGCCTTGATTAATCTTCACATTTTCTGTTCATTCTGTCTACCTCTCTGTTGTACTTGTCATCTTTGTATTTTGTTGGTGCCAGCTGGATGGCTACCTTGTTGGGAAAGAGCTTGTCATCTTACTCTTCATTTGTATTGTATAGATTTTTGTGATGCTTTTTTGCTGTCCTCTTTTTCTTGCCTAGTATCAATCTCTGTACCTTTCAGCCTTACTTCTTAAGCATATCAAAGTACACTTACGATTGTTTGCAGATGCACAGGCTCATCTGAGTACATGTATGTTATGTTATTTCCGATGTTTTGTATTTACTTACATGGTGTTGTTGGCAGAAATTCAATGCCAGTAAAGAAATATTGTTAAACAGAAACCGTGTCAAAATTGTAACATTTTCGAATGGTGATTAACACAATTTTTTAATAGAGAGCGGTTCTGCCTTGATTAATCTTCACATTTTCTGTTCATTCTGTCTACCTCTCTGTTGTACTTTCCAGCTGGATGGCTACCTTGTTGGGAAAGAGCTTGTCATCTTACTCTTCATTTGTATTGTATAGATTTTTGTGATGCTTTTTTGCTGTCCTCTTTTTCTTGCCTAGTATCAATCTCTGTACCTTTCAGCCTTACTTCTTAAGCATATCAAAGTACACTTACGATTGTTTGCAGATGCACAGGCTCATCTGAGTACATGTATGTTATGTTATTTCCGATGTTTTGTATTTACTTTCCTGAGGTATTGAGATGTTCACGATGTTGAGATGTAAATACATATGCCCTTACGGATTGTACTCATAAAAATGACTCGAGACGGCTTGTTCAGATTGGAGTCTAATGATCTGGGAAACTGGCCTAGCACATGTAAGACGCAAACCTGATTCTATTCGAAAAAAATCATATCAAAGTTAAGACACAATGCTGCGCTAAAACAAAAAAATACTATTTCAGGTCAGACTGCAAAAAACTTAGTACGTTATTTGCATATCCTGTCAACGAGATGAGTAACATGCCGATTGTAATAAAGAGATTCACGCAAAATAATTACAAGATAATACAAAAAAAATCTTATTTTCATGTGACAATAATAGACACAAGGTTAACATACATGTAGGTAATTGCTTACCTGTCAATCATTATGACGTCATTACTTTTCATTGGAAATCCTCCGCAAACCTGCGGTGGAATTATACAGGTAACGGGAGGATCCTCCGCCGATCCGCCGCAATCCGCGGCGGGATTAAAATATTCCGCGGTGGGATTATTGCTCGAAATTGCAGCACAATTATAGTCTGGCGTTCGTTGCCGATTTAAAAAGGGCTACTGACGAGGGTTCATTACCCGAAATTGCGCAATATAGTCCATACTATCTCCCTTTGAATGTTTTTACTGCTTCCAAAGGATCAAACGTTTATATTTTATTTGCTATTACTGCAGCTGGTGTTGTGCCGTGTGGCGGCCGTAAAAAGTCTCCCCGTACATCATCCATAGTGCAGATTATATTTTTATTTCGGTCCTTTGAGATCAGTAAAGATATTCAGAGTGTTCAAAACACTCACGTTTAGAAACATACTTCTAAGCATTTTTTTTTAATTATTTGACCCAATTTAGGAATATGTCTTTGATTTAGACTCCTCGTGTAAATTCTCGAAATTGCAGCACAATTATAGTCTGGCGTTCGTTGCCGATTTAAAAAGGGCTACTGACGAGGGTTCATTACCCGAAATTGCGCAATATAGTCCATACTATCTCCCTTTGAATGTTTTTACTGCTTCCAAAGGATCAAACGTTTATATTTTATTTGCTATTACTGCAGCTGGTGTTGTGCCGTGTGGCGGCCGTAAAAAGTCTCCCCGTACATCATCCATAGTGCAGATTATATTTTTATTTCGGTCCTTTGAGATCAGTAAAGATATTCAGAGTGTTCAAAACACTCACGTTTAGAAACATACTTCTAATCATTTTTTTAATTATTTGACCCAATTTAGGAATATGTCTTTGATTTAGACTCCTCGTGTAAATTCTCGAAATTGCAGCACAATTATAGTCTGGCGTTCGTTGCCGATTTAAAAAGGGCTACTGACGAGGGTTCATTACCCGAAATTGCGCAATATAGTCCATACTATCTCCCTTTGAATGTTTTTACTGCTTCCAAAGGATCAAACGTTTATATTTTATTATAAGCGGACAGGTGAGCGGGATTGCGGGGGGGGCTCAGATAAATCGTCCGCGGGGGAGGGCGGGCTGGTGAAAATCCCCCTGGACTGTACTATTCATGTGTCGCAACAAATCCCGCGGTAATCCCATCCAACGCTGACATCACACAATCCACATGGAAAGTGAGAATTGTCAATAAGGGATTCTGGACTAGGATTTCTTTCGGTGTCCCAGGAGTTACTTATCAACAAGGTAAAAATGTATAAATTGATGAGCTTACCAGAGTGATGATCTTTAAACCTGAGACTTGACCTTAAAATAGAAACAGTGCAAAAATGTGGCACACGAGCCATAAGTTGTTGATCAATTACTGTTCCTTGAATGCTAGAGTAAACTGGAATTAAGTTAGCTGGAAGTCTTCCAATGTCGTTGTCCTGAAAATTCAAAAAACGTGTCAGTCTGATGGCTAACAGCAAGCCAGCAACAAAGAACTGTAAATTGTGTGAGCATTTTATTCAGTGAAGGTTTAGATGGTGAATTGAAAAGACTTATAATGTTGTGGCTGTGAATAATTTGCTTGATATAAAGTGATGCTGTTGTGGTGATTGTATGATTTTGGTTTGGATGTGGATATAAATGCAGTGTGTGGTAAGCCCTTTTGTTTACCATTTTTGTCAAAGCTTCAACTTTTGTTTTTCAATCATTTCCTGAGTATTACTCAGGAACTGATTGAAAAGCAAAAGTTGAATACTCAGGAAATGATTGAAAAACAAAAGTTGAAGCTTTGACAAATTAGTATGTACTCATATTATTTATGATTGAATTCAGATTTGTCACATAACTTTTTCTTGTTCATTTATGTAAATTTTTAGCATGTAATTGTTATGCATTTTCCCCTGTGTATTAGTTAATTGCGATTACATGCTTCTCAGACATGTTTTTATATTTTATTTCTAGGCGTATGGTCCCCGCCTTTTTGGATATATCATGAGATTGTTTCCCTACATATCAGCTAGATGAAACATCAGATCCTACAGCTCCAAAATTGCTAGCCAGAAAACATATTCATGAAATTTCGGCAAATAACCTAAACAGACAAAGGTTTTCGAAATAGTGGAGCTGCCTATGTCATGATAATAACTTTCTGATGTAGAATCATAGTGGCTAGATTTTCAACAGCTTTTTGAAGATCGGCACGCTTCCCGTGGACAGCGGGTTGTCATAAGGAAGGTGGGCATATAATAAAATTATAATTAAAACTGTTACATGTACATCTACAGGTAACTCTTACAGTAGCAAACACAAATCTTAAAATTTAACGGAAGAAAAAAACATGGGTTCCGGAGTTGTTCCCATCAATGATTTGTTTTTCTCAAATATTGACAAAGACATATTTTTTTTCTCAAATATTGACAAAGGCATATTTAATATCAAGTTCGCCATGGAGTTCGATACATGTATCGCACCGTCATCGGGCAATCTAACTAAAACAAGTATCTCACTGGTATGCGATTTCCTCGCAACTGTTTCGCGAATTTAGTCTCAGAATTTTCGTACGACACTTGTGTGAGTGTAGCACGAGTGTCCAGGGAAATTTTTTGCATCACGAACTAGTCAAAAACTAGTCGCGAAGGTTTAAAAATGTTAACAAAATACGAACTTTTTCGCTTAAATATTCGCAAACCAGTCGCGCAACTGTCGGTCGACAATCGCACGACGTTCGTGCGAATGTCGCAAACCTGTTGCCGCGAAATTTTGGCGTCTTTACAACGCGACAATTTCTTGACACTCGTACGAATATCGTACGACAGTCGCGAGACAGTCTTTAGAAAACATGCGAACAACTCGCGACTACATGTATCTGTTGATAAAATCATAAACAAAGCGACATTCGTACGAATGTCTCTCGACTGTCGTACGAGTGAAAAAGAAATCAAGCTACATTCGCACGAGGGTCGTGAGATATAGTTGAAGAATTGAACCGAAATTCGCGAAAATGTCGCATAAATGTCCAATCAATTTGATTGCAACATTAAAGTTGCGTTTCTATCGTTAATCTTTGTCGTGAAATAGTCGCAACGTTGTCGTGAACTAGTCGCGCATTAGCCACCGGTTGTTGCATTTCAGTAAAGTTATAATAAATGGCAAGGACCGAAAGGAAATGTGCATGCTCGAAGGGTATGCCAGGGACATTAATTAGCCGTGACACCGGAAACAGCAACTGCACCGCTGACCAGTGCCTTTGTTTTCGCCCCATAAATAGTAAAATGAATACGAGTTGGCACCTCCATCCAATATAATAGCTATAAACTGCCTGACCCGACGGCATCTCCAGTTTAAGTAGCCTCTACGAAGTCTTGACATGACATGTCTACATCATGTTTCGATTCTTTTAAAAATATAAGGTACGTCTAAAATATTGTGACAGGACCACCTCGCCGAGGCGAATTATAGTCGGGATTTAAGTTGGTGTTACAAGTTTGTGGATTCGACCTGGACTGGCATCAATGCTTGTGACAAGGGGTGTAACGAATAAGGAAAACTGGTTTTGTTTCCACCTAGCCTCTATTAAGATAATCTACTTTATTACCTAATTACATTAAAATTGTATAGAAATGCCTATTTCCAGGCAATAGTACCAGACAATAGAAAATTCTGTTGCCTGGCCAGTGATCAGTCTATTGCTTGAATACATTATACGCCACATGACTGCAATGTTACAAGGTATGAACATGCAATAGTACCAGGCAATAGAAAATTCAATTTCCTGGTCAACTGTCTATTACTCGGTCACATGATAAACATTTTCCCTTCGGTGCAGGTACCGACTTGACTGCTATTGCCCTCGGCTTCGCCCCGGGCAATAGCCTGTCTAGTCGGTACCTGCACCTCGGGGAAAATATTTTGCACTATTGCCTGCTGAAGCATGAAATAACTGTATGATAATCTAGTAAGACATTACTAAAACATACAAACTATTGTAAATGAGCCGGTCCTTACACTGATACTGTCAAAATTATATATTAAAGACCAAGAAATATGAGAGATGACCTCAGACTGCCCCTATGATGATATGCTTATGTTATGAGTGTGCACCAATATGTAATTACAAAGTGCACCAATTGTTAGAATAACCAATGGTGTGGCAGGTATACGCAAGATGATATGCAACAATGATGCTATACACAAATGGTGATTAAAGCACCTATATGTGAACTAGATGCAATTGTGCGATAGATGCACCATTAGTAAGATCGACCAATGGTGTGGTAAGCTGATGTGTTAATGGCGAGTCAATGGGGCAAGGCTATATATAAGATAATGTTAATGGTGTGGATCACCAGTGATTGTGTACTCAAAAAATGAGTATGATTTTTATTACTAATGCGCACGGACAATGGTGTGCACCATCAAGGATGTGTGAAAGTAGTTAATTGTATAATTAAGTGCACCAATGATGGTGTGCACCAACAAATATGAATGAGTCCTTTGAGTCCTTTGAGTACAGACAAATTGTTGGAATTCCGATGGGTACAAATTGCGTACCTCTCATAACTGATTCATTTTTATACTGCTACGAAAGAGATTTCATGGATTCTCTTAACCAGGATAATCAAGCTAATGTTATCGAGGCTTTTAATCCGACTTTTAGGTACCTCGATGACCTTTTGAACATTGACAACCCTTATTTTGAAGGTATGGTCAATCAAATTTATCCACTTGAACTTCAGTTGAACAAAGCCAATATCTCAGATACCGAAGCCCCCTTTTTAGATCTACATCTTCCTGTTGCAAATTGATTTGTTTCTTCTAAAATCTATGATAAGCGCGATGACTTTGATTTTGATAAAGTAAATTTTCCGTTTTTAGATGGTGACGTTCCTCGTCGTGCTTCTCATGGTGTATACATTTCTAAACTTATTAGTTTTGTTAGAGTCTGCAATCATGTTACGGACTTCAACGCTCGAAATAAATGTTTAACGGTCAAACTTCTCCAACAGGGTTATCGGTATTATAAACTTCGCAAAACATTTCCTAAACCGCTAGAGTCGATAAGACGGTATTTTGGCCTCAAAATTCGTGAAAAAAATATTTAATCATAATTCTGTGAGTAATACTCACACATATAGTACAACGTACCGTGTTTCTAGAAATCACGTCAGAACGTCTGAAAAAGCACGTGACCACGCTATGGCGACGTCACTTAACAAGATGGTCGCGCCATTTTCCTCAATTTTCAAGTATTTTCAAATGTTCATGTCGAAAATAAAGTACCGCACCACCCATCGACCAAAATGAAATTTCGCATAATAAAAGAATAACGTATGAACTTCTAATCACCAAAATTTTATTTTGGTCGAGGGGTGGTGCGGTATCTAAAATTTATAAAACGACAGCGGCTTTCATGAAAAAAGACATAGATCGTCCTTTACAACGCTGCGAAAACGTAAGAAAACAGTGGTGCAAATTGAATGTGATAAATTTTGCTTGTAAAGTACTGTAACTTCTTTGTATGTCATTTTCTATTTATACTGATCTTTTTAGTTCCTAATTTTTCTTTTTAATTTAATCTAGATAAAATCTTTACCTATAATTATTATCGTAACATAGCCTATACCCATGCGCTTAGTAAAAGTTTAAAGTGTAATGAAATTTTGAAAAAAGCCATTTTATCATTGACGTCAATGGTGACGTTGCTCGAAAATGGTCAAAAAAAATCTCGCAACTTTATTTTAAAAATTAGTGCTTAAAAACGCGTGGATGGAATTCAATGAAAATACCTTGTTTTTTGCTTTATTTGTTTACCTTTCAAATGGCACCAAACACGTTAAAATGTGTTGACCAGGAGAAGCAGGATAATGTTTCTTGCAAACATGAAAATACTTTGAAGTCTATGGAGTTTTTCGAGAGTGACGAACAATTATGTCCATTGACTAGACAGAATACAAAGAAGACAAAAATAACCGCAATGGAACGGACATTAAAGAAATTACTGGCGGGTTTTAATCATATTTCGAGGCCATTACACAACCGAAATGTTTTTTAAATTATTATTTTACATTCCACGTAATTACTATATAGCAGTTACCCTTACTTCCCACGAGATTTTTGAGACCGAAATGACCCGAAACCAAATAGCCGTTGACTATACCAATAGTCACTGAAAGGCGGGAAAAATTGGTGACGCGTCAGAAATTCTCTCGTGGACATCGTGACAAGAGTGGCCATTGTTCCGGAGATTTTTTCCTATTGGATTACCCAGCAGGCACCTGACGTCTGTCTGACGTCAGATATTGGTTATATTTTGGTCGCGACGTCATATAACCAATTTCCAACGTCTATCAGACGTCATTTCCTGACGTCTTTTGGACGTCTGGATTGGACGTTGTTTTGACGTCAAACTAGTTCGTCAGTTAGACGTCGTAATCAAGACGTGATTTAGACCTTGGCGTGTTTTTCATATATGTCGACAGAGTTAGCTGCCCTTAAACTGACATAATTTCTTACACATATTATGTAATAATATCAAATTCAAATAATAATTTCAACCTTGCCACTTAAAAGTCATATCTGAGTCTCGTATGGGAAACCCCATATTTCGCCCTCATGCTTAATTAATGTAGAAAAAATAATTATTTATTAATCAAAATAAAGTCTTTCACTAAATTATCGAACTTTCAATTAATATGAAAATAAAATTTGTATATATAAATATTTATTTCACCATTTTAAATAATTATTTGTTCAGAATAATCTTATTTCTTACACTAATGTCTTATTGGTTTTAGCACCATAAAGCAATAAAATTTTGCTTAAATAAGATGTACCAACATCAGGCTGAATTAATATCTCTAACATTTTGTATAACCCGAAAAACTCTATCAAAGGAGTGAAAGGGACTATCAAAAGTGCATCACTGCCCTTCTGAATGCACTGTTATTCAAAACTGCGAAAAAATATACACCTTAAACTATTGATATGACATAAATTCAAACGTCGTTTTTAGAACGTCAGATTGACGTCAGCTTTCAGACGTTAAGCCGACGTTGGCTTTAGCACGTCAGAATGACGTCTGTTTTTGACGTCAAACAAACTTTCAAAATCGACCTAACTCCAACGTCATTATGACGTCGGAGTCTGACGTCAGTCTGACGTCCAACTGACGTCAAATGTCTGCTGGGTATTTTCTTACGGTTTGCCTTTTGTCTTTTATGTTGTACGAGTTTCCTTACATCGTTCCCACTTTTCTGTTCTCTTTTTGCGATTTATTCAATCATTATTTTCGTTTCTTTTCTTGTTTATCGTTTGTGTTTTATTCATTGCTGTTGTACCTCGTTTCATTGGTATGCCGCAGACACGCGGCTCTTGTGGGCATCCCAAGGCTACGTGGGATAATCATCCTAATTGTCTTAGTTGTTCTCGTTGCAGTGTTGACAATCGTCGTGACATCTGTTCACAGTGGTCTACCACAACTTGGCACTGTGTAATTTTCCGTCGGACTTATTCGGCGCGAAGTAAGATGTGCAAAGACAGCAAGGACAAGAAGAAGAAATCTGGATCACGCCATCGATCCATAAAGTCTTCCTCTGGAGTTTGCTCTTCGGAGCACCGCTCTTCAGAGCATGAACTCCCCGAGGGAGGGGGTGAGCTCGACAAGAGCAATTCCCCCACCTCTGAAGAGAGAAGATATGCTGGGAATCCGCCGGGAGACCGGTCGGATCGTGATTCACCGGGCGACCGGTCGGATCTTTCTTCTGGCTTCGGCCTTGAAGAAACCCAGCATAAAGCACCTCCCTCTTACCGGGCGATCGATAACGGTGGTTCTAACGGGGACCCGGCGGGTTCCCGGTCGTCTCGACTGCTGGATTTACTTCTGGCAGTCAGACAAAGTCATCTTCTAACCGGCAGACCGGTAAGGAAGATTCTACAGGGCACCCGGCCGGGCGCCCGGTTGTCTCGGCTTCTAATCCAATAGACAACCAAGACAATTCGTACTGCAGTCCTATAGTCAGCAAAGCGTCTGGACGCCAGTACGTATCAATTCCATTGGAATTGATACTGTTTATACCGGGTACCCGGCCGGGAGCTCAATAAACAGTTCTATTGACAATTTTCATGTCAATTCTTCCGCTGGACTGAGGTTTTCAGCATAAGCTGGTTTAGATCTTAGACACACTATTACTACTGATCAATACAAATCATCGGTCGGTAATAGTACGGAAGCACGGAATATTCTTCTACTCATTTCTTGGTTTCAAACTCAGAGAAATGTTACAGCTCGTCTGTTTTTGTCTTTTCTCGGGAAACTCAGTGCAGCTGCTCAGTTCGTGACTTTGGGCAGACTGCACCTTCGTCCTTCAAATGGCTCTGTTTTCGCAGTGGAAACCACACAGACTACCACTCGAGCATCAAATCGCCATTTCGGACCCCATTATTTTTCACCTGAATTGGTGGGGACAACAAGGAACGCTTTGTTCAGGGCGTTCCTCTCAAACCCCCACCAGTATCCCATACAGTGTATGTAGATGCGAGTACATATGGAACCCCAAGGGGGCCTATGTCATGGTGTCTGGTCTCTCGACCAATCCCTTCTCCACACCAATATTCTGGAAATGAAAGCAGTGTTTCTGGCTTTAAAACATTTCCAGGATATTTTATGCAACTCGACAGTCATGATAGCTTCCGACAATGCGTCGGTAGTTGCATATATACAGAAAGAAGGGGGTACCCGGCCTCCATCCCTATGTGTGGAAGTCTGGGAGACCATTCGCTGGTGTCACAATCAAGGGATAACGCTTCGTGTCAGACACATTCCCGCAGACTTAAAATGTTTTAGTTTACACTTAAGAAGCAATAAAAAGATTAATGACATTATATAGAACCAAGTTTCACGTAAAATTAACCTAATACACCATTTTTAGAAGATGATGCAAATGGCCATTTGCATGAGCTATTTTTCAGTGTCGGAAAATTTCTCCATTGACATAACCGTCGTGTCTGGGATAATATAGACCATCAATTTCCCAATGTAAATTTTCCTTTTGGGGTAATATGGACCATCTAAGAATTTTGTCTCAAACTCTTTCTGAAATTGATAAACTGATCATTTAATACCACATGTCTTTAGAATTTTATCTTTTGCACTTGCGAGATATGTTTTAAGCTATCTTTGAAAATAAATTGTTTTACAAGTGAAGTTAATAAGCAAAATGCGAATATATATAAGCATTTTTGCGAATGTCCGTTTTGTAAGTTTGTCAAGGTGTTTTGATTTCTGATGCGAAATATTTTTCCAGTGAATTTGTTTCGTGAACATCTATGTTTATTTTATGCTAAATAGACTTTTAAATAGAAGTTTACATTTTGTTTTCCGAATTTATATGTTGACATCGTCAGCATTTTAAAGTTGTGGTCCATACTACCCCAGTAGAGTGGTCCATATTACCTCAAATTTTTGGGGTAATTTGGACCACCCAGTGGGTGTGTTTATCGTAATACGCAACAAAAACTAGCATACGAAATGAAGTAAATTTTATATTGAAATGGTTTACAGATGCCTGCCTCTAAATAGACACGGTATACAATAATAACGTAAATAAATTGTGGTTGAACTGATTCGTTTTGTGCTTAAGCGGTCCATATTCCCCCAAATTACCCTATATATTATTTGATGTAACGTGTGTTCGATAAACAGACATATTTGACATCTATTTGTTGAAATTGTATAAATTATAAAAGTTTGATATTTGGAAGTTTGATATTGGCCGTATTGCGCAATTTTGGGTACTGAATCCTCATCAGTGACCCTTTATAAAGTCTGCAGACTCTCTGGCTGTATTGGAATTGCTGTGTTGCTCTGTATTATATAATGAAACTTATAAAATCAAAGCATATAAGAAATAAATATCATTTCCTCGAAATATTGTCCCTGATGTAACGATTTCTGTCCCTGATGTAACACTTTTCACCGTTACATCACGGACCGTTACATCAGGGACGTATTTTAGATAAATCACCTGTAAATTGCTTCCAATATACTTGTGCGTTCATTGTTATGGTGAAATGTTTACACAACCGCTAAACACGTTTTATGAATAGTACCTACATATTGTCGCTTGGAAAAAATAACCAGTAGAGGCTGTAACATCAGGGAACTATTACAAATATACTCACTCACCTGAAAATTGAAATTATTATTTTTTCAGATCTACTCTATAGATATGTCATCATGGCAGTCAGCATATTTAATTTCAATGTAGCTCTTCAAAATGCAGATAGATGTTCCACCTTTACCAAGGGGAGTCACTGTGTACTTGGTATTTTTAGATACATTGTTACATCAGGGACAAAATGCTAGGTACAAAGTTTGAACACGTAAATTTAGTATTAAAACCATGGATATTTGCTATCAAAATGTATTATGTAGTGCATGAATGATTGAATAAAGATGGAGTAGCATTTAGAACAACCACCTTAGCAAAAAAATCATTGAATCAGAGACAGATAGCAAAAAAAAATCATTTTGCAGACAGCAAAAATATGCCATTTTAGACACTTTGAGTAACATTTTTTATATTTACTAGCACTTTAACGATTTTGTTTAGGATGACTCATACTCACCTCAATTCACACCACATTCCAAGCATAAAACATTTACCAGAAGTAAACGGTTTTCAGAAAAAAACTTACCCGGAAAAGATTTGTTTACGAAAAAATATATTGACTCATACGCGAAATTGGACTTAGCCTGTGTTCTTAATTCTTTATGTAAAGAGCCTTATGAACCTTTAAAAAAGGCTTCTTTATTACACTTAACACAGAAAACAGTTTTTCTGCTGACCCTAGCTACAGCTGGAAGGGTCAGTGAAATTCATGCTGATGGTTCTGTTTCTTTGAGAACTCAATCAGGCTTTATAGCTAAGAATCAGCTTCCATCTGTATGCTCGGCAGAAATTCTGGTTCCTAACTTAGCTAGAACTGTTAAGGATAAGGACTTTAATAGGATGCATTGTCCTGTTAGAGCTCTTAAAACTTATCTTAGGAGGACAGAGTCTATCAGAAAGAATAGAAAAAGACTTTTTCTTACTATTAGAGGAGATCACGATCATCTCCGGATAGATATCTTCAGTTATTCGTTTAGCTTATAAGAGTTTTTCTAAGGTTAAGTTAGCTAGTCTTAGAATTAAACCTCATGAGTTAAGGGCTTTATCTACATCCTGGGCTTATGCCAACAAAGTGCCTATGGATGATATTGTTAAAGCTGCGGTTTGGTCCAGCCAATCTGTCTTTGCTCGGTTTTATCTTAGGGATTTATCCAAGCAATCGTCGAAGCTTTCTCTGATGGGTCCGCTAGTCACAGCTCAAAAAGTCGTGGGGGGATGGTCTTCCTAGCCGTCGATGTTAGCGTTCTGATTACAACTCATCATGCTGTTCCAGATCTTCCAAGGTAATTGAAGTTATTCTCCTATTTTATCTTGAATAGGGATATTTCTGGAATTTAGGGATGTTCCTAACCCTAATTGGCCTAACCTTAGTGGTTTCTTATCCTTATATTGTTTTTCTATCCCTTATTGGGAACGAAATCACCTAGATGGGTTAATTCTCCTCCCACCAAGAGTGATTCTGCTATATAGTTATTACGTGGGAATGTATGTCCGTATTAAAATGGAATTTTTATAAGTAAAATGCATTTTAATAGAACATACTTACCACGTAATTACTTACGATTCTCCCTCCTCTATCCACCCCTCTAGAGTTTGGTAGAGACTCGAGAATTTCTGACGCGTCACCAATCTTTCCCGCCTTTCAATGACTATTTGTATAGTCAACGGCTAATTGGTTTCGGGTCATTTCGGTCCCAAAAGTCTCGTGGGAAGTAAGGGTAACTGCTATATAGTAATTACGTGGTAAGTATGTTCTATTAAAATACATTTTACTTTTAAAAATGCCATTTTGTAAGTAAAAAGGAGCGTGCCAAATACATGCAACACACTTTTCTTTAATCAGGTGTAACCCACTCAGTTCACATGAAGAACCATAAAGAAACTCATACCAAAATCATTTCGTATCTAGTTACGAAATAACTTGTGTACGAAATGACTAAACAGAGTACAAAATCACTCAAGGTATGACATGACTTGGGTACGAAACATTACAAAACTAGGTGTGAAATGTTTGTTTGTTTGAATTAATGCTTAACTCCTTTACGCACCAGTCAACAGCAATGGTCATGTCGGGACGTTGACTCCATTTTATGGCACTTTTACCAAACATTAGGATGTCATAGTCCAGTAGCCATCAGCATAACCTGGAAGATGGTGCCGCATGAAATTTTATTGTGGTTTCCAGTTCACTGGGCCATGCTAGCTCAGAAACTGCATGATGCCACCTTGGCATCATTGAGCGTTTTGAAAAAATCAAGATGGCGTCCAAGATGGTCGCCATAAACAAGAAAACGGCACCCCAGGGTTTAATAAACTCATTTCTATGTGTTTAAAATGCTCAATTTACGCTGTAAACAATATTAAAAAGATAATTCTAAAATTTGACCCCCATGTCATTATTATGAGGCAAGATGGCGGACAAGATGGCTGCTACATTCATAGTAAAAACGATATTTTCGTAATAAATCGGCATTGAAGTGTTGCATAAAACAGTGTATTGAAGTGTATCGAAGTCCATTTTTGTTGTACACATAATACGTAAGTGTTTGGTTTTCGATTATGACCCCACATCATCACAGCAAAAAAGATGGCGACCAAAATGGCCACCATAATTATAGTTTAAAAGGTTGTGTTCTCTGATTAAAACACCGTTCCTGTGCAGAATATACTAAATGTAACGCGTTTGAAATGCTCATATAATGTTGTGAGCAGCATGGTTAATTGTTTATTCGCACATTATAAAAAATGAGCCAAGATGGTGGCCAAGACGGCAGCCATAATCATAATATATGAGTACATAATTTCTGATTGAATCAGCATTCCAGTGCTGCATTGCTCAATGTTTTGTAATTCGAATGTTCAAATTATGTTGACAAATGAACTGTTTTTGATTATTTGACCCAACTTGATAACGATAAAACAAGATGGTGACCAAGAGGATCATCATATTCATGCTTTAATGTTCTTTGGCTACAGCAGCATTCCAGTGCTGCAAATACTGAATGACTTGTATTTGAAATGATCATTTGACTTGTATTTGAAATGATCATTTTATGGCGTAAACATCGCAATTTAATGTTCGTGTTTTGTTTTGACACTGCAAAATGATACTGGGGCGTATGTGTCCTACGTAGTTTTAATAAAACTGAGATCTTCTTCACTGAAGAAAACATTAGTTTAATGTGTTGCATATTGATTTAGCAGAATAAAGGGAGGGAAGCAAATCAATCTACACCACTAAATGAAAGTACTCGTAACATTTACAGTTTAAATAGAATAAAGAAGAAAAGAGGACTGCATTTTTTAATTTAAGATAATTTAGTGAATCCTTCAGCAGAGCTATAAAACGCTAGGCGCTTGGTCTGAAGCATATTCGAAAGGGATGTAACAGACTGAGAAACGCAGATAAAGCTGGTTCACAAAGATGAAAGGAAGAGTCGAACTGACCCTAATGCTAAGAACAGAAAAAGTTTAAAACGTGCATAGGAACTCTGAATATTGGGAAATACAACATCACAACTTTATGTATAATGTGTTGTTGTCACATTTTAAATAAATACACGTGTAAACTTTGACCCAGTCTTCTTAGCGCATGGATTTAAATTGATGGATGAACTTGAAAAAGTTGGCTGGTAAGTTTCCAAACGATGATCGCTTGATCACTTCTATGGCTATTACAATGGCGGTACGCAAAACTCATTTAAGTAAAAGCCACAAACGCATTTGAAGCAAATATTATTTATTCAAGATACTTCCAGGTAGATTTACCTTGCCATGGTATACCCTCAGGAGTTGGCTCCCAACATTCTTCAATGTTGGGGGACAGCGGGGACAAGAGGATTACGAACACATAATATGTTTGGAAGCAAAATGTTCAAGTTGAGAAATCCACATACACTGCGCTGGCCCGATACGGTCGTCACCGATGGGCTGTGCTATTCTGTGGACGATCCATTGTCACTTTGACTGTAGCATTAAAAGCATAACCAAAACTTCTCCAGCAAGACAAGAGGTTTGACAAAAAGCACTAGCATTCTCTCAACACTATTCGAACTTCTCAGCAGATGACATCTTTAAAACCAATGTTGAAAAGATACGATGATTTAGGTATTTCATGATTGTGCATGCAACTGTGACCATCTCACATTGAAGAGGGGCTGTGATATCACAGACTGATCAAAAGCACACTCGCCTATCGTGTTCGGACCTAACGCTAACGCAGTTCAGGTGAGACAAAGTGTAGACATAGTGTAACAGTGGCAAGAAGTGAGATGGTTGCGAACCATTGAGGAAAATATGTAAGCATCATACACAAACGCATATGTATTGCTCAAGATTAAATATCTGCAATCAATGTAAACCGAAAAGAATAAAAAGTAAAACCAAGTCCCTTTAAGAGCACAGAAAACATTAATGCGAAAAGGAATGGGCCATATAAGAGGGACATTTGAAGGACCGTAAATATTGGGTTAAGTGGTAAAACATCAGGCCGTAGTCTCCAGTTTGAAATCAATGTCAAAGGGTTTCATACCTGACAAGCTTACACTGAGTAAGCCTTTACCAGATAATACCAGGGGAATTATCGCATTTGGAGGATGTTATGGCAGCAACGTAGAATTATTTCTGTAAGATATATGGTTTAATGTAAAACTGGTAAGCAAAGGCTAATAAAAACTCCAAAGCTTAATGCAAATAATCACCATATACGCAAAACAATGAGAAACCAATACATGTCCAGACATCCATTTGACAATCCACGCTTGGTCAAGGGTGCATGATCTTAACTTAAGTCAGGTGGTCGAAATAATGTTGAAGGGTTCTGAGCGTTTATGCCAATTACAACAGTAGACAGTGTGGCTCCAGCAACAGATAGTATACTAGTACTTCAAGTAGAATGATTCGCTGTGGATGCTTCTGAACATCCATGCTCATCATCGAAATAGAGGCGTTTCATAAATCAGTTAGCCTGTACAGTGTTTTTTTCTGCAAATGCAATTGAATTGAAGAAGCAATTGTTGCATTAGTTGAACAATATAGCTAATGATTTTGCTAAGTATTACAATTTTTAATGACACAGACGAATACCTAATCTCGGTTTTAGAATAAAGTGCCAATACTATCTTTCATTATATGATGTAGATTTGCATCCCTCTGTTTATTCTGCTTACTTAAAACTTAACAATAATACATTTAGATAAACCTTTTGAATAAGAGGCCATTTTCCCTTATACTATGATTAAGGCGGCCATTTTGACCACCATCTTGCATCATTGTTATGATGTTGGGTCAGAACTCAACTCAAACTTGAACTATTAACAAAATAAAGTAAAGTAAAGTCAAAAACAAGACAGTTAAGACCAAGTTCTCTGTATCATTTTTTCGGCGGCCATCTTGGTCACCATCTTGGCTTTTTGTTATGATTGGAGCGTCAAAACATATCCAAAACTAAATTATGGTGTTTTTGTTAATAAGAACATAAATTTAGCATTTTAAACACAAACCATTGAGTATATGCAACTCTGGGATGCTGTTTTCTTGTTTATGCCAACCATTTTGGACGCCATCTTGATTTTTCAACCAATTCAGTTTTTGAACTGGCATGGTCTGATGAACCAGAAGAAGACAGTAAGGACAACAAGAGAGGTGAACTTTTTGCTTCACATACATGTATTATGTTGATTTTTGCTATATTTTCCGCCATTTGTCGGCCATTTTGAATTTTTGAATATTTCAAAATGCTCAATGATGCCAAGGTGGCATCACTCGGATTCTTCATCTCAAAGGTATCAAGAAGTGAAATCCATAAAAACATTTTATGCGGCACACATTTCCAGGTCACAGGCCAAATCCATGTTTGGCAACTGGACTATCAAGACACTCACACTGTGCTTTAAAGATAAAACAACCAAAGCAAATAAGTAAGGCTGATATGTATGAATGGTTTGACTTAACCACTTTTCTTCGGCAGGCTCAGACTCGATAGGTAAACCAGTAATCAGATGGTCGGTCAATATCTTAGAAGCTTTTCCTGGAGTCAACAGGCTATAACACTGTTTGGGAAATTCATTGGTTAAACTCCTTCAAAAACTCATTTAAGCCTGGCGTCCCTTTTGTGGGACATAGGCAAACAGTATAGCCCCAGATGTGACGCCGCCGCACAGAAAATTTCATCGAAAATTGGAATAAAAATTCAAAATGACTCCCGATGTCCCTCAAAACGAAAGTGGACTGACCCAAATGATAATGATGGGAAAATTCATTTGTCAAATATGGGTTAAAATAGCGGAAAGTGATTCAAGGTCAAGCTTTATACAATTTATTATAAGCTAGTGTTTCTGATGTTGTATTTCTTTTTAATTTTGTCATTCAAATGGCCTTAGGCCAAGGTCACGAAATGACATCGAATTTAAATAATCACAGTTCATCAGTTGTCTAAAGTTACCAATTTTTATGTCACAAACTACAAAACGTTCTTAACAAATCAAATGTTTACATATTTTCCAATTGAAAAGCCAATGTGATTGAATATGACCTTGCCTTAAATTAGGTCAAGGCCAACCTAAGTTCATGATTGATACAATCTATGGTGGGATGGAGTCCTGTTGCTACATGTACATACTAAGTTTCATTGCAGTCTCTCCTCCGGTTCAAGAGAAGAAGTGTTTAAGTGTTTCGCAATTAATATTCCCGCTGACCTTTCATACACAATTTCGTTCCCTATTCATTTGGATGCTCCACATGAAATTTGGCTTTGATTAGACCAGCGGTTTCAGAGTCGAAGATGTTTGAACACTGTGGATAAGTTAACGACGATAACAACGACGAAGATGGACGCCAGAGCATCGTTTAACCTAGTGAGCTAATAAAAGCGACACACAAGCAAACAAAAATTCAGTCAATTTAAAATGGTTACCGGGCAAAGCCAATCTCTTATTTATACTTTTGCTGAACCGAAGGATGGTTTACTACGCTATAAAGTCAACACTTCCTAATTTGACCACCTACCCAGCTGGAAATGTGCATATCTGGTTATCGGAGGCATGCATAACCCCTCCGAGAAGAAACGTCCCGAGTCTTAGCCTTACTAATGGGTAAGGCAATTTTTCTCTAGCCTAATAGTATGTCATTATCCCACGCTCTCAACAATGTAACATGAGCTGCTAAGCCCCGTTGGTGCAAATCATGTTCATCCTCCACGAATTATGTATTGCGCTATAAAGTCTTCACTCATTTATTTCACCAAACACCATATGGAAATTTGCATGCACATCTATTCAGTATAGCATACCGAGATTTTACCCCCCCCCCCCCCCCCCTCCGAGAAGACTCACTTCGAGTCTTGGCCTGGGAACTACATGGGTAAGACAGCTGTTTTTCTGCAGATGTCATTATCCAAAAAGCATGCTTATCCACCAAGGGTATATGCCACGCTAACAAACATCACAAAATACCGTTTTCGAAATTTGCATACATTTATATAGAGAGTATGGACAATACTGTACTTTGACAAAGATAAAGTTTTAAGACAACATATTTTTTCTTCTTCAAATAATTTCTTGATTTAAATCTTTGACCAATCGGTTCTCACTGGCCGCATATGTTATTTTTTTGTTGTTTTCCCAGTGATTCAAATGAAATTTAAGAAACCGTCCTACATCTTACATAACGCAAACCAGTCCATGCAATATACAGATGTTTCTTGAGTTGAAAAAAAAAGATGTCGTCGAGGTGGTTTTAACGAGTACCCACAATCTATGTTTTGGAACAAGAATAAGAAACATGTATACCCCAGTTAATCCCATACTGTATAAAAACGGAGTTTCACAGGGTATTTATTTCACGGACATGTTTTCCTGATGTTAAGGCATAAACATCTATTTTACATGTGTGAAAAGAAAGTTTCAGTTTACTAGTTAAATTTAAGAGCCGCTTCATGGGAAAATCCGATTTTTGCCTATGCGAAAACAAAGGCGCAGATCAGCTTGTGCAGTAACTGCACGGCTGATCAGCGCCTTTGTTTTTGCTACTCGGATAGTACAATTCCTCCGTTACTTTAATCCAAAAATTCATACGACTAGCCCTTTTTCAGTGGCTGCATAGGCCAGTTTGTGTCAGACCTGGATCTTGAGAGATGAAGTATTACTTTCAAATTAACAAAAGCCCTTGGCTTAATGTCATATTCTTTTCGATGGTAGCATCAGATTGTAGTTAAAAACCCAAACAAGATTCAATTAATAAATTACCGTCTATTAACCAATGAAATTAAGCATTTGGCGAAAGGGATTTCCCCTAATAAGTTAGTACTTTGTAGCTCGACTGCACGAAGTAGTCAGGAGTAGTCACCTCGGTCGTCCGAATTCCCGTTTTCATGCCCCTACGCGTCACACTGCGGGGTGTCTTTCTAGAAGTTCATATCTTGAAAACCACTCGTGGATATCCTGTAGGGATGTCATTCATTCCATGGCATCGGACCCCTGAGTCGATGCCAGTGGGTGGGGCTAGAGTATAAAAAGGTAAAATTTAGCGATGATCCGGAAATGACACAATGAGAGAGAAGTTTCCCACTCCAAAACACAAGGTGAGCAACACCAAGTTTGGCAATACAAAGAGAAGATATCATAAGCCGAGTGAGCAGCTACTTCCAAACAAAATGGGTGATCACTCAGTTACACGGACTTAACTTATTTTAAACGTACATAAAATGCAACCAGAATACACGGGGACCAACAGTGTTGGTTTATTGATGCGACATGGAATGTTAATGCATGTTATTATGAAGTTTCATATGCGTCGGCGAGATCGATACGAATGCGACGTTCCACATCCTCTGCCCTTGGACGGTAAGTACCACATGTTTTGCTCTGGTGGAAATAAACAAAGCCGAGTATACAAAATCGGCGTTCACTATGATCTGCAAAATTCTTCTATGTTCCAACTTGATGTCAATTGGAATACTTACGGCACTTGTGTTTTGCAGCTAATGGTTGATAAAGTTAACCGGTAGATACAACGATGCCACGGAAACTCATTACATTCTTAAAGTCCTTTTGTTTTTAGCTTACCTGAGCCGAAGGCTCACAGGTGAGCTTATAGTATACCCATGCTCCGTCGTCCGTCCTCGTCCGTCCGTCCGTCCGTCCTCGTCCGTCCGTCCGTCCGTCGTTCACGATTTCAAAGATCTTCTCCTCTGAAACCGCTTGGCCAATCAAAGCCAAACTTCATGTGGAGCATCCATAGGAAGGAGGAACGAAAGTTTATATAAATGGTCCAGGTCACATGACCAAGATGGCCGCCATGGCTATAAACAGCAAAAACCTTTTAAAAAATCTTCTTCTCCAGAACCAGTGGGCCGATTTCCACGAAACTTGGTACATGTATATAGCATCGGGGACGTGGGCCCATCATACTTTATGTAAATCATGACCCTAGGATGACCTTCACCTATTTTACGGCAAGGTCAACTTAGGTCACCAATGGATTTGAATGGAAAAAAATGGTAAAATGCTATTTAATGGGTGAAACGTACTGGGAAAAGGCAAATTGGACAGAAGATTAATGTTAATGGAAAATTTTAGCCCCTGGGGGGTTTTCTGCCCCTGCCCCGGGGCTATATACATGTATATGACCATAATATTCAAACATCTTCTTCTCTGAAACCGCTAGGCCAATCAAAGCCAAACTTCATGTGGAGCATCCTTGGGAAGGGGGAATGAAAGCTTACATAAATGGTCAAGGTCACATGACCAAGATGGCCGCAATGGCTATAAAGAGCAAAAACGTTTAAAAATCTTCTTCTTCAGAACCAGAAGGCCTATGATTTTGAAACTTGGCATGAAGCATTAAGGATCGGAGGTCTACAAACTTTGTATAAATCATGACACTAGGATGACCTTGACCTATTTCACGGCAAGGTCAACTTAGATCGCCTATGCATTTGAATGGAGAAAATTGTTAAAATGTCATTTGAAGGACAAAACTCGCAGTTAATTGGCAAATGGACTGAATTTTTATGATTTGAAAAAGACATTGACTCCAGGAGTTATTCTTACCCTGCCCTAGGGTTATATACATGCATTGTACCATTCTAATCTAACAAGTTTATTGGTACATGAATATATCTCAGGTCTCAGGTGAGCGTTTACAGGACCATTGGTCCTCTGGTTCTTTGTCTTGGTCGTAAACTAAAAAGTATAACACAGTCCTGTGGCTGACTTTATTGAAATATGTACCCAAACGGCTTTGTAAATGCACTTTTAGCTCTCTGTCACGTGCTTTTGTTTACTTGGCAATACTACTTCATCTATGAAACCCCTTGGCCAATCAAAGCTAAATTTTACATGAAGCATCTGACGTACGGTAGAACCGATGTGAATATTAATAATCCAGGTCACATGACCAAGATGGCCGTCATGTCAATATATGATAAAAACCCTCCAAAATTTTTCTCTGGAACCGTAAGACCAATTTCAAACCAGAGGACCAATGGTCCTGTAAACGCTCACCTGAGATCTGCTGCATATACCAATAAACATGTTTGAATATTATCGTATTAAACCCCATTGCAGGGGCAGATGAAGCCCTTGGGTCATTTTCATTTTTCAGAATAATCAATATTCTGCCCATTTGCCAATTTTCTGCTGGTATTTCCCTTCAAACGACATTTTTACAGTTTTCCCCATTCAAATGCATAGGCAACCCACGCTGACCGTCCCATAAACTTGGTCAAGGTCATCACAGGGTCATGATTTATATATACATTGGAGTAATTTAGCAATCGATGCTTCACGCCAAGTTTCCTTGAAATCAGTCTGTTGGTTTCAAAGAAGATTTTTGAAGGGTTTTTACCATATATGGGCATGGCGGCCATCTTGGTCATATGACCTAAATTATTAATATACACGTTGGTTCCCCCATCCTATGGGTGCTTCACATAAAATTTGGCTTTAATTGACCAAGCGGTTTCAGAGGAGATGTTTGAATATTATGTTAATATACATGTATATTGCCCCGGGGTGGAGCCATATAAGCCCTTGGGTCCAACGTTTTTCACAATCATTAATATTCAGTCCTACTACCCATTTTGTGCAAGATTTTCACCTCAAATGACTTTTTAAAAGTTTTCCCCATTCAAATGCATAGGCGACCTATGTTGACCTTGTCCTAAAATAGGTTAAGGTCACCACAGGGTCATAATTTATAAACACATTGCAGTACTTTAGTCATAAATGCTTCATGCCAAGTTTCTTTGAAATCGGTCCACCTGTTCCGGAGAAGGTGACCTTGACCTATTTTACAGCAAGGTCAGCTCAGGTTGCATATGCAGTAAACTGATAAAATGCCATTGAAGGAAAAAAAACTTCAAGAAAACGGGCAAATGGACAGCATATTTATGATTTTGAAAATAAAATTGACACCAGGAGTGGATCTGTCCCTGCCCTTTAGCTATATACCCTGTGCATGTACATGTATATGACAATAATAGTCAAACAAGTTTATATGTATATATCCCAGATCTCAGGTGAGCGTTAACAGGATCATTGGTCCTCTTGTTTGTCCATGCCTTTAGTATGTAGTGTATATTCAATTCGTCACACTTACCTGGTTAAATAAGCTAACTTTTAAAGCATTTGATTTCGAGCTTTTAACTAGATAGCATCATTTATGTTGATCAGTGTCTTAATCGTGAAAGTATTTCTTCTGGCGTTTGAAAGTGAGCTTTCGTCCGCGCACACGCCGGTGGTAAATACTGATAGCAACTCAAATACAGGAAGCCTGCTATATCAAATAATTGATGGCTTGTACGATGAACTGAAAAATGACACTAAAGAAATGACGGAGAAAATCGACAAATTTGAAGAAAAAAAAATGACTTCGGACTTGAAGTACTACAAGCAGACCTGGAAGCACTGGAAGAAAAGACTGACTCCAGACTTGAAGCACTGCAAGCAGAACTGGAAGCAATAAAAGGTAACAGTCATATAATTAAAACGCAGCTGCATGAATGTAAAACAATTTTATACCAGGCGATTCGGTTTTTGTTTTCATCTACAAGTATCCGTTAAAATTATAATTTAATGAGTAACCATCTGAAAATATTGCTTTTATGTACATCATAGAGTTTGTAGCTTTTTTATTTCCTTTTACTGACAAAATATTGCCTCTCACTAGTGGTTGGTCAACATTACCCAAAAGTCTTGGAATATTTTGGACCGCCCATCACAGCCCGTGTTATATGGACCACAATATTTTTCTTGTATGAAAGTTATGGCACCCTTCAAAATGAAAAGCGAAAATTTCACGTCTACTCGATGCGTTTAATGTCATTTAGTCATTAAATCAATTCAATAAGATCATAATTATGTAAGTTGTTTTAAATTACAAAAGGCATGTAAAATCGTCATATTTTACATTTATGAATGCGTATGGTGCAAATGAACTTTGACTTGCCTCTGATAATAGTTTTCTGCAGAAAAAATTGTATGGGGGACAACAGGAAATTTATATCCATGTCAAAATCTTGATGTTAGTTTGTACTAATAAGCAATAAGACGTGTTAAATAAAAATCAGTTAACAGATAAAAAAAAATTGAATTGACATCGATTTTCACAATCGATGATTGTGAAAATACATTTTTTTTTATCATGAATATTTCGCCTCATGGACAAAATGTATGCCATTGTGTTACTTTATAATGATTTTGAGCAGAATGCTCTTGATAAAATACTAAGAATTTATTTAATTTTTTCTTTTGCGAGAAAATAATTATTTACCTTCAATGAATTTTTTGCACACGAAATCTCCATTCAAAAATGTTTTTGGTCGGAACTTTTTTTGAATTTATCAACCGATTTTCAAAATTTTAGCTGACAATTTGAAAAAAAAAACTAGATTCTCAATTGTGCCAAAAATATTTCATCTACATTTGAACAGTAAAATATCTGCGAAAAACCATTGTCACAAACTAGGAACCCCACTTTAGATTTAGACAGTTGGCATCCCCTTAAAATCTTTAGTCATTAAAAATCTTTCGTAGATCTATTAACCACTGTTAATCGTTATATTTTATTCATGATCAGACGAACTATCAGAGTATTGCCCTCCTCCTTATACATACAATGCAACACTGGGACTTTGCTGGAGGATTGAAACAGAAAAGAGGCTAAGCTGGACCTATGCCAGGTTACAATGTGCTTCTGAGGGCGGTGATCTCATAGTTTTAGATACGCCTGAGAAAGTTGCATACATCAAAACGGCTCTAGGTAGGCAATTATTCTGAATAAAGATATATTGCAATCCATGTTGCACGTGTTGATTTCGCGTGTTACAGAGAATGAAACACATTTTCAATGTAACATGTTTGTCTTGAGGAAAATGCAAGACTTGTAGGCCACAAACACACACACACACACACAGAGAGAGAGAGAGAGAGAGAGAGAGAGAGAGAGAGAGAGAGCATAGTACTTCATCATTTTATCATAATTGCATTTATTTCAGCTGGCGTTTAAGTTCCGTACCGCTACATTTACGTTGGTGGAGACGACCTGGCCGAGGAGGGCAAGTTTAAGTGGGTGAACGGCAAACCTGTACAAGGAATACCGTGGGCTAATAGTCAGCCGAATAATATTAATGGCGTTGAACATTGTTTGATGTTGCTCAACCTTAGTGGACTGTTTTACGATATGATTTGTACAAGCATCCGCAGTTTCATGTGCCAACTCAAATGACGTGTAGTATTGATGAAAACCCTGCATAATTATCTTCTCAACGTTTCAAGCCCCAAATAATCAAGCTATATAGCCGTGACTGTAACAGCTATTTTTGTAATATGAGCCAAAGCATCAGAAAACCAAGAATATATATATAGTATATACGAAAACAAATACGCAGATCAGCTGTGCAGTAACTGCGCAGCTAATCAGCTGATCAGCGTCTTTGTTTTTTTTCCTTTTTCCTTTCCCGTTGCGTATAAGAATTAACACATTCAATTTTTGCCAAAGAAGTTAAAATTCCAGTGTATTAATGAGTGTGCATATTATATACTGCTTAAAATTTTAGAAAATGATACATGTTCAACTTTAAAAGTTCCATTACAATAAAAACAACAACCTGGATTTCCTCGGTCAGACACAAACCAGGCTGTACAGCCACACAAAATAGCTAGAAATCTTGAAGCTTCAGATTTAGCAAAAAGTGGCATCATACTATCTATTGAGCGAAAATAAAATGCGCTGACCGGCATCTGCTGATTGATGGTTTTCTGATGCGGCAACTAATATCATAATATACACTGATTCAAAAAAAGAAAGGCAATTGCATAGTACCCAAAGGTTGCTCAACCATGCATACATTGTACTGGTAAAAAATATAGGGAGCGCGGTGACCTAGTGGTAGAGCGTCGGACTCCGAATCTAGAGGTCTTGGCTTAGGGGTTTACCTAATTTTCTTATTTTTTTATCCAAAAAATACATTGTGGGTACTCGTTAGAACCGCCTCGGCGAGGCGGTTCTAACGTGTACCCACAATGCAATTTTTGAGCAAAAATATTAAAAACATAGAAAAAATGAAAAGTTTTAATTTTTACAACTTCAGAAAAATCTGTATATAAAATGAACGTGTTTTCGTAATGTTAAGATTATGATAATTTGTAAACAATTGACACAAAAGACAAAGATATATGATACATTGGCAGGTTACTGTACTGAAGAACTTGTAGAAGTCTAGTCTGTACCGTTGCAAACCTTTGGTCAAAGACCTGCTCATTTCCAAGGCTATCCACCGCGTGGTAACAAATGACTAGTGCATTATTGATTAAAGTACAACTAGTGTGTTTTACGATGAAAGCATAAAACTATAGAGCATCACGTAATTTCCAGAAAAGATGACACATTCACATCCGATGTCAATAACTGTGTATTGCTTGATAATGTAAACCTCACGCTTTCTACAGAATCTTTACTTCACAAAATAGCTCGTGTTCTCTTGTTATTCTTCCCGTGACGTAAAATCTCGTGATGTCTTGTTGTTAATCACGTGACAGAATAAGGTGGTGGCACTGGCACCTGTTGGCCTGTGTAGTAAGGGGGACCTGAAAATGCACAATCAGTCAGATGGATCTGTTAGGGATTAACATTCCGTGTAAACATGCATTGTTGCATAGTCCTGTTTTAGTGGTTTACGTACAGGCTTAGCCAAACCAGGCTACATAGGCAAAATGTAGTGTAAAATCCGAGGCTAAGAAAATTATATTTATGCAAATAAATAGCAAGCAAATGTGATTATCAGCTCTGCACGACCACCATCACGAGATAAAATGAAACGAAAATTTCACAAACACAGATACACACGAAGCACATGTCGAGTGGGGCATCAAGAGGACTCGCCTACCACCCCCCCCCCTCATCCCCCACACACACTACCGTTGATAAGCAAATAAGTATCATTAATATATAGTATATACATGTATAAACCTGCTATTGGTGCATTTTATGCATTTCAGCATGAAAATAGTTCGATCGTTTTCAATCATCTTTATAAAGTGGTCTAAATTCTTTGTACGTTAGAAATGTGTTTAGTATACTCACCATAGTAGCCGCCATACTTTGGTGCTTAAGGAATTTGGTTAAGCATACTCACCTACATTTGGAAATAGTTCGATCATTTAATCATTTTTATTAAATATGTTTAAGTCTTCCTTTGTACGTTAAACATTTGTTTTGCGTACTCACCATGGTAGCCACCATACTTTGGTGCTTAAGTAATTTGGCTAAGTATACTCACCTACATTTGGGTTGTAGAACCCTCCTGGGTCGGTCTTACCCGTGCCGTAGCCACCGTATTGTGGTGGACCTGGCACTTGCCCGGTAGGGGGGTATTCACCATACCCCGGTGGTGCTTGTGGGTCACCAGTAGGATATGGCACGGGATCTGGAAGGAAAATGTAAAAAACATTCAAATAGTTTCAAATCAGGGAACCAGAAAATAACTTAGATATTTGTTTCTATGAACGGTTTTCACAGTAAAAGCTACATTGGTACATTATTAGAGGCAACACAAGCTATCCTGGCGTTAGAATAGATGATTTGAGGATTTTAATGCCTAGGGGACTCTAGCATAAAAAGTGAATTCTGTAGTATCCAGTTCTTAATTGAGTAAAATCCAAATCTGGTGCTATCTGACTTACCTGTAGGTTTATTGAGGGGGATCATCTGACCCTGTCCAGATTGCCCTGAAAGTTTAGAAAATAATATGAGAGGCTGGAAATTTTGGATTTAGAAGGTAGAGGAATTGTGCTATCCGTGTAGCGAAAACAAAGGTGCTGATAAGAGGAAAATTGGGTGTATGCAAAACATGCATGATGGAAACTCGAAATTGTGGTTTCGCGAGTTCGTTCAATCCTTGATAAACATGAACATACCCTTTCCAAAATCATCTGTTACTATCACTTGCCCTTGATTTTTCTGTCTACGCCGTCGTGCGTTGAAACAATAAACCCCGATACCAAGAATTGCACAGACAAATATCACTGCTACAACAATCCCGGCTATACGCCCCGCCGCCCCATCGCTACTGTTGCCGTGTCTGAAACAATAAACCCCGATACAAAGAACTGCACAGACACTGCTACAACAATCCCGGCTATACGGCCCGCCGCTCCGTCGTTACTGTTGCTGTGTCTGAAACAATAAATGATGCACAGTACTACAATAAATTGCTGTCTTTTGTTTGCTTGTATTGAGATGTAGCGCACCAGTCAACAATTTGTTGGTCATGTCGGGACGGAGCTACCGCTTTTGGCTTTAACTAGTACTCTGGGGAATTATTGCGTCTTGTACAATGACACAACACAGTGCCGCCTTTGGAGATCGAACCCAAGCCTCCCGATTTTGAGTCCGATGCTGTACCACTACGCCACAGCGCTTCCCAGTTTTCTTGCCGTTGTACAATTAAAGATCGTTGCCTACTTTTACTTTTATGTTAAAATGAGAGTTGAAACAAAATAAAAGCCCCGATTCCAAGAATACCAATGCAACAATAAGTCTGGCTATACGCTCCCTCTCCCCCACTCCCACTTGCGCGATATCTGAAACAAAGAACCATTGTAAAAGTGGAGACAGAACTTAAGGTAGCATGAAGTTCACTTCTCGTGTGCCCGAAGTTTGAGTAGATCTGAGCGTTATCTGAACATGATGTGTTTGTTATGATTAGTAGACATTCCATGTACACTGGTGACCAACCGTCATTCCACTAAGACGGTTTATTCACCGAACACATAATAAATGAATTATCAACTCGCTCTGGCTTTTGTCTTTGAATTTTCTGTTTCAGTGCAATAAAACCTATAAACTTTTACCGTGCCGGTTGCCCTCTGCCATTAATAAACATTTATTGATCGGACTGCTTAAATAAGTATGTTTTCAATTATGCAACTCTTTGGTGATAAACCACATATGGCCACGTGCTGCACATGGCACTGTAAAACAAATAGGTGTCCCTTTCCCAGTGTTTGTCAAGTGACGTCAACAGGCACGGTCAAGGTATTTGCACAGAGTTTTATTTGTTTCTGTGTGTGAATATTTTATACACCTAGAATTTATTTGCCTGGTTGAATATTTATTGCGCCAAGGTCATTTGCATATTGGTGTAAACTAAAACGGTTGGTAAAGTAACTTAATGGCATCACGGTGGGTGGGGGGATGCAATTACCTCCCGTGTCTCGAGCTCCCACCAAAGTAAGTACAACAACGCTGCCTACCGGTTTCACCACAGCAATATTCGTAATCATCCGGCTGGTTCCACTCTGGGCAAATAAAGTACCCGTATGTGCCATTCCGTAGGTCTTCTTCGTTGAAACAGATTCGTGGTTCTGTTGAAAAAAGATTCACAATGCATAGTCTGGATGTGAGTCAATTTATAAAAAATAGCTACTTTTTTCTCTCAGTGCAATTTGATGTTCTTAAAACAATTACGTTACAGTATCTATCTCTATCTGATTTTTGCTTATACGCGTTTTCTTAGACTTTTGAGACCGCATACTGTGAACCGGAGATACAGCTCATTGTTTTTAAACTCCCCGTGATGCTCGGATTGGTAATGAAGGCACCAGAGAAAGACATTGTTTGCTTTGAGTTTCTTGACTGGGATAATTAGATTCAAATGTTTTAACACAATCTAAAAGAATTGGATACAAAGAAATCAGGTATGCTTATATAATTTCTCACACGAAATAAGAAATCTAATCTGGACATTACATTTAATAAATGTTGGCATTAATTTAACCATATCGATTCCGAAAAAGTTCTTAAACCATGCTTACGAAAAACTAAATATTACAAAGGATCGTTCAACTTTAAAATGTAGTCAGTATTTAGCCATATTTTACCCAGGTGCTCCGTTTCTTAGTGCACATCAGCAAAGAGGTATTGCTTTAAATAAATATGAATTTGTTTTTTGTACGGCTCTACATTTGCTATCAGTAAAGCTGATTTTCTTAGCTCTCGACCCAAGTGTTAAGCCCCGGATCGGTATGTTGAAACTCAAACCAATCATTGTTCTCACTAGGGCCCTCATTATTAATCCGAGCATCACGGGAGCGTTCGATATCATTTAGCTTGCAGTCTGAAATCCTATTTTAAGTTATTAATAAAGAAGAAAAAAGAAGATGAAAAAAGAAGAAGACGAAAAAGAAGAAGAAGAAGAAGAAGAAGAAGAAGAAGAAGAAGAAGAAAAAAGAAAAAGAAGAAGTATAAGTAGGAGAAGAAGAAGAAGAAATGAACCCCTACCTCTATCTGGGTACCTGAGGTACCGTCTCCGTGTCTTGTAGCTCGCTATACCGTACACCAACCCTACGGCTAAGCCGGCTTTCCAATAGGACGACTTGTACGTCTTTCCATAATAGTTCCTGACTTTTACTCTTGTGGTTGGGATTCTTGTTTTCGGTTTTGTTACGCGACGATTTCGGCGAATTCGGACTGCTGTTGAAAATTCAGCGCCTGGTTAAATGAAGAAAAAGTCAATGTATAAATCAACATTGTAATCGTTGACATTGGATCTTCAAGTTGAGATTTTTGCTTTCGATTTTGTTATGTTAAGATTTCATTGATTTCGGACTATTGTTTAGTGTAGCACAATAAAGATTGCCTTTTTGGATAGGAGGCCTGAGATTGAATAAAATATAAGTTACTTTTAAGAAATAATAAAAAGAATAAACTTAGATCCGTTAATAGAAGTGAGCATATTCTGAATAAGAAAAGTGATCTGTCATACCGCGGTTTCGGCTACTTAAGCCTCTTCAGTGACCCCATTGATTTAGCCAAATGGACCCAAAGAGAAATACTGTAATTTTGCGACTTTCAACAGAGACTAGTATTATCCAAACAGAGCTAAATATATAACGTTGGTTAGAAAATGAATCTAAGCCGATAATGAATTTCTGATTTCTCAGAATATCCTCGCTGTTTTCAAAGGACCAAAAGGAAAATATAATCTGCACTATGGATGATGTACGGGAAAGAAACCTACTTACTCCATGCAGTTTACGGTGTCCGTAAGCATGACACTTTCATTATCATGATTATTTTAGTGTAAGCAGCTGCTTCGTCACGGTATGACTGAGCTATTGACTGGGACGGTGAGCAACCATTACGAAAACTTTCCCAATCAATGTACAAAACTATTTCAAGTGGTAAAAATTGAAAATTTTTATTTAAAAAAAAAATATATTTCTTATACCTATGCTCAATACATTGATTGCGGGTCACCGAGGTGGTTCTAACGAGTACTCACAATCTATGTTTTGGATAAAAATAGTAAAATAGGTATACGCCTGCAAACCCCAGTTTTGCTATACAAAAGTGGGGTTAAAATGGTATTCAATACATGGAAATGTTTGAGTAATGACACTTATATTGTTTAAGTTAGTTTGCACCGTGCATGCATTTAATCTTTGTCATTTTGCTTGGGAAATTCAGGTTATATATGTATATGAAAATTAGAGATACCGAGGACCATAAATAGGACATTACTAAATTGCATAATTTTTTATCAGAAATAATTTGAAGATTGTCGAGATGACAGCGCTGAGCCTGAAGCAATGTTAAATCAATAACTGCCTAAGCTGTCAGATGCATATTTCACTACGACTTAATAATTATATTGCAATGTTGATTCAAACCAAATATTTAAAATAATTCCTTCTCCATCTCTTGGCTTTTATAAAATGAAGTCCAATATGAAAGTCTTCATTGAAGGAGATTCTCATGACCTGACATGTGACTCGATATGACCGCAGCTTTTTACATTAATCAGCAACAACAACAACATAACGAAACGCAATAAACTGTCACTTTTTGTAACATAACCATTCAGAAAAAGTTGACGTTTATTCTCACAGTTAAATTACAATCGTTATCTGCACTTGTTGTTCATATTCGAAGAATTACTTTGAACAATTAGGTGCTTGAGGCTTGTGCTCTAAAGACTCGAGTTACAAGTAAACTAGCGAACAACTTACCTATAAAAAGACAAAACGTTACCAGTAAAACGTTTGTTTTAAAAATGTCCACCATTTTGATTTTTTTTCTTTGTACGAATACGAGTATCGGAATATGCCTGACATTCACATTCAACATTCACTTGAACAGTATTGATATTGGGAGAAATAAATCGCGTCACAAAATAGTCTGTCTTTGTGGTTTCCGACCAGCTCGGATAAAATCGGCCTGCTCAGTCACAGAAGAGGGCTAGCAGCTTGAAGTTTTGCATTTGGAAAAAGTGGAATGGTGTTTTTCGGTGTAGGGAAAACGACGGCGTTGTAACTGCACAGTTGATCTGGGCCTTTGTTTTCGCATATGCAAAAAATAAGATTTTCTCATGACGCAACCAACTATAATTGGTTTGAGTTTCAGGGTTCCATGCTGATGTTTCGCAATATTATTGACTGGCATTGTGTCAGGAGAGTAGTGAATGCACTGATGAGCTTTATATCATTTGTGTATGGTTTATATTTTATTAACGAGATGTTTATTGCAATTTCATGCAAAAAATCAGCTGTGTAGATACACACAAGGCGTTTGCTTATAAATGGCTTCTAAAAATGAGCCCGATATCATGAGAAAATTATCAACATGAAGACATCTACTACATGTACGTAAATAATCACTCAGCTCCCTGACATTCATAAAAGCCTCCTCGATTGATGAAGATTCTAGGATGAATGTTTCAGGTTTGTTTATATATCTGTCATGTTTATAACGTTGTAAGTAATTCATTAAGTTCACCTGATAACGAAAACGAAAATTATCAAGTACTTATGTTTTGCTATTGAATGGCACAATCAACGCTTTTCAGTCATGTCGGGATGAGGTTACTGCTTCCTGCATATTAACCAATAATATATGGGGATGTAATTTGTCTTGGTCAAGGACACAAGCAAGCGCCAGTGGGGATCGAACTCCTGACTATTCTCTCCAATGTCCGACGCACAAGCCACCAGGCCATCGCGCTGTGGGATTCGAACTCCCGACTATTATTTCCAGAGTCAGACGCACAAGCCAGCAGGCCGTCGCGCTGTGGGATTCGAACTCCCGACTATTCTCTCCCATGTCCGACACACAAGCCCCCAAACCATCGCACCGCTTCATGGAACACTTTGACCATGGCCCTGAGCTCATTTTTATAAAACTTCCATGCGTGAATGCAACATGGTAACTAAAAAATAAGGGTTTGTTAATACATACGAAATTGTCCAGTTTTTTCCCAAAAATACACGCGGGTAACGTAACTAGCAAATGGTTGGTAATATTTTATATCACATATATTACTTATGATATGACAAAGGTTTCTAAAGCAAGAAAACTATGTATACACATAATATATCAAAACTTGATTGTTTTGTGAACTCCGGCATTCAACACATGACCATCTTACAAATGTAAGCATCAGTATCGCAATATGCAACATTAAGCATTTCAATGATATGACACTGGTCAGCTTGAAGACATTTAATTAAAAGATTAATATACATCAGGAAACATGACCATGAAATAAGGACCCCCTTAAACCCCACTTTTATATAGCAAAACTGGGGTATGCAGGGGTATACCTATTTTACTTCCACCTCGCCGAGACGGTTCTTACGTGTACCAACGATCTGTGTTTTGAGCAACAATTAGAAATAATATCATTTTTTTCTGTTTATTTTTTAATTTTTTACAACTTGAGAAAAAGTGTATATTACATGGGCATGTTTTTGTAATGGGAACTTTATAAATGCCACTTTACACTTTGTGAGCACCATCTGTAAATAATTATATTCGTTATAAAAGTCACGTAATTAACAACAGCAACGACGAAAAACGTGCAGTGGAAAAAGCTTCTAAAACACTCTTAGTGTCATATCTTGCAGAGGAACATTTAAAAATTAGGTTTCGGCACTTTATGAATGTTTCCTGCATCCCATGTATATTTATGGAAGGTAACGTAAAAAACATATAAGAAAAATGCAAAGAACAAAATTATGCACATGATTAGTTACATCGGTAGCTATATGGCACTGATCGGTGTAAATATATTCAACAATATCATGGTATATCTTTTTATGCTTCTCCTTGTTATTCACTTTAGCACAAAGATCACAGAAACTTGGTTGATAACCCATCTTAACTTCATATCGGTCTTTTCTTCTCAAGAAATTTGAATATAAGGTTTCACTGGAATTCACTAAAATCAAGAAATCTACAAGCTGTTTAATGGTTCTGAAATTACTTGTGTCAATAAATGAATCATTTGGAAGTAGTCGCCCGTAATCCGCGCCACCACGAGCTATGACAATTGTATCTAGGGGAAAATAGTTGAAGAATTTTTCTGTAACGTAATCTTTGCAATTTGCATTTTCAAGACTGAGATAAAACTTGTAAGAGGAATTGATCATGTGTATGGCGTCCTCTTCAAGAGGGGTACCACACTTTCCGTAAATGTCGATCTGGAGGCCATAACCTTGTAGCTTGCGTACAAAAGAGTCCCTTATACTACTAGCGCCGCAATGACTGACGATCCAAGCCGCAAATTTCGTTTTTCGCAGAAATATTTCCGAGTAGTTCCGCTCTGGGACATGCGTTCGAGTTTGGAGATATCCATAAGGCATAAAGATGTCTGAATCGTGTCTATACGTCATCGACCAGTTAACGGTATCGTTCCACAAATGGTGTCGAAAATCATCTTGATACAGATGGTTATGCGGTGGTTCTGTGCTGAATAATACCCATACCTGATTGGTCGGACGCTCGTCTATTTTTAGCGGTGGGCCACGCCCCATTTTCTCGCACGTGGTACAAAACAAGATGGCGGAGCTTTTCTTTAAAAGTGCCCTATCTGACGTAGCGAGACAGTTTGAATAGAGGCACTTTTGGAACTGTGAGTTGATGACATCCAGACTAAAATAATCCGGTCCATTGAACCAAAGAATTGTATGAGTCTCGTTTGAGATGGTATTTCTGTTATGTTGGCGCATGCGCTGTTTTTGATTTGACGTTGGCCTGGTTCCTAGCTTGATGTTGGAATTTACTTGTCTAGCATATAGAGTTTCCTCGTCAAGATCAAGTAAAACGGGGACCATGGGTCTTTCCATTTCGCAAGATCTTGTCACGTTTCCTGTAAAAAATGTAAATAATACCTTGGATTAATATTTTTCGAGATAATACTCATGGTGAAGATGACGATGATGATGTTGATGATGATGATGATAATGAGGAGGAGGAGGAGGAGGATCGGATGAAAGGTAAAATGCCATTTGGTCATTTTGGTTCCGTGCGTGTTCAATTAACTAAACAGTTTAAACTAGACAGCTGGTCACGGGGAGGTGACATAAACATTGCGGCCACTTACGGTGAGATCAGAGCTATAAATCCGGGCCATCCTTGATTCCACCGCCTTTGTTGGCTTAAATGTATATGTTTAAAGACTGTGACTGATGGAATTGGGACTTGATGGTTTGCTGGCTTGGAGCTTAACGTCTCAACCACAGACATGGTTATAGGAGATGGAATCTCGGTTACAGAAAGGTTCAAGTAGGCAAAGATCAGGAAAATGCGCAATCAGAAAAAGATTCCCACTCCAAAAACCGAGGTGGGAAAAAACCAAACTAACAATCAGGTACTTATACCATGAAACATATAGTAAGCCGAATGAGCAGCTATTTTCCCAATAGGTGGCCACTCAGTTACCTTAACTTAACTAAAAATATGAAAACATACATAAGGCGCCAACAGCACAAAAAATTCAACACCAAGACATAAAACAAAAAGAACCACCACAGAAGCATCGCCTTGGAACGATCAGTAACACAAAATTACTGGCGGGCTTAAACCGGTTTTACATGACCATAACCTCACCCTCAGCTTCTGCAGTGGTTCATAACATTTAGTTAGTTCTTCGGTCCTCGTGGTAAATCTCTAACTAGTCAATGAATCATCAAGAACAAACATATAAAATCATGATAAACATCCTGATGAATCAAAACCCAGGACTCACAGATTGAGTAAGCTGCCCGACGATAGAAATCCCTGGGCGCCGGATAACCTACTTACTCCGGAGCAAAAGAAAAACACCAGTTGGACCCCGGTGGGCCAAGCAACAGACAAGAAGCTCCGGCCCCAACCAACTAAAATGAATAGCTTTAAGTCGGGGCCATCATAGAGTCTGACGCCCGACCCACCGGCGTGCAATTAAAGAAGGCAGCATAGTTATCAACCATGATCGGGTTAAAAACTAAGCATGCAGACTGTCGCATAACATTCAAGTTATAACCTATACGTCCGTAACGTGTTATGATTTTTCTGAATTGAAAAGAAAAATCATTAATTCCTATAAGTTTCTTAAATTTGTAAACCAAGTCACCATAAAATTCAGGTTCCGAAAGGCCCTCACTTAAAAGCGTCTTTAACCCAACATTAATTTATATTTGGAAATCAATTCATAGTGTCTACGATAAAATTTAGAAAAGGTTTTTCGAAGTTTATGATACCGATAGCCCTGTTGGAGAAGTTTAGCCGTTAAACGTTTATTTCGAGCGTTGAAGTCTGTAACATGATTGCAGACTCTGGCAAACCTAATAAGTTGCGAAATGTATGCACGACGAGGAACGTTACCATCCAAAAAAGGAAAATTTACTATATCAAAATCAAAGTCATCGCGCTTATCATAAATTTTAGAAGAAAACAATCCATTTGCAACAGAAAGATGTAGATCTAAAAAGGGGGCTTCGGTATCTGAGATATTGGCTTTGTTCAACTGTACTTCAGGTGGGTAAATTTGATTGACCATACCTTCAAAATAAGGGTTGTCAATGTTCAATAGGTCATCGAGGTACCTAGATGTGGAATTGAAAGCCTCGATAACATCAGCTTGATTATCATGGTTAATGCCTAGGTCACACTAGGGCTTACGTACGCTGCGGACGCTGCGGATAGGGGTTCCGTATCTGTCCGTCCTATCCGTAACGATTCGTATCTCATCCGTAATGTCCGTAACTGTACGTATCGTATCCTCAGGGCGCGGTAGATCCGCGGGCAAATTTTCATAACTGTCAAAAATGCATGCGCGGATGGACGATCGGTAATGGTAGGCAATGGTACGTAACTGAAGGCATTTATTCGAATCTGTCCGTATCTAATCGCATCTAAACGTATCATTCCGCGATCAAGCATTTGTTGCGGATCGATACTGTTACATACGTGTTGTTTCGTTCGGTTGCGGTCTTTGTCGTTTATACACACTTTTCGATACAATTTAATACGTTCAGATACGAACGTAATGTTACGGTTTTCCTAAAGTTTACACAGCATGCCACACGTATGAAAACGGAATCAAACCAGGATGCAACTTGAACAATGCTAATAAGCGTGTGGCTGAGCCCTCTAGAGCTGAGTGTTTGGGCATAATATAATCTGTATCCAATGCTTTAATGAATCATACAAGAACGTTTCTGGAATATATAGTCTCCTTGACAAAAATGTCCGTCATTTTTCTATTATACAGGTAATTTATTTATTTAAGGATATCCATAATTCATTTATGGATATCCATAATTCATTTATGGATATCCTTAATTCATTTATGGATATCCTAAAATAATCAAAGATATCCATCAATATTTTTGGATATCCATAAATGAATTATGGATATCCATAAATGAATTATGGATATCCATAAATGAATTATGGATATCCTTAAATGAATTATGGATATCCATAATTGAATTATGGATATCCTGAAATACATTTTTGGATATCCAAAAATCACGATGAATTATGGATATCCATAATTCGATTTTTGGATATCCAAAAATCGAATTATGGATATCCTTAAATCAGCTCATTTAAGGATATCCTTAAATGTGTTTTAGGATATCCAAAAATAAGCTTGAATTTAGGATATCCATAATTCGATTTTTGGATATCCATGATTCTTTTTTTGGATATCCATAATGATCTGATTTAAGGATATCCATAATTCGATTTTAGGATATCCATAATTCATTTTAAAAATATTTCTTTTCCATAATGGTTTTTTCCGTGTAATACGCATGCGCTAACTTAAACTGAACGAAACGGAAGCCAACGTAAATTCAACCACACCGGATGCCTCCATTCTCTGACTAGGGAGAAATCATTATATCCCATAGGCACGTATGGGGTGCCGTTTTACTATTTATTTCCTATTTATGGATATCCATAATTCATTTTTGGATGTCCAAAATTCATTTTTGGATATCCATAATATATTTTTGGATACCAATAATTCTTTTTTGATATCCTAAAATCGATTTATGGATATCCTTAATTCGGCTGAATATTGGATATCCATAAATTGATTTTAGGATATCCTATAATCGAATTATGGATATCCTTAAATACAATCCTATTTTTGGATATCCATAATTCGATTTAAGGATATCCTAAAATCGGGCTAATATTGGATATCCATAATTCGATTTATCCTTAATTATTGTAGGATATCCATAAATGAATTAAGGATATCCATAAATACATTATGAATATCCTTAAATAAATTATGGATATCCAAAAATAGGGAATAAATAGTAAAACGGCACTCCATAGGCACGTACATCATTTTTTGTGATTTAAGGATATCCTTAAATGAATTATGGATATCCTTAAATACAATCCTTTTTTTTGGATATCCATAATTCGATTTATCCTTAATTATTGCAGGATATCCATAAATGAATTAAGGATATCCATAAATACATTATGAATATCCTTAAATAAATTATGGATATCCAAAAATAGGGAATAAATAGTAAAACGGCACTCCATAGGCACGTACATCATTTTTTTGTGATTTAAGGATATCCTTAAATGAATTATGGATATCCTTAAATACAGTCCTAATGAAGGTAATCCATAACTCATTTATGGATATCCATAAATCGAATTATGGATATCCAATATTAGCCCGATTTTAGGATATCCTTAAATCGAATTATGGATATCCAAAAATAGGATTGTATTTTAGGATATCCATAGTTCGGTTTTAGGATATGCTAAATCTATTTATGGATATCCAATATTCAGACGAATTTAGGATATCCTTAAATTGATTTTAGGATATCCAAAATGAATTATGGATATCCAAAAAAGAATTATGGATGTCCAAAAATAAATTTTGGATATCGAAAAAAATAAGGATATCCATAATTCATTTCAGGATATCCATAATTCATTTCAGGATATCCATAATTATTATGGATATCCATAATTCATTTATGGATATCCATAATTCATTTTAGGATATCCAGAAATGTTAATGGATATCCTTAATTATTTAAGGATATCCATAAATGAATAAAGGATATCCATAAATGAATTATGGATATCCATAATAATTATGGATATCCTGAAATGAATTATGGATATCCAAAAATAGGGAATAAATAGTAAAATGGCACCCATAGGCACGTACATCATTTTTTGTGATTTAAGGATATCCTTAAATTATGGATATCCTAAAATACAGTTCTATTGAAGTACATCCATAACTCATTTATGGATATCCATAAATCGAATTATGGATATCCAATATTAGCCCGATTTTATAATATCCTTTAATCGAATTATGGATATCCAAAAATAGGATTGTATTTTAGGATATCCATAGTTCGATTTTAGGATATCCTAAAATCAATTTATGGATATCCAAAATTCAGACAAATTAAGGATATCCATAAATCGATTTTAAGTATCCAGAAATGAATTTTGGATATCCAAAATGAATTATGGATATCCATAAATAGGGAATAAATAGTAAAACGGCACCCCATATGATTGTTGGTTGATGCGTTCATTTACGGTGTAGATGCGTTTGTGTTACGGTTTAGATACGGAAAGATTCGAATCAACGCCTTCATTTACATGTCATTACGTACTATTACGGATGTTTCATCCGTGCCCAATTTTTGACTTTTTTCAAAATTTGGGCGCGGATGGAATCGGACTTGCATATACAATACGTTAAGATACGACCATATACGGAAAAGATACGAATTGTTACGCATATGACGGATAGATACGAAAGGTCAGTCCGCAGCGTCCGCAGCATCCGGATGTGCTAGTGTGACTGTAGTTTGACTAAAACCTGCGTTTTCTTGCATCAAATTTCACCGTTATATACGCAAGAAAACGCAACATTACGTATTTGAAGGTGTATGTCTGTATCTAAAAGTAACAGATGGTATCGAAAGGTATGTAGTCAAGTATCTTAACCGTATGTATTCGAATTTATCCGTAACTATTTTCGAACGTATCCGTATCTTTCCCGAACTACCCGTATTTATTCGTATTTAAAGGTAATAAATTCATTAAGAACCGTTAGCCCCGCCCACAAAATTCTGCGGATCGCTACGTATAGTATTCGCAACTATCCGCGGCATCCGTAAGCGCTAGTGTGACCTAGGCATAAGAGAATCCATGAAATCTCTTTCGTAGCAGTATAAAAATAAATCAGCTACGAGAGGTGATTCAACTCGTTCTAGAAGATGTTCTAGATCGATACCATGACCCTGGGATGTTAGGGATTTATCCCTTGGAGCAAAACAATATTATACACGGCCACCAATCCAGCTCTTTCATAGCGAAATGCAATGATAATTAATGCAGTACTTCTCACTATGCAGCTGCGGGGTTCGAAACGTGTAAGCGACTTCGTGTCCTCTAGTTTTATTATCAATTTCTCCTTTTTAAAGACATCTTTCAAAAATCGGAGAATGACATGATGTGGGTAATTTATCAAGCTTCTTTCACCTCCAGCCGATCTGCTGAAAACATAGCACGTGGTTTGGAATCACTTTTGATGTGAGTGCAACACATGCGTTTTTAGGTTGTATTCTAGATTTTCAACACAAACACACTGAATAACTTCGTTTTCCAACTTATGCAATGCGTCCATTTTATTTGGAAGATCTTATTTTGATGAAAGATGAAATTTTGTGACCATAAATGTCATTTGCATGCCGCTGATTTGAAAATCAGCTCCGATTTTTGAAAGATGTCTTTGATAATAAAACAAGAGAACACGATGTCACTTACACGTTTCGAACCCCGCAGCTGCATAGTGGGAAGTACCGCAAATGAATTTAGTATCATTGCATTTTGCTATGAAAGAGCTGGATTGGTGGCCGTGATTATATATAATTATTATTATGTAATACCTTGTGATACTGCCATCCTGTACCCCAGTTCCATGACATCGGAATAAGTCAGATATAGTATGGTTACCACTGAGAGAACGGCAAGCAGAATTAGTCTTTTCTTCTTGGTTAATTTGCAAAGGTCTCTACCTGGAAAAAATAATGTCCTAATACACCCAGTTGAAACGATGCAAACTTGGCGAAAACGCTGATATAGGCAACAACAAGTCTCGTCTAAATGACTGGAGTATTCTGGGATCGAACCCGCGTTCAATGGTTTACAAGGCCTGAAGGCTAGCCTCAATGCCACAGAAACTTCTGTACTCCAGTTGAATGTCAAGGCCATATTTGTTTGTTTGAGATGCTGATCATAATCCCGGTAAACGATTACGGTGATGTCTTTAGAAGAAGAAGAAGATTGAAGAAGAAGAAGAAGAAGTAGAAATAGAAGAAGAAGTTGATGATGAGGGAGAATGAAGAAGAAGAAGAAGAAGAAGAAGAAGAAGAAAATAAAGAAAATTCAAAATTATTTTGTTATTATTACCTGACTTTAAATCCACATCCATATTTCATGTTTCACCTGAAATAAAACAACAATGTATTCAAGCATTAGTGCGGGCAATCGTGTCATATCTATGTCTGAGACATACACATATACGCCAAGCTCCCCAAAACGGTGTTAAAGTTCCAAGATGATAGGCGCACATATACATGTATCAAGGTAAAGCTAATCCGCCAATACATGCTCAAAAGGTAGCGCAATTTATTTTTGGACTAGCAATGGTGACACTAGTCTGAAAATAATTTTTACTTAAACCGTATAACACTTATCATTAAGATTACATTTAACATGCAAAATGATAACTTACGATTTTAAGTGAACACATGATAAAATATTGTAATTAATTCTCATTTTCTTCATTCTAGATAGATGTAGCATATTTTATGGTTTAGAACAAACCACAAGAGAACATGAACATTACATGTATACCGTCATGTATAAAACATGATACATCTTCAGGGATACTAGATTGATCCATTGCAATACCATTAGAGTCAAGACATGAGTAAATCAGCTTTTTGCCGCTGCGCAAAACGAAGGCGCAGATCAGCTGTACAGTAACTGCACAGCTAATCAGCAGTTTAATTTCGCTTCATGGATAGTAAAATTCCGCTTCTTCTTGCACTTCCGCTTCTGAAATTTGAAGCTTCTAGCCTTCGTCTGAGACTGTACGGGCGGGTGAGTGACAGACCTTTTCGGTAACTCCGGTAGGCCGATTTTATCGCGTCTTGGCTCATTAAGAAATGCCCCTTGAGCACGCTGATTCACACGTATTTGTGATCCATTATGCTAGTAGGTGAAATATGATGATTAGAAAATGAATTAATGCATCTTCATTTACTAGGTGCAGTGTGAAAGAAGAAGAAGAAGAAGAAGAAGAAGAAGAAGAAATGCCTAAAATGAAATCGCTGATAAGTTGTGCAGTAACCTCGCAGCTGATCATCATCGACATGACGTTTTTGCTGCGTGTAGAGTTTCCCCGAAGTACCATGTTATAACTCACTTAAAGCTATAAATGTAAATGTCGGAGTTAAATCTAAATGAACTCGTTAATATTCATTTCGTCCAAATGTTTACATGCAAGGATGATGGCGATTGCAATGTAAGAATGACCAGGACTTGATACAATTAAATCTAAAATACCAACCCAGACACCAGGCGAGTAAGATGACAACACAAGATACAACTTTCACATCTTCTAGCAATATGACCGTATCTTATCTTTCACAGCAAGGTACCCATCCCGCCAACGATTAAAACTTGGCAAATATGACAAACCAAAGAAGGCAGACAAGCAGACAGAATAAACAGGCAGCACATACACGAACACAATTGGATCCATCTTGGACCGGTCAGTAAAGAAATTATGCAAATTGCGTATGGTTAGTCAATGTGGTGACTGCCTCTGGTACGTGTTTGTCAATGCCTAGGTAGCTGGTCACACTTAAGATTACATGTCGAAGGTCCATAAACAAAAAATGAAGTCTCAAAATTTAGCTTTAGTTAAAGAAAGAAAGGAAAAAGATTGGTATAAATTTTCAAAAACGTATTCATTAAAACATTTACCTGTCTATATTATGTGTAGTCCACGTTTTCTTAATATCACCTGACACTTAATCATAGCCCCAATTGTGTCATGAGTAAAAAATCTGTTAATGAAATTATTTGACAAACAAAGACGGTCGGCGCATACCAGCCTGTGCATCTATGCAGCTTAATCGGCAACAGCGATTTTCGATATTTGAGAAGACTCTGATTTCTGCAATTTAAGTTTCAAGTCCCCGACTAATCTCTGCCTTAGCGCAGAACCAGTTCGTGCATAAAGCCACTTTAAGCCGCGTCCGGGCTCAGTAATAGCAAATAGCAGAATGTCTTTGATTCTTAAGCATCAGCCTCCTGCTATATTCAACAAATTACGATATTGATTTAAGTCACAGGTAAAACAGCGAGTTTTTAATCGATAGATTTATTTTTCAAAGTGTCACTTTCAAAACATTTAAAACATGTTTAATGTGTCAAAGCATATTGGAACTGAAGTGATTTTTCCTCGGAATCTTTAGTAAGCGCCGTAAATAGCCCTCCCATCTACGGGTAGGGCGTGGTACAGTCGGGCTAAATTATTAGGTAATACATATTTGTTTTGATGCCTTCAAAACGCAAATGATGCCAAATTGCAAGATTTTGATTTTCGACCTTGAATGATGGAACAGAAAGAAGGCTTTAGAAATTCATGATATTTGTCCGTCCCACGTGATGGCGTTTTTAGCAAGGCATTAAACGTGAAAATATATTATTCCAGTTACGCCCCATATTAGGGACCGCTGGTGCATATGAAAAAAAAAAGACTCCCCTTCACGGCCATCCACTTTTTCATAAATGCATCGGTGTGTTTCATATTTCATTCGGGAAGAAATTACAGCAAACGTATTAGTCCGAAAACATAAAAAATGGCCACATATTTTCCATTGCAGTAATCCAGAAATGTTAAAACTGTTCCACTTTTAAATCCAAATATATATGTAAGCATGTGACTCGTTGAGGAGATAATATCCTTAAAAGGAAAAGGAAGGATCCAGATAGTGTACTTTTACATTATATCTTTTATCAAGGAAAACAAAATAACGCAATCATCGGTTTCATGTTGTAGTGTACGTTGCGTGTCTCGAGTAATTATCAATCCTAGATTCAGTAATTAGCTAATTAACCTATGGTAGAGACTAACACGTTAATGATAACTCTGCGTAGTAAGAAATCGTGCTCATTTTTATTCAGATTTACGTCCCTTTTAAGATTATTTTAGCTCATGTGACGCGCCAATCAGTAGATGGGGCGAAAATGGGAGAACTCCGAGGAAAAACAACAACAAAAAACAACGAGCGTCACCAGTTCATCTCAGCGTATACAGTAGCCTATTATTATTACCATTTCGTTCCTTATCAAAATAGCTCGCACCCGACATAATACTGGGTCTTGTGATACTGTTCCCGTATCAAACAGACGAACCATGGCATAAATGATCCTTAGACATGTTGTTATGTTTAAAAAAATATTTTGCTGAATACATAGTCATTTTGGTGTTTTCTTCAAACTGTGTCAGTTTCTGGTTTTTCTTACTTAAGGTAGCTGAATCGGCATCTGTAGAATAAAAAGGCGTCTATTTTCTTGAAATACGTATCAATTCTTCATTTTTTTGTTCATATAAACAAAGGCTTTTATTTGGGTTCTTGCTACTGCACGAGTCTCTACTGATCATTGCTTAAATTTTCTTTTTAACCCATATTTGACGAATGGATTCTCCCATCATTAAAAATTGGGTGAGTCCACTTTCATTTTAGGGGTGTAAGGAGCGTTTTTTTTTTTTTTATCTCATTTGTGATGGAATTTCTCTGTGAAAACAGAATAGCCCCAGCTGCGGCGTCACATCTGTGGCTATACTGTTTGCCTAATTCCCACAAAGGGTTGCCAGGCTTACATGAGTTAAGACTTTTTGCTGCTTGTGTCTGTCAGATTTGTTAAGCAATTTGCCTCCATGGCAAATCTAATGCGCGTCAATACAATATGACAGAATATGCTGGGAAGGCTTTACAACAGAAAATAATACCCACATTCAGCATGATTTCAGCCATGTCTGGGCGAGACAAAAGTTTTTCTGGGTATACATGTAGTACTGTGATAAAGTGAATGTGTCTTGCTTAAGTTGTTGAAGGAAGGTCAAAATGGCAACAATGTATATAAAGTACCAAAACAAAAAACAAACCTGAAAACTTAGGCAAAGCCCCGACGGGAAGGTACTCTGCACTTTCGCTGATACAGAGGTTGAGCTAAAGAACCTACTCTCAAGCTCAAAAGTGCTGGATTTGATAGACCACTCACTCATGATTAAGAATTCCAGACGTATAAAGTAAGATTCAACAATGTAAAATTCTTACAAAAATGATTGGCTGAGCCAAAGTATGATGAAAATTTCATATTACCCTACCCCCTCCTGGGCGTCAAATTTAAAACTAGCTTCTATATCATAATACTCATTGAGTACTAAGCTTTCTGTCTTTCATAGCAATAATTTCGTTGGAAGAAAAAATGATTATGTTAAATGGTTATAGTCAAAAAAGACCATGGACAAACAAGGCACAGCCCCAACTCATTTAACATACATTCAACATATTTGTTACCAGTCTGAACATAACCAGTAGTGTGAAAACAGATCACCAGATTTATCCCGGGAGTTATTGTGACATCTGATTCCAACATTCATTATGGGTATACATGTATATACACATGGTAATAAGTTAGAGGACACCTGTAATAATGTGATTACCAAGTTTGGACTGTATGTATCCTTCTTTGTAAAAATTATGACGAATGTTTTTGACAACTTGTCAGAATCTGTTGTCTCAAAAGATGCTTCTTTTCTTCTCAGTTTAGAAAAATCATAACGCGTTACAAACGTATAGGTTATAACTTGAATGTTATGCGACAGTCTGCATGCTTAGTTATTAACCCAATCACGGTTGATAACTATGCTGCCTTCTTTAATTGCACGCCGGTAGGACGGGCGTCAGACTCTATGATGGCCCCGACTTAAAGCTATTCATTTTAGTTGGTTGGGGCCGGAGCTTCTTGTCTGTTGCTTGGCCCACCGGGGTCCAACTGATGTTTTTCTTTAGCTCCGGAGTTAGTAAGTTATTTGGCGCCCAGGGATCTCCATCGTCGGGCAGCTTACTGAATCTGTGAGTCCTGGTTTTTGATTCATCAGGATGTTTATCATGATTTATTTGTTTGTTCTTGATGATTCATTTACTAGTTAGAGATTCACCACGAGGACCGAAGAACTAACTAAATGTTATGAACCACTGCAGAAGCTGAGGGTGAGGTTACGGCCGTGTAAAATCGATTTAAACCCGCCAGTAACTTTGTGTTACTGATCGTTCCAAGTCGATACTTCTGTGGTGGTTCTTTTTGTTTTATGTCTTGGTGTTTAAAATATTTTTGTGCTGTTGGCGCCTTATGTATGTTTGCATATTTTTAGTTAAGTTAAGGTAACTGAGTGGCCACCTATTGGGAAAATAGCTGCTCATTCGGCTTACGAAATGTTTTTTATGGTATAAGTACCTGATTGTTAGTTTGGTTTTTTCCCACTTTGCTTTTTGGAGTGGGAGTCTTTTTCTGATTGCGCCTTTTCCTGATCTTTGCCTACTTGTACTTTTCTATGTGAAAAAGGTCAGCATCAAACATAAAATATCGTGGAGAGCGGCCATCTTTGATTCAGAAAATTTTTGCTAAATTTAAGAAAGACACTGCTAGTCTTTGCGATAACTTTATTATTTAAACTCACTTTATCGTAATTTTATGTAAGCATAAAGCTGAGACATTACTTGTGGAACAATGACAAGAAATTCTTTATTTTCTGACGGACTGTCGGCGGTAGGTCCATACTTTTCCGGGGTAGGTTTCATGTCCACGTTTTGTTCTTTGGGTATACATTTTGCAGGTTGTAAATGTTGGGCCAGATATTCGAAATGACCCTATAGGAATCTAAACATATACGTTCTGGTTATAGATTCAAAGATTCAAAGATTCAAAATTTAATCTGCATTCAATCCAAAACATACAGGATTATGACAGAAACATATAACATACATACAAGATGAAAACTGACAACTACATGTGCACTACATTTACAGTACATTTGCATTCTACGATGTACAAAACTATACTATGAATATGACTTATGTAAGTGTGACATACCATTACACTTGGCAGTGCAGCCGTAACAGTGTATAAATGTATTTTTGTTATGTCCATAAAATGTCAAATAAAACTAGTTGGAAACTAATGTACCTGAATGTTGACTTGAGTCCTGATATTGTTGCCTAATCTTTAAACAATTATCTACATACAGGACAACAATTGGTATCATGTCCAGTTCACTAACTGACATAATATATAAAAACTTATCATAAAGACAAAAATTGTCAAAATTAGGAACTATGGGTGACATATCTTTGAACAACTGTTTTCTCAAATCGTCATATGCTTTACAGATGCAAATAAAATGAAACTCGTCTTCTATGGCTTTCAAGTTGCATGTTTTACAAAGCCTTAACTGTTTTGCTGTTCTAGCTTATCTTCCAACTTCTACCTCTAGTCTATGATTAGATATGCGAAGCTTCGTAAATTTTGCAAGTATAGATCTATCAACATTTGCCGATAAATAATTTTCGAAGCAGATTTTCTTCTTGAATTCACTGTATGTTAATAACTTATTGTTAGTCTTAACTCTTGTAGAAGTACCTGATATGACGGAATTAAAATATGCTTCGTATCTGTCAAGTAAAATTCGCTTAATAGCATATATTAACTTATTAACAGACATTGTTCCTTTATTATGCCAAACATGGTTAAAGCCGAGATATTTCAGTAGACAACCTATTTGATGGTTAAATGAGCCAAATGCTTCACCATCATTATACCTTAGCGATAAATATGAAAATCTTGTCGCTTTTTCAAATGGGTTTTGTAACAAATATAACCAATATTTAATTGACTGTAATAAGGCAGAGATAGCGATAGGAAAACGACCTAATTCAGCTTTAGGAGCCATGTTACAAGCATACTTGCCCACCCCTAGTATGTACTTACAGTATCGCGTGTGTATCTTTTCTGGTAGAAAGAAATCGAAAGTTTTCTCAAGAGCACACTCTTGTTCACCTGATAACTTTTTCGAAAGATTCAAATTAAATACCGACCATAGTTCGCTTCCATATAAGAGTACAGGCTTGACACATGCATCAAACAGTTTCAATAATAATTTTGCATTCACTTCAGACGTATGAAATCTACTTCTTATCATATATACCACCTTTAAAGCTTTATTAGATAAATGGCATATTCCACTATTAAAATTACCAGATGCTTTTATAATTACCCCTAAATATTTGTATTCTTGTACGTTTTTCAATAAATCATTGCCAAAGTAGAATGAATTATCCTTTATAAGTTGCCCCCCTCCATTAAATGTAATTACTTGAGTTTTTTCTGTATTTACTTTTAGTTTCCATTTCTCGGCATATGCATATAAGGAATTCAAACAATTCTGAAGCCCTTCCCTAGAAGTAGACAACAGTATCACATCATCAGCATACATTAAACAGTTAACTTTATTTGTTCCAATAAACACAGGGTTGTTCTCATTAGATCCTAAACATTCCGGAAGGTCATTAAGAAAAAGATTAAATAAAAGCGGACTTAAAATACATCCCTGTTTCACTCCAACATTTGATGACAGTGATTTAGTCAATCCAGTAGACAGTTTGACAGAGTATTCTACTGTAGAGTACATACTTTTGATTACTTTATGCAATTTCCCATTAATTCCATATTTCAACATCTTAGCAAACATTGCATTTCTCCAAACTGTGTCAAAAGCTTTACGCAGATCAACGAAACATGCATAAACATGTTGTTTAGATCAAAGATACTTGTCTATAATGGATTTTAAAGTGAATATGTGGTCAGTTGTTCTGTAAGACTTCCTAAATCCGATTTGACATTCACTTAAAATGTTATTCTCACAAACAAACTTATCCATTCTATTATATAGGATCCTAGAAAACAACTTGCTCAAACAGCTTGATATTGCTATACCTCTATAGTCACTAGGATCACATTCATCACCTGCTTTATATATAGGCTTTATGATGCTTTCAGTCCATTTAGCTGGGTAAATACCTGATTCATATATAAGATTAAATAGTTTGCAGATACATTGCAACATATTTGTACTGCAATTTTTTAGCATTTCATTACTTATGGTATCAAAACCAACACATGTATTATTCCTTAGTGTCCGAATTGCATTAGTAACTTCCTTGACAGTAATATGTTCATCAAAATTATTTTTCAATGTAGCTATGCCAATTTCATAATCACATTCTTCTACCCTTACGCTTAAGAGATTATTAAAATAGCTATGCCATTCATCAGGAGAGATATTTGAGCTGGGGTCATTCTGTTCGGCTTCTCCATTTTTGAATTTATTAATCACATTCCAAAAGGTTTTAGAATCTTTACTCTCTAGATCTACCAGAGATGACAAGAGTTTAGATTTATATTGACGTTGTTTTTTTCTGATTAATTGTTTATAGCTTTTGCGGAGTTTGTAATAATTCTTCAGCTTGTTTGTATCATTACAGTTGCTAGTAAGAGAACGGGCAGTTGATTTTAAGTTTCTATACAGAGTATCACAATCTTGGTCAAACCATTTTTTATGTTTGCGCACTGTTTTTCGTTTCTTGGTATGTTGCAATGCTAACTTTGAGTGGGTGTTAATATCTGAACTGATTTGTTTAAATATAGATGAAAGTTCTGATGCTGCTTCATTTATACCTTCAGCATTATTCTCCCTAATTGTAAGTTGGAAGTTTTGTAAAAGCCTTTCTATGTCTGGAGAAATATTTTTTTCTTGAAATAATTTTTCAGTAAGCTTTGACCATTTTAATCCTACTGGAGGTGGACGACCTAATTTATCCCCCTGTCTGCTTATATTTAAGTTGAGACACGTAGTTATTTGGTTATAGTGTTCTAGCGAAATTATTCTTTCACGGCTTTATTTGCAAAATATCCAAGAATTTTTCTTTCCATAGAAATCAATGAAAAATGTAGATTTTTGTGATATGATGGTTTGGATATGAAACATAATAATTAGTTGGTTTTGAGATTACGCATGAAGTTTGAGGTCAGAAGTCGTTTATTCATCCAGAACAATCTGATTCAACATTTTGTTCCTGTTTTGCTTTCAAAAATTTAGTTTTTCGAAATGGAGAAGCAAAAAGGCAAACTTGTATTCAGTAAAAGTGGAGTTTTTCACATATGGTATATTGTATACTCCGTAGCACAAAGACTACCTGTCGTGAATTTCCATAGATTGGTCCGTAGCTAGGCCCAGGTGTGAAATATATGTGATAAAAATTTCAGTATCGCCAGAAAAAAGGAAAACGGATTTTTTCAAACTTTTCCCACGGGCTAAAAGAGTTCCCTAACTTATTCCCATATAAAACACTTATCTTTGAAACCAGCAAATAATGCAGAATTGGTGAATTGTGGCCATTGTTCATAAAGTACTTAAATGCAATACACTTTTAATGTTACGTCTACACTGGGCCACGTTCTCACCACGTCCTATCATTATGCATGTAGGCTCATTCTGCAAACACACCGGAGTGTACAATGTACACCTCCCAAGAATAATCAGAAATTGATTGATGGGAGTAACAAGAAAACAAACAAAAACGTTTTTTCCACGTCCTAATCAATTCAAGAACATGGCGAGGACGGGGTAAAAATGAAGCGATTTCTGGTTTGTAAGTGCACACTACGTACTCACTACGTCCCCATCACGTCCATACTACGTCCGCACCACGTCCTCACTAGGTCATTCACGTTTCCACTAGGTTCTCAATACGCACTCACCAAGCTCATCCCGTTTAGACTACGTCCTTACAACGTCCTTACGAAGACCTGGCAGTTCACGCCACGAGCGTTCTACGTTTTCAGCACGTTCTAACAGTTTATGTATTATAATTATTGTGCTCAGTTGAAGAACGAGTACTGAAACTCCATCCTCAACGTTGTTATTATTTTGTTGTAATGTCCAGAGTGAAACATTTTTCATCATCATCATCATCATCACCATCAGCAGCAGCATCATCATCATCATCATCATCATCATCATCATCATCATCATCATCATCATCATATCCATTTTCATATCTCATAGCTAGGGGTGCAGCCAGCAATATCTCATCTTATTCTGTGAGTGCACCGGGTAAGTTTTGATGTTACTGAAGGAGAGAGAATTACAAGAGTATTTTCTGTTTTTTTTTTATTATTATTTCAACTCAACTCCACTCAATTTTATTTGCAATCATATAATATTTAACATTTCAAAATGATTGACGCTCAAGCTATTGCTTGAGGGAATGATTCAATTAAAAAGAAATTAAAAACAACGGGGAGGACGTGATAAGAACCTGGCGTGAACGTAGAAAGAACCTACCGAGGACGTGTTGGAAACCGCAAGGACGTGATAAGAACGCAGTGAAGTCTTCTAGGACGTGGTATGGACGTACGAGAAGCATGATAGGGTCTTATCGTGAACCTGAGGGACGCAGCGCGGATGTAGTGAAAACTGAGTTAGGTCTTGATGGTCTGCATCAGGTTCGTATACGACGTCCATGAAGACCTTACTACGTTTGCACTACGTTCTTACTACGTCCTACAAGTTCCTACTACGTCTTTACCACGTCTTTACCACGCCCTTACTTTGTTCCAATTCCACCTTGTCCTCTCAGCGTTTCTTTTTAGCATGTTCAAAATTGGACAAAGACCTTCACGTCCATCAAGACCTCGCTACGTCATTACTGCGTTCCTCCCACGTCCTACAAGACCGTACCACGTCCTTACGACGTCCTTAATGTTTAGGACGTACTAAGGACGTTGTGAGAACGTGGTCCAGTGTAGACGTAACATAATAGACATATGCATGATTATGTATGAATGCATGCTATGACAATGGCAGAGAAATTGTATTTGCACAAGATGACTGTTCCATGGGCTGAGGATTCAGCTGTTTACATGCGAAATGTTGATGGAACGAATTGTCTCGTTTTTGTCGCAATGAAGACCGCACAATATTTCTGAGACAACCCCTTACTTGCTGAAAACATTATTATTCGCTAAAGGAGCATATACAACGAGTTGCTTTGATCTGTAATTCAAACACTGGATAACTAACGCTCCCATGCCTTTGTCATAGCAGTTTAAGGTAAGAATTGTCTTTCATTTCATGTATTATTCTTTTAACAAATCACATCGATTTCTCCAAAACTTAGTGCGCTTTTTATTGTCGCTTTCAAAACGAGGTTAGGCGCCTGTAAATGTATAATTACTGATAGTTCCGAAGCGATGCTTCTGTTGTGGTTCCGTTTCTTTTATGTTTTTGAGTCGATTTTGTTTGCTATTAAAACATTATGTATGTTTTCATATTAGTATTTACGTTCGGTTAACTTCGTGACCGCCCATTGGGAAATAGCTGCTCACTCGACTTACGATATGTTTTCTTCTAAGTATAATTACCTAATTGTCAATAAAGTTTGTCACTCTTCCGTATTTGGAGTGGGAATATTTCTCTGACTGCGCTTTTTCCTGATCATTGCCTACTTGTACCTTTCAATAATGAAAATTAAAACGAGGCCTAGTATAAATAGAAAGAAAGAGGACCATCAAGCGTCCAGCAGGCCAAACGGAATATAAATACTAGATACAAGAATCTTTATTTAAAGTCGACTTTCAAATTTACAACAGGATAACATTAGCCATAGGCTATTTTGTCGACAAACACAAATTAAAACTATACATGTAAACATGGTATTAACGAGCATCACAGTTAAAGGAAATATCACAGCATGCAACCATATATACAATTCTAACACGACGTTATCGTCTTTCCCATTGAACCTAATGGAAACGCCACCGTTTGCAAATATACGATAATTCACTGTAAACAAAATTACGCACATAAGGTAGTGTTTTTGTGACGTTGCACATAAACATTCATGTCCGCCGCGAATGAGTCCACTGGAAAACGTTTAATATGTGTTAGTTAGAATCGAAATAATTTCACTTTACGGTGAATTATCTTTGATTAGCGCGTGTTGTTGTCGGGCAGGTGCGATATTTAATTCACTCCGGCTGCGCCGTCGTGAATCAATACATCGCAATCTCCCCTCCAACATCCCTCGGTAATCACGATAATTCACCGTAAAGTAAAATTATTTCTTAAATAAGAAAGGAATATATAAAATTAGCTTAATTATATATAAATTATTTGATGCTACAATAAGAAAAAACTTGAAAACAGTACCAAAGTTAAAAAGGCAGGACATAAAAGTATTGGGAATGGATAAATCAAAGAACAAGAAGTATGACTGCATAATTAATAAAAGTATACATGTCTCCGGTAAAAATATAAAATTTCCCTATCAATAACTTGATGGTTCGGAATGGAGCATTTTCGATAAAGTAAACTCAACTGTATGCTGTATCGTAACGTTCAAATCTTTTAATCCTGAAAGAACTTTCAGTCGACAACGTTTTTCATATGTTTGATCCTGGAAGACAATATAGTCTTTTATTTTATACGTTACAGTGAAAACCAATGTATATCAAAACTTGATAAAATTGGTATTTTCATTGATATGAAATTTCACTGATATCAAATCTCACATTTTCTCAGTTAGAACGTAAGGAACAATATGTTACCAAAATTATTTGTGTTTTCATTTTTTTTTTTTTTTTTTTTTTTTTTTTTTGCATTTTCACCACCTGCCTTGTGAATTGGAAAATGCCCGTGTATTGTATAAAATAAAAAGAAAATTTGCTTTTTTTTTCAGTGAATACCAAATATATTTCATCTCGTGATTTGAAAACATAACAATTTTCACTCGTGCTGCGCACTCGTGAAAATTTTGATGTTTTCAACTCACTCGATAAAATATATTTGGTATTCACCTCAAAAAAGCAAATATCCTCTATATATCTTAGACTTTAGATTAAATTTCGGTCGCGGTCGAAAAAAATTATTTGAAAAAAAAATGGCGTAATTTGACGTCGGAGAATAGCCGCCAATCACGAAATTGTATGTTTTGTCAAAGAAATCGCTAACAAACACCATGAAATTGCTATAAATTTTGGATACTCTGCTTTGTGATTTGAACGGTATTCTGTGGCGAGAGTTATCTACAAGCCATTCTCGACGTGTGTCTGTATGTTTTATGTTCGTTCATTTAATCCTGAGATAGTGGTGGCACAGTTGATGATCAACTTTGTTTGTCACTTAAGTTTATCATTACGAAAAATTGCCTATGCAATAAACAGAGATTTTTTAGCTTTAAAAATCAGTTGAAATTTTTTGTTATTTTTCTTATTTTTGCTCAAAACATAGATTATGGGTACACGTTAGAACCGCCTCGCTGGCTGAGGCGGTTCTAACGAGTACCCACAATCTATGCTTTGGAGCAAAAATAAGAAAAATAGGTAAACCCCTTCAAACCCCAGTTTTACGATATAAAAGTGGGGTTCAGGGGGGGGGGTATACATTACATGAACATGTTTTCCTGATGTTAAAGAATTGTCGCACTACTTCAGCCCCAAATTATCATTAACTCCGCTGCACGGTTTTACCGAACCTGATAGAAAACCAAGAAAACAGGTCTACCAGCAACAATGCTTGTTTTCAACGCACGTTACCCGAACTGTTCATTGAAAATAATGTGTGCATTTTCAGGACCTCTTTACTACACAGGCCCTCAGATGCAATCAGGAACAGTATCGTCACTTTATCCCGCCACGTGATTTATAACACTTGCTTGAAGACTTCACGAGGTAAATACGTCATGGGAATAATAACAAGAGAACACGAGCTGAAAATCAGAATTATAGTTTACTGAACAAACGTCAAATTTAAAATACCACACCAGTAGGAAAAGGGATTATTTCCTAGCTATTTTGTGATGTAAAAATTTTCTAGACAGCATATACCCCGGGAGCTAATTTGACCTACCTTGCACCCCCCCCCCCAGGACAATTTTTCATGGGTGTCAAATCGTTCATTGGGGCCCTAGAAATGCAAAGAATTTTTGTCCTAAAAAAAAACTTGTTTGCACTATGAAAAAATGCATGGTTTCCATGGCAACCGTTAACATGATTCTTGAGCATGGAGGTGTACATACAAAATTGATCATATCTCCGCTATTGCTTATCCTAGACCACTGAACTTGGTCTCATTTTTATTTTAATGAAACTTTGTAGCCAGGGGGGGAGATACCCGGGGTTTCTTTATATGTGACGTTCTCTGAGATTTTCGGTCTTGTGGAGGTACGACGTTGACGTCACAGAACGTGAACTAAAGATGACGTCACAAAACTGCATGTGACGCTAATTGGATTTTTGCACACTCAGTCATTAGTTTCAAAACGCCACCTTATAAGATAGGTTGGATATTTCTAGCAAGATCTTCGCAATTTCCGGTTCAATAATATTTAGACAACATTCACTGTGAAGGACAACAGAACGGGATACTATAACTCTGTGTTCCAAACGATTTTCCAATGCCAATTAATTTCGTTACCAATTAAGAACAATAAGATGCAAACTGTGGGTGATGCGTGTTTTCTCTATTTTTCTTATTAATCGTTAGCGCTATTTATTAAAGCCTTTGGACATGGATTATTAACATAATAAATATTGTAAAAAAAAAGTTAAAAACTAAATTTCCGACTTTGACTCCATAAGACCCAAAATGTCAGATACTGTCACATATAGGCAAATAGGGCCGTGAAATGAGAAGATAACAGGCTGTGGGGAAAACAGCAGCGGTTTTACCAACGAGCAGTCCCCACAGAGTAGGGCTTTTAGCTGGGATTTGCTGGACCAAAAGTCTAACCCCCGATATTTTCCCGTGGTTGGGCGCCGTGGTTACAATTCACTAGTGCATTCGAGAACCAATTTAATGGATGCTAAAACGTGTGTTTACTGTTTTGTCAAAAAAATCCGGTCTGAAGTCCGGTCCCTTTCACTTACATGTAACATGTTAGACACAGCATAGACTCCTACAAGTTCTTCAGTACAGTAGCCTGCCAATGTATCACATATCTTTGTGGTTAACCAAGTGTTTGGTATACAAAAGATCATAATCTGAATATTACGAAAACACGTCCATGTTAGATACAGATTTTTCTTAAGTTGTAGAAATTGAAACTTTTCATTAATTTTTTTTATAGATATTTTTTAATATTCTGCTCAAAACATACATTGTGGGTATACATTAGAACCGCCTTGTCGATGTTTTGGATCAAAAATAAAAAAAAATAGGTTTACCCCTGCAAACCCGTTTTTTTTTTTTTTTTTTTTTTTTTTTTTTTTTTTTTTCATATAAAAGTGTGGTTTAAGGGGGTATGTATTGCACGGACATGTTTACCTGGTGATATGTTAAGAACAGACATGGTCAGCAAATGATCATACATTTATCTCAAGTGAATCTCGCGAGATGTGACGTGGTTTGTCCATTCAGTCTAGTCGCAACCACTGACCAGTACAGATCGTAGCTTGTCAACTTTAATAAAATACCTGTGTGGCCACGTGGCCGGGCAAATGTAAGTTTATGAAATTTGAATTTTGTTCATTTGTGTTACGCTTATTTGGATTTTAAGCGTTTCATTTTGGTGTACAGTCAGGAGGTACGGCCGGAGACTGTATTTTTATTTAAATTTATAAAAACGAACCTTTCTCAGTTTGTGTTCGTTGTGGTTGAAACTGTGTTCGATAGGTCGAACACGAGTTTGTAGAGTTTTATTTTTGTGTGCAGTCAGGAGGTTCGGCCGGAGACTGTATTTAAAAAAAAAAAAAAAAAAAAAAAAAAGAACTTTGTCAAGTTTGTGTGCGTTGTGGTTCAAACTGAGTTCGATAGGTCGGTCGAACACGAGTTTGAAGAGTTTCATTTTTTGTGTGCAGTCAGGAGGTACGGCCGGAGACTGTATTTTATTTAAATTTATAAAAACGAACTTTGTCAGTGTGTGTTCGTTGTGGTTCAAACCGAGTTCGATAGGTCGAACACGAGTTTGAAGAGTTTCATTTTTTGTGTGCAGTCAGGAGGTACGGCCGGAGACTGTATTTTATTTAAATTTATAAAACGAACTTTGTCAGTTTATGTTCGTTGTGGTTGAAACTGTGTTCGATAGGTCGAACACGAGTTTGAAGAGTTTCATTTTTGTGTGCAGTCAGGACGGCCGGAGACTGTATTTTCATATTTCACTTTTATTAAAAACGAACTTGGTGTTTGTTGACGAGCTATGTGATCGTTGTGATTAAAACTGTGTTGGACATGTTGGATTGGCCAAACAAAGATGGCCAAAGATTTCGGTACAGTCAGGAACTGAGAACTGTGGTTTCATTTAAAATTAAAAAAACGAAATTGGTGTTCGTAGTGGCTAGATTGCGTTGGCTAGGTCGAACAAAAAACGGGAGCCTTTTTTATGTAAAGTATGCTCTCAGTTTTGTACTTTTGTTTTGATATTTTAGTTTTTCTTTGTGTAGCGCTTTGTGGCGTTGGCATTTTTAAGTTGTATGCCGAATGCCATTTTGCTGTTATGTCTGGCTGGATATGCCGCACATGTATATTCAATGCATATTGTGTACATAAAATGACCTCTGGTTGATGTGTAACCGGTCAGTTGTATTGAGTATTGGGGGTGTTCAGTTTTGTCACACAGCGCACGTGACACAGGTGCTAGCTTTGTTTACACCGTGTTGATTCATGTTTCTCGTGACATTTTTGTCATACATGTAAATCTTTGAGCTATTGTACATGTTTGAAGCGCGGACGCTGTAGAGAGCATTTTCGAGGAATACAAAGTGAAAGTAGATCTGTGTTATGACGTTGTGCTGGTTGTTTCAAAAAAAAATTTTCTAATCTTTTCTAGTGAAACTGCGTTGGGTGTGGCTAAGGTGTTGAAACCAAGATACTCTCTAATGGGGAAGAATCTGATCACCAAAACAAAGGCGGCTGTCGAGGATGGATTAGAGCTCGAGAGGCTGACAAATTGAATATCCGCTTGAACATTACTCGCTGTCCGAGTTGAGGATGGAATTTGAGAGACTATCAGGTAAATAGTATTTGGCTATGTTGTGAACAGGCAATGTTTGATAAACCAACGTATTTTAATTTGAGAGCTTAGTGAGCGGCTGAAGGGAGCACGGGACGGTGTAATGGTAGAGCATCAGGCCTCGAATCGAGAGGTTCTTGGTTCAATCCTTATACAGTTCGTGTTACATGTCTTTGTAAAGATACATTAACCCTCCAGAGTAATGGTTAATACTCAGGATGCGGTGACTCCGTCCCATTATGACGTAAATTTGCTGACCGTGGGATCGGGACGTTAAACCTTATTCAAACGATGTAAAAAAAAAAAAGTGGTACAGGGGTGCACAAATGTCTAGTTTGACGTCTCCAGTAAGGTACACGTAGATCCATAGAGTCTGACTCGATTCTTATATTATCACAATTTGTAATTACTTCGATATGTTGTATTGACATGGTTGATAACTTTCTATTGTCTAAATAGGGGAACCAGTCAATGATGTCATCCCAATAATGTTGAAGGTGTGTGCATTCTGATGACAACAGATGGATCATGTTATAGTGCATGTGGGTGCTCCAAAAGACCAACCTCTGCAATTTATGGTGGCGCCTAATTTTCCCGGTCTACGTCAGGTAAAACTGTTTCCTTAATTGGTTATATTTTAGAATAGTGTTGCGATGCCATGATTTTCTAACGTTAAGTCCCATCAAGCGGAGGAAACATAGGTGTTGGTGGGACAACAGAGCGTCACTTTTAAAAGTTATTTTGTACGTTTGGAATTTGTTACGGACTTGTAATGTCAGATTTTAATAAAAACGTTAATATTTTCTCATGGGTTGAGACCTTTTGGAAAAGATCTTATTCAGTAATTAGGGAGGAAAACAATCTTGGTAGCAAGTATTACGTTAATTTAATGCTATTGTTTTCTGTCAATGTTCTGAATATAGACTTGATTTCATGAATCTTCTGTTCAGATACAGAGTCACCTTCTGTTGAGGCTCTGGTGGGGCTACTTCTGATACAGCGACACAGTAATAGACCATGAGAAGATTCTAGATGGAAGATGTATAGGTGGAAAAGCTTTAACTACTGTAAGGGGCCTGGATATTGAGTGGAAATCTCCAATGGAACAAAACTATAAAATTGGACACTGATTTGAAAGTCTAAGTATATGTAAAGTATGAGGATTATCAAATTATATTGTTCTTAGAAGGATAAAAAAAAATCCGTTATAGCTGACTGGGCTAAGTCTAGAAGTATAAAACTGAGAAAATAAAAGTAAGGATAAAGTGAATGTTTATAAATCAGGATCAAGTTCAATCAGGTTATGCTATGCTGAATATGGGTTTTTCTCCAATAGATGCAGCCATGGTCAGTCATATCAAGTCCCTCAGTTCCAACTGATAGTTAATGGATTGCCTTAAACAAAGTTTTTGTTGTCTTAGTGAATATTTTTCATGTTAATAATTCTCACTTTTGTTTCTTGAGGATGGTTAATGCTGTACAATAAGAAGCACAGTCATGTTTTGATATGTAAGGGTTGTAAACCGATATTTGGTGGTAGATGTATCGTCATTTTAAGGGTATATCCTACATGGGGTATTAGTTTAGGTTTGGGTATTTCCTGGTCTTTACGTTGCTTGATCTAATTTTACGTAGGATTTGCTTTATAAAATAAGTAATATAATTGAAAGCAAGAGCACATTTTGCTTTCCATATGTATTTGTTTGCAGCTTGATACCTTTGTCCTTACCCAGGAGATTTAATCTCCCAGTGGATTTATTCACGTGGGTGGGGACTGGGTGTCTCTCTGTGGTATTTTCCTTCTATGTCCTTTTCAGGACACATCGAATATAATTGAACAAAAAAAAACGAATTTTTGTCCAGATATGTCCTCTTTGGAAAGAGGTTTGGATTTTGACCCAAGTGTGAAAGTGCAAGTTACAGAAGAACATTGGGTCAATTCACACGGAGAGACAACCCAGCCTCCCACTCACATGATCTCTGCAGACCGTGATGAAGTTTCTCAATGAACAATGTTGAATTTGATAATTTAACATTTAGAGACTTGCAAAAGTTATGGTAGGAAATAATTCATATATGTTTCAAAGAATGGAGAATGTTAGATCACCCTGATAATGATTTGTTGTTGATATTGTGCCTATATCGAACATTTCAAGGGAATTGGAAGGGTAAGAGTGACCCCTCCTACTTAGTTTACCTTTGACGGGACAATTCAAATCCTATTCAAGTGGTACCTCAATTTATGGTTTAGGGATCCTCCTTTCACCCCAGACACTTCGCAGAAAGTACCAAGTGTACTGTAGATAGGTACGTTATTAAGGTTTCTCTCGAAGTTAAATCGGACTAGAACCGCATTCTTGGTAAAGATTCTAGGAAATATTATGGTATTCAGTTTGCAGTTTGGTTTATGGTGTTTAACATAATCAGTTTTGAATTTTAAAGCCAATGCTTTGTGTTCCTTGTCTGATGTACTTAATGAATGGCGGAAATGTCTAAAATATCTCAGGCCTGGTCAGGAATTTTGGCTTCTTTCAAAATTTATGCGCATGTATTGTATGTCATGTGCTAGTCCGACTAGGTTATCTTTGAATCTGTATAAGATCATCTTTCAACTTACCCAGTGTCTGAAAATGTTGAACATGTTCTGTACTTCTAAAAAAAGTTTGTGTTACTGGAGGAAAAGAAACGCACATTTTATAGAACTTAGAGACAGTATTCTGACTAGCAAGATTGTATTTTTGAAGACATTGCAACGGTATTCTGAAAAACGCTGCTCTTTGTTTCTTGCAATGCTGACTATTTTCTAGGGAGGTGAACAGAGCCATAAGTATTGCTTCTAAAACAGTAGAGGTATTTGTTGTGTATGAAGAACTTAAAAATGATCTGTTGTTTGGCAAATTTATTGAGAATTGGAAGGGTCTTGCAACTTGCAGAGATAAGAAGTATTTGTGGAGAGTTCTAGGAACAGATTTCCACCTTTCGTTAGGGAGCATATCTAACGCAGACAGGAACTTAAAACTTGGGGATTATTTAGATGACAAGAGTTCTGAATCATTTCCTAATCATGAAAGAGGTACAAGCTGAGTTAGTTACGGGTAATAGGGTTGGCATGCTGTGAATAATTATTTGTTGGTAAAGTATGGGATCCCACATTGAATTATGCTTTAAAAGGGCTGTTTATGTTGACCTTTTGTGAGGAACATTAACTTGACTATCTGGTATATTCATACTGGAGATAACCCTACAGATGAAATGTCTAGTTAGACACCTGTCATGTAAGGACGCAACCTTGGCTAGAGATAAATGATTAGTGGTTGGGAATTGGTCTGGCCCACATTCAGCAGATTTAATGGCAATATAATCAAATGCTATGATGGATAAAATGGGAACAAGCAATGAATGGCGTTCCTCAATTTTTCCCCTACGAAATCAGTAGCGGGTGTGAACATATTTTCATGAGATATTTCCAAGGAGATCAATACCTATATTTTCCCACCGTTTTGCCTTATCTTTCCTCTGATTAGATTCTATTGGAATCAAATTCAAAGGTAGTAAAGTTCGGGTAGCCGCCTAGTTAGTGGCCGCCTATCGGGAAATAGCTGTGGACCTATACAAAGAGCCTTCCTTCAGACATGTACATAGTTTTTCACAGTGCGACTATGCTCATGCTTGGGTCCAGCACTTTCTTGGAAGATGAAGATGAAGATGAGCTGCTCATTCGGCCCACTTTTTGTATAAGAACCTGATTGTCAATTTAGTTTTTTCAACCTTGTTTTTGGAGTGGGAAATTATTTCTGATTGTGCGATTTACTGATCATCCTGCTGTAAAACCAGCCCCGTTGTGGTAGCGTCTCTTTTGGTCATTTGTTACCAGTGGAAAGTTCTAGCAGAAAAGAGTATTCTACTCTATCCGTCTACACAGGGTTACAAACCTGATTTTAAAAGCTTAGAATTGAACTGGTTTGGGCAAATAATATTTCACCGATGTTATTTGTTCTTTCGATAGAATTTTGTACCGGCGAGCGGTTCACTTGTGTTTTTCATTGCTTGTACATGTATGCCTTTGATGCTGGTTTTTCGGGTCTCTTAGACCTGTGGAACACACAACCAACAAAAATAGACGAGGATAATTACTTTATAGAGAGACGCTATCCTTATCATACTTATAGACAGTTCATGATATGCTTGGAAGAAAAAGAAAACGCCGTTGCAAAAGGAATTTGAAAAAAGTTTTTTCTTGATTGCAGAGGTGAAAGCATTTTGTAGTATAATTCTTATGATGTAAGATAAAGGAGAAAACTCAAATTCACGACAATGAAAGCACTTTTGGCGAATAGTTTGTGTTTTGTTGTCTGCTGGTACAGTACATGCCATAGTGGGATAACTGAAATCCATTTTACAAAATGTTAGTAGGGATGATAAGTGGTTTGAAGAGACTCAGGGGCGGTAACCCAGTTTGAAGTTTGGAGTTTAAGAAGTAGATGAAGGCTGTAAAAGTAAAAAAATCTAAGGTTCACCTTTCCCAGAAACAAGATAAGCCTCTTTTATGAGAAATTTTGTGCAATCATGAAGTCTGGCCAGTTATGTCTATGGAAAAAGGAAGACCCACATTCGACAAAGCATGTGTTGGATGAATTGGCGGATTCTCGTCATCTACCTTATGCTTTTAGGGCTGATAAATATCAGTGTTTTTGGCATTTTTATGCATGTCATGAGTTGGTACAGCCGCGGTAGTGTAATGTTTAGAGTATTTGCTTAGCAATCAAGAGGTTGTGGGTTCGAAACCCGGCTAGTACATATGCCTGTCATGTTGGTGACAAATGTTCATCCTGGCGTAATTATAAAGCCAAGCCGTCCATAGGGGGTTAAGAGAATAGTAACTTTGCATCACATTTTTTGTATCCTGTATTTTTGACTCAAGGGAGTGTTGTGGCATAGTGTTAGAGCTTCACACTAAACAGCGGTCCCGGGCTCAATTCATGCGGGTTTGCTGAATCTTAGTGGTAAACAGTTGTTTCGACCGAAATGACTGAAAATTTATTGACTAGGATGTCAAACTTGTATCAAATGAAACGTTAATATATTGACTGAAATATTAAAAATGTATGAAAAGATTCTCATTTAATTACATATTATTTGCTGTTGGAAAAAAACTACAAAACAAAGATGTGGTTTGTTTTATTTTAAGTATACGCATGTAGTTGTTGCATTTTGTTTGTCAATTGTACGAATTGTTCATTTCTATTGAAGACATTGTCTAGGTTAAAATTCAGTTAACAGTATTTTACTCTGGCAGACAAACAAAATGCGCATGTATATTGGTTTGGTATACTGTTCAAAAGAAGTCAAAACCATTATTATGTTCATACGTGGTTTAGTTTTTTAAGCTGGATCCAGGTTTTGGAAATATGTTTTATGTAATTCATTTCGTATGCAGATTTGGTTTTGACTTCATTTTATCAGTAATGGGATATAAAGTGACAGAAAACTTCAAATCAGGTGTTTCTAAATTAATAAATCTGAGTAGTTGGAGTATTGGGTATTTTTGGAGGGGGTTTTCTAATATGTATGGAAATTTTTTGTAATTGGTGGGGAAGTATTTTTTCACTCTTTTCCCCCATTACTTATACAAACTTGAATCACATCGAGTGTAGAATTACTTGAGATAATTTTATATCTCAAGTGAATCTCGCGAGATGTGACGTGGTTTGTCCATTCAGTCTAGTCGCAACCAACAGATCACAATAGAAAGTAGTGTTCAGTCACTTTATGTTCCTCGGGTGGGGATATGGGCCCCCGTACATTTCGACCAAAAGAAATAGTTGCGCTGTTTGCGTCTCGGTACAAATCTTACACGCTAACGGCTGACCATCTGATTACTGGTTGGCCGCTCGGGTTTGAGTCTGCCCAGGAAGTGGTTCAAGTGAAACCATCCAACCTAGATGGCTTGTTTGGATGGTGTGTTTTTCAAGCACATTTTTGAATGTCGTGCCATCCTAATTTGGGTAAAAGTCCCATAAAATAGAGGTAACTTCCAGACATGACCATGACTGTTGGCTGGCACGTAAGACTTCGGTTCGGGCAGGCAAAAACCTTGTGAAAAAAAAAAAAAAAAAAAAAAAAAAAGTAGTTTGCACTTGGAGTGATTCTTGTTTTCACTCTTTTCCCCCATTACTTATACAAACTTGAATCACATCGAGTGTAGAATTACTTGAGATAATTTTAGAGTACAAAAGAACACTTTGTGAAGCTTTTTTTCGCGCACAATAAACTACCGTGAAATAAATTGTTTAAATAACTACCGTTTTATTTGTTTGTTCGTATTGAGGTTTAACGCCCCAGTCAACATTATCAGTAGTGTCGGGACGGAGCCATCGCTTTCTGGGTTTTATCCAGTACTCTAGGGAGTTAATGTGTTTTGCTCTAGGACACAACATGGTGACCCTTGTGGAGATCAAACCCAAGACCTCTAGATTCGGAGTCCGACGCTCTACCACTAGGCCACCGCGCTCACCACAGTTTTTTTTACTAGGACAATGCAACGTTTTTCTTTTTTGAATCAGTGTATTATATCATGATATTAGTCGCCGCATCAGAAAGCCACCAATCAGCAGATGCCGGTCAGCGCATTTTAGTTTCGCTCAATAGATAGTATCATCGAATTCCATTTTTTGCTAAATCTGAAGGTTCATGCTTTCTAGCTATTTTTGTGTGGCTGTACAGCCTGGTATGTGTCTGACCTTGGAAACCCAGATTTTTTTTTCTTTATTTTAATGGAAATTTTTAAGGTGAGCATGTACAATATTCTAAAATTTTAAGCAGTATGCACACCCATTTATAGACTGGAATTTAACTTCTTTGGCAAAAATTGAATGTGTTAATTTTTATACGCAACGGCTTATACATGTTCATGCCGCATTCGTTCTAGGTTCCGACCACATACATGTAGGAGTCTTAAGCTCGTGCGAGACAACCAACAATTTGGGCTACCGACCAGGTCCAACACAAACCGGCCTGTACAGTCACAAGTAGGCTAGAAGCATGAACATTCGGATTGAAGAAGATGGTTAGTGCTATCTGTGTGGCGAAAACAAAGACGCTGATCAGCTGTGCAGTAACTGATCTGCGTCTTTGTTTTCGTATAATGCAGATTGTTGGTTTTCTGATGCTGTGGCTCATATCAAAATAGTAAAAACATCATCAGTCAAAACTTCGAGTAGATAAATGTACAGTTTGTTCAAATCTTTAACAATACTGTGTCAGTTGAGTTCGCACAGGAAACTGTAGGTGTAGGTACAAGGTATGTCGTAAAACTTTCCATCAGATTTGTGCATCGCCATACAATCTTCATTGCCACCATAATTATCCGGCTGACCACTGGACCACGGTATCCCCTGAACCGGTGAACCATTTACCCACTTAAACTTTCCTTCTTCTGACTGGTCGTCTCCACCAACCCATATCCAAAGTAGCGTCAATGAAATGTCAGCTGAAATAGATACAGATAAAATTTTTGATATTAGATATTTACAATGCAAATATTTTGACCGTGCCGTTTGACCTTACGTGACAAAATTTGTAAACACTTAACTTATTTTTCTAGTGTCATGTAAAGTACATGGTCATATATCGTTTACCACCAAAGGGACAACTGATTGAAACTAGAAATAAGTGTTTGTAAAACACTATGCCCCCAACTGTATGCTTGCCTCTAACCTGGCACAGTTTATGTGATTCATTTTTTTCATTATTTTTTTTATGAAAATCATGTACGCAAACAGAGAAGACCTGGGCACAAATAGCAAACATGAGGACTAACAGTGATAACAGATGCACACTTAAAATGGAGATAAAATTTCACAATTCTGTAATTCTGTCAAACTTTGAATTTAAGTCCTCAAAAGTTGATCAGGTGATCTTCTTCCAAACCTCAATCGGTATACCAAATATGAAGGCTCTAGCTAAAACACTTTTTGAGATATCTTGCACATGAGATTTTCAAATTTTGCTTCCAAAGGGACATAACTCAAAAAGGGGACATACCTTGGACATGAAAAAAAATACGGAGCAACTATTTTCTCATGAGGAATCTGTAAATGAAATTTCAAAACCCTAGCATTCACTCTCAAAAAATTTCAAACTTCACCGAAAATTGGAAAAAAAAACAATCAAAATTTAAAAATTGTGTAATTTTGTCAAAATATGAGGTGAAGTTCTCAAAAGTTAATCAGGTGATCTACTCTTCAGCAAAAAACAGTATACCAAATATGAAAGCTCTAGCTTAAATACATTTAGAGATATCTTGCACAAAAGATTTTCAAATTTGTTTTCAAAGGATTATAACTCAGAAAAGGGGCATAACTTGGGCATGAAAAAATATGTGTCAACTATTTTTTCATGAGGAATATGTATATGAAATTTCAAAACCCTAGCATTCACAGTTTAAAAGTTCAAAATTTCACTGAAAAGTTGAAAAAATAAGCAAAATTTCAAAATGCCATAATTTTGTCAAAATTTGAGGTAAAGTTCTGAAAAGTTAATCAGGTAATCTACTCTTCAGCCCCAACCAATGTACCAAATATGAAGGCTCTAACTCAAATACTTCTTGAGATATCTTGCACACAAGATTTTCAAATTTTGTTTTCAAAGGGACATAACTCAGAAAAGGGGCATAACTTAAACATGAAAAAAAAAATACGGGTCAACAATTTTTTTCATGAGAAATGTGCATATGAAATTTCAAAACCCTAGCGTTCATGGTTCAAAAGTTAACAGACGCACCCACCCCCCACACACATACACAGACAAGCCAAAAGCAATATGCCCTTCCAACTTTTTCAAAGTTGGGGGCATAAACATACTATTTAATTAATGTAAGCAGACAAACCAACAAGTGTTTATCTATGTCAGAGGTCAACCGGGATGGTCAAAGTATTGCAGTACACTAGGGCTTTTTGTCAATATTTAAAAAAAAAACAAGGTAAAATGGATACTTGAGCGATAAAATTATTATGTATTATTCTCTCTCTCTCTCTCTCTCTCTCTCTCTCTGTGAATCTGGCTTTCTCCGTCATGCATCATTGAAAGTGTGATTCATTCTCTAATGCGAAATCAAATTGTAATTTAAAATAAAATATATGTTTGTACAGCAATTTACATACCCACAGCCTTTTGGATGTATGCAATTTTTTCAGGTGTATCAAGTACAATGAGATCACCGCCCTCAGAAGAACATTGTAACCTGGCAGAACTCCAGCTTAGCCACTTCTTTGTTTCATGCCTCCAGCAAAGATTTAGGTTTCCATTGTATATGTAAGGCGGAGGGCACTCTGATAGTTCGTCCGATTATAAATAAAATATAATCATGGTTAATTACGTATGTTTCATAATAACAGTAGATAGTATTGGCCACATTGCGCACTTTCGAGTCAAATGAACCCACATCGGTGGCATTTTATGGTTTATAGGTGGGATATATTTTCTACAAAGTTTTAAATTCAATTGCATATGACAATAATAATCTATTACTGTACTTATTTCAACGGGCAACGTTATCCCAGGTGCCAGATTAAATACGATGTACTGATTATCTATTCGTGGGACAAATGGCAAAGATTTACTACCATGCAAAATAAATATATTATTCCATTAATTAGATGGATATACAGCTGTTTACATTGTAATAGTTTAGTCACCAATGATACATACCGTTTATTTTTTTTAAATCGATTATTTGGTTCCTGAGAAGAAGATTTTCGAAGGGTGTTTACAATATATGGGCCATCTTGGTCACATGACCAGGATTTTTAAACATACATAATTTCCCAGTACCTATAGATGTTTCAAATAATATCGATAAACCGAATGATTTCAGAGGAGAAGAGGTTTGAATATTATGATAATATACATGTTTATTGCCCTGGTCGGGTGCAGATGAACCCCTGTGGTCCAATTGTTTTCTGAATCTTGATATTCAGTCCTACTGCCCATTTCCTGCAATATATTTCCTTTAAATGACAATTTAATAGTTTTCCCCATTCAAATACATAGGCGACCTTGATGCAAATGAAATATGTCAAGGGCATCACAGGGTCATGATTTATATATACATTGCAGTACGTTTTTAGCCATCAATGCTTAATGCCAAGTTTCATGGAAAGGACATCTATGGATAAGATGAGAAAAGTCAATAAAAGCCTTAAATCGATTTTTAAAACACGTAATTTTAACAAAATTTTAAATTATAATACTGGGCATATATGATAATTATTGTGCAAAAGCAGATTTGGAAGCGTTCCGAACTGCCAGCAGGTAGAGATAACTTAATATTTTGTACCTCCCAGAATATTAAGACTTTCTTAAACTGCTTATATTCATGGGAGCAAACAATAGTCTCCTATGTATTTGACTGCAAGATTTTGCTGTAAACCGAAGCAATGTTGATGTTGAAGATGTTAACCAGTTTTGATTTTGTTCTTTTTCTGATTCCAATCACGCTTTAGTGCTTATGTTCCACGGTTCGGTGAACATCGTTCCCCCCTAGACCCAGCTTCTCGCTTACATATATTGTGAAAGTATATATAAGGTATCTCCAGTAAAAAGGATTTGTTGGGTCTAGGAGGGGGAACATACTTTTAAACTAAAAATAGTAATGGTCTCCAATTCTTATTTTTTGATGGAAACGGAATGACCTTAAAACGTGTTCCAGTCATGCGCATGTGCAATAGCAATAAAACCAAAACCGGTTACTACTGACAACATGCATTTTGCTTTGGTTTGCTGCAAAAATTACAGTCAAATACCTAGGAAATTATATTTTTGCTCCATGAACATAAGCATTGTAAGAAGCCGTTAATATTTTGGGAGGTACAAAAACCAAGAGTTATCTCTACCTGTTGGCATTTGGGAACACTGTCAAATCTTTTTTCACACAATTTACATATATATCCAATCATACAGTTCGAAAATTTGCTTAAATTACGTGTTTTAAAATTTGACCCCTCGATTTTAGGCTTTTAGGGACTTTTCTAATTTAATGTTTGGAGTTGTCTTGTCCACAGCTGATAAAACCACATATCATTAGAAATGCTTTTGCAATCCTGATAATCAGCTACACATAAACATGTGTATCTATATAATTAGTTGTATTTATTTATTCATCATGCAATGTTTCCATCCCAGAGACTGCACATGGGTATCTACTGACATTTTGGCACTCTTGACTTAATTCTGTTAGAATTTACCCTAGTTTTTTAAGTCCAATCAGCCACATAGGAATATGTGTCACTACTGACAAAGTTACAAGAACATGTATATGTCACTATAGACACTTCAAACTTACTTTGTTGCAGTTTTTCCAGTTCAAACTAACAATGCAGGAACAAGATTCACTATTGACCAGGTTACACAAAAAAGCATGTGCCACTATGTACTGCTGACTTACAATTTTACCATTTTCCCGGTCCACCCAGTCACAATGTAACCATTGCCAAGTTACACTGACTAAGTTACAAAACAAGAATGTGTCACTAGTGACAAAATTGTTACCATGACTTACTTTTGTCGCAGTTTTCCCTAGTCTAACGACCTATCCAAAAACAAGTGTCATTATTGGCTAATTTACAGAACAAGCATTTGTCATTGGTGACAAAATTGTACATCTAACTTACTTTTGTCGCAGTTTTGCCCAGTCCAACCAGCTCCGCTGTGACAAGTGTCACTATTGACCAAGTTATACAAACAAGCATGTGTCACTATTGACCAAGTTATACAAACAAGCATGTGTCACTATTGACCAAGTTATACAAACAAGCTAAGCATGTGTCACTATTAACCAAGTTATACAAACAAGCATGCGTTACTATTGACCATGTTATACAAACAAGCATGTGTTACTATTGACCAAGTTATACAAACAAGCATGTGTCACTATTGACCAAGTTATACAAACAAGCATGCGTTACTATTGACCAAGTTATACAAACAAGCATGTGTTACTATTAACCAAGTTAAACAAACGAGCATGTGTCACTATTGACCAACTTACAAATCCAAACTAAATCACTGATACTCTTTTTTACATTTTCCCAGCCCTACCAGTTACGATGGAACAATTATCACCAATGACCAAGTTACATAAAAAAGAATGTGTCACTATTGACAAAATTGAACTCCAAGGCATATTTTGTCGCAGTTTTTCCCGGTCCAACCATATACGTAAGAACAAGTGTCACCAATGAGCAAGTTACATGAAAAAGCATGTGTCACTATTGACAAAATTGAACTCCAGACATACTTTCGTCGTAGTTTTACCCAGTCTAACCCGCTACACAGGAACAGGTGTCGCTAATGACCAAGTTACAGGAACAATCATTTTCGCTATTGACAAAGTTGCACTCCTGACTTACTTGTGTTGCAATTTTTCCCAGAGTAACCAGCTGTGCAGGCACAAGTGTAACTATTGACACCATCTGAGCATCTTCCACCATTCTTACAAGGATTAGGGTCACAATCATTGATATCTGAAACAATGTACAATAACTAGCTAATAAAGCAATTTATAGCATTATAATTGTGATTTTCTATGACTGTAAAGTACTGAAGTTTTAAGACAAACGGAAAAATGCCTCTTTTTGCAATCGAACAGTCTATGGACAAGACTTTATAGACCTATCAAACTGAATGTAATCTTTTCTAATATAATTTAATTTCAAAAAAGGAAAATAAGAGCTGTCGCAGGCCAGCGTAGTTCGCGTAGTTGTGCTTTGCCACTTAATCTGCTTAAACGCAAAATTTCTAAGTCCGTGACCTTGACCTCATGGTCACCGAGGGTTGGTCTTGATGATACTGCATAAAATTTTAGACCAATATCTACCAACATGCAAAGTATCAACTTTAGCCATCAACTTTAGCCATCAACATTTTCAAGAGATATAAAAACTTTAACCCAAAACTTCATACACAATAAACGAAATGATTAATTAAGACATAGTTTATTTATTTATAACTAACATAATACTAATCATAATATCCAATGCTTAAAATTTTACAAAAAAAATCAAAATGCACATAAATTTCTACAATTTACATCAAATTAAAAATAACAACTTTGGCTCTTTCTTTAAGCAGCTAACCTGTGGATCAACCCTATACTTGGACTACTAAAACTGTGTATGCAGGTCAGAATCAGTGTATCTGTTCTGTTTTAAGGATGTAGCAAGCATGAAAAAAAAAACGGAACATGTTTAGTGGTCATCCAAGCATAAGATCTATGCGCATACGGTGTTGTCTGAAGTATGAACAGGAATTCGAATAAAAGATCGAATCCGAATTGTTGCCTAGGACATGGTACTGAATTGTTAAACAGACAGAAAGGCATGTGACAGGAACATTGCTAATGCTTAGGTAAATCCCATGCTCAGGCTAGCCTGACTTGTGCAGACTTGCTTGATAAAGCATGATATTTTGGGATAAAGAAGGCCAAACAAATTTGCGGTTGCGAGTGAGTCCGCCCCTCCCTCTCCCCATTTGAGCAACGCGAACGCCGACGCCGGGGTGATTGCAATAGCTCTTTCTGTACTTTTGTACGGGCGAGATTAAAGCGCCACCCTTGTTATCCATAATATTAACAACAATCTACCTGATTAATGTTCCGTAGAAAGAATAGCAATGTATACTATTCCATGTTTTGTTAAGGCAATACGCTCACAAAGATTTTTGTTTGATTCAAAACAAATCGGTTGGGTAAATTGATCATGTTTTCAATTTTTACATTTGAAAACAAATTCCGTAGTAAATTGTATGGGCAATTTTGTGTGTGTGTGTGTGTGTGTGTGTGTGTGTGTGTGTGTGTGTACAGTTTTTGTCCGTATGTCAGGTCTGAAGACTAGGTCCCTTGGACTAAACACATTAGGCACAGCATAGTCTCCAGCGTCGTCACAGTCTGTCCTTGTCAGCAGTTTGTCTTGGAAATTAGTCATGTGACCTTAGGTTTAGAGTCTCAATTCGAAGGGCTTGAGAAGCCATCGATCGAACCTTTAAGCCCTATTTTTCTTGGGTCCATAATCAAACACACATCGTACAGTGATTACATGCTTATTTCCCACGTTCTTTAAATTCTGATATGTTTATATAACTGTTAGCGTATTGAGTCGGTGTTCCCAATTACCGCCTATATCTCATCTTATATACTGCCTACCTAGGTCACTATCAGCCATTCATTATGTGGCTCACATTATGCAGAAAGCTAGATCATTCCCATACACGAATAATACACAACGTTTCCCACCTTGTTACTACCTAAACATGTTTAAGACCAATAGTGTTACAGCCAACAAGGCAAGTGGCTTAACCACTGCGCCACACAGACTTTTTGTAATGAAATGCTACCTACTTGTACCACAGTCTTTCCCTGCCCAGCCAGCAGCACAGGTGCATGCGAAGTCATTGACACGGTCAAAACATTTGCCACCATTTTTACACGGTTTGCTCGCACAATCGTCATTATCTGAAACAAATCGTTGGAGATGTAAACTCGTGAAAATGTTACAACATAAAGGTATTAACCAGTTATCCAGTTGTTGGAACAGTTTTGAAAACAGTCTGTATTTCCGCATTTAAGACTAAAAGCCAAATAACCTCTATGGAATTTTCTTAATTAAAATGGAAAGTGGAAAATTAAATACATTTTTGGCTGATAAAAGTATTTTGTCATAAAAAAGTATAACTGTTGAATCATAAAGCTATTCATTTAAGTTGGTTGGAGCCGGAGCTTCTTGTCTGTTGCTTGGCCCACCAGGGTTCAACTGGTGTTTTTCTTTTGCTCCGGAGTAAGTAAGCTATTGGGCGCCCAGGGATCTCCATCGTCGGGCAACTTACTCAATCTGAAAATCCTCTTTTTTGATTCATCATGTAATTTATCGTGATTTATTTTTTTTTGTCCATGATGAGTCATTGACTAGTTAGAGGACCAAACAACTAACTAAATGTGAACCACTACAGAAGCTGAGGGTGAGGTTAGGTTCCTGTAAAACAGGTTTAAGCATGCCAGTAATTTTACATTACTAATCGTTCCAAGGCGATACATCTGTGGTGGTTCTTTTTGTTTTATGTCTTGGTGTTTAAAACATTTTTGTGCTGTTGGCACCTTATGTATGTTATCATATTTTTAGTTAAGTTCAGGTTACTGAGTGACCAATAAATTGTCTAGCTTTGTCCCATCCAGCTATGTATCATAATAATTAAAGGAGTAGGGCATTTAACGCCTGATTTTGGCCTCAGATTTTGCTAAAAAATAAATTTTGGAATTTATGTGAGAAAACTATTCCTTAAAACAGCCATATGTCTCCTCTATTTAAAACAAGAACAAGTTCTTCATTTATCCTAAAAGTGTTGCCATGGCAACGCCCAGAATAACCATAGATAGAGCACATTCTTCACGTTTTGGTCTTTTTTTTACTATTTCTGAACACATCTTTTAATTTTTAAGTGCCAGCCCACACTCGGAACAAAATGATACTTAGCATACAATATCTCTGGGTGATACTTCATAATTATTATACAATAAGAAATTGTTCGTCGCGTGAGCCGGTAGTTGAAAATTATGTTGAATGGTGAAAAATAGACCCAAAATGGCAAAAAGTGGCATTTCTATGCTTTTCGGAGCGTTGTCATGGCAACATGTGTAATTTGAATGTGATAGTTGTGCTAGAATTTATAAGCAGGGACCTATACCCGCATTTTGCAATACGTTTCTCCTCAAAATTCCAAAATTCAGTTTTTATCAACACATGAGGCCGAAATCAGGCCTTAAATTCCCTAGGCCTTTGGGTTGCACAGCATAATGAAAAATCACAGCAGAACTAAATTGGAAATTACAGTAACGAAATTAAAAAAGTATAAAGTGAAAACACACAAACAAGGTCAATTTTAAAAACACTTTTAGGTCTTTTTTGTTTGGTAAATGTTGCAATAAACAAGTGTCTCCTATATCACAATATTTTAAATTTTGACTTTTACCTTGTCTAATTGTTTCTAGCTCTGATTCCAGCGAGCCGAGCTTTTCTTCTACCTTTGATTCGAGTGATTCAGTTGTTCTGTTTACTTGTGAACGCAGTGATTCAAGTCCTGAAGAAGAAGAAAAAGAGAAGACGATTCATTATTGTGATCACAACCATTGACGAGAGTACTGATACGGCATCAGAATGCACAAAATACATGTCCACTACGAAAACTTGTCCATGCAATAAACAGCGATTTTTTTAGCTTAAAAAATGAAAATTTTCAGCAGAGAAATGTTGATATTTTTCTTATTTTTGCTCAAAACATAGATTGTGGGTACACGTTAGAACCGCCTCGCCGAGGCGGTTCTAACGAGTACCCACAATCTATGTTTTGGAGCAAAAATAAGAAAAATAGGTATACCCCTGCATACCCCAGTTTTGCTATATAAAAGTGGGGTTCAGGGGGGTATACATTACACGGACATGTTTTCCTGATGTTTTGACCTAGGCCATTGGCTGCGTTGTTTTGCCTTCACCAGGCGTACGCCGGAAATGCCACGAAACTGAGAGGCACTCAATTAATTTTGATCACGTCACAGCGAACTGTTGGGCTTACCTCTTGGGTGATATCACGTGACTGGCTTATTCAGCCGGTGCAGTACCGACGTACCGACTTACGCCGACCTTGCCGATTTTTGACCCATGAAGGCGTGGAACCGTCCAGGTGGCAAATAAGAATTTAAGAAACACCATTATAAAGATTTTTATCAGCGCTCTGTTGACAACCTGACTTTATACTGGGTTAAGATGTCGGGCAAAAATCAGTTCTACTTAGCTTTTTCTTAAGTGAACAATTTTGTGTTTTCAAAAACTGTTAAGATGTTTCTGTCATGACAAATATAGTTTTATAGATCGTAATATTAAAAGATCTTAGATTTTTCAAATGTAACCGCAACAGATAAATTATGCCCCAAGCTTTGTTATCAACAACATGAAATGATTAAAAAAAATTCGGCACCGTCCTTGTACAATGCAACGTACGCAGAATGTGAACCCTTTGGATCGTAGGGGCATAGAAGTGATCGTAAATTGACAGTTTTCAACGTATCAAAATAAATCTAAAGATTTTATGGATATTAAATAAAAATAAATTGATTATGTGACACATGATTTTCGGCTTTTTTGTTACAAACATTACCAGCCGAAAAAAGTACGTAAACATGCCGTCGAAATTGTCTTAATTTCGGGTTAATTGGTTTCAATGGATTTTCAGAAGAACAAAACAAGACAAACGAAGCATATTACGAAAACACGACATTGCATTCAACAGAGATTTTTTAGCTTTAAAAACTGAAAATTTTCAGCAGAAAAATGTTATTATTTTTCATTTTTATGCTCAAAACATCTATGTTTTGGAGCAAAAATACGAAAAATAGATATACCCCTGCATACCCCAGTTGTGCTTTATAAATCTGGGGAACTGTATAAGGGGGTTAACACTTCCCGAACATGTTTTCCTGATGTAATGTAGCCAATACCGTGGCGATTAAGTAACACTTGAAAGTCTCAGGGCCATAACGCAACATGCTAGTGAGATAACGCTGACGTTAAACTCATTATTTAAGCTCACGTTATGAAGCCATGTTAGGGATTTTTGCAAACCTTCTTTATTTTCACAGGCATTTAAACTCAGTGCCGATTTTTGGGAAATTCCAATTAGAAACGTAACTGTAAGGCGATAAATGAAGGAGCAAAGGAAACAATAAATTCAAAAACTTACGATCTTTATTTCTCGGCGATAAAACTTCGTTTCCAAACGTTTTAAATGTTTTTCTTTGTTCTGATGACTGAACAGTTGCTTATGTATGATGTTTGTTTCCCAATTTAATCAGTTTTTGATTTCAAAGGTATAACATGTTTTATGTTTTTTTAAACCATAAACGACAACTTGACATGCAAATGATAGTCGTTTTAGCTCTCCTGAGCCGTTAGGTGAGCCTATACTAATGATACTCATGCTATGACCGTCGTCGTCATCGTCGTTGTCCACAGTGTTCAAACATCTTTTTTCTCCGAAACCACTGGGCCAGATGTTTAAGTTGTTACGTGAGTTTACATCACGAAAACTTGCCCATGCAATAAACCGAGATTTTTTGAAGTATAAAAATTGAAAATTTTCAGCTGAGAAAAAATTGATATTCTTCTTATTTTTGCTCAAAACATAGATTGTGGATACACGTTAGAACCGCCTCGCTGAGGCGGTTTTAACGAGTACCCACAATCTATGTTTTGGAGCAAAAATAAGGAAAATAGGTATACCCCTGCATACCCCAGTTTTGTTTAATAAAAGTGGGGTTCGAGGGGGTATACATTACACGGATATGTTTTCCTGATGGTAATTCGAGACTTCATTTTTGAACTAATTTAGGCATTGAGGTGATGCAAAAGCTTAATTGTTCAAACTGAAAATATCCTATAGATATTAAAAAAAATAAACATGCATTTAACATACACAGGTAAAATTTGAAGGCTGGTTGAAATAGGAAACTATCATTTTAACTTCCATATATTTTTAAGCAATTATTTTACTCAATCATTGTCGATCAAAACTGTCGTATTGGAATAAAATATAATTAAAAGTACAATAAAAAACATTATACAAAAATTAAATAAAAATAAAGTGTTTCTGTTACATAAAAATAAAACTGCTGTAAGCATATTAATGAGAAAATGGGTGGGCCATACCGCGGTTTCGTAAGCCTCTTCAGTGACCATTTAGATTTTGCACAATGGAGCCAAATAGAAGTACTGTAATTTTGCATTTTTTTTTTCAATTTTGAACAGGATAATCGATACAAAGTACTAGTATTTAAGGAAGACCATAATATTATCCCAACAGAGCCAAATATATGAAACGTTGGTTAGCAAATGAATCTAAATCGATAATGACTTTCTGATTAAAGTTATATAAGCGACATAATTCTTAATATAGCATGCATTAATTATCTTTAACTATACGTATTGTGACGTCACAACACCATCCATTTTTTCAATAGTTATTTATCTTTATTATTAACTAACTTATAGTATAACGTACTTATACAGAGAATTTGGTCTGTGGCATACTGGTGGCGTTTCGTGTTTCGTATAGTGTCATGTCAGAATCTTTGAAAGGAATGTAAGACATGGGTACTAAGAATGGCGAAGTCACGCTTGAGGTGCTAGAGGATAATATGGACCGATATCATGTACTTTTGACAGTAAATTGATAAAAATTCCATTAATCAAGTTATTTCGTATCGGACCAGTTACAGGTCCGATGCTTGTTGTACTGGACCTCGGCCTCCCTTTCATTTAACACACGTACGAAAATTTGTGAAATCACATGCGATATTGCAATCGTTTTTGTTTAAAACGTTAGGTTTTATTCAGAATTTTATGATTTGTAATTTTAATCACAAACTATCGAGGGGTTTTGAAGCTATAGCGATTTTAACTGCCACAATGGGATTTTATATGTATTTTCACTGACTAAACTTTTGCCGGTGAGCATATATTCCGAGTTAGCTTGGGCCGTCTTGACCAGAGGCCGACATGACCATGATTCCTCTTAACGACCGTAAAAGCACAAGGACACAAAGATTTGTATTGAATGGATCAGTAAAAACTCTTCTACTTCTCCAGATGCCACTGTAACAGAGGTAACGACGCTGATACTTACATTCGTTTCATCATTGCATTAATGTTTGCCAAGCTATGTGGTTCGGGCTACATAACAGTATCAAACTCGGACTAAAAACAAATTAAACCACGAAAAAAAGTTTATCCTCTTATTATATGACGCGTCGCATTACGAAAACGCGCCCATGAAAATGACATTTTTTTTCGCAAATTGTTAAATTAAAATTTTCATTTGAAGATAAAGATATTATTTTTTACTCACAATCTACGTATCGGATAAACAAATGAAATAAAAAAAATATGGCATACCACTTTGTACCAACATTTCATATAATATATATAAATGTTGGGCTACACCCGGTTTTATGTATTAGTATTGTTGATTTAGTTTATTCCAGTCTCTGGTTTTAAGAGGGAATTTCTTTCTTATTGCACCATTTCCTGATCGATCTTTGCCTACGTTTACCTTTGAGGGTTCAAATAAAAAAGAGATTGGTCCTTAGCAATCTGTGAAATCGTTTAAGGGAGTTAGTACATTGCCTGGAGATGTATTCCTGATGGAGAGCCTGCTGGTTAGGTTGTTCAACATACTACGTGCATGAAGCAAACCAGTTGAATGATTAAACTGACCCGTGACTTTGCAAACTACCAGATATGTCAGAGTACCAAACCAGTAAGTGGAATGATTAAACTGACCCTTGACTTTCGAACTACCAGATAACTCAGAGAAAGCGATGATCAGAGTATTTGTTCTTAAAGTAAAAACTTAGAACAGTTTATTAGGAAACCATACATCTTTCAGAAAACATTTTGAATCTCTAGCGAAGCGTATTTTGCTGTGTCATTCCATTTATATTTGTCTTAAACATCGCTTTTTACAAGTATGTAGCGTTTCTTAAGGTCCATATACCGTGACGTTACTTTCTGTTGTCAGATCCAAAGTTATCAACCACTTCGTCAAGTTTCTGGATGTGTGTTTTCAATGACGTATTTTGCTGCATGGTGGGGAGTCATACAATAAATCTTTGTCTGAATATATCGCTTTTTACAAGTAAGTAGCGTTCCATAAGATAACAATGTTACTTACTGTTGTCAAATCCAGTTGTAAAGTTATCAACCGTGTCATCAACATTCTTGATGTGTGTTTTCAATGACGTATTTTGCTGCATAGTGGGGAGTCATACAATAAATCTTTGTCTGAATATCGCTTTTTACAAGTATGTAGCGTTCCATAAGATAACAATGTTACTTACTGTTGTCAAATCCAGTTGTAAAGTTATCAACCGTGTCATCAACATTCTTGATGTGTGTTTTCAATGACGTATTTTGCTGCATAGTGGGGAGTCATACAATAAATCTTTGTCTGAATATCGCTTTTTACAAGTATGTAGCGTTCCATAAGATAACAATGTTACTTACTGTTGTCAAATCCAGTCGTAAAGTCATCAACCGCTTCGTCAAGTTTCTGGAGTTTGATCTTCTGTAACTGCAGTGTATGGTTAAGTTTTTCGAACACTTGTGTCCTCAATGTCTTTTCCTGTTTAAAGGCCCTTCTAAATATTTTTGCCATTGATTGCCTTTTTTCCATCATATACTCCGCTTCACCTGGAAAAGAAGGGCCTAAAATGGAAACAAGTGAACAAAATATGTAGTATGAATAATAATTCTGACATGTTTTCGACTCGCAGACTGAAATCCATAGCTTTCCGAACCCGTAAATCTTATGTTTATTCTGTGTCAATCAACAGTACCGATAAACAAAAAAGTCCGCAAAGTATGTAGTGATGATTTTTTTTTACTCCTTTAAACAAACATTTTATGTTTATTTCATTTTCTTAAAACGATATATTTATCATTTTCTGATTGCTTGTCGTGAATCAGAATTAATTTTGTGAGTCACTCGGACTAACTTGGGCTTTAATAGTCAACAGCATGAATAAATGGCTTAGATATCCATAACGATGGCCAATCTGGCATACAAAGGAAATGTCTGTCATAAGTAAAATTTCGGGCTTGGCCTCCAATGAAATGTGACAAAACTTCTCCCAAAAGAACAGTACTTCTAAAATGCAGTTGTATACTGTCTATAAAAGGTAAAGCACCTTACATTTTGCCAAAAATTAGTAAAATATCCAAAAACTAAATTCGAGTTACATGTGTGAGCAAATCGCAAATTACGTTTACGCAAAAGACCGTTAAATTTTAAATAAGGGTAAGCATTTTAGAGTCACATTTATTATATAAACTAGCAATGTTTTGAGACACGCATTCTAAAAAATCGATAAAAATGCCGAATTTTCAAAGCGATTGAATTATTTTCTAAAAAACACATTTTAAAAAAAGTCCCTGTTAATTTATATCAATAAATATTGTTTTTTTTCTGATTTTTAGGTCCATAATTAGACATTTTTCACTTTTGAACGTAAATGCTGCTGGCGCTTGCGGCTATGACTTTCCGTGTGATGGGGGACGACTCGTGAGTGCATATTTGAGACGAATACGAGGGATGGCATGAAGAATTACTTAGTCAAAACTACCAATAGCCCAACAAAGACGAATTAAATAAGAGAGTCAAAAAAAAAAAGAAATAGTCTAGGACGTGTAGCTGTGTAGCTCAGTAGGTAGCGTGCTTGGAATTGAAAGCGAAAGGTCCTGGGTTCGTGTCCCGGACGGATCACTTTTTTTTCTTTTCTTTATTTGTCCCTCTTGTGACAATAAAGCTTTGGAAATAAAACATATATTATCAGCTGATTATATTTTTTGGCAAATGCAAGAATCATGAAATGCCCTACTACATTAAATTCTTAAATCGTAAAGGAATTGAAGTTTGAGACGGCAGCCCACATGTATGTTTTCTATTGTATTGGGAACTCGATCGTATTTTTGGTATAAGAGCTGATCTATCCCCACGTCAATATTTCTTTCTGGGAGACATGAAAATATGACTAAACTGAAGGCTTGTACAGGCATAATGTGGCTAGGATAAGTTAGCCACCCTGAACGACTTAAAATGTTTTCCGCGGACGTAGGCACTAACTCAAATAGTACACTGTATAGTGTACATGTAAAGATATATGTATATTTATTAGGTGTAAGACCTACAGTTCCACGTGCTGTCTCGTGAGAGAACATAATTTGTTTTGGCATGTTTATACATGTATTTCAAACAGATACTCGAAATCTTGATGTTATTTATTTGGTTGGTGTTTCGTTTTGAGCCCATTAGACAATCAAGTCATAAGTGCGATATCCTAGCTACATTTTGCATAGCCATACAAATAAGTTGAGGTTTTGTAGACCTTCCACAGTACTTCAGCATTTTGAATGCGATAATTACGATTTTGGGATGTTTTTTTTTTTTCAAGTCAAAGGCTTTCTTTCTGATCCTCATTTATTCTCTTGAATTATGCGTGATGTTTATTTGGTTGAATTCAAACAAATATAATTAAACTTCAAACTAAAACAATATTATTTTCAAGAAAATGAATGTTTTTAGACTGAGAAACATACGGTTCGTTTTTTCATAACGTGCCGCGTACCTTGCTTAACCCTAAGACAATATTCTTTACGCGAGCACACACACACACGCACGCGCGCGCGCACGCACGCACGCACGCACGCAAGTTCCGTAGATGACTTCATGTCGCAGTGGTTCAGTCAGTCGCTTCGTAAAATCACATGTCGAGAATAAATACGTACATGTAGTTGATATAAGACTTGTACAAAATTATTTGTAGGGAGCGCGGTGGCGTAGTGGTAGGGCGTCTGACTCCGAATCGAGAGGTCCTGGGTTCGATCCCCAATGGCGCCACCGTGTTGTGTCCTTGAGCAAGACACATAAACTCCTTACTGACTGGTTAAACCCAGGAAGCGTTGGCTCCGTCCCGACATGACTGAAAATAAAATGTTGACTGGGACATAAAGCCTTAATGAAAAATGATTTTGATAAGAGCATCTGACTCGTTAGCTCAGGAGGTTGAGCGCGAGTAGGAAACGCCTATTTTTATTGGAATTATTATTATTATTATTATTATTATTATTATTTTCGCATCTTTGACAGTATTCTGGCGTAGAAAAAATAAAAAATAAAAACTTTAAACCTATATGCATTGGTAAAATGCAAAAATAAAGAAATCAACAGTAGATAAGTGCGCTAGAAAACAAGTTTGTGGGCACTTTTGCGGCATGAAATGCAACAGTGCTTACGTTATAGAGGGACACACCCTCTTTCAGTTTCTGCCTGTGCCAAAAAAGACAGACCAGTATTAAGGTCAATAAATGAGGTCAAAGGTCATCAGGTGCAAAATTATGTAAAAAGTACTATGCACCTTTTTTAAGCTTAGCAAAAGTATAATTTTGCCTCAGTAGGTCCTTAAGATGAATCACTGAATCCTAAATTAGTTGTTGCCCTTATGACAAATCAATATTGAGGTCAATACTAAGGCCAAAGGTCATCAAGTGCAAAAGATGTTAAACGTAACATACAAAGCATTTAAGCCTACTATAATGTCATTTTGTAACAATATTTCTTAAAATTCAGATAATTAAGGCCAAAGTGGCTTAATTGTCCAGAATCGTGCTTGGATCCATATGGGTGGGGTAAAAGTGTCAGTAGGGTGGGTTGGGGGTAAGTGGCTAGGGTCACGACCGCTTGGATTTTAAAGGTAAGGGATTATTAGTTGGGCTTCCCTTGCATTCAAGCTGGCACCCCGGTAGACGAAAAGCTCGAATATAACCTAAGACAATTTTTCTGGATCAGCAAAACAGAATTACTTATTTCAAATCATATCAAATTACAGATGTACAGAATGGATGTATGTATGGTTCCTTTCTACGTGTATAAGTTTTGAAGTTGTTTTAATTCTCCAATGAATACATAATGAAATATATGTATACTTCTTCCATACCTTTGTTCAAATTTAGCCAGAACCATCAAAAGAAATGCGATTGTACTAACATGGTCTGTTTGAATGCGTAAATGCCAAAACAAATATATCAATAAAATGCGCAAAAATGCACACTTTGCTTTGTCTGGAAGATTTCAATCATGATTTTTACGCGAATATTTACATGTTACTGTTCAAGGTGAACATGGATCCAGTTTCAAGATATCATTTAGGACAAATGTTTGTTCTATGTGTGTGACCTCAACAAATTGACAAAGAAATGTTTTAGGAAGTCTTAGAACAACTTCACGCAAACGTACATCAGTAGATGGGGCAAAAATGAGAACCCCTAGAAAACCCACCTTGGTATAGCAGAACTTAGTTTGTCTCGCGTGCCCTGTGTGTGGGTCAAACTCACAACATACAAAGCAATGATATATTTGAATGATTATGTGGTAATGAAATCAATAGTGTTAAAAACGCAGCCGTGGGACCGCAATAGCAGATGCCAAATCAGACAATTAATACTGTTTGGTTCATAAATCTATGTTGGCAATACACTTCCAAACAGTGGTTACCACCTACAAATGCACACTAGATTAACAGCTACAAACAACATGCTTTCTAATTATCCAGCTCATTCAATTATCTCAGAGCATTCCTCAAGTCATTTAGCTATAAAATTCTGGACACTCCATGTCATGTATCATACTCGACAGTCAAAATATGAATTAAGATGATGTAAGCCAACAGAAGATACATGTACATGTAGTTTCAACAATAACCTAGACATACAATCGCTTTGTCTTGTATACTATGGCACAAATTGTTTTCCCTTTAGTTCATATCATATGCTAATATGTCTGCTGAGTTACACCAAACATAGAGATCAAACATTGGTTCACTTGTAGAAGATGGGGATGTTGTTTAAACAGGAAATATCTGCATGGGCATGCACGAGATGCAACCAGAAAACCAAGTTGCAAGAAAGCTCATTTTCACACATTAGCAAAGAGGTAGCCCCTTACTCTGTTCGGGGTGGCCAAACCTTATCGTTTGCATCCATATGTACATGTATATGGTAGTCAGTTGAGCAGTAAGTGCCAACCGTGCCGTTATTGGAGACATAGGTATCAACTGCGCCTTCTGTAGACAAGATGGTGCCAAAGTGGTCTGAAAGAATTTGTTGTATGGATAAACGGACTTTCTTCAAATAAAAATTGGTTTTGGTCAATAAAAAATTCTGGTGAGGTGCTCAGTAAATTGAAGTGTAGAGGGTTCCGTGCGACAAGCTTGTCCACATATGATTTTTCTACTCTGTATACAACATTACCACATAATCTAATTAAAGAAAAACTTCTGGATTTGATAGAGTGGACCTTCAAAAGGGCATTAAAAAACTATGGTTCACTTTATTTGGCATGTAATGACAGAAAGGCTTTTTTCACTTCCTCTGACCAAAGTCGGTATACCCTTTGGTCATGTCAGAATGTGTGCGACGCCTTATCCTATCTCCTTGATAATATTTATATTAGATTTGGGACCAAGTTATACAGACAAATTGTTGGAATTCCGATGGGTACAAATTGCGCACCTCTCGTAGCTGATTTATTTTTATACTGCTACGAAAGAGATTTCATGGATTCTCTTAACCATGATAATCAAGCTGATGTTATCGAGGCTTTTAATTCCACATCTAGGTACCTCGATGACCTTTTAAACATTGACAACCCTTATTTTGAAGGTATGGTCAATCAAATTTATCCACCTGAACTTCAGTTGAACAAAGCTAATATCTCAGATACCGAAGCCCCCTTTTTAGATCTACATCTTTCTGTTGCAAATGGATTTGTTTCTTCTAAAATTTATGATAAGCGCGATGACTTTGATTTTGATATAGTAAATTTTCCTTTTTTGGATGGTGACGTTCCTCGTCGTGCTTCTTATGGTGTATACATTTCGCAACTTATTAGGTTTGCTCGAGTCTGCAATCATGTTACAGACTTCAACGCTCGAAATAAATGTTTAACGGCAAAACTTCTCCAACAGGGCTATCGGTATCATAAACTTCGAAAAACCTTTTCTAAATTTTATCGTAGACACTATGAATTGATTTCCAAATATAATGTTGGGTTAAAGACACTTTTAAGTGAGGGCCTTTCGGAACCTGAATTTTATGGTGACTTGGTTTACAAATTAGAGAAACTTAAAGGAATAAATGATTTTTCTCTTCAGTTCGGAAAAATCATATCACGTTACAGACGTATAGGTTATAACTTGAATGTTATGCGACAGTCTGCATGCTTAGTTTTTAACCCAATCATGGTTGATAACTATGCTGCCTTCTTTAATTGCACGCCGGTGGGTCGGGCGTCAGACTCTATGATGGCCCCGACTTAAAGCTATTCATTTTAGTTGGTTGGGGCCGGAGCTTCTTGTCTGTTGCTTGGCCCACCGGGGTCCAACTGGTGTTTTTCTTTTGCTCCGGAGTTAGTAGGTTATTCGGCGCCCAGGGATCTCCATCGTCGGGCAGCTTACTCAATCTGTGAGTCCTGGTTTTTGATTCATCAGGATGTTTATCATGATTTATTTGTTTGTTCTTGATGATTCATTGACTAGTTAGAGATTCACCACGAGGACCGAAGAACTAACTAAATGTTGTGAACCACTGCAGAAGCTGAGGGTGAGGTTAGGTACCTGTAAAACCGGTTTAAGCCCGCCAGTAACTTTGTGTTACTGATCGTTCCAAGTCGATACTTCTGTAGTGGTTCTTTTTGTTTTATGTCTTGGTGTTTAAAATTTTTTGTGCTGTTGGCGCCTTATGTATGTTTTCATATTTTTAGTTAAGTTAAGGTAACTGAGTGGCCACCTATTGGGAAAATAGCTGCTCATTCGGCTTACGATATGTTTCATGGTATAAGTACCTGATTGTTAGTTTGGTTTTTTCCCACCTCGGTTTTTGGAGTGGGAATCTTTTTCTGATTGCGCCTTTTCCTGATCTTTGCCTACTTGTACCTTTTTATATCAGAGTTCTTGTGGTTGTGCCGTGTGGCGGCCCTAAAAAGTCTCCCCGTACATCCATTTAATGCTCTTATTTTTCCAATCCTCAGGGATTGCTTGCAATCAGTTTGTATTTTCCTATCTCTAACTACCACAACTCTTCGATACCGTATTGAAGGTCATTAGTTGACCGTCACTCGTATCTCGTTGTATAAGCGATTCTTACGTTTCTATCCATGGACTTGTATTAGACATGGACCTGAGATGTGGGTTTCGGTTATACCTTTTTTCTTTCATTCGAAAGATTTTGCATTACGATTAAGTGCATTATTTATTCTATAACCGGTATGAGTGTCGCGCTCCTTTTGGCAGTATCAACACAATACTCCCAACTATGACTATCACAAAAAGATTAGGAATTACATTAACTCCCCTTAGGTTGCATGCCGCGTCTACTGTACGGATTCCTCATTCAACTAACAATTTTCAAAATTTATTACCTACTGTTAGGGTGACACCTCTTAATTTATTTTCGGCATCTACTGTTAATCTACACGGAGCTTCTAATTCTAATATGTTTCGTAATAATCTTCAGATTAGGTTATCTCCACTCAAATCACCAATTTTACGTAAATATATTAATCCGTTCAAGAGACCTGGAATGTACCCTAGTATTTCTAAGTGCAATGCCAAGAAGTGCAACTGTTGCAATCATTTATGCTCTAAGACTACTATCACTTCATCTGTGAATGGTAGGACATTTTCAGTGGTTAATGATTCTGATTTAGACTGAAAATCAATGGATCTTGTATATGTTCTTACTTGAAATACAAACAATTGTAGGATGCAATATGTTGGACAAACTTGTCGAACTTTGCAAAAACGATTTGGTGAGCACTATCGTAGAATCAGAAAGCCCAAAAATAATGATACCTTTCTGTACCAGCATTTTAAGCGCACTGGTCATTCTCCCAATGATGTTAAAGTTCAACCAGTGGAGAAAATCTCATATGATGAAAATTCTTCAGTTAGATTCAAAAATATTAAACGATTTGAAACTGAACTTAAATGGATAAAATTACTGCAAACACCCTTTCCACTGGGATTTAACGACAACATTTACCATGAAGGCAATATTTCCAAAATGCCCGATTTTGATGTACTTACACTTTCAGAGTCTCGTAAACGTAAATCTAGATCTCATGGTATACGGAAAAGGGGTAATGACAAACGTAAACGGTGCGCTGCATTGAAATTGAACATTTCCCTTAATGATTTAGCTGTTAAACTAAGGATTCACGGTCGACATCCAATGCTGTCGTATCTTAGTTCTCTACCTATTGCTGCATTACGTTCCCTGGACACAGAGGCTAATATATTTTACGATAGAAATCATCAAATGTATGACGCTGCACTGTTAACAAGATGTTATACTCAGCATGCTCTTCGTCCATTTATCGATTCCGAATCTAATCACATTAGAAGTTTTATTAAAATTCCTTTCATCAATAAAGGAATTGACTTTATTGATTTACCAAGCATATTCCAGGATAAATCAGTGATACAGTCTATACCTACCTACTTCCAAAATTCAGAACCTCCTATTATTTGTTACAAATATAACAAACCAATCAGAAATACTATTTTTAATTTCAATAAACTTGTTTCTGATCTTGATATCCATGCTAATACTCCTAAGTCTTGAGATTGTAAAGATTCAAAATATGTTTATCAACCAGCTGGACATATAGTTACTGGAAATTTAAAAATAATTTCGGATTCTAGAATTCGCAAAATTGTTTCTAAAGGTCCGAAATATAGATTCCCTTCCTACATTAATTTCGACAAATGTAGAGAGGAGATTGCATCTGCATTAAATGATTTCGGTAATCGATGGTGTAAACGAGAGGGTGTTGAGGATAATGCTCTTAAAGAATGGAAAAGAAGTATCTTCACTATCGTGGATAAACGTATTAAGTTTTATTCACAAAATACTAATCTTTTACCTCCTAAACCCAAATCGTCATTTAGGCATTTGAAGCAGGGTATCCAAGAATTTCATAGAAAGTATGTCTTGGTTCCGGCAGATAAAGCCGCAAACAATGTTGTTGTCGTTTGTAGACTTCACTACGTTAACACCTTAAAACAGGAGCTTGATGGTACCAGGGCTTATCTGGAGACAGATACTGATGAGGTGTCTGTAGTAAATGCCCACTTAAACGATTTACCTGTTAAGTTTCCTGTTTGTGTCAATGAAGGCCAAGACAAACTTACTACCACTGAACTTTCTAAATTATTAACTTCTTGTCTTACTGCTATCAAATCTCATGTTATAAGATACTGTGAGACAGTGTATGAAACTTCAAATAAAAATTGGTTTTGGTCAATAAAAAATTCTGGTGAGGTGCTCAGTAAATTGAAGTGTAGAGGGTTCCGTGCGACAAGCTTGTCCACATATGATTTTTCTACTCTGTATACAACATTACCACATAATCTAATTAAAGAAAAACTTCTGGATTTGATAGAGTGGACCTTCAAAAGGGCATTAAAAAACTATGGTTCACTTTATTTGGCATGTAATGACAGAAAGGCTTTTTTCACTTCCTCTGACCAAAGTCGGTATACCCTTTGGTCATGTCAGAATGTGTGCGACGCCTTATCCTATCTCCTTGATAATATTTATATTAGATTTGGGACCAAGTTATACAGACAAATTGTTGGAATTCCGATGGGTACAAATTGCGCACCTCTCGTAGCTGATTTATTTTTATACTGCTACGAAAGAGATTTCATGGATTCTCTTAACCATGATAATCAAGCTGATGTTATCGAGGCTTTTAATTCCACATCTAGGTACCTCGATGACCTTTTAAACATTGACAACCCTTATTTTGAAGGTATGGTCAATCAAATTTATCCACCTGAACTTCAGTTGAACAAAGCTAATATCTCAGATACCGAAGCCCCCTTTTTAGATCTACATCTTTCTGTTGCAAATGGATTTGTTTCTTCTAAAATTTATGATAAGCGCGATGACTTTGATTTTGATATAGTAAATTTTCCTTTTTTGGATGGTGACGTTCCTCGTCGTGCTTCTTATGGTGTATACATTTCGCAACTTATTAGGTTTGCTCGAGTCTGCAATCATGTTACAGACTTCAACGCTCGAAATAAATGTTTAACGGCAAAACTTCTCCAACAGGGCTATCGGTATCATAAACTTCGAAAAACCTTTTCTAAATTTTATCGTAGACACTATGAATTGATTTCCAAATATAATGTTGGGTTAAAGACACTTTTAAGTGAGGGCCTTTCGGAACCTGAATTTTATGGTGACTTGGTTTACAAATTAGAGAAACTTAAAGGAATAAATGATTTTTCTCTTCAGTTCGGAAAAATCATATCACGTTACAGACGTATAGGTTATAACTTGAATGTTATGCGACAGTCTGCATGCTTAGTTTTTAACCCAATCATGGTTGATAACTATGCTGCCTTCTTTAATTGCACGCCGGTGGGTCGGGCGTCAGACTCTATGATGGCCCCGACTTAAAGCTATTCATTTTAGTTGGTTGGGGCCGGAGCTTCTTGTCTGTTGCTTGGCCCACCGGGGTCCAACTGGTGTTTTTCTTTTGCTCCGGAGTTAGTAGGTTATTCGGCGCCCAGGGATCTCCATCGTCGGGCAGCTTACTCAATCTGTGAGTCCTGGTTTTTGATTCATCAGGATGTTTATCATGATTTATTTGTTTGTTCTTGATGATTCATTGACTAGTTAGAGATTCACCACGAGGACCGAAGAACTAACTAAATGTTGTGAACCACTGCAGAAGCTGAGGGTGAGGTTAGGTACCTGTAAAACCGGTTTAAGCCCGCCAGTAACTTTGTGTTACTGATCGTTCCAAGTCGATACTTCTGTAGTGGTTCTTTTTGTTTTATGTCTTGGTGTTTAAAATTTTTTGTGCTGTTGGCGCCTTATGTATGTTTTCATATTTTTAGTTAAGTTAAGGTAACTGAGTGGCCACCTATTGGGAAAATAGCTGCTCATTCGGCTTACGATATGTTTCATGGTATAAGTACCTGATTGTTAGTTTGGTTTTTTCCCACCTCGGTTTTTGGAGTGGGAATCTTTTTCTGATTGCGCCTTTTCCTGATCTTTGCCTACTTGTACCTTTTTATATCAGAGTTCTTGTGGTTGTGCCGTGTGGCGGCCCTAAAAAGTCTCCCCGTACATCCATTTAATGCTCTTATTTTTCCAATCCTCAGGGATTGCTTGCAATCAGTTTGTATTTTCCTATCTCTAACTACCACAACTCTTCGATACCGTATTGAAGGTCATTAGTTGACCGTCACTCGTATCTCGTTGTATAAGCGATTCTTACGTTTCTATCCATGGACTTGTATTAGACATGGACCTGAGATGTGGGTTTCGGTTATACCTTTTTTCTTTCATTCGAAAGATTTTGCATTACGATTAAGTGCATTATTTATTCTATAACCGGTATGAGTGTCGCGCTCCTTTTGGCAGTATCAACACAATACTCCCAACTATGACTATCACAAAAAGATTAGGAATTACATTAACTCCCCTTAGGTTGCATGCCGCGTCTACTGTACGGATTCCTCATTCAACTAACAATTTTCAAAATTTATTACCTACTGTTAGGGTGACACCTCTTAATTTATTTTCGGCATCTACTGTTAATCTACACGGAGCTTCTAATTCTAATATGTTTCGTAATAATCTTCAGATTAGGTTATCTCCACTCAAATCACCAATTTTACGTAAATATATTAATCCGTTCAAGAGACCTGGAATGTACCCTAGTATTTCTAAGTGCAATGCCAAGAAGTGCAACTGTTGCAATCATTTATGCTCTAAGACTACTATCACTTCATCTGTGAATGGTAGGACATTTTCAGTGGTTAATGATTCTGATTTAGACTGAAAATCAATGGATCTTGTATATGTTCTTACTTGAAATACAAACAATTGTAGGATGCAATATGTTGGACAAACTTGTCGAACTTTGCAAAAACGATTTGGTGAGCACTATCGTAGAATCAGAAAGCCCAAAAATAATGATACCTTTCTGTACCAGCATTTTAAGCGCACTGGTCATTCTCCCAATGATGTTAAAGTTCAACCAGTGGAGAAAATCTCATATGATGAAAATTCTTCAGTTAGATTCAAAAATATTAAACGATTTGAAACTGAACTTAAATGGATAAAATTACTGCAAACACCCTTTCCACTGGGATTTAACGACAACATTTACCATGAAGGCAATATTTCCAAAATGCCCGATTTTGATGTACTTACACTTTCAGAGTCTCGTAAACGTAAATCTAGATCTCATGGTATACGGAAAAGGGGTAATGACAAACGTAAACGGTGCGCTGCATTGAAATTGAACATTTCCCTTAATGATTTAGCTGTTAAACTAAGGATTCACGGTCGACATCCAATGCTGTCGTATCTTAGTTCTCTACCTATTGCTGCATTACGTTCCCTGGACACAGAGGCTAATATATTTTACGATAGAAATCATCAAATGTATGACGCTGCACTGTTAACAAGATGTTATACTCAGCATGCTCTTCGTCCATTTATCGATTCCGAATCTAATCACATTAGAAGTTTTATTAAAATTCCTTTCATCAATAAAGGAATTGACTTTATTGATTTACCAAGCATATTCCAGGATAAATCAGTGATACAGTCTATACCTACCTACTTCCAAAATTCAGAACCTCCTATTATTTGTTACAAATATAACAAACCAATCAGAAATACTATTTTTAATTTCAATAAACTTGTTTCTGATCTTGATATCCATGCTAATACTCCTAAGTCTTGAGATTGTAAAGATTCAAAATATGTTTATCAACCAGCTGGACATATAGTTACTGGAAATTTAAAAATAATTTCGGATTCTAGAATTCGCAAAATTGTTTCTAAAGGTCCGAAATATAGATTCCCTTCCTACATTAATTTCGACAAATGTAGAGAGGAGATTGCATCTGCATTAAATGATTTCGGTAATCGATGGTGTAAACGAGAGGGTGTTGAGGATAATGCTCTTAAAGAATGGAAAAGAAGTATCTTCACTATCGTGGATAAACGTATTAAGTTTTATTCACAAAATACTAATCTTTTACCTCCTAAACCCAAATCGTCATTTAGGCATTTGAAGCAGGGTATCCAAGAATTTCATAGAAAGTATGTCTTGGTTCCGGCAGATAAAGCCGCAAACAATGTTGTTGTCGTTTGTAGACTTCACTACGTTAACACCTTAAAACAGGAGCTTGATGGTACCAGGGCTTATCTGGAGACAGATACTGATGAGGTGTCTGTAGTAAATGCCCACTTAAACGATTTACCTGTTAAGTTTTCTGTTTGTGTCAATGAAGGCCAAGACAAACTTCCTACGATGTATTGGTTACCTAAGCTTCACAAAAGACCATACAAAGCTAGATTTATTGCAAATTCTAGCTCTTGTACTACCACTGAACTTTCTAAATTATTAACTTCTTGTCTTACTGCTATCAAATCTCATGTTATAAGATACTGTGAGACAGTGTATGAAACTTCAAATAAAAATTGGTTTTGGTCAATAAAAAATTCTGGTGAGGTGCTCAGTAAATTGAAGTGTAGAGGGTTCCGTGCGACAAGCTTGTCCACATATGATTTTTCTACTCTGTATACAACATTACCACATAATCTAATTAAAGAAAAACTTCTGGATTTGATAGAGTGGACCTTCAAAAGGGCATTAAAAAACTATGGTTCACTTTATTTGGCATGTAATGACAGAAAGGCTTTTTTCACTTCCTCTGACCAAAGTCGGTATACCCTTTGGTCATGTCAGAATGTGTGCGACGCCTTATCCTATCTCCTTGATAATATTTATATTAGATTTGGGACCAAGTTATACAGACAAATTGTTGGAATTCCGATGGGTACAAATTGCGCACCTCTCGTAGCTGATTTATTTTTATACTGCTACGAAAGAGATTTCATGGATTCTCTTAACCATGATAATCAAGCTGATGTTATCGAGGCTTTTAATTCCACATCTAGGTACCTCGATGACCTTTTAAACATTGACAACCCTTATTTTGAAGGTATGGTCAATCAAATTTATCCACCTGAACTTCAGTTGAACAAAGCTAATATCTCAGATACCGAAGCCCCCTTTTTAGATCTACATCTTTCTGTTGCAAATGGATTTGTTTCTTCTAAAATTTATGATAAGCGCGATGACTTTGATTTTGATATAGTAAATTTTCCTTTTTTGGATGGTGACGTTCCTCGTCGTGCTTCTTATGGTGTATACATTTCGCAACTTATTAGGTTTGCTCGAGTCTGCAATCATGTTACAGACTTCAACGCTCGAAATAAATGTTTAACGGCAAAACTTCTCCAACAGGGCTATCGGTATCATAAACTTCGAAAAACCTTTTCTAAATTTTATCGTAGACACTATGAATTGATTTCCAAATATAATGTTGGGTTAAAGACACTTTTAAGTGAGGGCCTTTCGGAACCTGAATTTTATGGTGACTTGGTTTACAAATTAGAGAAACTTAAAGGAATAAATGATTTTTCTCTTCAGTTCGGAAAAATCATATCACGTTACAGACGTATAGGTTATAACTTGAATGTTATGCGACAGTCTGCATGCTTAGTTTTTAACCCAATCATGGTTGATAACTATGCTGCCTTCTTTAATTGCACGCCGGTGGGTCGGGTGTCAGACTCTATGATGGCCCCGACTTAAAGCTATTCATTTTAGTTGGTTGGGGCCGGAGCTTCTTGTCTGTTGCTTGGCCCACCGGGGTCCAACTGGTGTTTTTCTTTTGCTCCGGAGTTAGTAGGTTATTCGGCGCCCAGGGATCTCCATCGTCGGGCAGCTTACTCAATCTGTGAGTCCTGGTTTTTGATTCATCAGGATGTTTATCATGATTTATTTGTTTGTTCTTGATGATTCATTGACTAGTTAGAGATTCACCACGAGGACCGAAGAACTAACTAAATGTTGTGAACCACTGCAGAAGCTGAGGGTGAGGTTAGGTACCTGTAAAACCGGTTTAAGCCCGCCAGTAACTTTGTGTTACTGATCGTTCCAAGTCGATACTTCTGTAGTGGTTCTTTTTGTTTTATGTCTTGGTGTTTAAAATTTTTTGTGCTGTTGGCGCCTTATGTATGTTTTCATATTTTTAGTTAAGTTAAGGTAACTGAGTGGCCACCTATTGGGAAAATAGCTGCTCATTCGGCTTACGATATGTTTCATGGTATAAGTACCTGATTGTTAGTTTGGTTTTTTCCCACCTCGGTTTTTGGAGTGGGAATCTTTTTCTGATTGCGCCTTTTCCTGATCTTTGCCTACTTGTACCTTTTTATATCAGAGTTCTTGTGGTTGTGCCGTGTGGCGGCCCTAAAAAGTCTCCCCGTACATCCATTTAATGCTCTTATTTTTCCAATCCTCAGGGATTGCTTGCAATCAGTTTGTATTTTCCTATCTCTAACTACCACAACTCTTCGATACCGTATTGAAGGTCATTAGTTGACCGTCACTCGTATCTCGTTGTATAAGCGATTCTTACGTTTCTATCCATGGACTTGTATTAGACATGGACCTGAGATGTGGGTTTCGGTTATACCTTTTTTCTTTCATTCGAAAGATTTTGCATTACGATTAAGTGCATTATTTATTCTATAACCGGTATGAGTGTCGCGCTCCTTTTGGCAGTATCAACACAATACTCCCAACTATGACTATCACAAAAAGATTAGGAATTACATTAACTCCCCTTAGGTTGCATGCCGCGTCTACTGTACGGATTCCTCATTCAACTAACAATTTTCAAAATTTATTACCTACTGTTAGGGTGACACCTCTTAATTTATTTTCGGCATCTACTGTTAATCTACACGGAGCTTCTAATTCTAATATGTTTCGTAATAATCTTCAGATTAGGTTATCTCCACTCAAATCACCAATTTTACGTAAATATATTAATCCGTTCAAGAGACCTGGAATGTACCCTAGTATTTCTAAGTGCAATGCCAAGAAGTGCAACTGTTGCAATCATTTATGCTCTAAGACTACTATCACTTCATCTGTGAATGGTAGGACATTTTCAGTGGTTAATGATTCTGATTTAGACTGAAAATCAATGGATCTTGTATATGTTCTTACTTGAAATACAAACAATTGTAGGATGCAATATGTTGGACAAACTTGTCGAACTTTGCAAAAACGATTTGGTGAGCACTATCGTAGAATCAGAAAGCCCAAAAATAATGATACCTTTCTGTACCAGCATTTTAAGCGCACTGGTCATTCTCCCAATGATGTTAAAGTTCAACCAGTGGAGAAAATCTCATATGATGAAAATTCTTCAGTTAGATTCAAAAATATTAAACGATTTGAAACTGAACTTAAATGGATAAAATTACTGCAAACACCCTTTCCACTGGGATTTAACGACAACATTTACCATGAAGGCAATATTTCCAAAATGCCCGATTTTGATGTACTTACACTTTCAGAGTCTCGTAAACGTAAATCTAGATCTCATGGTATACGGAAAAGGGGTAATGACAAACGTAAACGGTGCGCTGCATTGAAATTGAACATTTCCCTTAATGATTTAGCTGTTAAACTAAGGATTCACGGTCGACATCCAATGCTGTCGTATCTTAGTTCTCTACCTATTGCTGCATTACGTTCCCTGGACACAGAGGCTAATATATTTTACGATAGAAATCATCAAATGTATGACGCTGCACTGTTAACAAGATGTTATACTCAGCATGCTCTTCGTCCATTTATCGATTCCGAATCTAATCACATTAGAAGTTTTATTAAAATTCCTTTCATCAATAAAGGAATTGACTTTATTGATTTACCAAGCATATTCCAGGATAAATCAGTGATACAGTCTATACCTACCTACTTCCAAAATTCAGAACCTCCTATTATTTGTTACAAATATAACAAACCAATCAGAAATACTATTTTTAATTTCAATAAACTTGTTTCTGATCTTGATATCCATGCTAATACTCCTAAGTCTTGAGATTGTAAAGATTCAAAATATGTTTATCAACCAGCTGGACATATAGTTACTGGAAATTTAAAAATAATTTCGGATTCTAGAATTCGCAAAATTGTTTCTAAAGGTCCGAAATATAGATTCCCTTCCTACATTAATTTCGACAAATGTAGAGAGGAGATTGCATCTGCATTAAATGATTTCGGTAATCGATGGTGTAAACGAGAGGGTGTTGAGGATAATGCTCTTAAAGAATGGAAAAGAAGTATCTTCACTATCGTGGATAAACGTATTAAGTTTTATTCACAAAATACTAATCTTTTACCTCCTAAACCCAAATCGTCATTTAGGCATTTGAAGCAGGGTATCCAAGAATTTCATAGAAAGTATGTCTTGGTTCCGGCAGATAAAGCCGCAAACAATGTTGTTGTCGTTTGTAGACTTCACTACGTTAACACCTTAAAACAGGAGCTTGATGGTACCAGGGCTTATCTGGAGACAGATACTGATGAGGTGTCTGTAGTAAATGCCCACTTAAACGATTTACCTGTTAAGTTTTCTGTTTGTGTCAATGAAGGCCAAGACAAACTTCCTACGATGTATTGGTTACCTAAGCTTCACAAAAGACCATACAAAGCTAGATTTATTGCAAATTCTAGCTCTTGTACTACCACTGAACTTTCTAAATTATTAACTTCTTGTCTTACTGCTATCAAATCTCATGTTATAAGATACTGTGAGACAGTGTATGAAACTTCAAATAAAAATTGGTTTTGGTCAATAAAAAATTCTGGTGAGGTGCTCAGTAAATTGAAGTGTAGAGGGTTCCGTGCGACAAGCTTGTCCACATATGATTTTTCTACTCTGTATACAACATTACCACATAATCTAATTAAAGAAAAACTTCTGGATTTGATAGAGTGGACCTTCAAAAGGGCATTAAAAAACTATGGTTCACTTTATTTGGCATGTAATGACAGAAAGGCTTTTTTCACTTCCTCTGACCAAAGTCGGTATACCCTTTGGTCATGTCAGAATGTGTGCGACGCCTTATCCTATCTCCTTGATAATATTTATATTAGATTTGGGACCAAGTTATACAGACAAATTGTTGGAATTCCGATGGGTACAAATTGCGCACCTCTCGTAGCTGATTTATTTTTATACTGCTACGAAAGAGATTTCATGGATTCTCTTAACCATGATAATCAAGCTGATGTTATCGAGGCTTTTAATTCCACATCTAGGTACCTCGATGACCTTTTAAACATTGACAACCCTTATTTTGAAGGTATGGTCAATCAAATTTATCCACCTGAACTTCAGTTGAACAAAGCTAATATCTCAGATACCGAAGCCCCCTTTTTAGATCTACATCTTTCTGTTGCAAATGGATTTGTTTCTTCTAAAATTTATGATAAGCGCGATGACTTTGATTTTGATATAGTAAATTTTCCTTTTTTGGATGGTGACGTTCCTCGTCGTGCTTCTTATGGTGTATACATTTCGCAACTTATTAGGTTTGCTCGAGTCTGCAATCATGTTACAGACTTCAACGCTCGAAATAAATGTTTAACGGCAAAACTTCTCCAACAGGGCTATCGGTATCATAAACTTCGAAAAACCTTTTCTAAATTTTATCGTAGACACTATGAATTGATTTCCAAATATAATGTTGGGTTAAAGACACTTTTAAGTGAGGGCCTTTCGGAACCTGAATTTTATGGTGACTTGGTTTACAAATTAGAGAAACTTAAAGGAATAAATGATTTTTCTCTTCAGTTCGGAAAAATCATATCACGTTACAGACGTATAGGTTATAACTTGAATGTTATGCGACAGTCTGCATGCTTAGTTTTTAACCCAATCATGGTTGATAACTATGCTGCCTTCTTTAATTGCACGCCGGTGGGTCGGGCGTCAGACTCTATGATGGCCCCGACTTAAAGCTATTCATTTTAGTTGGTTGGGGCCGGAGCTTCTTGTCTGTTGCTTGGCCCACCGGGGTCCAACTGGTGTTTTTCTTTTGCTCCGGAGTTAGTAGGTTATTCGGCGCCCAGGGATCTCCATCGTCGGGCAGCTTACTCAATCTGTGAGTCCTGGTTTTTGATTCATCAGGATGTTTATCATGATTTATTTGTTTGTTCTTGATGATTCATTGACTAGTTAGAGATTCACCACGAGGACCGAAGAACTAACTAAATGTTGTGAACCACTGCAGAAGCTGAGGGTGAGGTTAGGTACCTGTAAAACCGGTTTAAGCCCGCCAGTAACTTTGTGTTACTGATCGTTCCAAGTCGATACTTCTGTAGTGGTTCTTTTTGTTTTATGTCTTGGTGTTTAAAATTTTTTGTGCTGTTGGCGCCTTATGTATGTTTTCATATTTTTAGTTAAGTTAAGGTAACTGAGTGGCCACCTATTGGGAAAATAGCTGCTCATTCGGCTTACGATATGTTTCATGGTATAAGTACCTGATTGTTAGTTTGGTTTTTTCCCACCTCGGTTTTTGGAGTGGGAATCTTTTTCTGATTGCGCCTTTTCCTGATCTTTGCCTACTTGTACCTTTTTATATCAGAGTTCTTGTGGTTGTGCCGTGTGGCGGCCCTAAAAAGTCTCCCCGTACATCCATTTAATGCTCTTATTTTTCCAATCCTCAGGGATTGCTTGCAATCAGTTTGTATTTTCCTATCTCTAACTACCACAACTCTTCGATACCGTATTGAAGGTCATTAGTTGACCGTCACTCGTATCTCGTTGTATAAGCGATTCTTACGTTTCTATCCATGGACTTGTATTAGACATGGACCTGAGATGTGGGTTTCGGTTATACCTTTTTTCTTTCATTCGAAAGATTTTGCATTACGATTAAGTGCATTATTTATTCTATAACCGGTATGAGTGTCGCGCTCCTTTTGGCAGTATCAACACAATACTCCCAACTATGACTATCACAAAAAGATTAGGAATTACATTAACTCCCCTTAGGTTGCATGCCGCGTCTACTGTACGGATTCCTCATTCAACTAACAATTTTCAAAATTTATTACCTACTGTTAGGGTGACACCTCTTAATTTATTTTCGGCATCTACTGTTAATCTACACGGAGCTTCTAATTCTAATATGTTTCGTAATAATCTTCAGATTAGGTTATCTCCACTCAAATCACCAATTTTACGTAAATATATTAATCCGTTCAAGAGACCTGGAATGTACCCTAGTATTTCTAAGTGCAATGCCAAGAAGTGCAACTGTTGCAATCATTTATGCTCTAAGACTACTATCACTTCATCTGTGAATGGTAGGACATTTTCAGTGGTTAATGATTCTGATTTAGACTGAAAATCAATGGATCTTGTATATGTTCTTACTTGAAATACAAACAATTGTAGGATGCAATATGTTGGACAAACTTGTCGAACTTTGCAAAAACGATTTGGTGAGCACTATCGTAGAATCAGAAAGCCCAAAAATAATGATACCTTTCTGTACCAGCATTTTAAGCGCACTGGTCATTCTCCCAATGATGTTAAAGTTCAACCAGTGGAGAAAATCTCATATGATGAAAATTCTTCAGTTAGATTCAAAAATATTAAACGATTTGAAACTGAACTTAAATGGATAAAATTACTGCAAACACCCTTTCCACTGGGATTTAACGACAACATTTACCATGAAGGCAATATTTCCAAAATGCCCGATTTTGATGTACTTACACTTTCAGAGTCTCGTAAACGTAAATCTAGATCTCATGGTATACGGAAAAGGGGTAATGACAAACGTAAACGGTGCGCTGCATTGAAATTGAACATTTCCCTTAATGATTTAGCTGTTAAACTAAGGATTCACGGTCGACATCCAATGCTGTCGTATCTTAGTTCTCTACCTATTGCTGCATTACGTTCCCTGGACACAGAGGCTAATATATTTTACGATAGAAATCATCAAATGTATGACGCTGCACTGTTAACAAGATGTTATACTCAGCATGCTCTTCGTCCATTTATCGATTCCGAATCTAATCACATTAGAAGTTTTATTAAAATTCCTTTCATCAATAAAGGAATTGACTTTATTGATTTACCAAGCATATTCCAGGATAAATCAGTGATACAGTCTATACCTACCTACTTCCAAAATTCAGAACCTCCTATTATTTGTTACAAATATAACAAACCAATCAGAAATACTATTTTTAATTTCAATAAACTTGTTTCTGATCTTGATATCCATGCTAATACTCCTAAGTCTTGAGATTGTAAAGATTCAAAATATGTTTATCAACCAGCTGGACATATAGTTACTGGAAATTTAAAAATAATTTCGGATTCTAGAATTCGCAAAATTGTTTCTAAAGGTCCGAAATATAGATTCCCTTCCTACATTAATTTCGACAAATGTAGAGAGGAGATTGCATCTGCATTAAATGATTTCGGTAATCGATGGTGTAAACGAGAGGGTGTTGAGGATAATGCTCTTAAAGAATGGAAAAGAAGTATCTTCACTATCGTGGATAAACGTATTAAGTTTTATTCACAAAATACTAATCTTTTACCTCCTAAACCCAAATCGTCATTTAGGCATTTGAAGCAGGGTATCCAAGAATTTCATAGAAAGTATGTCTTGGTTCCGGCAGATAAAGCCGCAAACAATGCTGTTGTCGTTTGTAGACTTCACTACGTTAACACCTTAAAACAGGAGCTTGATGGTACCAGGGCTTATCTGGAGACAGATACTGATGAGGTGTCTGTAGTAAATGCCCACTTAAACGATTTACCTGTTAAGTTTTCTGTTTGTGTCAATGAAGGCCAAGACAAACTTCCTACGATGTATTGGTTACCTAAGCTTCACAAAAGACCATACAAAGCTAGATTTATTGCAAATTCTAGCTCTTGTACTACCACTGAACTTTCTAAATTATTAACTTCTTGTCTTACTGCTATCAAATCTCATGTTATAAGATACTGTGAGACAGTGTATGAAACTTCAAATAAAAATTGGTTTTGGTCAATAAAAAATTCTGGTGAGGTGCTCAGTAAATTGAAGTGTAGAGGGTTCCGTGCGACAAGCTTGTCCACATATGATTTTTCTACTCTGTATACAACATTACCACATAATCTAATTAAAGAAAAACTTCTGGATTTGATAGAGTGGACCTTCAAAAGGGCATTAAAAAACTATGGTTCACTTTATTTGGCATGTAATGACAGAAAGGCTTTTTTCACTTCCTCTGACCAAAGTCGGTATACCCTTTGGTCATGTCAGAATGTGTGCGACGCCTTATCCTATCTCCTTGATAATATTTATATTAGATTTGGGACCAAGTTATACAGACAAATTGTTGGAATTCCGATGGGTACAAATTGCGCACCTCTCGTAGCTGATTTATTTTTATACTGCTACGAAAGAGATTTCATGGATTCTCTTAACCATGATAATCAAGCTGATGTTATCGAGGCTTTTAATTCCACATCTAGGTACCTCGATGACCTTTTAAACATTGACAACCCTTATTTTGAAGGTATGGTCAATCAAATTTATCCACCTGAACTTCAGTTGAACAAAGCTAATATCTCAGATACCGAAGCCCCCTTTTTAGATCTACATCTTTCTGTTGCAAATGGATTTGTTTCTTCTAAAATTTATGATAAGCGCGATGACTTTGATTTTGATATAGTAAATTTTCCTTTTTTGGATGGTGACGTTCCTCGTCGTGCTTCTTATGGTGTATACATTTCGCAACTTATTAGGTTTGCTCGAGTCTGCAATCATGTTACAGACTTCAACGCTCGAAATAAATATTTAACGGCAAAACTTCTCCAACAGGGCTATCGGTATCATAAACTTCGAAAAACCTTTTCTAAATTTTATCGTAGACACTATGAATTGATTTCCAAATATAATGTTGGGTTAAAGACACTTTTAAGTGAGGGCCTTTCGGAACCTGAATTTTATGGTGACTTGGTTTACAAATTAGAGAAACTTAAAGGAATAAATGATTTTTCTCTTCAGTTCGGAAAAATCATATCACGTTACAGACGTATAGGTTATAACTTGAATGTTATGCGACAGTCTGCATGCTTAGTTTTTAACCCAATCATGGTTGATAACTATGCTGCCTTCTTTAATTGCACGCCGGTGGGTCGGGCGTCAGACTCTATGATGGCCCCGACTTAAAGCTATTCATTTTAGTTGGTTGGGGCCGGAGCTTCTTGTCTGTTGCTTGGCCCACCGGGGTCCAACTGGTGTTTTTCTTTTGCTCCGGAGTTAGTAGGTTATTCGGCGCCCAGGGATCTCCATCGTCGGGCAGCTTACTCAATCTGTGAGTCCTGGTTTTTGATTCATCAGGATGTTTATCATGATTTATTTGTTTGTTCTTGATGATTCATTGACTAGTTAGAGATTCACCACGAGGACCGAAGAACTAACTAAATGTTGTGAACCACTGCAGAAGCTGAGGGTGAGGTTAGGTACCTGTAAAACCGGTTTAAGCCCGCCAGTAACTTTGTGTTACTGATCGTTCCAAGTCGATACTTCTGTAGTGGTTCTTTTTGTTTTATGTCTTGGTGTTTAAATTTTTTTGTGCTGTTGGCGCCTTATGTATGTTTTCATATTTTTAGTTAAGTTAAGGTAACTGAGTGGCCACCTATTGGGAAAATAGCTGCTCATTCGGCTTACGATATGTTTCATGGTATAAGTACCTGATTGTTAGTTTGGTTTTTTCCCACCTCGGTTTTTGGAGTGGGAATCTTTTTCTGATTGCGCCTTTTCCTGATCTTTGCCTACTTGTACCTTTTTCTGTTGCAAAGACTATATTGAAACATTAGCCGCTGGTGCACAACACATAATAATGTTTCGGATACAAAGCATCGTCTAATTATTTTCCGGTCTTTGAAATAATAAAAATAGAACTGAGATCCTTTAAGAGCAGTGAGCATATAAATGAGAGAAGGGATGGGCCATACCATGGTTTCGGCTACTTAAGCCTCTTCAGTGACCCTTTAGATTTGGCGAAATGGGGCCAAAGGGAAATACTGTAATTTTGCAACTTTCAACAAGATAGTCAATACAAGGACTAGCATTATCCAAAAAGAGTCAAATGTATAAAACGTCGGTTAGAAAATGAATCTAAACCGGTAATGAATTTCTAATTTCTCAGTATACCCTCGCTGATCTCAAAGGACCAAAAGGAAAATATAATCTGCACTATGGATGATGTACGGGGAGACTTTTTAGGGCCGCCACACGGCACAACACCAGCTGCAGTACTAGAAAATAAAAATAGAACTGAGATCCTTTAAGAGCAGTGAGCATATAAATGAGAGAACGGATGGGTCATACCATGGTTTCGGCTACTTAAGCCTCTTCAGTGACCCTTTAGATTTGGCATAATGGGGCCAAAGGGAAATACTGTAATTTTGCAACTTTCAACAAGATAGTCAATACAAGGACTAGCATTATCCAAAAAGAGTCAAATGTATAAAACGTCGGTTAGAAAATGAATCTAAACCGGTAATGAATTTCTAATTTCTCAGTTTACCCTCGCTGATCTCAACGGACCAAAAGGAAAATATAATCTGCACTATGGATGATGTACGGGGAGACTTTTTAGGGCTGCCACACGGCACAACACCAGCTGCAGTACTAGAAAATAAAAATAGAACTGAGATCCTTTAAGAGCAGTGAGCATATAAATGAGAGAAGGGATGGGCCATACCATGGTTTCGGCTACTTAAGCCTCTTCAGTGACCCTTTAGATTTGGCGAAATGGGGCCAAAGGGAAATACTGTAATTTTGCAACTTTCAACAAGATAGTCAATACAAGGACTAGCATTATCCAAAAAGAGTCAAATGTATAAAACGTCGGTTAGAAAATGAATCTAAACCGGTAATGAATTTCTAATTTCTCAGTATACCCTCGCTGATCTCAAAGGACCAAAAGGAAAATATAATCTGCACTATGGATGATGTACGGGGAGACTTTTTAGGGCCGCCACACGGCACAACACCAGCTGCAGTACTAGAAAATAAAAATAGAACTGAGATCCTTTAAGAGCAGTGAGCATATAAATGAGAGAAGGGATGGGCCATACCATGGTTTCGGCTACTTAAGCCTCTTCAGTGACCCTTTAGATTTGGCGAAATGGGGCCAAAGGGAAATACTGTAATTTTGCAACTTTCAACAAGATAGTCAATACAAGGACTAGCATTATCCAAAAAGAGTCAAATGTATAAAAAGTCGGTTAGAAAATGAATCTAAACCGGTAATGAATTTCTAATTTCTCAGTATACCCTCGCTGATATCAAAGGACCAAAAGGAAAATATAAAAAACTGCCTTAAAATTATTGGCATTGCTTTAATATTTGCCACGTGCAATGAGTCATTTTATTCGGAACGCCAAGTATCAATAAAGTGTGTTTCAGAAACATAATCACTCAAACGCTGATAAGTTTTGGGTGAAGTCATTCTACACATTGCATATTTGATAGTGCCAAGAAATGTCAGTTTAATATATAAGATCCCAATCCTTGACTTTGAATGTTATCATCTATAAAATTACCTACACCATCAGACGGTCTCCCTCTCACATCTTATACTGGAACACTTCAAACGTCAATTACATTACCATACAACTATATGGTTGACACCTCCATTCCTAGAACACTCCTTCAAACCAGAACTATAGCTGATGGTTTTGAGGCTTAGTTGACCGTTACATGTTCTGTATCATGCCCCCTTGCCCAACCAGACTTACCACAAAGCACCCACTAAGCACTCACAGCTGACTGCCAATATTAAGACAAATCAGTTATGAAATGTTTTCCTGCTTTTGCAAACCATTTTTGTCCACCCAAATGTAGATACAAAGTCGAAATTTAACGAAATAGACGATAATTTATCAAATAGTACTTGATGACCTGTACAAGGGGTTGGGTATTCAGCAGGAAACCAAGTAGCCTGAGTGTCAGTGGTGAAGCATGCACATCTACTGATGTACTAGTGCTGCACTGTGCTTATAATAGTCACATGCTATTTTTTCTTGAATCACAAACAATCCAGTTCGTAATTTGCATATTTGAACAATATTCAATACGTTGCACCAACGTTTTATATCCGTGGCATGAACTGTCCCAGACATGCCACCATTTACATTCTAGTTGAAAAATAATCAAACCCATTCAAAACATAGCTTCTGGTCTGGTTCAGACAAGATACAATTTATTCCAAAAGTGATAAGTCAAATCCTTAGGCTACACAAACAAAAAAAAGGACAATTAAAAACAAACATTAAGGACATTTGACCCCATTTTGACCTATTATATGGTCAGAATATTTTGTAAATAGGATTTAATCACTCTTTGAGTGTCTGCTAATACAGTTTTATCAACACACACCTTTTTTAAGATGCTAATATAAATATTGAAACTACCCTTTAATCATATTGCAATAAAATGCACCTGGTGACCTTTGACCTTGATTGTGACCTTATTTTGGGTTTTCCATTTTTGCAACAGGGCAAAATCAGATCAGGAATGTTTACTGATGTTAATTAGCATAGAGGCACCTTATGCCGCAAAAGTGCCCACACTTCCAAAAATGCACCCCTAAAACCACCTGTCTAAGACAGCAATTAAACATATAAATCGTAAACAATGTTATCATATGCAATGGTGACAATGATTATTGTTGTCTTCCCGTTTAACTGTCTGATTCTAATGGAACAATGAACCAGAAGTGGCCTTTGACACGACATATTTATAAAATCGCATCATCAACCGTCATGTTTGCCATTAAAGATACATTACGCGCTCAATGCGAGTCGGCCTTACAAATGCTTGGCGCGAACAAAACAGCTTCCATTGCAGAATATTATTTTTTTAGACACTTGTTTGTATAACTAGGGATCGCTAGTTCCATTCTGAACTGCCCATGGCTATATGGTGACACTATAAACCGAGATCCCGTCTGCATATGACGATAACTGTTGGTGGGAAAACAACTATCAACTATTTGTTATCGCAATGTGACTTTTAACATACTGGTGCATGTATATACGTTCATTGGTTCTGTTAAGCTACATTTCAGGTGTTTTTCGTGAACACACAGATTTTTTTTTTACTTTACATGTAAACATGGCAAGATTTACAATTTGAAACATTTAGTTGATCTTTAATTTTATTTGCAGTTTCCATTCTACGCTTTACAAGGTTTTGACACATTTCAAGTAATATCGATCATGGTCTGTTATCCTCATCAGGATCACATGTCCATGACATGTTTACCCCATTGAACAACGCTTTTATAAAGCAAAACAGGGGTATACCTAGTTTTAGCTCACATGAACCCTTCGGCTCAAAAGGTGAGCTTATGGGATGGCCATGCCCCGTCGTCCGTCCGTCGTCGTCTGTCAACAATTTCCATGATCTTCTTCTCTGAAACAGCTTGGTCAATCAAAGTTAAAACTGTTTGCGGAGCATTCTTAGGAAGGGGGAACGAAATTTGCATAAATGGACCAGGTCACATGACCAAGATGGCCGTCTTGGCTATAAATAGCAAAAACCGTTAAAATTTTTCTTCTCCAGAACCAGAAGTCCTATGATTTTGTAACTTGGCACGAAGCATCAAACAATATTAAAAGCACTACAAAGTTTGTATAAATCATTTCGCTGGGATGACCTTGACCTATTTTACGGTAAGATCAACTTACATGTAGGTCGCCCATGCATTTAAATGTGGAAATTAGTTAAATGTAATTAAATGGGTGGAAACTTGCTATGATAATACAAATGGGCAGCTTTATTTTTATGAAAACATTAAGACCCAGGTGGTTGTCTGCTCCTGCCTGGGGGATATATACATGTATATGACTATAATATCTAAACATCTTCTCTGCAACCGCATGGCCGATCAAAGCCAAAATTCGTGGAAGGGGAACGAAAGTTTGTATTAATGGTCAAGGTTACTTGACCAAAATGGCCGACATGGCTATAAATTGAAAAACCTTTAAAAGTGTTCTTCTTCAGAACCAGTAGGCCTATGATTTTGAAACTTGGCATGAAGCATCTACAAAGTCTATATATGACCCAGGGATGACATTAACCTATTATAGAACAAGGTCAACTTACACTTAGGTTGCCTATGCTTCTGAAAACATAGATTGTGAGTATTCGTTCTATCATGTGTCCACAATCTATGTTTTGAACAAATAAGAAAATATCAAAACTGTTGAACTGAAAATTTTCATTTTTTTTTTTTTCAACTTAAAAAACACACTGTATTTTGCTTGTTAAGGTTTTGACTGTAATGATATCGTGATGATAAAGGGTACCGTTTTAGTGCACATGTATTACACATGCTGACGACAGATCTACAACATTTGATCATTCTTAACCTTACTCATTAGGGCCCATCATTGCGTCCGGAATCGGGCAAGCATATAAGCACATTAGCTTCTTACCAAATCTGAATTTAAATAAATAATAAATTGAATCGGTTTGTTGATTTGAGCGTTAATCCAGCAGCAAAGGTCATATGGAAACGGGACCTCAGTTTATAGTCTCATCCGACAGACTCAAGAAGATCCGGACCAAACCTGCGATGTCTGGTTTATAAGGCACGTGAAATAACCACTGCACCATGGAGGCTTGCTTAATAGGTTCAGTATAAACTTTATCATGATAGAAATCGTACTTTTAAATGCTAAAAAAGGACAAAAGAACGCATGCCCTTAACACCAATTGAGTTCGGCTTGCCAAGCAGCAATGTGGTTTGATAACTGATCCGGCTTTTTGTCGATGGGCCCTAGGACAAAATTTCAATAGCCAAACACAACACAATTAAATTTCCCCTGTTACATGTATATATATATTAGAATCATGAATGGCGGTTTGTTTGTTTACATATAAAAGGTCGGTAAATGGACACGTGAAATGTCTGCGTGGCATAATGTACATGAATATTTGTATTCTGATATTGTCTATCAGTGTCAGCACCATCGTATATGCTTGCAATACAATCAGTCCTTACAACAAAGATTGATGCAACATCACACAACGTGATAAAATGGATTAAAACAACCTTCAGTGCAGCAATATCGCTTTGGCAACTCACCAACACCAAGACAATGAACTCTTCGCCGTAGGTACATGTAGCTGCCCAATTGATCAGTCTTACAATCACGGGTGACACAAATCCAAGTTCTTCTTGTGGGTGTGCAAGTTCGTTTTCTCAGGGTTCTCCCCTTTTTCCCTTGTTACTGATTTACCCGTCTCATATGAACTAAAATAATCTTGAACGGGCCGAAAATTGTATAAAAAAACGCATCATTATGACCAGAAACGAGCACAATCAGACCCTTATGTGTAATCAAGTAACAATAGAATGACCAAGAATCTATACAATTCAATTTCCCATCCTAACATAGACACCAGGCGGGAGAGACATGGCGGTGCAACACATCACAAGCAATTTAACAACACGCATAAAAACAAAATTACTAGCTCTTTCCAAACAAGACCAGTCTGTTAAAAGGGACAATGCACGAGGCAATAATCTTAAGAAAACACGTGTCAATGTGAAGACTGTATACACCATTATTTGTGAAACAAATGAATAATTTGTGCACTTTGACAGAATATGTTGTGTCCAAAATTTCTTCTACGTGTGTGAAAATGGCGAACATCAAAAGTAAACTGCGGCGAAGTGACGCGCGACCCGCTTTACGGGGCGACTGAAACACTATGCGTCCTCTACGGAAACACTTTAGAAACTCAAAAAAAATAATATAATTGTGTTAGTTTGATTTTAATTTATTTATTTGAATTCAACCAGGTGAAATAGCACGCATACTATCACACTGAATAAATGAGGATCAGAACGAAAGCTTATGTCTTGCCAAATTAATTTTCTACATCTTAATCATCGCACTCGATATGGCAGAAATACTGTTGAAAGTCTACAATAAACAAAAACATTTGTGTGGCTAGGCATATTGTAGCTACATGTAGGGTATTGCCACCATCGCTCTTCCTACTGTCGAATGGACTCAAAACGAGACATCGACAAAATAAACATCGTTCGCTCACGAGATGGCACGTGAAACTGTAGTTTTACATCTAATTATACACATGTATCTGAACATGTACACTATACTTTTTGATTTGGTGTCTTGTGTATTTGTTAAAATTCAGTTTTACGTCTCTTTCAAGATTATTTCAGCTCATGTGAAAAGCACCAAACGGTAGGTGGGGCGAAAACGGGAGTACCCCGAGAAAAACCGCCTGGCACACCCGCAAGCAGAACTTGGCCTGTATCACACGTGGCCATTGTGGGTCTCGAACTCACACCAGATACAACGGTGAGATGATAAAGTGATTATGAAACAGCGCTCTTAACTGCTCGGCCACGGGGGACGCTTGCGTATTTTTAGTCAGCTTATCCTATCCACATTATCTGTACCAGCCAGTCAGGAAATAAATGTTGACGTTAGGATCGGTCGCTGATCCGTTCTTCTGCCGAAAATGACGATCGAGTTCTCGGCTTCAATGGGTGAAAAATCAACAAGACCTATAAAAAACCAGAGGACCAATGGTCATGTAAACGCTCACCTGAAACCTGAGATATATGCCAATAAACTTGTTTGACTAGAATGGTAATATACATGTATATAACCCCAGGGCCGGGTCAGAGCAACCCCTGGAGTCAATTTCTTTTTGAAAACATAAAACTGCAGTCCATTTGCCAATTTACTGCAAGTTTTGCCCTTCAAATGGCATTTTAACAATTTTCCCCATTCAAATGCATGGGCGACCTAAGTTGACCTTGCCATAAAATAGGTCAGGGTCATCCAAGGGTCACGATTTATATAAACTTTGTAGAACTTCATTGCCTGATGCTTCATGCCAAGTTTCATAATCATAGGCCTTCTGGTTATGGAGAAAAAGATTTTTAAAGGTTTTTGCTATTTATAGCCATGGCAGCCATCTTGGTCATGTGACCTTGATCATTTATATATACTTTCATTCCCACTTCCTAACAATGCTCCTCATAAAGTTTGGCTTTGATTGGCCAAGCAGTTTCAGAGAAGAAGATCTTTGAATATCACTGTAATATACATGTATATTGCCCCGGGGTGGGAGCAGACAGATCCCTGGGGTCCAATTTTTTGCCCATTTCCTGCAAGTTTTTCCCTACAAATGACATTTTAACACTTTTCCCCATTCAAATGCATAAGCGACCTATCTTGACCTTGCCGTAAAATAGGTCAAGGTCATCCCAGGGTCATGATTTATATAAACTTTGTAGAGCTCCAGTCACTGATGCTTCACACCAAGTTTCAAAATCATTGGCCTTCTGGTTCTGGAGAAGAAGATTTTTAAAGGTTTTTTCTATTTATAGACATGGCGGCCATCTTGGTAATGTGACCTTGACCGTTTATATAAAGTTTCTTTCCCCCTTCCCAAGGATGCTCCATATTAAGTTTGGCTTTGATTGGCCAAGCGGTTTCAGGGCAGAAGATGTTTCATTATTATGGAAATATACATGTATATAGCCCCGAGGCAGGGGCAGACAACCCCCCAGGGACTAAAATTTTCCATTAACATTAATCTTCTGTCCATTTGCCTATTCCCAGTAAGTTTTACCCATTAAATAGCATTTTACCATTTTTTCCCATTCAAATGCATTGGCGACCTAAGTTGACCTTGCCATAAAATAGGTCAAGGTCATCCTAGGGTCATGATTTATATTAATTATGATAGGCCGACGTCCCAAATGCTACATACCAAGTTTGGTCGAAATCGGCCCACTGGTTCTTGAGAAGAAGATTTTTAAAGGTTTTTGCTATTTATAGCCATGGTGGCCATCTTGGTCATGTGACCTGGACCATTTATATAAACTTTCGTTCCCCCTTCCTAAGAATGTTCCACATGAAGTTTGGCTTTGATTGGCCAAGCGGTTTCAGAGGAGAAGATCTTTGAAATTATGAACGACGGACGGACGACGGACGCCGGACGACGGACGGACGCCGGAGCATGGGTATACTATAAGCTCACCTGTGAGCCTTCGGCTCAGGTGAGCTAAAAACCTATACATGCGGTCTGCCTTCTCACTAAAAAGTTTAATCCAGAAACTTACGATTTTAGTATTAAATGCAGCAGTGAATTTTGTGATTCTTGCATTTGGCAATAGATAAAATATTTTCTTTTTTCCTTTTTTTCATTTCTTTTTAATTTTCTAAGCAGGTGCGAAAAAGGAAGAAACAAAGAAAAGGAAAACTAATTTTGTCCTATCCGGACTCGAACCCAGGACCTTTCGATTCTATGTCTTACACTCTACCGACTGAACTATTCAGCTAGGCGTCCTGGATTTTTTGCGTGTCTCATTTAATACACCTCCGGTGGGCTGTTGGTAGTTTTGACTAAGTAATTCTTCATATCGCCCCTTGCCTTCGTCTCAAATATACCCTCAAGAGTCATCGCCCATCACACACAAAGTCGTAACCGCAAGCGCCAGCAAAATTTACGTTCAAAAGTGAAAAATGTCTATTATCAGACCAAAAACAAATTTTCTTTTAATTTTTCGCTCACAATTGTGATATTGTTTGGGAAAAAAATGATTTTACAAGTTTTCTCCTAAAAATTTCACCATTTTTAAATCGCAACGAAAATCAACTGTGAACCTTTCAAATGAATGGCAAATTCTTAGAAAAATAGATTTTGAAAACATATTTACGCGAAACAAATGAAAATGAAAAGCAAATAACGAATGACAAAATAAAAGAGGATTTGACATTAAAATCCTCTTTTCCCGCATAAAAGTGGGCTTTTAGGGGGGTCTAATTCTTACATTTTAGGGGGGTTACCGTTTAACTTTTCACAAAACGTGAACTAGAGTACCCCTATTTTCGACTTGCTTGTGGGGATTAATCCCCATATGACGTCCAATAATGAAAAAAATTACACTGAATATATAAGATGAGATACCCCTGGATTTAACTTTCTTCTGGGGAACAATCCCCACCTTGTATCAATATGTTTCTACTAACTGTCATTTTTTAATAAAACATTATGTCAGCTGAACACAACAAAAATGTTGTGAGGATTAATCCCCACTGGTCGCCGTTTTCAAGATAAAACCTCCACAAAACCTCCACATAACCTCCGACCATGAACGTATCAACGGTACCATTTTTTAACTTTCTTTTGGGGAATAATCCCCACCGACAATCATTTTTGGATTACATATACTAACACAAAATTACCTGATAATATGAAATATGGAAATGCTATTTTATCTCGTTTTGGGGAACAATCCTCACTGAGTGTCAATTTTTCTTTCAGGAAAACAGAGACCTTAATCGGGGAATAATCCCCAATGTTTGTTAAAAGTTAGGAATGTAACTTAACACCAGCTTATTAGGAACACAGAATAACTAAGGAAGATGCAATATGGAACCCATATTTTGCTTTCTTGTGGGGAACATTCCCCACTCACGGCAAGTCTCATTTCCCGAAAACAAAAACTCATCATAAGCTGGTAAAGTGATATAGGATACCCATATGTCTACTGGGGAATAATCCCCAGTGGTCGTCAATGTCAGCAAAACCCCGCATAACTTTCAAACAAGATCTCGCGATAACCTTGCAATATATTTTTTTAATTTATATCTCGTGTGGGGAACAATCCCCACTGGTGGTAAGTTAGAAACAATATATTATTAAAACTTGAAGATGAACTTTAGCACTCATATTTATCAATTCATGATTGGGGATTAATCCCCACTGATTGCCATTTTTAGAAATAAAGTCCACAACCGAACATAAATTGGGGAACAATCCCCGCTGGTTTTCGAATAAAACGCAGATCTTTTTATACCCTGAACAGACACATTTCGGTATCCCTTTTTCAACTATCAACTGGGGATTAATCCCCACTTGTTGTTAGTTTTAGAGAGACCCACAAGAACAGGACAGAAACTGCGGAATAATCCCAATTCGCTGTGAATAAAAACCACGATCTCATTATGACCTTTGAAGATGAAGTTCGATATCCTTATTTTTCTACTTTCTACTGGGGATTAATCCCCAGTCACTGTCAATTTTAGAAATGTATAAAACCACAACGAATAGCTCAACATAACATCAAAATTATAGTACCTTTCCTTTTAACATTCGTGTTGGGGAACAATCCCCAGTGGCTGTAACTTTAAGAAATGAAAACTGCACATTACTTAAACAGTCTATAGACTAAGTCCTTTTCAGAGCTCAGATTTGAGCCCATAAATCTCAATAGAAAAGATATTGTCAAAATATTTTCTCATTATCACAGAGGCTTTCTTTTTCGGCCACTGTTCCCATCACTACTGGTTTATAAGTCACAATCATCACTTATGTTCAGTTCATTTATTTTTCCCATTTGCAATATGTGAATTGGGTATGTCAGTATAAAAAGAATGTGACTAGACTGTCCATGCAAGTGGTATTAATTGTATGCACTTTTATGTTCAAAAAGACTCAATTTATGTCAAATGCAGCATATAAATGTTTCAATTTGATAAACTGTTTTCATACCTAAACTTTTCTATGCAAAGGTATATGGCTATCTGAAAGCATTATCTTTCTGTTCTGTCATCAAAACCTGGAGAATAATGCTCAATGTATGCCAGTTTTAGAAATAGAAAATCCATATCACTAGCAAACAAGAATTTTCATTCTATTTTCAGGTTTGGGGAATAATCCCCAAAGATGTCAATTTTAGAAAGTGAAGTGAAACGTAACGATAAACTGTTTAAATGCACAGACCCCGAGATTTTATTCCCACTTTTCATGCTTGTTATATATTCTTTTTAAAATAATGCGTCACAAATACTAAAGCAATTTATAAGCACATATGAAATCGCACCCTTTCCAACGTTGACAACGGTGAAACGGTCCCAACATCGGTAAATTGTTACCCTAACACCGGTGTACGGTGCTTTCGCTACAAAATTTCGATGGATGCGAACACACTCGGTAAGAATTTCTTTATTTCTTCGCTGTTATATTTAAGTTTGCGATGAAGTGAAAAGCGCATCTAATGGAGAATTAACTTGACTTATCATTTCTGCTTGAATGAAAAGTTGACATTGTATAATTTCTCCAAACATTCAGTCCGAAGTTGGTAAACAATGTTCGGCCAAAGCCTATTCGGCCATTTTCTACAGAAACGGTTCGTATTTTCTATAATACACACAAGATATAAGCAAACGAGCATTTTGCAATGACTTATTGGCAAGATTGTGGGGCGTTTTCATCGCTCTTGTATTTTTTTCTCCAAACAATGCAGTGCACAGGAATAATTTTATGGCAAAAAGAAAAAAACAACGCCGGTTACAAGGGTACCAGTTGGATAGATTGTCATTCTAGATTTACATGGCATGATCATCGTTTATAATGAAGAGATTGTACTGAAACTGTATCGTATTATTATGAGATAGATTGTGTCTCGTTGTAGAAAATGTTGAATGTTGCATTTAGCCATTTAAGACACTTGCCGGTTTTACTCATTTCTAATCAAAATAATTTGTCTTTCCATTTTAGGACTGGCACATTAAGATGTTTCTATTAGGAAAAATAGCTGCTCACTCGACTTTCGATATGTTTTCTTAGTGTAAATACCTAATTGTTATTTATGTTTTCCCACTCACTTTTTACCTCGACTGCACGAAGTGCATAGAACGGTCGTCTACGTTCCCGTGCGCGTGGGCCATTAATACCCCTTAGCGTTGGCTATCGGATCCCTGGAGCCATGCCAGAACAAAATTGATAATGGCGTTTTGTGATATAGTATTATAGAAGTCTATGTCTTGAAAACCTTTTATCAGAGGGCTTTCATACGCGATCCATAGGTACGCTGTAGGGTTGAATTTCATTTCATGGCATCGTATCCCTGGGGTCGGGGCTATAGGTTAAAAGCAAGAACTCTGTAAAATGTATTTACTGTTGTGTAATTGTTACAAAGAGTCCATATCTTGACAACTGATCATAAGGCATTCATACTTCACACACTTTTAAGTTCCATGGCATCGGAGTCAGGGGATGGGACTAGAGATCAAAATGTGGAACTCGCTGAGAGAAACATCGCAGGAAGATGGTTGGTAATTCATCATTCAGCTTTGTGACACTGACTTGTGTTATGACGGTAAGATTGGGTGGTTTATGAACATACTTCTTTCACACTATGTTTGCGTATGATAAACCTTTGAACCTAATGTAGTCCTATGTCATTGTGACCTAATTTTACAATTCAGTGATTTTGCTTTCTATCTCGGCACACAATTGATATATGAACATATTTTACAATTGAGTGAATCCCTCGACGTACGTTGCTTTCCAAACGATTTAACCTATGTGCGTTAGCACCATGTTGCAAAAGTCTTTTCGAATTCATTTTCCCCGAAACTTTGACATTGACAAACGATGAGAAAGGATTCGAGCATTCAGCAAACGTATCTACAGAAATGAGGGAGGGGGGGGGCTCTCGTGCTCTCCCCCTCTCGTGCCTTCGGCACTCGATCTTGTTTTCGCCGGACCGCTTTTAAGAACGCGGCCCTCGCGATCTCGGAGCGGACACTCTACCTACTGAGCTACCGTGGCCGTTCACAAGACTGTATAAAGCCAAGCCCTCATCTCCAGTCTGCATCTTTCTCAGTCATTTCATTAGACAGATGGGATTCAAGGCACAGTATGTGATGAATATGTGCATTAAAACCTTCAGAAAGTATAAAGACAGTATGATGAAATGAGAGAGAGAGAGAGAGAGAGAGAGAGAGAGAGAGAGAGAGAGAGAGAGAGACTACTTTCACTATAATACATGAATTTAATCGGGTAGGAAAGCTTCTTTTAAAGCTTCTTCATTTTTTGAAAGCGGTTGGAAACCTAGAAGCTAAATTTTCCCGCGAATGCGTTTGAACATTGTTTGTTCCGACGCTGTGGCTATACGAAAGCATGCCCATGTTATATACAGATATACACAGATACGTTTTTCTGCATTAAAAACTGAAAATTTCATTAAACATTTTTTTTTTTTTTTTTTTTTTTTAATAATGCATGAATTTTAATCGGATAGGAAAGCTTCCAGAAGCTACATATACCCGCAAATGCGTTCGAACATTGTTTGTTCCGACGTCCGTGGCTATACGAAAGCATGCCCATGCTATATACAGATACTTTTTCTGCTGTAAAAATTGAGAGAGAAAAAAAAAATGATATTTCTGATATTTTTTTTTTTTTTTTTTTTTTTTTTTGCTGAAAACATTTATTGTGGGCCTAGCACGTAAGGTGGTTATAACGAGTAACGAAAATCTATGTTTTGCATCATAAATAAGAAAAATTTTTAATATACCCGCAAATGCGTTTGAACATTGTTTGTTCCGACGTCCGTGGCTATACGAAAGCATGCCCATGCTATATACAGATATACACAGATACGTTTTTCTGCTTTAAAAACTGAAAATTTCATTTATCCTTTATATATATATATATATATATATATATATATATATATATATATATATATATATATATATATATATATATATATATATATATATATATATATATATATTTTTTTTTTTTTTTTTTTTTTTTAATAGTGCATGAATTTTAATCGGATAGGATATACATGTAGATAGATAGATAGATAGATAGATAGATAGATAGATAGATAGATAGATAGATAGATAGATAGATAGATAGATAGATAGATAGATAGATAGATAGATAGATAGATAGATCGGAGAAGTGTAATATACCTCTCTACACTTCCCTTGATAGTTAGATGAAGAAAGAAAGAAAGAAAGAAAGAAAGAAAGAAAGAAAGAAAGAAAGAAAGAAAGAAAGAAAGAACTATAATACTTACGATATTGTGCATTTTGCTTTCATATCCAACGTAACAACCATAATATACATGGCGCAGTCCACATCTTGAAATGTCCGTATTGTACAGATAGATACATATGTACGTTTTAATTCAACAGTATTGCAATTGGTATTGTTCGAACGACAGACAGAAATCTGTCGCGTAAACTGCCGGCCCCACTGAATCGTAAGCAATTGTCTAATCATACATGTAGGTTTATTGATAAGACTGCGTATGCAAAAACTGTAAAATAGTTTCACAGAAATGACCCCAAAATTAATATTAAAACAATGGTAAGGCGACTGGGACTGGGATTTAAGTTTCAAATACAAACTATGCACCGGTCATTTGAATCCACGGCCCCTTTCGGGCTGGGGAATAACACATGACATTTTAAGGCACCGCCAAAACTTCGTCACTGCAGATCATATTTGTGGTAAAAATCCATGCTAGAAGCCACCCAAAAGCCCCCCACCCCCACCCCCCAAAGATTATTCCCGGGAATGTCAATAATGAGGAACAACAGCTGAGAGCTGTTCTAATGAAAAACAATACAATACTACATGATGAGGGACAGGCTTGTATTTCTTCATGAATGTGTAAAGGTGCATTTGAAAATTAACAAGACCCAAAAAGTATTTAATCGTGAAAAAAAAAACTGATTTTAATTTGAATTAACATTAATCCGAACGTATTAAATCCCGCTGCATCCTGCTATTGCAGAAAGAAAGAAAGAAAAAGCAAGAAAGAAAGAAAGAAAGAAATTCAATAAATGAATAAATAAATATTTTTTATATCAAATTGAACAAGACATAAATGTTTTAATCCGAGATCTTGTCACATGTATAAAGACATAATATACTAATGTTTCGAGGACGCCGCTTCCTTATCAAAACAGATGTCACATGACCAGATCACATGTATTCAAAACCAGATGCCAAAAACAGACGCGTTTATTTACTAGGGATTAAAAAACAGACCCCACCGATAATTGCCGCGGGCGAACGAAGTTTAACATGCTCATTACAGCCGCGTCATGAGACAAAAAACAATATTTCGTATATGCGAAAACGAAGGCGCAGATCAGCTTTTTGAACTGCGCCTTTGTTTTCGCTACGGGGATAGTACGATTTCTAAATTCAAAGCTCCCAGTGTCTAGCCATCATCTGTGGATGTACAGCTAGGTTTGTATCAGACCTGTTCGGAAACCACATTGTTGGTTTTGTAATGACGCGGCTCATGTTTATGATTAATTTTCATGTCTTGGTCAGTATAATATAGACCATTTGGAAATAGATGGAAATATGTGAAAAGTGTTAAAATGGAATTTAATTCTGATGAATACGAGAATATAGGATTATACTTTGTTTTTCAAAAACATGCTTCGAATCAAAGTTACATTAATTTGAACATTTCATTATGACTATCACAATTACGTACTTTTCTGCATAAAACAGGTGTATTACAGCAGTGTGAAAATCCTTCCTTGCGTTAGCGGTGTTACATTTGCGCCATAAAATAACAAAAACGATGCTGATTTACATTGTGAAACATCTAAAACATGAATTTTTGGTATCAAAACGCATATACGTTATTTCAGTCTCAACAATCACTGCTTCGCATCTTTCGTGTTTTTGCACCTGACTGTTCCATTGGGAAATGGCACAAGTTTACATTTTTAACTGTGAGGACAAATCAAAATGCAAACGGCAAATAATAATAATAATAATAATAATGAACCTGTGCCTGAGAAAACCAACAATTTAGGTTCTGACCAGGTCCGACGCAAACCGGGATGTACAGTCACAGGAGATGGCCATAGACTGGAAATTTTGGATTTAGAAAGAAGAGGGATAGAACTATCCGTGTATCGAAACAAAGGCGCTGATCAGCTTCGCAGTTATTGCGAAGCTGATCTGCGCCTTTGTTTTCGCATCAGTACATATGCAAATTGCTGTTTTTTTCCATGCGGTGGCTCAGACACTCGAAATGATTCGGACATTTTTTTTTCAAAGAGCTAAGACCAACGTGGTTTTTCTTCTTTTTGTTTTTGAAAATTACAACCTGAGGCTCTTGTTGATAATTGGATTTTGGTGACTGTAATTCGAAATAAAGATTGTCTTCAAAACCAAGCATTTGAAACATTTTATTTGTCACAAACTAATGTAGAATGACTAAATAATTCTACATACATGTTTTTATCCAACTTCTTTGCCGGGTTCAAATTTTATCTTAGTATACTTTGCTTGTTTTCTCTGCTTGCGGTTTAAACAGCCGAAATAAAGATTTTGTTTCCTAAACTGATCTGAGACGATGTTTTATTTTCTCATGTCGTGGCTAAATTTGAGTGTAATAGATGTCGCCCCTTTTATTTTACATAATTTAATGCGAGAAGGCGTGGCTTGTGACATTTTTAACCAATGGATAAGTCGCAAGTAAACAAAACGACATTTAGGAGGAGCTAGTACGCCCGCTCAGTCAACAATAATCTAATGGTCTAAAAGGAAAAACAAACAAACAAACAGAAACCTCATTGTTTCTTTTGATATACATGTATACTTTTAATAAAAGACCGCCTCTTTTAGTCCCGAACAAAATGCGTACATAAATATAATAAGTTTCAAAGAATAACTGCATTCTGAGTGGAAAAAAAGGCGATGTTATGCGTTTTTTTTTATTGTTTATTTATTTTACAAACGACCGAATTGTTGTAAAATTGGCACAGTGACAGTACTGACTGTCCGTGTAGTGTGGTGCCTCAAAATTGATCTGAGTGAAAAATCATTATTTTTCATTTACCTTTGTAACCCCATTTACCCATGTTACCTATTTGCATCTCAGTGAGAGTAAAACAACACACACACACAACAAAAAAGAAGAATTCCATCAGAATGTACCCGCAATCAATGTTTTAACCAAACAATAAATAAATAAATAAATAAATAAATAAATAAATAAAGATAAAAAAATAAAATAAAAAATAAATATAAATTAAAAAAAAAAAGAAATAATGATTAAAAAAATTTGAATGAAATCAGTTAAAATTTTTACAGCAGAATAATAACTGTATATTTGCATGGGCATGTTTTCGTAATGCTACGGACGTCAAAACAATTATTTGTGTGGTATATGTAGCTTCTGGGTTAAATGAAGACGCTTTTCATACCCGATTGAAATTAATGCGATTCATGAAAAGTACTCAGCCACCCTAAAAAATAGGATGTTGCGGGGTATACAAATTTTCTTATTTTTGATCCAAAACATAGATTGTCGTTACTCGTTAGAACCGCATTAAGCGCTAGAACGAGGCAGTTCTAATGTGTACCCACAATAAATGTTTTAAGCGAAACAAAAAATCAGAAACATCTTTTTTTTTCTCAATTTTTACAACAGAAAAAGGTATCTGTATATAGCATGGGCATGCTTTCGTATAGCCACGGACGTCGGAACAAACAATGTTCAAACGCATTTACGGGTATACATGTACACATGTATGTATCTTCTGGAAGCTTTCCTATCCGATTAAAATTCATGCATTATAAGTGAAAGTAGTCTCTCTCTCTCTCTCTCTCTCTCTCTCTCTCTCTCTCTCTCTCTCTCTCTTCATACTGTCTTTATACTTTCTGAAGGTTTTAATTCACATAGTCATTCTGTGCCTTGAATGCCATCTGAGAAAGATGCAGACTGGAGATGATGGCATGACTTGTCTAAAGTTGCATAACCATGCTTTACCCGAGAAAATCTGGTGTGCGCAAATGTAACATTTACTTGGGGAAATTGTGTGCGCAAATGAAAACTGTGCGCGCAAATGAATGTCAGTGCGCATATGTGCTGCCACCGTTTCAACGTAGCTTTATAATTATTTTTTTATGTATGGGTCTCACCAAAAATGTCTACATGGTTAACACTACTCTTGCCATTTTTTCTCCATATTGGGAAGGGAGGTTTTCCTCGTTTTGTTTATTCATATCTTCATCAATTTTGCTTCATTACAAAAACTTGTCCATGCTAATGAGATTTTTGTTGCTGCAACATTGAAGACTTTCATATAAAAAAAGATAATGTTAATAATATTGCTCAAAACATTAATTGTGGATACACGTTAGAACCGCCTCGGTGAGGCGGTTCTAACGAGTATCCACAAGCTATGTTTTGGGTCAAAAGTAAGGAAACATGCATACCCCTGTATACCCAAGCTTTACTACATAAAAGTGAGGTTCAATGGGTGTAATTTTCATGGGTTTTACTGATGTGACCATTTCTTTCCCAAGCCGTGTTCATGCGTTCCGATCAGATGTATTGTTGCCGAAAGTAGTTTACTTATGACAGAGTAAAAGGCTCCAAAGCAAGTGATTCTTGATTCGATAGATACGTTCTGGAGCAACACACTTTAAGCTGTCCATAATACAGGCTGACACCCAGAAAGACGTTGGAGAAACGTTTTCTCGTTTCTGGTATTGTGCTGTAAAAACCAAAGTAGAGGAAATACGTGGATTTACAGTTCCCGTTCTCAATATTATTAGATCGTGTCCGTGAAAATATGAATGAATAATTCGACCTTACATAATTATATACTAAACCAAACGGAATTTATGAAGCCGGCAGATAAACAGCAAACTGTTTCTCACTGTTGAAGAGTAGTTCGTATATGGGAAACAATAATGCTCTCATTACTATAATATTCTTTTGCAATTTTGCATGGCACATTTCTTTTGAAATTTTGCATGGCATATTTCTTTTGAAAGTTTGCATGGCACATTTATCATGTCAGACACCTTCATAATCTCATCATCATATTAAAAACTTTCGCTTTCATAAAATAATAAATTAATTGTCGCTTTCTTAATTTGCAACCTGGGTCAAATACAGGGCCCCCAAATTAATACATGTATTAGGACAATCTTATAGCGTCTTAAGCTATCTTAGGCGCAGTGGGACAGAGCCTTAAAGAAAGCAGGAACACGTTGGATAACATTTTACAGTTCTTTCATACACCGCCTTATAGAAAAAAATATCATCAGTGATCATACAATCGTACGACTGGTTACGATTCAGTGGGACCGACCCGGCCTAAAGATCGTCTTACGACCAGTTTAGGATTGCAAATTTGGTGACGTGCCGGTCCCACTAAATCGTAAACAATCGTACAATTGTCTAGTCATATTGAGAACGCCAAATTAAAATTAAGACAACACCGGCTACTTCCTGAGTCTTTTGATATTTGTAGAATTAAATTATTTGTTTAGTTTCGCGACATACATGTACATGTAAAAGGACATGTTCGACATACAAATCAGGGCTAATGAGGACCAATCCCAGAGACATCAAGATCTGCATATTACCATTGACTGGGCTTTCGCTTTAGATCATGTGGTTTTATTGTAATTAAAACGGTGGGGATAATCCCCCGAAAATGTAGTTTAAAATAGGAATACCTGATTTCATACGTGCTTATAAGTTGCTTTAGTATTTGTGACGCATTATTTAAAATATATATTTATATAATAACAAGCATGAAAAGTGGGAAATATAATTCTCGGATTCCGTGCATTCAAACAGTTTATCGTTACATTTCACTTCACTTTCTAAAACTGATATCTTTGGGGATTATTCCCCAAACTTGAAAATAGAATGCAAATTCTTGTTTCAAATTGCTAGTTATATGGATTTTCTATTTCTAAAACTGGCATACATTGAGCATTACTCTCCAGGTTTTGATGACTGCATTTTCTTTCCGGAACACTGTCAACCAGTGGGGAAAGAGTAAAAATGGGGGCACAAACATTATTCTCTTTAAGTAATGTGCAGTTTTCATTTCTTAAAGTTACAGCCACTGGGGATTGTTCCCCAACACGAATGTTAAAAGGAAAGGTACTATGATTCTGATGTTATGTTGAACTGTTCGTTGTGGTTTTATGAAGTTTTATACATTTCTAAAATTGACAGCGACTGGGGATTAATCCCCAGTAGAAAGTAGAAAAATAAGGATATCAAACTTCATCTTCAAAGGCCATAATGAGATCGTGGTTTTTATTCACAGCGAATTGGGATTATTCCACAGCTTCTGTCCTGTTCTTGTGGACCTGTTTTCTAAAATTAACAACAAGTGAGGATTAATCCCCAGTTGATAGTTGAAAAAGGGATACCGAAATGAGTGTGTTCAGGTTATAACAAGATCTGCGTTTTATTCGAAAACCAGCGGGGATTGTTCCCCAATTTTTGTTCGGTTGCGGACTTGATTTCTAAAAATGGCAATCAGTGGGGATTAATCCCCAATCATGAATTGATAAATATGAGTGCTTAAGTTCATCTTCAAGTTTTAATAAGATATTGTTTCTAACTTACCACCAGTGGGGATTGTTCCCCACACGAGATATAAACTAAAATAGCATATTGCAAGGTTATCGCGAGATCTTGTTTGAAAGTTATGTGGGGTTTTGCTGACATTGACGACCATTGGGGATTATTCCCCAGTAGACATATGGGTATCCTATATCACTTTACCAGCTTACGATGAATTTTTGTTTTCGGGAAATGAGAGTTGCTGTGAGTGCGGAATGTTCCCCACAAGAAAGCAAAATATGGATTCCATATTGCATCTTCCTTAGTTATTCTGTGTTCCTAATAAGCTGGTGTTAAGTTACATTCCTAACTTTTAACAACCAGTGGGGATTATTCCCCAATACGTACCGCATATCATCTTATAAACTCATAATGAAATCAACACTTCTATTAAGGTTCTCTGTTTTCCTGAAAGGAAACTTGACACTCAGTGAGGATTGTTCCCCACAACGAGATAAAATAGCGTTTCCATATTTCATTTTCTCAGGTAATTTTGTGTTAGTATATGTAATCCAAAAATGATTGTCGGTGGGGATTATTCCCAAATGAAAGTTAGAAAATGGTACCGTTGATACGTTCATGGTCGGAGGTTATGTGGAGGCTTTATTTTAAAAACGGCAACCAGTGGGGATTAATCCTCACAATATTTTTGTTGTGTTTGTGTTCAGCTGATATGATGTTTTATTCCAAAAAATGACAATCAGTAGAAACATATTAATACAAGGTGGGGATTGTTCCCCAGAAGAAAGTTAAATCCAGGGGTATCTCATCTTACATATTCAGTGTATATTTATTTCATGATTGGACGTCATGTGGGGATTAATCCCCACAAGCAAGTCGAAAATAGGGGTACTCTAGTTCACATTTTGTTAAAAGTTAAACGGTAACCCCCCTAAAATGTAAGAATTAGACCCCCCTAAAAGCCCACTTTTATGCGGGAAAAGAGGATTTTAATGTCAAATCCTCTTTTATTTTGTCATTCGTTAAATATGATTCTTTTTGTACTGCGTATACACTGTATATATATCAAAACAATGTACTTGCGTACCCTTGAATTTGCCAAAAAAAAAAAAACGTATGCAGCTTTATTTGTTTTTTATTCATAACGGCAATGATATTAAAAAAGAAATAATATTCAAAACTACAAATGGAATGATAACTTAATTTCTTACTGTTCGATTCTACGGTCGATCCTTTGATAGCAGTCTCCGACAGATTCATCTTCGCCTCCAAGACGTCGTTTCGCATCTTTTCATCTTCAAGTTCGCCCTTCAGATAACGTATTTCAAGCTCTAGATCGCGTGTTTTTTTATGGTAATTTGTATCAATCATGTCTATCCTTTGACTTAGATTATTCAATGATAGATTACGTTTTGAAAGAACATAATTAAGTTCAAATAATACAATGCAAAGTACTATCAAGTAGCGTAGCGATTCCATTTTACAAAAATTGCAGCTATGAAAGTAAACTCAAGCTCCAACAAAACTGATTAAATAAGTTATGCCAATCTGATTTATGCATAGGTAACAGGAATTTGAAATATAGCCACGACGTGATGAAACAAATAAGCACATCAGTAAGTGTAAAAACATGTAACCTAATGAGCAAATTACGTAAAATTTGCTATACAATATATATATATATATTACATGTAAGCCCTGTTTCTCAAGTCTTAAATTCAAACCTGTAAGCTTTTATGTCGTTTCTGGTCGTATTTAACCCTGCCTAGAACCAAGTTAACCTTTCTTGTGAGCTAGTTGAATATACGAGCGCGCAACTTCTCACGTATTCAGGCTTCTGCGCAGGTGTATTACGTAAAACGAAGCTGAAAACATTGTTGGTTCCAGTCCAAAATGAAAAATGCCACTTGCACTAAAACGCCGGTCCCACTGCTCTCAAGATCGTTAAACGATTGTCTAAATATTGATTTGGGGGTCGTTTCTTTGGCCCCGAAATGCAATCTAAGAAAGCATAGATCGTTCGAAAACATTTTAGATAACTGACATGCGCAGTTTTATCACAAACTAATTATTATACAATCGCACGATTGCTTACGATTCGGTGGGACCGGCACTTAACTGATATACGAAACGTTATTAATCTGAACATATGCTAAAAATGCAATATCTGTTGGACAGCTCTTTATTTGTTTTGTGGCACCTACTTATTAATACAGTAAAACCACCCCCACCCCTGCTCATTTAATATTGAGTTTTCAAGCTTAGACCCCATACCTGGGTCTAAGTTTGAAAACTCAATATTAAATAAAGCCCCTACAAAATCGTCTGAAACAAACGCTAGAAATTTACTTTCTTATGAACAAGAATTTATGAAAGTTCCATTTGCACGTACGGCTACTATGAAAAATATTATTTCTGTAACTGATCCAAAACTGTGTTTCGCGTAAATATGTTTTCAAAATCTTGATAGTAATTTGCATTGTATTATTTGAACTTAACTATGTTCTTTCAAAACGTAATCTATCATTGAAGAATCTAAGTCAAAGGATAGACATGTACAATAAATAAACACACGATCTAGAGCTTGAAATACGTTATCTGAAGGGCGAACTTGAAGATGAAAAGATGCGAAACGACGTCTTGGAGGCGAAGATGAATCTGTCGGAGACTGCTATCAAAGGATCGACCGTAGAATCGCACAGTAAGAAATTAAGTTACCATTCAATTAGTAGTTTTGAATATTATTTCTTTTTTAATATCATTGCCGTTATGACTAAGAAAATATATAAAGCTGCAATAATTACGTATTTTTTTTGCAAATTCAAAGGGACGCAAGTACATTGTTTTGATACATATACAGTGTATACGTAGTACCAAAAGAATCACATTTGCTTTTCATTTTTATTTGTTTCGCGTAAATATGTTTTCAAAATCTATTTTTTCTAAGAATATGCCATTCATATAAAAGTTTCACAATTGAGTTTCGTTGCGATTTACAAATGGTGATTTATTTTTAATAGAAAACTTGTAAAATAATTTTTTCCCAAACAATATCACAATTCGTGAGTTCGGCGCAATAGGGTTGTAACTCAATGTTTCAAAATTTTTCAGGAGAGACAAAAAACGTTGCTTTTTTTACTTAAAGGTTGCAATGTATTGAAATTCAGCTATTAGAACATAAACATAACATAACATACACTTTATTCACTCAGGTCTACATATACAGACATGTGAGGTTATATCATGGGCTCTACATGGTGGATACATATATACAACATACAGAAGTAAATATTTACAAGATAATTACTTAAACATCGTACAAACAGGTTCTGTTGGGTTGGGGTGAGGGGAAAGTAATTTTTAATCTCAGAGAGCTTTATAGATATGGATATGTATAACATTGGTATAAGACAGACACACAAAACACAAAAAGTTGTCCTAGCTGAGCATATGACAGGATTTTGATGATTAATAGAATTATAATTTTAACCGATGCCGTTGATATCTTAACAAGACTTTTAGCTTGAAAAAAAAGCAAAATATATATTGACGATAAATTGCTACAATTTACAATGTATGTGGAATAATGGCTTAACCGTATCTGCTCAGTTACAAAATACAAGAATCTAATAAAATGCATACCAGACAAATAATACAAGGATTTTGCTGTGCTTCCATACTTTTATCCTAGGAAAAAAAACGACAAAACAAACATGAATTGCACGTGATGTGATAAGCGTGTGACCGTCATTGTGAAAAGGTACAAGTAGGCAAAGATCAGGAAAAGGCGCAATCAGAAAAAAGAGTCTCACTTCAAAAACCGAGGTGGGAAAAAAACAAACTAACAATCAGGTACTTGTATCATGAAACATTTCGGAAGCCGAATGAGCAGCTATTTTCCCAATAGGTGGCCACAAAAAGAACCACCACAGAAGTATCGCCTTGTAACGATCAGTAACACAAAGTTACTTGCGGGCTTTAACCGGTTTTACTTCTGTGGTGGTTGTTTTTGTTTTATGTCTTGGTGTTTGAATTATTTGTGTGCTGTTGGCGCCTTATGTATGTTTGCATATTTTTAGTTAAGTTAAGTTAACTGAGTGGCCACCTATTGGGAAAATAGCTGCTCATTCGGCTTACGAAATGTTTTCATGGTATAAGTACCTGATTGTTATTTTGGTTTTTCCCACCTCGGTTTTTGGAGTGGGAATCTTTTTCTGATTGCGCCTTTTCTTGATCTTTGCCTACTTGTACCTTTTTACAGGATCCTACCTTCACCCTTAGCTTCTGCTGTGGTTCATAACATTTAATTAGTTCTTCGGTCCTCGTGGTGAATCTCTAACTAGTCAATGAATCATCAAGAACAAACAGATAAATCATGATAAACATCCTGATGAATCAAAAACAAGGACTCACAGATTGAGTAAGCTGCCCGACGATGGAGATCCCTGGGCGCCGAATAACCTACCAACTCCGGAGCAAAAGAAAAACACCAGTTGGACCCCGGTGGGCCAAGTAGACGAGACGGTGGGTAGGGATTTTTTTCGTTTCGCACAACACCTTCCACATACTAGGTTTGATGCTATGTATGGCTTCTTTGATTACTATTAAGCGTTTCTAGGCACGTTGTCGCCTTGTGACATGGTGCATTTGCCCTCCAGAAGCCGTTACGTATGTTACCCATTTAAAACAAAAATATACTCCAAGTTAGTAAAATACACTAAGAATCTCTAACCTGAACTCCAAATCTAAATATATTTATATCATGTGTTGAAAGGAAGTTACTGGAGCATTTGTTGATATTTGTCAATAATTTTTATTAACCGATTGTGTTACCTACGTTACATTTCCTAAACAGCTTATACAAATCCTAATTACCGGACAGTAACTATTTTTAATAATCATCTCTTTGAATTTATTTAATTTTGATACACTGGTCTAAAAGACAAATTATTTCCCTTTCCGAGAAAGAAAGAATTTTCATCATATCATTCCTCAGTAGAAAGTTATTGCATATGATCTACAGTTACACACTTTAAGTTATGAAAGAGTAAAACGTTCACATTCAACTATGAACAGCCCAGTTTGAAATAAAAGAAAGATTTATACCATCATCTTGCTATAAATATCTTCCTTAAGTTGAAAGCTCACTGCTGTTTCATAAATGTGTACTTTCGATTCGTAAATACGGTAACGTATGTAACACATAAACATAAAACATAAAACAATCAGTTTTAATGATTTAATGCAGGTGAAATGCTCATCGATGTCCAATATTATGATTTGGCACTAATGAAAAATTTATATTATATATATTAACTATTTAAAAGTGCAATCCGGTTATGCCATTGAATTTTAAGCCCTCACACCCCAAACACAAACAACAAAATATGTTTTTTCCTTTTTGCCATTTTTAGGATTCAGTGTTATAATAAGATATTATCAACGCGATCTGTCACTATTTCTGAAGTAACCTTTCAAAAAGCTTGCCGCTGTACATTAACAAATATCAATGCGGGTGACGGACAATTTAATGGTAACGTATGTAACACATTTTCACTGAAATCAGACGCATAACACTCGAGGCGTAAAATACGTCGGAACACAAATAGCAATCAGATCTACCCATCATCACATGAACATTATTTTCCGATTTCTGGATCGCATCGGACATACAAAAAACACAACTCGGTGCATGTGAGCTCTTTTGGTGTCTTAGTGCAGACATTTGCAACTGTTGGCTGTTAGTGCAATGAACCCCTTTGGGTCCATTGTCATGAGAACTGCTTCAATATCAGTACCTTTGATTTTCCATGCCTGATATTGTTGAGGGATTCTACTCAGGCTGTAGACATCAACGTCAGACTCCCGGGAGGTACTCCATATTAAGGCAGTAATAACCCTAACCCTAACCCTCCCCCTTTGGAGTTTTATTTTTAGCTCTGAACACACACCTTCTTATTCAGTTGGATCAGCTCTAAAAACGCCCGCTTTTTTTCCCAGTTCGATCGGATCTAAAGCCACATTTTTACAGTTCTATCAGCTCTGTCATGCTTTGGTGGTGTGGTACATTTTCTTCTATGTAGTGCTTTTGGCAAAAGGGCTAATGACTGACGAACGCTAGGTATCAACAAATGAGCCGCCTCGTGGGAAAACCAACAATGTGGTTTCCGACCATGTCCGACACAAAGCGGCCTGTTTAGCTACAGAAGCAGGCTAGAAGCTTGAAATTTCGGATTTAAGTAGAAGAGGAGTTGTACTATCCGAGTAGCGAAAACAAAGGCGCTGATCAGCTTCGCGGTTACCGCGAAGCTGATCTGCGTCTTTGTTTTCGCATATGCAGATTGTTGGTTTTCTCATGAGGCGGCTCAAATAATAAAACTGAGACATTTTAAGAGCAGTGAGCATATCAATGAGAAAAGTATGGATGGGAAATACCGCAGTTTCGACTACTCAAGCCTCTTCAGTGACCCTTTAGATGGAGCCAAAGAGAAATACTGGAATATTTTGCACTTTTCAACAGGATAGTCGATATAAAAACTAATATTATCCAAACAGATCAAAATGTATAAAATGTTGGTGAAAAAGAATCTAAACCGAAAATAAATTTCTGATTTCTCAGAATACCCTCTTTGATCTCAAAGGACAAAATATGAGAAGCGTTATCGTCTGTTTCCCAAAGGTAGTTTGGAATTTATTGCTTTCTCAGCATCATTCACCAATGTCATTGAATCCCAGCCAGTGAGTGCATGAAGGACAACAATGCCATGCAAAGGGCTTGCTCTAAATGAAAGGTAGCAGTACTGGATGATATCCTACTTTATCAGGAGTTCCATTATGGAACAATATATTGCCAGTGTGGAACCATAATGTATTGCAATAAACTGACAAGAATAGAGAGCAGCATAAGAAGCATCGGGTTCACTAAAAACGTCTCGTGTCTACGAGGGAAAATCCAAAATAACGTAAACTTTTGCTGTAGCTTTAACATACATGTACGTAGATTTATTTAAGAAAAAAAATGCATATTGCTTTCAATCAAAACATTCGTATATCAAGATAAGATAAAACAATTACACATTTCGTAAGTATCGCAAACACGCCGAGCCATTTTAAAACCATGGTGACGCATAGGCGGCGCACGCGAATTTTCGGTCGTGTCCTGTGTCATACATGTCTCAATAAAATGTAAAATAGGTATGCAAATCGCACCAAATTTAGTACAGTAAAAGCTTGGCGTTTAGATATTCCTGTGTATAAGTTTCAACAAATTTGAGTCATGCGTTTTTGAATTACATGTATCAATTGTGCACGTTTCAGCCTGCATTTAACGTTAAAAACGTCGTCACCAGACACGGTTTAAATGTATGCGATTACTAAAATTGCCACGATTTTTAAAAACGCCAACACAAACACCGAAAATAACTAAATGTAGAGAAAATAAGAACAGTCAATGAATAAACAAGCTGTGTAAAAATATTGCCCTTGTGATTTGGACGCTAAAATAGCATAACAAAGATGGAAAAAAGAAACAAAACTAACGCGCATCACTGGTGACGTAAATGCGTAATGCGCTGACCGTATGCAGACGGCTACGGATGAGGCGATTTTGAAGCAATTTAAAGTTAGAATTTGTTTCCAGTTTTGGACATTGACAGAAAATATGTGAAGTACAGAGCACAATAAGTTACAATTCTTTTATCTATGTTACATGTTGAATAGATGACCGCAAGCGCTGATAGGAAATAATACAAACGCCAACGACGTTACGAAATCTAAGCTGACGTGCGCTGGGTAGACCAAAGTGACCTTTTTGTTTTTACTGTTGATTTTTAACGAGTAGTTATTTTTGCTTGATATTTTGCCGCAATATTCTAGACACATTCCGATCTATGTTCATGTTATTTTATAAGCATTTGATTGAGCTGTTTAGAAGCTACAGCAAAAGTCTACGTTATTTTGGATCATCCCCCGTACGTCCTTATGGTCAAAGTACAGCCCCGTCATCACTTGACTGACAAGAGCAGCGTTTTTGTTACCTGTAAAGATGCATACACGTGCTTGCACATACAGAAGTTCTTCTATTTTGTTTTCACACCAATGTCCTTCAAGAAGTTCATATTCTTTGTTCTTACCTCGCCATTCCCGGGGATCTGGTATCGCAGGTCTAGATGATATCCTCTTTCTCGTTCACCTGATCAAATGGATACATCTTTGTATGTTTCGAACGCTACGTCACATCAATGGTTCCGAAAAGCTGTAACATTACGAAAACTTGCCCATGCAATAAACATTGGTTTTTTTGAGCTTTAAAAATTGAAAATTTTCAGCTGAAAATGTTTGATATTTTTCTTATTTTTGCTTAAAACATACATTGTGGGTACACGTTAGAACCACCTCGCCGAGGCGGTTCTAACAAGTACCCACAATCTATGTTTTGGAGCGAAAATAAGAAAAATAGGATACCCCTGCAAACCCCAGTTTTACTATATAAAGGTGGGGTTTGAGGGGGTATTCATTGCACGGACATGTTTTCCTGATGAGGAATACCACATAGTCTTAAATAGATGGGTCCACAAGTTTGAGAACGTCATCCTCGTCTAGTTGGGTGAGCTGTCAGTGTGATCTATGTGGAGTCTGTGTCTTGCTAAGTCATAAAGTTCACTCATTTGCGGACGATAGACCATGGATCTTGTTCAAGGACACAACCCGGCGCCATTCAGATCGAATCCCATGAACCGTCGATTTGGAGGGAACGCTTTACCACTCGGTCACCATAATCAAACTATTCTTCTGTTTCCTTAGCGATAATGTTTCAAATATGTTACCATGAGCATGCATAAAACACCAATGTATCACCATACCCAAAATGCCTTACTGTGTCATATGCGAAAAAGGCGTTACATACATTACCATGATCATGCTGGCAAGTCACCAGTCTATCAACTTACTCGAAATACCTTACTGTGTCATATGCAAAAGAGCTATGCAGGAACATTATTTGAATCCACTTTCAGTAGAGCCGCGGTGCGAAAACAAAACCTCGCTTCCGCCAATACGGTCTTCACAATCACAATAGATGAGACGCCTGAAATTTCTAATTTAAATTAATCTGTGTAGAGGAAACAAAGCCGCTGACCAGCTGTGCTGTAACTGCATCTTTGTTTTCGAATATGCTGAATCTGGCTTTTGAATAACCCAGCTCATTTAATAAGCAAATCCTTGTTGCAAGTTCGACATTTACACTGTATTTAAATATTTGAATGTTTTTGTTCTACTGTGAGTACTCACTAAAAGACTGTCCGCCTTGAATATTTTTGAGTGTAAAATAATCATAAGCCATTAACCCGTGAAAAGTATAAAATGAGTCTACATATTCATGTATAATCACTTAAAAGAAAATCACCTATATTTGTAACATTAAGGTGTTGCATATGTTACCATGAACATACTGGCAAGTCACAGGTTGTTTATTTAAGCACACTTAACATGCATTCATCATAAATTGTGAAAAATAGAATTGTATAATTTACAAAAGCATGTATTCATTTTTATATTTTTTGTTGAAACACTTGCTTTCAAATGTTACAGCTTACGACAGCACTCATAGAAAACGTTAAATTATTTGAACGAAAAGAAATATGTATATTTGATTTTATGTAATAGCCAAGTACAAGAAGAACTATCAGACATTAAGAAAGTACCTAGCGTTTATGGAATACGAAGAAAGAAGTATGCCATAAGGACGTTTTTGATCTTAAACCTTTATTTTAACGATATAGTTGTTAAAAGTAACGTATGTAACGCCGTATAATGTCGAATTTCAACTTGTAAAGATCATAAAGTGTTCTAGTACATGATATAATAAGTGCTGTTGCTTGATAAAAGTTGGTTGAGTATAGTAGGTTTCGCCGTTCATTTTATACAAATATGTCTTGAATAGGTGACTAATGAAACAAGCTAAAAAATATTGCGCACCACTTGTCGGGGTGACAACATGCCTAGAAATCATCTAGGGTGACCAATGGACCAATTACATATTGCAAACAAAGTATGTGGAGGATGTTGTGCGATTTCGTTAAATACGGTAGATACAGAATCTAGCGTCTCGTCTAAAGCAACAGACAAGAAGCTCCGGCCCCAACCGACTAAAATGAATAGCTTTAAGTCGGGGCCATCACAGAGTCTGACGCCCGACCCACCGGCGTGCAATTAAAGAAGGCAGCAAAGTTATCAACCATGATTGGGTTAAAAACTAAGCATCCAGACTGTCGCATAACATTCAAGTTATAACCTATACGTCTATAACGTGTTATGATTTTCCTGAACTGAAAAGAAAAATCATTAATTCCTATAAGTTTTTTAAATTTGTAAACCAAGTCACCATAAAATTCAGGTTCCGAAAGGCCCTCACTTAAAATCGTCTTTAAACCAACATTATATTTGGAAATAAATTCATAGTGTCTACGATAAAATTTAGAAAAAGGTTTTTCGAAGTTTATGATACCAATAGCCCTGTTGGAGAAGTTTTGCCGTTAATTATTTATTTCGAGGGTTGAAGTCTTTAACATGATTGCAGACTCTAGCAAACCTAATAAGTTGCGAAATGTATACACTATAAGAAGCACGACGAGGAACGCCACCATCCAAAAAAGGAAAATTTACTATATCAAAATCAAAGTCTACATTTCATGAATTTTATCAGAAGTTTTTTTTTGTATCGTTTTATGACAGGTGTTTTGTAAACAAGTGAATTCTTTAAAATTTAGAAAAAGGTTTTTCGAAGTTTATGATATTAATAGCCCTGTTGGAGAAGTTTTGCCGTTATTTATTTATTTCGAGCGTTGAAGTCTGTAACATGATTGCAGACTCTAGCAAACCTAATAAGTTGCGAAATGTATACACCATAAGAAGCACGACGAGGAACGCCACCATCCAAAAAAGGAAAATTTACTATATCAAAATCAAAGTCTACATTTCATGAATTTTATCAGAAGTTTTTTTGTATCGTTTTATGACAGGTGTTTTGTAAACAAGTGAATTCTTTAAAGGTAGGAAACAATTAGCGTTTTAAATATAGTTTCATTTAAAATTATTCATTGATTTATCTCGGTTTTTACGTATGATATAACCCAGGCTGACACAAACATGTACATTGGTTTAATCAAAACAGAACAAAAAAATTATACAAGCATACATAGACAGTATGATATTGTGTGGGGCAGAGTATATTTACCAGCACGTGACAAGTTGCCTTCAGCCATCAAAAGACTTATGTTTAAAGGTTTCTGCCACAAATCATTATCGGTCAGGAAACAGTAAATTCCGCTGAATGCAACTTTTACGTCAGTATACTGCATAAATCAGACATAATTGAGAGAGAGAGAGAGAGAGAGAGAGAGAGATAGAGAGAGAGGGAGAGGGAGAGAAAGAGAAGCAGAGAGAGAGAGAGAGAGAGAGAGAGAGAGAGCTATGCTTATATATCAGGATACCAAGCACTTATGAGATGTTATAGCATATAAGTCAGTCTATTCTGAAGGTATGTGTATGCAGTAAAACCATAAAAAAAAAAAAACACAGTGAAATAGTAAGGTACAAGTAGGCAAAGATCAGGAAAAGGCGCAATCAGAAAAAGATTCCCACTCCAAAAACCGAGGTGGGAAAAAACCAAACCAACAATCAGGTACTTACACCATGAAACAATCGTAAGCCGAATGGGCAGCTATTTTCCCAATAGGTGGCCACTCAGTTACCTTAACTTAACTAAAAATATGAAAACATACATAAGGCGCCAACAGCACAAAAAAAAAAAAAAATTTAAACACCAAGACATAAAACAAAAAGAACCACCACAGAAGTATCGACTTGGAACGATCAGTAACACAAAGTTACTGGCGGGCTTAAACCGGTTTTACATGGCCATGACCTCACCCTCAGCTTCTGCAGTGGTTCATAACATTTAGTTAGTTATTCGGTCCTCGTGGTGAATCTCTAACTAGTCAATGAATCATCAAGAACAAACAAATAAATCATGATAAACATCCTGATGAATCAAAAACCAGGACTCACAGACTGAGTAAGCTGCCCGACGATGGAGATCCCTGGGCGCCGAATAACCTACTAACTCCGGAGCAAAAGAAAAACACCAGTTGGACCCCGGTGGGCCAAGCAACAGACAAGAAGCTCCGGCCCCAACCAACTAAAATGAATAGCTTTATGTCGGGGCCATCATAGAGTCTGACGCCCGACCCACCGGCGTGCAATTAAAGAAGGCAGCATAGTTATCAACCATGATTGGGTTAAAAACTAAGCATGCAGACTGTCGCATAACATTCAAGTTATAACCTATACGTTTGTAACGTGTTATGATTTTTCTGAACTGAAAAGAAAAATCATTAATTCCTTTAAGTTTCTTAAATTTGTAAACCAAGTCACCATAAAATTCAGGTTCCGAAAGGCCCTCACTTAAAAGCGTCTTTAACCCAACATTATATTTGGAAATCAATTCATAGTGTCTACGATAAAATTTAGAAAATGTTTTTCGAAGTTTATGATACCGATAGCCCTGTTGGAGAAGTTTTGCCGTTAAACATTTATTTCGAGCGTTGAAGTCTGTAACATGATTGCAGACTCTAGCAAACCTAATAAGTTGCGAAATGTATACACCATAAGAAGCACGACGAGGAACGTCACCATCCAAAAAAGGAAAATTTACTATATCAAAATCAAAGTCATCGCGCTTATCATAAATTTTAGAAGAAACAAATCCATTTGCAACAGAAAGATGTAGATCTAAAAAGGGGGCTTCAGTATCTGAGATATTGGCTTTGTTCAACTGAAGTTCAGGTGGATAAATTTGATTGACTATACCTTCAAAATAAGGGTTGTCAATGTTCAATAGGTCATCGAGGTACCTAGATGTGGAATTAAAAGCCTCGATAACATCAGCTTGATTATCATGGTTAAGAGAATCCATGAAATCTCTTTCGTAGCAGTATAAAAATAAATCAGCTACGAGAGGTGCGCAATTTGTACCCATCGGAATTCCAACAATTTGTCTGTATAACTTGGTCCCAAATCTAATATAAATATTATCAAGGAGATAGGATAAGGCGTCGCATACATTCTGACATGACCAAAGTGTATACCGACTTTGGTCAGAGGAAGTGAAAAAAGCCTTTCTGTCATTACATGCCAAATAAAGTGAACCATAGTTTTTTAATGCCCTTTTGAAGGTCCACTCTATCAAATCCAGAAGTTTTTCTTTAATTAGATTATGTGGTAATGTTGTATACAGAGTAGAAAAATCATATGTGGACAAGCTTGTCGCACGGAACCCTCTACACTTCAATTTACTGAGCACCTCACCAGAATTTTTAATTGACCAAAACCAATTTTTATTTGAAGTTTCATACACTGTCTCACAGTATCTTATAACATGAGATTTGATAGCAGTAAGACAGGAAGTTAATAATTTAGAAAGTTCAGTGGTAGTACAAGAGCTAGAATTTGCAATAAATCTAGCTTTGTATGGTCTTTTGTGAAGCTTAGGTAACCAATACATCGTAGGAAGTTTGTCTTGGCCTTCATTGACACAAACAGAAAACTTAACAGGTAAATCGTTTAAGTGGGCATTAACTACAGACACCTCATCTGTATCTGTCTCCAGATAAGCCCTGGTACCATCAAGCTCCTGTTTTAAGGTGTTAACGTAGTGAAGCCTACAAACGACAACAACATTGTTTGCGGCTTTATCTGCCGGAACCAAGACATACTTTCTATGAAATTCTTGGATACCCTGCTTCAAATGCCTAAATGACATGCCTAAGTGTCAGAGATAAAATTTAGTGTTAAACGTGAAACTACCGGATGCTAGCCGCAACCCCTTATCCTACGAAATCGAAAAGGGAAGGAGGTTTCAGCTAGCAGTCCGACTCATTGAACAAGTGTATGGTCCCCAGAATACGGGGCTGCCAAAAATTTATGCATAGTAATTGAAATATGATCACTTTAGTGTATTGTACAATTTACTTTGAAATTTCGGACATCAATGGACATCTTTGTGGTACTGTGTAAACATATAATATGAATACTGGTTATTGCTTTGTAGTGCCTGTCATGGGTCGAAATGACCTTTTCAGTAGAGCATGTCCGTCGCTTAGTAGAAAATCCGGATCACCTATTTCAAAGTCATTCAATATTTTTATGACATCAATAGAACAGATAGTATAGTCTATAGAGGATTGTTCTCTGAACATGCATCTGCCGACATGTTTATCTTTTCCGAAGCGACCGTTCAGAAAAAAAATTATTTATGCATATGTCAATGCGTCCATTTTTATTCGCATTTTTATCCATGGTTACCCTTCGTATATTGATATCTAGCTTGCTTAACTATTCTGATTTGCTAAAAAAACTGTAGCGTTTCCTGATCGAATTGCATGAGATCCGCAATGGTTTTATCTGCAGTAATAAAATCACAGAGCTGGGACGTTCTTGCATTCATATCACCTGTAAGACAGATATATGAGGACAGACCAACCATTGACGTAATTTCTGTCTCAAGGCAGAACTATTCATCTTCGTTTAGAAACCGGGACTGGGCAGGGGGATATATAATACGCCTAAGATGAGGTCTTCATCGGTACTTGTTAGTGAACGGTCAAGTCTGAGCCACATGATATAGTCGGAATCTGTAGGGATTACTCTCAATTTTCCTCCATATAGACTCTTATAAATAACAGCGATCCCTCCAGAGCTACGTATGAAGTTTTGTTTCCGTTCTTGTGAAATGAATCCATAACCTAGTATATTAATAACGTCTATGTGATCAAGTTTGGTTTCCGTCACACATAGAATGTCAAAGTTAGAGAGGGTATCAGAAAATTCTGGATACTTTACTGATCGTTCCAAGGCGATAATTCTGTGGTGGTTCTTTTTGTTTTATGTCTTGGTGTTTAATTTTTTGTGCTGTTGGCGCCTTATGTGTGTTTTCATAGTTTTAGTTAAGTAAAGGTAACTGTGTTGCCACCTATTGGGAAAATAGCTGCTCATTCGGCTTACGATATGTTTCATTGTATAAGTACCTGATTGTTAGTTTGGTTTTTTCCCACCTCGGTTTTTGGAGTGGGAATCTTTTTCTGAATGCGCCTTTTCCTTATCTTTGCCTACTTGCACCTTTTTTGTCGACGTTTAAGGCCACATACATAAATACAACCAAAATTCAATTCGCTTGTATTACTATTTCGTGCAAAGCATCTGTGGTCACCCCGGCGTTCCCCTATTGTGTTTTGGATGGATGCGGTTCGACTGACTGTGCTCTATGGTCATTTAGTGCAGTTGCAGAGCGATTGGCGGGTGTTTGTGAACGAACTATGCTTACCGAGCTTCTCTTAGTGCTTTGAGAACGCGACATCGGTTTTCGACTGGAGCGCTGTTTGCTGCGCGCGCGGTGAGTGCCATTACAGCCTGTGTTTTGGTCATTTTCCACAACGGTTTCGCATTCGCGATGCTGCTTGGGTAATGATTCCGCTAACGAGCGTGGTGACAGGAACCCTTGGTTGGGCGAGGGCGGGTCGGAGATTTTGCAGACTGTTTCGGTTTTGCGCCTTGACTTTGTGAGGTTGTCGGATCTAAGGCAGATTTCTCAGCTAATCGATGGACGTTAAATAATGAATCAGCTAGCAAGCCCGGTGACAAAAATCTTTGATCTACAGGTCGAGCCGGTGAATTGACAGTTTGTTGCAACGCAGAGCTTTGTTAACCATCTTTTTGGGGGCTTTCTCTGTTTTAACTGGGGTTAGGGCTTGGTTTAGCAGAGTTTGCGTCATTGTTCGACTTTTGCTGAGCATAGCAGTTTTGTGTGTTTGTCAAAGAATTATTCATGTTACTTGGGCTTTTACACGGAGTTGAGTTCATAGGAGCACACGCACGTGGGTTGATTTGATCCGATGGGTTACTAGGTTGGAAATTGTCCTCAGTTTGTTCTGGTAACACGTTATGTCTGACTGGCTGATCGTTACTTGAATGGAGATTTGAAATCCCTCGATCACGTGATGGGTCACTGCCTCCCCAGTATGTGTGCGAAGCAGAATTTCTAGGGCAGGGCTCTTGTTCATATGTTTATCCTCGACCACGTCCAACACCCATACTGGACCCGCGCCCTTGTCCCGGCATGAACGCACTTAAGTTTTGTGGGATTAACACACTAGATATGTTGTGGGGGCGTGATGGACAATCTTGGGTTTCCATAAACTCAACATTGCTCCCTGGGTAGGGATCAACATTCGGATTTCTATCATTTGCAGTAGTAACTATATTTGAGTGGGATGTTCCATCGGAAATATTTGTCACACCACTTTGATCTAACGAAATTCTACTACCCTTCATAATCTGGTCTCAGTCTGGACACATGTCACAAACAACTGCACCGTTTACTTAGAGTTTGGCTGGTTAGCTGATGCTGACTCTGTTTGAGGGATGTGCATGCGCTGCCTTAAACTTTGGTCATAAAGTTCTTCGGTCATTCGTTATCTCGACCGGGTAATCCCTATTTATGCTGTAGGGTGTCCCTTTCAGTGAACCAGCTGCTGATAGTATATCTTCAGTGTCAGTATAGAAGGAAAATGCAACTATAATGGGTCGTTAACGTTTAAGTCTATTAAATGTACCAAGACGATGAGCACGTTCAATGGTTGGGGGGCTCTTCAAAGTTCAACGTATTTTCCAGGAAGTTTAAGATGACCCTCTTGCAATCCTCGTCCCGTGACTCGGGGAATCCCCTGAATAGTAAATTGTTACGTCTTGAGCGAGCCTCGGTGTCAATTGATTTTTACTCAATAAAAATTAAAACTGAGATCCTTTAAGAGCAGTGAACAAGAAGCTTAAGCCGCTCATTGTAACGGTTCATCACCGTTTCTACCCGTTGTACTCGACCGTAAAATTTATTTATAGAATCAACTTTCTGTTCAACATGGCTGATTTTACTGTTTAACGTGATGAACATGGTCGAGAGTTTTTCATTCATGTCCAAGCTATCAAAATCAGCATCTGTATCAAGATCCGGGGTCTGGGAAAAACGAGTGTCCGCATCATTATCATCGCCTCCTGTGTTAACCCGCTGTCGTTTACTATTTCTGACTTTTATAAATCCGTCAGAATCAACATCATCAAATCGCCCATATGCGTCATCGCCATCTTGAAGGCTCGACAAGATCTCAAATTTATTCTGGTCAGTCCTCGTGTATGGGATATAAACATGGTTCTGAACGAAACCCCTACCTCGACCGTCACGCGTCCTCAGTCTTCTGGTCAATATGCCGTTTTAGTCCATAAAATCACAATATTCAAATGATCATCGACACTATATTAATGTTTATCAAGACGAGCAAAAAGCGCGTCCACCATGTTCGAAAAACCGGAAGTCTCAATTAGATGTTAAATGGCAACTTAATTAATGGCAAAACATATTTTTTGCATATATTTTAATTTTCAAAGGAGATATTTGTAAATGTTTGAGATACAACCTTTTACCCTCTGAAACGCAACATTTTCCAGTGCTATAGTTACAACCATATTGCGCTGCAAATTACATGTAGCCTAAAATCAGCTTAAAGTTACATACTGCATTTTTACAGAGCTGAAGCGTTAAACTAAACATTAAACAAAATTACTGTATTCATTCTAATATGCGCACAGTGCGCTTTACTTTTCAAAATAACTGAAGGATTAGGTAATAGAATTTTGTTCTACTTCGCGCACACTACGAACGAAGACAACACATAAATATACTGAAATTAACCATGTCAAAATATCAATGATAATATCATTTGTGTGTTTTTGTTGCAAAATAGTTCTTGACCATTCAACCATAAGTTTAAATGAGGTACTAACGGGTAGTGTTGGTGTAAATAACAATGTACCAGTCGAGCAGTGTGTACTTTTGCATGGTTTTTCGTAAATGGCCAGGGTGTGTGCTTATTGGAGCATATGCACTAATTAGAATAAATATGGTATGTCATTCATTGTGAGCTGAATAAGATTTTAATTATCTGCTTCTTTGGTATGCAAACTATAACTGCTTGGCTCTGTAAGATACTTCAAAGAGATACAAGTAGGCAAAGATCAGGAAAAGGCGCAATGAGAAAACGATTCCCACTCCAAAAACCGAAGTGGGAAAAAACCAAACTAACAATCAGGTACTTATACCATGAAAACGTTTCGTAAGCCGAATGAGCAGCTATTTTCCTAATAGGTGACCACTCAGTTACCTTAACTTAACTAAAAATATGAAAACATACATAAGGCGCCAACAGCACAAAAATATTTCAAACACCAAGGCATAAAACAAAAAGAACCAAAGAGAGAAAAAAACTCTTGCCGATGTATCTATTTCTTACCATTAATTTAGCACTTTTTACATACATATAGCCATGTGCTAAATAGGTAACCAGGTAGGTTGATAGTAAACTGTAACCCAGATAGGTCGAAAGTAAACTGTTAGGTAAGGTAAGCTACATAGGTCGCTTAATATGCCAGTTGGTTTGGTTACCATAGTACCTGGAAGGTAGGTAGGTATACTGGTGGGTTAGGGAAACAAAATATAATTACCGTAGAAGAAGGAAGGCTAGTATGCTGGTAAATTAGGTAACCCAGATAAGTAGGTTCGTCAACTGGGTATATCAATATGTAATCCAGATACATGTAGATAGGTGGATATGCTGGCAAATTGGTAAACCAGATAAGTAGTATGGTATTTGGACGAGTCTGGCTCACACCCCCCCCCTATTTTTTTTTTAAATTAGCCTCTCCCACCCACCCCTATTTTTTTAAATTTAGCCTCTCCCACCCCCCCCCCAAAAAAAATTAACCCCTCTCGCACATAAAAAAATCACAAGTCGGGAGACAGTAAAAATCTGGTGGGTTGGGAAAGATGAAAAAAAGGGCCGGGAGTAGAGTAGAAAGTCTAGGGGGTTTGGGGGAGATGAAAAAAGTCACACAGCCCCAGAGGACCACCTATAGGACACCTTAAAACAATTTAGTCGGGAGTACAGTAAAGAATTTGGGGGTGGGGGAATCATGAAAAAAGGGGAGGGAAGTAGATAGTAAAGTTGACGACTCTGGCCTACCCCTAAAAAAACAAATTTCAGCCTTTATAAAATCATGTTACCTTTAAATTTAGAAGAATCTACTTTCACTATATTGTCCGACATCACATCTGAGACAGTTTTATACGGACTAAGGCGCCTTTCCCTAACCACAATTCCCCATTATCTACCTGACATTCTACCTTCTACACGATCATGGCTATATAACATTTTAGAAAACTTCGAATTACGAGGGGTGATCGGAAAGTACGTATAAAAATGGTGTTATTTCTTTATCTTTTGTTATCTCGAGATGAAATTTCATCAAATAATGCGGCAATATATATGCAGTTATTCCATTGCAATAACGCATGCATAATACGCACACGTGCGTTGCAGCTGTCGTTATGGAAACACCGCCTAACGTTATGCGGCGCAACGTAACGTCGAAGTTTTATTCTTATTTCAAAATACTTCTTAGTTCAAAGTATTGTAACACCCGTTTTGATTGCGTATGCCCACATTTTATTTAATACTTATTAACTGCAACGTACACGGCTTATGTTTGTAAAGTTTCGAGGTTGTTTATCGGATGGATTTGTCTTAAGAGTCTTGCAAATACCGACTGTGTCAAATACACAAATCTGTTAAGATTTTCGAAAATGTTGCATTTTCGGGAAGTTACTTCTTTTAAAGTCTATATTTACTGCAAGCTCGAAACATATCTATTCTTGATATTGTCTCTACTAGTTATAATCTATGCCAGCCTTTTATCATTTCGTTAATCATTGGCCAGAAAACCAGGTACTGAATTTAAGTTTACAAAATGAAATCGACGTTCTTGCATATTTTACGCTAACCTGTTAAATTCAAATTCACCGTATTAGTAGTTAAAGCATCAGAATGCCATATGTTTTCGAAAAATGGTCAATTAATGTTAGAAAATTGTTTTCCATTAAAACAAGTCGACCAACTTTCCCAAACCCTCCAAATACACTATCGAGGTCAACCCAGGGGTACAGGTGCGCCGGGTCACGTGAAGTGACGTCATTACGCTGTCTCCTGCATGAACGTCTGACGTCATTGTTTTAAAATGACAATTGCATTTAATTACAAAAGGATCAATGTTTATTCGTACAAAATTTCATATCAATCGGTTGACGCAAACTTATTTTACAGCAATTTTATACGTACTTTCCGATCATCCCTCGTAGACACGAACCATACCCTTTTACAAGACACCCTCAACTTTCGTGATTTAAGTGAATTACATGTATGTATTGTTTTAAATTTCCTGCGTGACACTTTACTTGAATCATACTACCAGCCTTATTTTTACGGAAAACTTTGTCACTTCGCTACAGTTCTTATCGGCAAGAGTTATACTCGACCAAATATCTATGAATGACCCTGTCCCTAGACATTTAAAACGTTTACTTTTCCAAAACGAATAGATATAAATCACGGACACCCACGGACACGGACACTCTTTAGAGACATTCCTGTAACACCAGCACATACCCCTTACCTTCCCATCATCACACCCGTTTACGGCCCAACAGCTCCAGCAGATGAAAATTGGGACTTTGACCTTCCATATGAACCGGAATATGTGATACAAGCCCACGTTGCACCCTCTGCATAATTTCACATGGATATCTATAGACCATTGTCGAATATAACGATCAAATAAAACAAAATGATTTCACTTAACTTCTTACTCATACTTTTCTTCATATTAGGAATGTTGGCGGGAAATTCAAATATATGAAATAGAAAACATGATGAGATTATATTGTTGTGGAACATTTATTATAGTAAAGGCACACATAAATGAAAAATAACTGTCATATTTTGGCGTTGGATCATTTATTATTGTAACTTTATTCAATAAAATCAAGCATTTCCTATTTATCTTTAGTTCGGTTAAAGCCTGGGCCTTGGTTTCCTCAATAAGTTTTTTTTCTTTCCGTCTCACTCAATCCCGTTTGTTTTGAATGTATGCTATCTTTCAGTTTATTATATTTATCCAATTCGTCTAATACAAGTTAAAATTCTTTTTCGGAAAACTGCCCATCTGTCAAAGTCTTAGAAATCAAGTCTTTTATACTATTCAACTTACTATCAGCGATGGTTTTAATCTCATAATGTTTCTGTGATTTTGTATGTAATTTACGTCTAACAAGTTTAACACAAACCCTAAACCTCCACACACAACAGCGGCAATTTCCAACGGCAACATAATTGGAACTGTTAAACCAACACCTGCTAAAATAGCGGACGTTGATATTAAAACGGTATCAACGCTATCAGTAATATTAATTCCACGTTTATATTTCTTTGCGAGTATCTCTCTCATTAAATAACATTTTCTCAATCTCCGATATCTTCTGTAATCTATAATTTTGCCCGTCTTCACTAGACAAGGCTGACGTGCCCCTGTGTGCAGTAACTGCAAGCTGATCTGCGTCTTTGTTTCAACATATGCAAATCGTTTCCCATTTGATGATAAAAGATATATATGTGATAATGGGATTGATACACAACCTTTTGAAATGTAATTTATTTTGTTTAATTTCCATGCAACAAATCAAGATAATACCATACCTCCAACAACAAATGCGATCTCTCTATTTTTCATCCGATGGAATATAAAAATCACTTAACGTAGGTTTCGGGGGTAAAGCTTCTAATTGTTTACCAGTAATTTAATAATAATTCTTCATTGCTTGGTCAACATTATCAAACTCATCCATAGCATGATTCTCTTTTTTCAGTTGCTCATTAATAAAATCTAATCGCTTAGTTCTTTTTTTCATTCCATGCAGTTGTTGCTGCTTCTTATTGTTCCATCGCTTTATCATGTCTTTTTCTCTCTTCATCACTATTGCTACCCATATGCGAAAACAAATAATTACTACCCGAAAATGCTAACGCATTCACTACTGCTCCACCAACCATCATTGCTACTGTACTTGCCATTTTTTATAAAAAAAAATAAAAATAAACCAAACCTTTACTCAGCAATATAGACCCTCTGGTATCCTATCACTATTTCCTAAGATTCTTCTTACTTAGATTCTTCTTCATCAGTAAAATTAAAAAAATAACCAGAAAGCCATTCCAAACTTTGTAATATCAGATAATGATGACAGTATTCGCAATGTAATAATATGTTCCTCTTTTGCAACTTCTTGGTTGATAAATATTTTATAGACTCTTAATATGTAATTTTACCAACGATTAATTCGTTTATCATTTTTTATACATTTTTTTAAACTATTACAAAAACGAAAATAATTACTTCATAATATCAGCAGGTATAATACCTTGTTTAATCAACATATCTTTAGTTGCCATTGCAAGTAATATATCTACCGTAAGCATTCCCACATCGCCCATGTTAAAATCAACCTTAGGTGTCTGCATCTTTAACAACTTCTTTGTCAGCTTTGAATACCCAATTGTTAATGCAGTTTCCACTCCAGCATGATATAACATGTCCCGTCTATTTGTCCTGCAATTTTTATATATTAAATTTAATTAAATTCAAATGGGTCAATTTCTTTCTTTTGTATCATAGGCTGTTGTTGTATCGTAGGTGCAACTTGTTTAGTCTTATACATATATAATCCCAATCCAACAACTCCAATTAAACATAAAGGTACATGATTTTTGTATATATTTACCATGATCGTAGAGATTTGGTTCCATTCTGGTATCAGGATATGCCCCCGTTGTATGACGTAACTAACGTCATTTTGTTCGATGGCTTTTTTCCCGATGCGACCCCATTTGTGTTAAATTGCTCTAATGACGTGCGATTTGGCTTTCTGACGAGAAATCGCTCATTTAGTAGGCATATATGGTTTGATGTGATATGGTCAAGTAGTCTTGCACGTTAACGTTTAACGTTTACAGGACCGAAAACCTATCGGCGATATTCTCCGTGTTCGCACCATGCATGTTGTTTTCCGTCAGCTCTTTCGATACAAATCCATCTTTCCATGCATTTAATTATCAAGCCTGAAAATCGTAGGTTGCTTAGAAATCCATTACGTCTTTATGACGTGAAATTGTCATTGCCCTATATCATGAGAGCCTTTATTTGTCTGGCGTCATGATGTCGGTTTTGGACGATGTCAGCTGATGGAACATGGTTCGAGGATACCTTATCGTACTCTTGTAAGCATAAAAACTTAAAATGGCTCTCTAATTCTTCATGTCTGCACAGAGAATATTGATCTTCGTGTTACGTTGATTTAACGTCAAGCCATGACGGCGTATCCTCGTGGAATTTTTCAAATGTCATATCGGTTTATTCATTTTGTCACTTTTACCAATCAAACAAAGCAAAGATTGATAACATGTGATGCACGGGGAATGCTGGGCACGTGATTTGCAAGATTTTTTAAACGTAACGTAGCAACTTGTGGACGTAAGAAAAGCACACAAACTCATCTCGAAACATGAATTTGAGCATCACTTAACATATTAAAAGCATTATCTCTACGATCATGGTAAATATATACATATTAAAAGTTTTTAAACATTTGATTTTGAAAATAATGATGGATGAAAAAATTGCCAAACTTAAGTCTTATAGTATATATAACATAAGCTATGTGCAGTTCTTTACCGACTACGGTAAATTATTCATCAACTTAAATCTTGGTTTATGACTAGTAAAATTTTAAATGAATACATAAAATGTCAGTGGAAGAGGTGTCCATACCACAATAATAGACTGTACAAATACCCCTACAATTTCAAAAAATCTATTTACTTGATAAGTTAGACCATTTTAGACAAACTTGAGATAAATATCAATTTGAAATATTGACCATATAATCCAATTTACAAAATATAAAATACGAAAAGGTGTAACCTGTTCTGTGATTTTGAATTACGTATATTAAAATATTATGACGTCATAAAGCAAGGGCAATAATTCTATTAAGTCAAAGTAAAATATTTAAAGTGTTTTTGTTGCTCATATGAATGACAACTTAATGTGTAAATTGGAAGGGGGTCTGTATACTGTTGCGAAAGCTATATCCTTCTTTATACTAGGGATCGAAATTACAAATTGTAAATTAAGTGAAAATCAACGCACTGTCATTACTGTACCCCGTTGTAAAATGCGATTACTACACAACCGTGCGTCAGACAGCAATTATTTTGATACCAATCTGATCAGAAAATGTCGGGGGCTTTTACCACATATGAACAACATACTCATTGATTGTTCACAGTACAAGTAATCAAGCAAGTGACAAGTATTAAAGAACACCCCTCGTATTTTACGAATCATGTCAATAGACATCTATCCTTTATTCATCAACAACTCTGCCGTCGCGGTGCATTCCACCCTATACATACAATGCTGAGCTGAGACTTTGCTGGAGACTGGAAGAAAAGAACAGACTTGACTGGCCGACCGCTAGATCGAAATGTTTTTTCTGAAGGCGGGGATCTTATAAGATTAGATACACCTCAGCTCAGAAAGTTGCCTATATAGATATTGATCTATAATACAAACATATATGGTGTTATGGCTAAAAACCCAAATTAGCCGTTTTAACGGCTAATTTGTTAACGGCTAATTGTAAAATTTCGCGGAGAAATTGTGTGAAAAATAAAAGCCAGCGCGGAATTTCGCCGCGAAATTCCGCCGCGAAATTCCGGATTTCGCGGCGGAACACGGCGAAAAAGTATACCTGTCATTACGCTTAAAAATCAATCAACCGGTGTTTCGCGGTGTTTCGCGGCGAAAAGATGACAGCCACAAAAGTTTTTTTTTTTTTAATTTTATTTTGATGTGGATGTTTTTATTTCATTTCGTATGAATATTTTGTTTTCGTTTCAATTTTGTATAATTATCGTTTTAGTCCCGACAGTCAAAAAAGTTTATTGTTTAAATTTAATTTTAATTTGTATGCATTTATTTGTTTTCAAGTCGTATAAATATTTTGTTTTCTTTTCAATTTTGTATGATAATCGTTTAAGTAACGTGTTTTATTCGTATTTTAACTGCTTTGAAGTTTCTGAGACCCTAAATATCGGCTTTGTGTTTGCTCTTTTTCAGATTAATCAGACTTACCCGATATTATTAGATCCTTTTATCTAGCTTAATTAACAGAACGAAAGCTTATAGCGGCGTTAGCAATTTTCATAGGATGATTTTTTGGTTTCAGTTTAACGTCCCTTGCTTCAAAATTATTGCAGCTCATATGAGACGAGCCAATCAGCAGGTGGGGCGAAAACGGGAGAACCCCGAGAAAAACCACCTGACACACCCACAAGCAGAACTTGGCTTGTCTCACATGTGGCCAGAGCGGGGCTCGAACCCACACCAGACACAGCGGTGAGATAATCGAATGGTTAAGTGCGGTAATGAATCCAGATTACATGTTACGTGTGTGACAAGTAGGGGTAGGTCAAATTAATGGGATACAAACACAGAGAGAGAGAGAGAGAGAGAGAGAGAGAGAGACATAGAAATAAAGAGAAGGAATATTATGTAACATGCTACATAATAATTTTATCGTTCAAGTATACATTTTACTTTTTTAATATTGGCAAAAGCCCTTGTACAGTGTAATACTCTGACACATAAACACTAATGTTTTCAATCATATGACTCTTTGGTGGTAAACGATATATGACCACGTACTTCACCTGACACTGGCGAAATGTGTTTAGTGTTTACAAAACTTTGTCACGTGGGGTCAAACGTTACGGTCAAAATAGTTGCATTATAAAATGTTTAATATCAAAAAATATGCTTGTACCTATTTCAGCTGGCCTGTCAATTACGTACCAGAGCATATGGGTTGGTGGAGATGACCTGTCAGAGGAGCTGATGTTTAAGAGGGTGAACGGTAAACTTGTACAGGGGATTCCGTGGGCAAGTGGTCAGCCGAATAATGCTGCTAGTGTTTCAGATTGTATGCTGTTGTACAAACATACTGTAAAGTTTTACATCAAGCCCTGTACCAGCTGGTACATGGTACCTAAGTTTGGTCGATTGTTACTCACTGCAAATACTCATTAGCCATATCATTTAAAACTCCATTACAATGATCCGTTTCAAGAAAATGGGGTTGTATTTTTTCGCGTTTCTTTTGCAAATGAGTACGTGTATAAACATGTACATGTATATTGTAAGACTAACTTTACCAATCATGCTACACAGTTTCCGACCACATACGCCTAAAAGAGTTGTAAATATACAGTGACAGCTGAATATTAGCGGCTTTAATTTGGACATATACACTATGGAATTGTCGTATTCGTTCTTATTAGTGCACATGCTTAAATAAGCGCACACCCTGGTCGATTTTGAGAAAAACAAAACAAAAAAAAAAAACAAAAAAAAAACAACAACATTAAATCAGCTGTTAACTGTCACTCCGCTTCACTTCGGTATCTCGTTCCACCTCCCTGACATGGGAGAAGTTTAAAGAAATACCGATGGAAATAGTTCGTCTAGAAAATCATGTGCAAAAGCGCACATTGCTAAACTGGCATGTCGCTACTTTACTCTTTTTTTACACATTAGTACCTAATAAGCCACATTGAATTTTATACTTAAATATCAACACACCAACACTTAAAGCATAAAATCAATGATACATGTATGTTTGACGTGGTTGTCTAAGCTTTATGTGTTGTTTCCGTTCGTAGCGTGTGCTAATAAAATACCTTGATGTTTAGTTATTTTATGCGCTTATTAGAACGAATACGATACAAGCAATTGCGTATGATAGCTTACACATTCAATTTTTTCCACAGACGGTTAATTCCAGTTAGTTAAGAATTGTGGGCTGCACGCGACAGACCGTGTCATTTAAATGCTATTTTGCAGTCTATGCATGATGCTGATTTGCATGTCATGCCTGTTTGATACATGTTAAGATTGTCATTATTTGTATACCAAACAATTGACACAAAAGACAAAGATGGCGCACCTGAGAATCAGCAACTGAAGTCACTAGATTCTTCAGTCCTTTGACAGAACTGACCAAGCGAGATATTATACTATAATCGGCATCCGTATAAGCAAACGTCGTGTGATACCTCTGCAGGCTACTTTACGGAGTCTATGCAGTGTCTAATGTAGGGTTCTAGTCTTCAGACCGGACTTTTGAGCAAAACTGTAAACACACTTGTTTTAACATCCATTGAATTGGTTCAACGTGTTTAATATAAACGCAATAATATTATACAGCAATTACGTAATTTCCAGAAAAGAAATGGCACTTTCACATCCGATGTAAATAATTGTGTATTACTTGATAATGTAAACCTCATGCTTTCTACATAATCTTGACTTCACAAAATAGCTCGTGTTCTCTTGTTATTCTTCCCGTGACGTAAAATCTCGTGATGTCTCGTTGTTAATCACGTGACAGGATAAGGTGGCGGCACTGATCCGCATGGCACCTGAGGGCCTGTTTAGTATGGAGGTCCTGAAAATGCACAGACACGTTCATGCAACAGTTAGGGATTTACATTACGTCTAAACATGCATTGTTGCATAAAGTCCTGTTTTAGTGGTTTACGATCAGGCTCAGCCAAACCAGGCTACATAGGAAAAATGGAGTGTTAAATCCGAGGCTAAGAAAATTATATTTATGCAAATAAAAAACAAGCAAATGTGATTATCAGCTGTGCCCGACCACCATCACGAATGTCGAGTGGGGCTTCAAGAGGACCCGCCTACCCCCCTCATCCCCCACACACACTACCGTTGATAAGCAAAACAGTATCATTAATATATAATCTATATAAACCTGCTATTGGTGCATTTTATGCATTTCAGCATGAAAATAGTTCGATCGTTTTCAATCATCTTTATTAAGTGGTCTAAATTCTTTGTACGTTAGAAATGTGTTTAGTATACTCACCATAGTAGCCGCCATACTTTGGTGCTTAAGGAATTTGGTTAAAAGACCCATACCGAATAGTCGCATTTGACGATTCTCTTGTCGTTAATATATCAATAACATGTTTCTTATTAGGCTAGAAAGTCAAATTTTCTAATGTTTTACATTTTGAACACCTTTTTATCGAAAACAAAAATGCGCTTTACGCGGTGTCGGAAAAGGGCCGAAAAATCAAAGGGGAAAAACTCTAGCGAGACCAAACCGGAAGTGACGTTTAGTCGTACAAAAAATACTCAGCCATTTCAATGAAAGACGCACAAAGTAAATGCTTACACAAAACATTTATCACAAATTTTACACCATGCAACGCCGAAGTTTTACTTTTTCTTGTTCTTTGATAATTATCAACATCGTCGGAAACATTTTATAAACAAAACATAAACACTGTTGTCGAACAGCCCCGTATAGGCTCTGATTAGTTACGTAGGCCCCGGTGAGGAATTGATTAGTGTGAGTTTCAAAATGGCGGCTTCAACGACAAACGTGTTTGCACGTTCTGAAAAAGTTTGGATATAAAATAAATAAGGTATGATAACATAGTTTCTCTTACGAAATAAGATATCCGAATATCATATCCATTTAGCCCTTGCTTTAATTTTAGCATATCGATTCCTGTATATGAAATATTGGAGTTCAAAGTTATGCTCACGGAAAACTTAACATAATAATCGATCAACCACCTAGAAAATTCAGTCAGTATTTAGTCTTATTTAGCACCTTAACTCCGTTTCTGTGTTCAAACCGACAAAAAGGTATTGCTGCTTCTAAACGTGATTCTTTTTTTGTGTAATTCTATCATTCGCTATCAAAAAAACTGTTTTTATAGCCCTCTACCCATTTGGATAGCCCCGGAATAGAAACTGTCGGACTGCGGATTGGTTTCATGTAGAATTCGGATTAGAATGAGATTGTTTTTAAAAGGGCACGGATTGGTTTTACTTGTCCGTTTTCTAAAACGTTCTATAAGAGAACAAATCTGCATAATGATGCATTTGAATTTATAATTTTCTGTTTTATATATGACCTTATAAGACCAGATTCTATTACAATTGCTATTTTCTTGTTCTAGGTTAAGCTATTGTATCGCCCATAGAGATGGAATTCAGATGTTATTATTGTTCTTTTGGGACAAGTAATTTTTCAACCTGTGTCGCTCACACAAGCCAAATACATGCCCCAGAAACTCTATAAGTTCAAAGACAAGAGCTCGACTCCAACAGCGGAATTTTAGGATACAGAACTATGAATTTCTCTATCATACCAGACGCACTGTTTCAAATTAATAAAGAAATAAAAACAGTTGATTTTGTTGATAGACTTGGTATTGAAGTCATTGATACTGAAATGATTACACTTGAGTCACTTGAAAATGAAGATGTCAATGCAGCTGATGCATCTAATTTGGAGGATAGTGAAATGATTGAAGATTTAAGAAATCTATCTCTCTTGGGAAATACGCCCAGTAAAAGTCCTGCGGCCAAAAAATACGGACATCAACACCATACAGAAGTGACTTGACTAACACAAAGGAATCACATCGGACAAATTCTGACGTTATCATTAACTTTTTCCCCTGGTACAGCTGATGAAGATATTGAAGCAATGGAAGAACTCCTTGAACACCTACCCACTGCCATGGCATGTCTCAGAGATGCCGGACACCTGGAAACCTGGATGGCGCTTCATAGGTTGCTATCCATGAAAAAGTTCCCGTTGAATAATATTGCATCATTTTTTTTTTAGCTCGACTGCACGAAGTGCATAGTGCTATTGCAGTCACCCCGGTTGTCCACGTTCCCATTCCCGTTCCCGTGCGCGTTCCCGTGCGCGTGCGCGTGCGCGTCACACTTGCGTTAAAGTTTTATAGAAGTCCATATCTTGACAACCACTCATCAGAAAGCATTCATACTGGGACCATAGATACCCTGTAGGGTTAGCTTTCATTCCATGGCATCAGGCCCCTGGGTCCAGGCCAGGGGGTGGGGCTGGACGTTAAAATCTAGAACACCTTCAAAAATGGCAATTCTTGTGTTAAAGTTTTCTAGAAGTCCATATCTTGACAACAACTCATCAGAAAGCATTGATACTTGGGCCATTGACACCCTGTAGGGTCGGCTTTCATTCCATGGCATCAGATCCCTGGGTCCATGCCAGGGGGTGGGGCTAGAGGTTAAAATCTAGAACACCATTAATAATAATGGCTTTTTCTGTGATATAGTATTCTAGAAGTCTATATCTTGAAAACATTTTATCAGAGGGCTTTCATACTCGGACCATAGGTACCCTGTAGGGTTGAGTTTCATTTAATGGCATCGGGTCTCTCGGTCCATGCCTGGGGGGTGGGGCTAGAGGTTAAAAACTAGAACACTGTAAAAAATAGATGTACTGCTGTGTAACTTTTACAAGGAGTCCATATCTTGACAACAACTTATCATAAAGCATTCATACTTCATACACTTTAGGTTCCATGACATCGGACCTCTGGGTCGGAGTCAGGGGGCAGGGCTAGAGGTCAAAATCTAGAACTCCCCATTTTTTTTTTCTTTTTATTTCTTAATAGAAACAACTTAGGAAGATGGTTGGTCATTCATCTTTTGACTTTATGACACTGACTTGTGTGTATGACGGTAAGGGTCGGTTGACCTACTTTCCATGGTTCAGTGATTTTGCCTTATATCTTGACACTCAATTAGTATATAATCTTACTTCTTTCAGATTATGAGTGAGTACGACCAGGCCTTTGACCCCGATATACTTATAGGTCACTGTGACCTAATTTCACGGTTCAGTGAATTTGCCTTATATCTTGACACTCAATTAGTATATTTTCATACTTTTTTCAGATTATGAGTGAGTATGACCAGACCTTTGACCCCAATATACTTATAGGTCACTGTGACCTAATTTCACGGTTCAGTGATTTTGCCTTATATCTCAGTTCTCAAATGGTTTATGAACAAACTTTTTTCAAAGTATGTTTGTGTATGACAAGACCTTTGACCCTGAATTTGTCCTAGGTCACTGTGACCTAATTTCACGGTTCAGTGATTTTGCCTTATATCTTGACACTCATTTAGTATATTTTCATACTTTTTTCAGATTATGAGTGAGTATGACCAGACCTTTGACCCCAATATACTTATAGGTCACTGTGACCTAATTTCACGGTTCAGTGATTTTGCCTTATATCTCGATACTCAAATGGTTTATGAACAAACTTCTTTCAAAGTATGTTTGCATATGACAAGACCTTTGACCCTGAAGTAGTCCTAGGTCTCTGTGACCTAATTTCACGGTTCAGTGATTTTGCCTTATATCTTGACACTCAATTAGAATATTTTCATACTTTTTTCAGATTTTGAGTGAGTATGACCAGACCTTTGACCCCAATATACTTATAGGTCACTGTGACCTAATTTCACGGTTCAGTGACTTTGCCTTATATCTCGGCACTTAAGTAGTTTATGAACAAACTTCTTTCACACTATGTATGCGTATGACAAGACCTTTGACCCTAAAGTAGTCCTAGGTCAATATGACCTAATTTCACGGTTCAGTGATTTTCCTTTATATCTCGGCACTCAATTGGTATATGAACATACTTCTTTCACGATATGTATGAGTATGACAAGACCTTTGACCGTAAAGTATTCCTGGGTCACTGTGACCTCATTTCATGGTTCAGTGATTTTGCCTTATATCTCGACACTCAGTTGGTATTTTTTCATACTTCTTTCTGATTATGAATGAGTATGACCAGACCTTGAACATACTTATAGGTCAGTATGACCTAATTTCATGGTTCAGTGATTTTGCTTTATATCTCAACACTGAATGGGTATATGATCAAATTTCTTTCACATTATGAGTAAGTATCACTAGACCTTTGAGGCTTTGACCCTGAAATACTTATAGGTCAGTGTGACCTTATTTCACGGTTCAGTAATTTTGCCTTGTGTCTTGGCACTCAGTTGGTATATGAACACACTTCTTTCACAATATGAGTGAGACCTTTAAATCTTAGGTAGTTATAGTTAACTTTCATGGTTCAGTGATTTTGCTTTATTGCATCAAGGCAAAAAGATGTATGAGCATAATGCTTTGGGTTACTGGTCGGGTTTGGCCTTATGTTTGACAAAGGTCAGAAGCAGTCGAGCACGCTGTCCTGCGACAGCTCTTATTGAATTTTAAAAGCAGTATATTAGCCACCAATAAAGCTTCAAAACAGATGGTATCCATGGATAATCACCACATTTTACTAAAACCAATCCGTTTTCTTCTTCGACTAATCCGCACTCCTCACTCAGCTAATCCGTTGCTTGGCAACATTCAACACAAAACTAATCCGTGTTGTGACGTTTTCGAGTAAGTTTTAATCATGTCAAAAATCTTTGTGTAGCTCCTCATTGTATTACGAATTTTGTAAAAAAGGGTCAGAGAAATATTAGATATGCTTATGTTCGCACACTGAGACAGGAGGGATACAAAAAACATTATTTTGATTTGTTTTTCAACCGTGACTCGAATCAGAATATTTCAACAGAAAAGAGCAGGCTTATTATTAAGGTTTGTGATACATACGGTGATCAGTACTGCCTGGGGGTTCTAAATTATTCACAACTAAGGATAAAATTAAATACAAGAACAGCGGAAAGTGCTTGGGATGAAAATAAATGGGTAAAAATTAAAAAATTTACCTTTTGTCATCGCGGCTGTGGTTGAAGCCGCCATTTTGAAACTCACACTAATCAATTCCTCACCGGGGCCTACGTAACTAATCAAAGCCTATACGGGGCCGTTCGACAACAGTGATAAAAGGAAAACGAATTATGGTACATAATAATAATTACTTGCATGTGAAAATAGTCCCGCATTTGAACCAGTTTTTATCACTGACAACTTCTCGTAGTTCATAATCTTTCTTTTGTTACGGCCGCTAAAACAACAAATTTGAATACCCAACACTTTTATTACCTTACCTTACGCGGTGTGTATGTCGGTGATCTATGATGTTTTTATGTGACACACGCCGACACACGCCTAGATTGCGGCATATATCACTCGGCGGCACGTAGCAGATACTCAAAGACATTCCAATCTCTTTGAGTAAACGAGTCTACCGACATTGACTTTTGTTCTAGATATCCTAATGCTTGAATTAAGAATAGACTACTATTATTTTGATCTTTCTTTCTACATTTAATAAAAATGTACACGCATTTATTTTGATATGATTTTTCAGTAAGCGACGTCATGAGAAGAATTGCATAAACCAAGGTGGAATTCCTATGATTATATGTGACGAATGTATAAGTTGTATTTAAAATGGTAGTAACCACATACAGTCACGACGTGTATGCGCATGAGACGTTCAAGCGAAGACACCACGTAATTCATTCACCCCGACTTCCTGACCTTTATTTATATTTTTAAAAAGGTAGAGACGCGTTGTAAGGAATCGTACGATTGTCTAATTATGAGTTTATTGATAAGACTGCGTATGCAAAATATGTATTTTCTTTTCAAACGTGATTCTTAACTTAAACATCGGTGTCAAAGAAATGATTCCCAAATTAATATTAAGACAATCGTAGAGCAATCTTAAGCGCAGTAGGACCGGGACTTAAAATATTAACACACACACACACACACAGAGAGAGAGAGAGAGAGAGAGAGAGAGAGAGAGATATGGTTCGGAAAACACGGCATATGACTTACTTGAACAAGGATATCGTTATGTTTTCTTATGAAAACATGATGAGCGCTCATATACCCATATTTGCGGTTTTGCTTCTTGATCAAAACATTGTTGTCGATACGTGTAATTGTTAACTGAACTTCTGTGTATAATGATGATTGCTTTAACAACTACATGTACCTTTATTATTGTGCGTAACCCCGAAAATAAAGTACGGATTAAATCAGGTCCCTCGGGGTTTGTGTTTTATTGGTTTACCGTGTTGATTGCACATGATTTGTATTTGTTGATTAACATTAATATTTGAGCATGTGCGTGACAAAACCAACAAGTTAGGTTTCCGACCAGGTCCGACACATACCGACTTTTACAGTTACAGAAGCAGGCTAGAAACTTGAAATTTCGGATTTAAGAAGAGGGATTGTACTATCCGTGTAGCGAAAACAAAGGCGCTGATCAGCTTCGCGGTTACCGCGAAGCTGGTCTGCGCCTTTGTTTTCGCATATGCAAATTGTTGGTTTTCTCATGCACAGGCTCATTTGCAAATGTGTCCTTAAAGAATGAATGTACTTGAACATCTTTGGAAAATGATGTGATTTGTACAAGAGAGAGAGAGAGAGAGAGAGAGAGAGAGAGAGAGAGAGAGAATTTTCGATTTGCAAAACTTAGTCGTCACATTGGCAAATGCATGTCATGAGATAATCTCTAATTTGCGAGTAACGGCGCTCACGCTGAATACTTTCGTTCAGACGTTGATCAGCCGCCAATAAGAATATTATTTCGTGTATTCTGACGCAACATAATCAGCATAACACGGACAATGGTATCAAGACAAGTTTGTGGTCGCGCAAGTAATGAAAAAATATGATAAAAAACGGATGTTTTATTCTTCATGTCACATTTGAAACAATGACAATTAAATTATTATTTTCCCGAGATTTTAATTTTATCAGAACGGGTAAAAACGGCATGTATTCCTTATTACTTTGATACTCGGATCTGAAATAACTGCCATTGGATTCAAACTTTGGTAAAGTGCAAAAAAGCCTCATGTGTTTTGTCTAGATTTTTAAAACAGCATATAAAATAATTTCGTAATAAAACAAAACTACATAATTTATGGTCAAATTTATGGTCAAAATGAACATAATCATGATACGAATGGCCTTGTTATTACGTTATCCAATGGTCCGACTTTATCGGACTTGTACGAGATGACGTCACAGATACTAAGCCACGCCCACACAGGTAAGACAGCGGAAAAAGCCGGAAACAACCGATAATTTGGTTCCGTACTGCAATATTTAAAAAAGTCATTAATTTGTATACCCGCATATGAAATTTTGTTTTTTTGGACATGGATCGATATATTAATATGATTTATTTTGATTTTTAATCAAAATAGTACGTGGAATATCGTCTTTAAGCATACTCACCTACATTTGGAAATAGTTCGATCATTTAATCATTTCTATTAAATATGTAAAAGTCTTCCTTTGTAGGTTAGAAATTTGTTTTGCGTACTCACCATGGTAGCTACCATACTTTGGTGCTTAAGTAATTTGCCTAAGTATACTCACCTACATTTGGGTTGTAGAACCCTCCTGGGTCGGCCACTCCCGTGCCATAGCCCCCATATGATGGTGGACCTGGCACTTGTCCGGTTGGGGGGTATCCACCATACACGGGTTGTGCTTGTGGGTCACCAGTAGGATATGGCACGGGCTCTGGAAGAAAGTGTAAATACTAAATATCATCATATTTTCAAATCAGGGAACCAGAAACCAATTCAAATATTTTTTTTTTCTATAAATGTTTTTCAACTTAAAACCTACATTGGTACATTATTAGAGGCAACACAAGCTATCCTGGCGTTAGAATAGATGATTTGAGGATTGTAATGCCTAGGGGACTCTAGCATAAAAAGTGATTCCTGTAGTATCCAGTTCTTTATTTAGTAAAATCCAAATCTGGTGCTATCTGACTCACCTGTAGGTTTACTGAGGGGGATCATCTGACCCTGTCCAGATTGCCCTGAAAGTTAAGACAACAATATGAGAGGCTGGGCATTTAAAAGGTAGAGGAATAGTTTTATCAGTGTAGCGAAAACAAAGGTGCTGATTAGAGGAAAATTGGGCGAAAACAAAACATGCATGGAAGAAACTCGAAATTGTGGTTACGCAAGTTCTGTCAATCCTTGACATTCATGAACATACCCTTTCCAAAATCATCTGTTACTATCACTTGCCCTTGATTTTTCTGTCTACGCCGTCGTGCGTTGAAACAATAAACCCCGATACCAAGAATTGCACATACAAATATCACTGCTACAACAATCCCGGCTATACGCCCCGCCGCCCCATCGCTACTGTTGCCGTGTCTGAAACAATAAAGCCCGATACCAAGAATTGCAAAGACAAATATCACTGCTACAACAATCCCGGCTATACGGCCCGCCGCTCCGTCGTTACTGTTGCTGTGTCTGAAAAAATAAATGATGCACAGTACTACAATAAATTTCTGGCTTTTGTTTGCTTGTATTGAGTTGTAGCGCACCAGTCAACAATTTGTTGGTCATGTCGGGACGGAGCTACCGCTTTTGGCTTTAACCAGTACTCTGGGGAATTATTGCGTCTTGTACAATGACACAACACAGTGCCGCCTTTGGAGATCGAACCCAAGACCTCCAGATTTTGAGTCCGATGCCGTACCACTACGCCACAGCGCTTCCCAGTTTTCTTGCCGTTGTACAATTAAAGATCGTTGCCTACTTTTACTTTTATGTTAAAATGAGAGTTGAAACAAAATAAAAGCCCCGATTCCAAGAATGCCAAGGCAGCAATAAGTCATACGCTCGCTCTCCCCCACTCCCACTTGCGCGATATCTGAAACAAAGTGGAGACAGAACTTAAGGTAGCATAGAGGTTCACTTCTCATGTGCCCGAAGTTTGAGTAGATCTGAGCTTTATCTGAACATGACGTGTTTGTTATGATTAGTAGCCATTCCATGTACACTGGTGACCAACCGTCATTCCACTAAGACGGTGTATTCACCGAACACATAATAAATGAATGATCAACTCGCTCTGGGTTTTGTCTTTGAATTTACTGTTTCAGTGCAGTAAAACCTATAAACTTTTACCGTGCCGGTTGCCCTCTGCAATAAATAAACATTTATTGATCGGACTGCTTAAATAAGTATGTTTTCAATTATGCAACTCTTTTGTGATAAACCACATATGGTCACGTGCTGCACATGGCACTGTAAAACAAAAAGGTGTCCCTTTCCCAGTGTTTGTCAAGTGACGTCAACAGGCACGGTCAAGGTATTTGCACAGTTTTATTTGTTTTTGTGTGTGAATATTTTATACACCTAGAATTTATTTGCCCGGTTGAATATTTATTGCGGCAAGGTCATTTGCATACTGGTGTAAACTAAAACGGTTGGTAAAGTAACTTAATGGCATCACCGCTGGGGTGGGGGGATGCAATTACCTCCCGTGTCTCGAGCTCTCACCAAAGTAAGTACAACAACGCTGTCTACCGGTTTCACCACAGCAATATTCGTAATCATCCGGCTGGTTCCACTCTGGGCAAATAAAGTACCCGTATGTGCCATTCCGTAGGTCTTCTTCGTTGAAACAGATTCGTGGTTCTGTTGAAAAAAAGATTCACAATGCATAGTCTGGATGTGAGTCAATTTATACTTTTTTCTCTCAGTGCAATTTGATGTTCTTAAAACAATGACGTTACAGTATCTATCTCTATCTGATTTTTGGTTATACGCGTTTTCTTAGACTTTTGAGACCGCATACTGTGTACCGGAGATACAGCTCATTGTTGTTAAACGCCCCGCGATGCTCGGATGGGTAATGAAGGCACCAGAGAAAGACATTGTTTGCTTTGAGTTTCTTGACTGGGATAATTAGATTCAAATGTTTTAACACACTCTAAAAGAATTGGATACAAAGTAATCAGGTATGTTTATATAATTTCTCACACGAAATAAGAAATCTAATCTGGACATTACATTTAATAAATGTTGGCATTATTTAACCATATCGATTCCGAAAAAGTTCTTAAACCATGCTTACGAAAAACTAAATATTACAAAAGATCGTTCACCTTTAAAATGTAGTCAGTAATTAGCCATATTTTACCCAGGTGCTCCGTTTCTTAGTGCACATAAGCAAACAGGTATTGCTTTAACTAAATATGAATTTGTTTTTTGTACGGTTCTACATGTATCATTTGCTATCAGTAAAGCTGATTTTCTTAGCTCTCGACCCAAGTGTTAAGCCCCGGATCGGTATGTTGAAACTCAAAACAATCATTGTTCTCACTAGGGCCTTCATTATGTATCCGAGCATCACGGGAGCGTTCGATATCATTTAGCTTGCAGTCTGAAATCCTATTTTAAGTTATCAATAAAGAAGAAAAAAGAAGATGAAAAAAGAAGAAGACAAAAAAAGAAGAAAAAGAAGAAGTATAAGTAGGAGAAGAAGAAGAAGAAATGAACCCCTACCTCTATCTGGGTACCCGAGGTACCGTCTCCGTGTCTTGTAGCTCGCTTTACCGTACACCAACCCTACGGCTAAGCCGGCTTTCCAATAGGACGACTTGTACGTCTTTCCATAATAGTTCCTGACTTTTACTCTTGTGGTTGGGATTCTTGTTTTCGGTTTTGTTACGCGACGATTTCGGCGAATTCGGACTGCTGTTGAAAATTCAGCGCCTGGTTAAATGAAGAAAAAGTCAATGTATAAATCAACATTGTAATCGTTGACATTGGATCTTCTAGTTGAGATTTTTGCTTCCGATTTTGCTATGTTACGATTTCATTGAATTCGGACTATTGTTTAGTGTAGCACAATAAAGATTGCCTTTTTGGACAGGAGGCCTGAGATTGAATAAAATATAAGTTACTTTTAAGAAATAATAAAAAAATAAACTTAGATCCGTTAATAGCATATTAATGAGACAAATGATCTTTCATACCGCGGTTTCGGCTACTTAAGCCTCTTCAGTGACCCCATTGATTTAGCCAAATAGAGCCCGGCAAAGAGAAATACTGTAATTTTGCGACTTTCAACAAAGCCTAGTATTATCCAAACAGAGCTAAATATATAACGTTGGTTAGAAAATGAATCTAAACCGATAATGAATTTCTGATTTCTCAGAATATCCTCGCTGTTTTCAAAGGACCTAAAGGAAAATATAATCTGCACTATGGATGATGTACGGGGAAGAAACCTACTTACTCCATGCAGTTTACGGTGTCCGTAAGCATGACACTTTCATTATCATGATTATTTAAGTGTAAGCGGCTGCTTCGTCACGGTATGACTGAACTATTGACTGGGACGGTGAGCAACCATTACGAAAACTTTCCCAATCAATATACAAAACTATTTCAAGTAGTAAAAATTGAAAATTTTCATTGAAAAAAAAAAAGATATTTCTTATACCTATGCTCAATTCATTGATTGTGGGTCACCAAGGTGGTTCTAACGAGTACTCACAATCTATGTTTTGGATAAAAATAGTAAAATAGGTATACGCCTGCAAACCCCAGTTTTGCTATACAAAAGTGGGGTTAAAAATGGTATTCAATACATGGAAATGTTTGAGTAATGACACTTATATTGTTTAAGTTAGTTTGCACCGTGCATGCATTTAATCTGTGTCAGTTTGCTTGGGAAATTCAGGTTATAATATGAAAATTAGAGATACCGAGGACATAAATAGGACATTACTAAATTCCATATTTTTTTATCAGAAATAATTTGAAGCCGATGATTGTCGAGATGACAGCGCTGAGCCTGAAGCAATGTTAAATCAAAATCATATTTAAAATAACTGCCTAAGCTGGCAGATGCATATTTCACTACGACTTAATAGTTATATTGCAATGTTGATTCAAACCAAATATTATATTTAAAATAATTCCTTCTCCATCTCTTGGCTTTTTTAAAATGACGTCCAATATGAAAGTCTTCATTGAAGGCGATACTCATGACCTGACTAGTGACTCAATATGACCGCAGCTGTTTACCGGGACATTAAACAGCAAACGACAGCAACATAATCAAACAAATTAAACGCTATTGTTTTGTAACATAACCATTCAGAAAAAGTTGACGTTTATTCTCACGGTTCATACAATCGTTAACTGCACTTGTTGTTCATATTCGAAGAATTACTTTGAACAATTAGGTGTTTGAGGCTTGTGCTCTAAAGACTAACTAGCGAACAACTTACCTATAAAAAGACAAAACGTTACCAGTAAAACGTTTGTTTTCAACATGTCCACCATTTTGATTTTTTTTTCTGTCAGCGTACGAAGTGTAACTCACAGAATACGCGTATTGGAGTATGCTGTTTGTATTCAGTTGAACAGTATTGGCATGATTGGTATTGGGAGAAGTGAGCCGCGTCATGAAAAATAAAATATAAAGGTTTGATCCTTTGGAAGCAGTAAAAACATTCAAAGGGAGATAGTATGGACTATATTGCGCAATTTCGGGTAATGAACCCTCGTCAGTAGCCCTCTTTAAACCGGCAACGAACGCCAGACTATGATGGTGCTGCAATTTCGAGAATTTACACGAGGAGTCTAAATCAAAGACATATTCCTAAATTGGGTCAATAATTAAAAAATTGCTTAGAAGTATGTTTCTAAACGTGAGTGTTTTGAACACTCTGAATATCTTTACTGATCTCAAAGGACCGAAATAAAATATAATCTGCACTATGGATGATGTACGGGGAGACTTTTTACGGCCGCCACACGGCACAACACCAGCTGCAGAAAAGTCTGTCTTTGTGGCTTCCGACCAGCTCGAATAAAATCGGCCTGCTTAGTCACAGAAAAGGGCTAGCAGCTTGAAGTTTTGCATTTGGAAAAAGTGGAATGGTGTTTTTCGGTATAGGGAAAACGCATATGCAAAAAAAAAAAAAAAAAGATTTTCTCATGACGCGATCCACTATATAATCAATGATCTCTGAGTTTCAGGGTTCCATGCTGATGTTTCGCAATATTATTGACTGGCATTGTGTCAGGGGAGTAGAGAATACACTGATGAGCTTTATATCGTTTGTGTATGGTTTATATTTTATTAACGAGATGTTTATTGCAATTTCATGCAAAAAATCAGCTGTGTAGATACACACCAGGCGTTTGCTTATAAATGGCTTCTAAAAATGAGCACGACATCATGAAAAAATTATAAACATGAAGACATCAACTACATTGTACGTATATAATCACTCAGCTCCCTGACATTCATAAAAGCCTCCTCGATTGATGAAGTTTCTAGGATGAATGTTTCAGGTTTGTTTATATATTTATCATGTTTATAACGTTGTAAGTAATTCATTAAGTTCACCTGAAAACGAAAACAAAAATTATCAAGTACTTATGTTTTGCTATTGAATGGCACAATCAACGCTTTTCAGTCATGTCGGGATGAGGTCACTGCTTCCTGCATATTAACCAATAATATATGGGGATGCAGTTTGTCTTGGTCAAGGACACAAGCAAGCGCCAGTGGGGTTCGAACTCCCGACTATCCTCTCCAATGTCCGACGCACAAGCCACCAGGCCATCGCGCTGTGGGATACGAACTCCCGACTATTATTTCCAGAGTCAGACGCACAAGCCAACAGGCCGTCGCGCTGTGGGATTCGAACTCCCGACTATTCTCTCCCATGTTCGACACACAAGCCACCAAACCATCGCACCGCTTCATGGAACACTTTGACCATGGCCCTGAGCTCATTTTTATAAAACTTCCATGCGTGAATGCAACATGGTAACTAAAACATTAGGATTTGTTTATACATACGAAATTGTCCAGTTTTTTCCCAAAAATACACGCGGGTAACGTAACTAACAAATGGTTGGTAATATTTTATATCACATATATTGCTTATGATATGACAAAGGTTTCTAAAGCAAGAAAACCATTTATACACATAATATATCAAAACTTGATTGTTTTGTGAACTCCAGCATTCAACACATGACCATCTTACAAATGTAAGCATCAGTAACGCAATATGCAACATTAAGCATTTCAATGATATGACACTGGTCAGCTTATAGACATTAAATTAAACGATTAATACATGCATCAGGAAAACATGCCCATGAAATAAGGACACCCTTAAACCCCACTTTTATATAGCAAAACTGGGGTATGCAGCGGTATACCTATTTTACTTATTTTTGCTTCAAAACATAGAATGTGGGTACTTGTTTGAACCGCCTTGCCGAGACGGTTATAACGTGTAGCCACAATCTGTGCTTTGAGCAACAATAAGAAAAATATCAAAATTATTATTATTTTCTTATTTCAATTTTTACAACTTGAGAAAAAGTGTATATTACATGGGCATGTCTTCGTAATGCCACTTTACACTTCGTGAGCACCATCTGTAAATAATTATATTCGTTATAAATGTTGCGTAATTAACAACAGCAACGACGAAAAACGTGCAGTGGAAAAAGCTTTTAAAACACTCTTAGTGTCATATCTTGCAGAGGAACATTTAAAAATTAGGTTTCGGCACTTTATGAATGTTTCATGCATCCCATGTATATTTATGGAAGGTAACGTAAACAACATATAAGAAAAATGCAAAGAACAAAATTATGCACATGACCCATGTATTAGTTACATCGGTAGCTATATGGCACTGATCGGTGTAAATATATTCAACAATATCATGGTATATCTTTTTATGCTTCTCCTTGTTATTCACTTTAGCACAAAGATCACAGAAACTTGGTTGATAATCCATCTTAACTTCATATCGGTCTTTTCTTCTCAAGAAATTTGAATATAAAGTTTCACTGGAATTCACTAAAATCAAGAAATCTATAAGCTGTTTAATGGTTCTGAAATGACTTGTGTCAATGAAGGAATCATTTGGAAGTAGTCGACCGTAATCCGCGCCACCACGAGCTATGACAATTGTATCTAGTGCAAAATAGTTGAAGAATTTTTCTGTAACATAATCTTTGCAATTTGCATTTTCAAGACTGAGATAAAACTTGTAAGAGGAATTGATCATGTGTATGGCATCTTCTTCAAGAGGGGTACCGCACTTTCCGTAAATGTCAACCTGTAGGCCATAACCTTGTAGCTTGCGCACAAAAGAGTCCCTCATACTACTAGCGCCGCAATGACTGACGATCCAAGCCGCAAATTTCGTTTTTCGCCGAAATATTTCCGAGTAGTTCCGCTCTGGGACATGCGTTCGAGTTTGGAGATATCCATACGGCATAAAGATGTCTGAATCTTGTCTATATGTCATCGACCAGTTAACGGTATCTTTCCACAAATGGTGTCGGAAATCATCTTGATACAGATGGTTATGCGGTGGTTCTGTGCTAAATAATACCCATACCTGATTGGTCGGACGCTCGTCTATTTTTAGCGGTGGGCCACGCCCCATTTTCTCGCACGTGGTACAAAACAAGATGGCGGAGCTTTTCTTCAAAAGTGCCCTATCTGACGTAGCGAGACAGTTTGAATAGAGGCACTTTTGGAACTGTGAGTTGATGACATCCAGACTAAAATAATCCGGTCCATTGAACCAAAGAATTGTTTGAGTCTCGTTTGAGATTGTATTTCTGTTATGTTGGCGCATGCGCTGTTTTTGATTTAACGTTGGCCTGGTTCCTAACTTGATGTTGGCCTTTACTTGTCTAGCATATAGAGTTTCCTCGTCAAGATCAAGTAAAACGGGGACCATGTGTCTTTCCATTTCGTAAGATCTTGTCACGTTTCCTGTAAAAATGTAAATAATACCTTGGATTAATATTTTTCGAGATAATATTCATGGTGAATATGATGATGATGATGATGATGATGATGATGATAATGAGAAGGGGGAGGAGGATCGGATGAAAGGTAAAGTGCCATTTGGTCATTTTGGTTCCGTGCGTGTTTCATTAACAGTTTAAACTAGACAGCTGGTCACGGGAGGGTGACATAAACATTGCGGCCACTTACGGTGAGATCAGAGCTATAAATCCGGGCCATCCCTGATTCCACCGCCTTTGTTGGCTTAAATGTATATGTTTAAAGACTGTGACTGATGGAATTGGGACTTGATGGTTTGCTGGCTTGGAGCTTAACGTCTCAACCACAGACATGGTTAAACGGAGATGGAATCTCGGTTACAGAACTCGTTCTAGAAGACGTTCTAGATGGATACCATGACCCCGGGATATTAGGGATTTATCCATTGAAGCAAAACAGTATATATAATTATTATTATGTAATACCTTGTGATACTGCCATCCTGTACCCCAGTTCAATGACATCGGAATAAGTCAGATATAGTATGGTTGCCACTGAGAGAACGGCAAGCAGAATTAGTCTTTTCTTCTTGGTTAATTTGCAAAGGTCTCTACCTGGAAAAATAATGTCCTAATACACCCAGTTGAAACGATGCAAACTTGGCGAAAACGCTGATATAGGCAACAACAAGTTTCGTCTAAATGACTGGAGAATTCTGGGATCGAACCCGCGTTCAATGGTTTACAAGGCCTGAAGGCTAGCCTCAATGCCACAGAAACTTCTTTACTCCAATTGAATGTCAAGGCCATATTTGTTTGTTTGAGATGGTGATCATAGTCCCGGTAAACGATTACGGTGATGTCTTTAGAAGAAGAAGAAGAAGAAGAAGAAGAAAGAAGAAGAAATAGAAGAAGAAGTTGATGATGAGGGAGAAGAAGAAGAAGAAGAAGAAAAAGAAGAAAAAGAAGAAGAAGAAGAAATAAAATAAAGAAAGATAGGAAGAAAGAATGTGAAGAAGATACTTTCAAAGAAAATCAAAATTATTATGTTATTATTACCTGACTTTAAATCCACATCCATATTTCATGTTTCACCTGAAAAAAAAAACAACAACAACAATGCATTCAAGCGTTAGTGCGGGCAATCGTGTCATATCTATGTCTGAGACATACACATATACTCCCAGCTCCCCAAAACGGTGTTAAAGTTCCAAGATGATAGGCGCACATATATCAAGGTAAAGCTATAAAGTGCTTATCCGCCCATACATGCGCAAAAGGTTTAAAAGCGCAATTTATTTTTGGACTAGCGATGGTGACACTAGACTTAGTCAGAAAATAAATTTTACTTAAACCGCAGAACACTCTATCATTAAGATTACTACATTTAACATGCAAAATGATAACTTAAGTTTTTAAGACATGATAAAATATTGTAATAATAATTCTCATTTTCTTCATTCTACATAGATGTAGCATATTTTATGGTTTAGAACAAAACACAAGAGAACATGAACATTGCATGTATACTGTACTATGATAAATCCAATTTTTAACATGATGAGTTTAAATTATGCACATGCAAACATACGAAAATATATTAAATTACACAACAACAAGCACATTGAAACCGTCATGTATAAAACATGATACATCTTCATGGATATTAGATTGATCCGTTGCAATACCATTAGAGTCAAGACATGAGAAAATAAGCTTTTTGCCGATGCACAAAACGAAGGCGCAGATCAGTTGTCCAGTAACTTCACAGCTAATCAGCAGTTTGTTTTCGCTTCATGGATAGTAAAATTCCGCTTCTTCTTACATCTGAAATTTGAAGCTTCTAGCCTTCGTCTGAGACTGTACAGACGGGTGAGTGACAGACCAGTTCGGGAACCCGGTAGACCGATTTTATCGCGTGTTGGCTCATTTAGAAATGCCCCTTGAGCACGCTGATTCACACATGTTTGTGATCCATTATGCTAGTGGGTGAAATATGATGATTAGAAAATGAAATAACCCATCTTCTTTTACTAGGTGCACTGTGAAAGAAGAAGAAGAAGAAGAAGAAGAAGAAGAAGAAGAAGAAGAAATGCCTAAAATGAAATCGCTGATAAGTTGTGCAGTAACCTCGCAGCTGATCATCATCGACATGACGTTTTTGCTGCGTGTAGAGTTTCCCCGAAGTCCCATGTTATATCTAACTTAAAGCTTTAAATGTAAAGGTCGGAGTTAAATCTAAATGAACTCGTTAATACTATATTTTCATTTCGTACAAAAGTTTAAATGCAAGGATGATGGTGACTGCAATGTAAGGAAGAATGACTAGGAATTGATACAATTAAATTTAAAATCCAAACCCAGAAAACCAGGTGAGAAAGAAATGACAACAAAATATATCACTTTCACATCACACAAGAACCGTTTTCTAGCATTATGACCATATCTTTCACAGCGAGGTACACAACCCGCTAGCATCACATTACGAATACATGTACATATCCATGCAATATACAGGGTTTTTTTAAAGTTGTAAAAAATGAAATTTCAGTAGAAAATGTTTGCTATTTTTCTTATATTTGCTCAAAACATAGATTGTGGGTACACGTTAGCTGAGACAGTTCTAACGAGTACCCACAATATATGTTTTGGAGCAAAAATAAGAAAAAATAGCTATACACTTGCATACCCCAGTATTGCTATATAAAAATGGGGTATGAGGGAGTACATATTTCACGGCCCCAGGACATGTTTTCCTGATGAACCAAATCTTGGCAAGGATGACTAACAAAGCAGAAATGCAGACAGAATAAACAGGCAGCACATACATAAAAACACAACATACCCGTATTGGAAGGGTCAGTAAAGAAATTATGCAAATCGAGTCTGATTAGCTAATGTGGTGTTTGTCTCTGGTATGTGTTAATGCCTAGCTAGTAGCTAACATCGCTAAATCTTACTTGTTGAAGGTCCATAAACAAAACATGAAATCTCAAAATTTAGCTTTTCTTAAAGGAAATAAAAGTATAACTTTTCAAAAACGTAGTTTAAAACATTTACCTGTCTATATTACGTGTAGTCCACGTTTTCTCAATATCACCAGACACTTAATCATAGCCCCAATTGTGTCATAAATAAAAATCTGTTAATGAAATTATTTGACAAACAAAGACGGTCGGGTTATACCAGCATGTGCATCTATGCAGCCTAATCGGCAACAGCGATTCTTTTGTAGTTGAGGAGACTCTGGTTGCTGCAATTTAAGTTTCAGGTCCCCGACTAACATCTGCCTATGCACAGAATCAGATCGTGAATAAAGCCTCACTTTGAGTCGTACCAGGGCTCAGTTATAGCAAAATGGCAGAATGTCTTTGATTAAACGATATTGATTAAAGTCACAGGTAAAACAGCGAGTTTTTAATCGATAGATTTATTTTTCAAAGTGTCACTTCCAAAACATTTAAAACATGTTCAATGTGTCAAAGCATATTGGAACTGAAGTGATTTTTCCTCGGAATCTTTAGTAAGCGCCGTCAATAGCCCTCCCATCTACGGGTAGGGCGTGGTACAGTCGGGATAAATTATTAGGTAATACATATTCGTTTTGATGCCTTCAAAACGCAAATGATGCCAAATTGCAAGACTTTGATTTTCGATCTTGAATGATGGAACAGAAAGAAGGCTTTAGAAATTCATGATATTTGTCCCACATAATGGCGCTTTTAGCAAGGCATTAAACGTGAAAATATACTATTCCAGCTACGCCCCATATTAGGGACCGCTGGTGCATATGAAAAAAAAAAAGACTCCCCTTCACGGTCATCCACTGTTTGATAAATGCATCGGTGTGTTTCATATTTTATTCAGGAAGAAATTACAGCAAACGTATTAGTCCGAAAACATAAAAAATGGCCACATATTTTCCATTGCAGTAATCCAGAAATGTTAATACTGGTCCACTTTTAAATCCAAATATACATGTAAGCATGTGACTCGTTGAGGAGATAATATCCTTAAAAGGAAAAGGAAGGATGCAGATATTGTCCTTTTACATTATATCTTTTATCAAGGAAATAAAGTAACGCAATCATCGGTTTCATGTTGTAGTGTACGTTGCGTGTCTCGAGTAATTATCAATCCTAGATTCAGTAATTAGCTAATTAACCTATGGTAGAAACTAACACATAAATGATAACTCTGCGTCGTAAGAAGTCATGCTCAATTTTATTCACTTTTACGTCCCTTTCAAGATTATTTCAGCTGATGTGAGACGGGCCAATCTGTTGGTGTGGCGAAAACGGGAGAACCCCGAGTAAACCCAATGATGATGGGCGACACAAGTTTCATCTCAGCGTATAGACTATTTTTATTACCATTTCGTTCCTTATCAAAATAGCTGAACTGAACTGAACTTTATTTACATCTCAGATCACTACAAAGGTGATGTTAGAGGAAAATACAAATAATATTATGCATTGGTGGTCATGGCATCTCTGTGATGTTGTATTTATGCATGATGAAGAAAGAGAGGGGGAGAGGGGATATATTAATTTTGTATTCATTATACTTTTTGGAATATCATTTATAGTGGTTGAACAAGTTAAATCGAATCCGAAAAAGTTGGTGGGGACAGAAGTGCCATAACACAAAGGTTTAGTTCGTATCGCTGTGAGCAATTATCTTTGTAGTTCACAGCGGCACGCACTTCAGCAAATTACATACAATTATAACAGCTTTTGTGACAATAATTGAAATTCACTCGTCATTAATAACTTGAGAAGACATTGATAGTATTATTTCTATAATTCAGTAGCTCCGCCCAATAAAGTCGGAACATAGATGTGCTCATGGGGGGTATTGCAAATTTATTCATTCATTGGTTGAATAAAAGGCTTTTGGCCCGAATGGGTTCACGAGTAAATTTCAATTGACATGTAACGCTGACAGCAATGTGATTAAATGTATTTATAAGGCACGCGATACTGTGTAATAAGTTGCTGACTATGGACTTTTTATTCGTAGAGATAGTAAGTTATATCTTTCGTAAACCTGTATGTACAAGGAAGGCGGGTCAGAAACTTGTAATTTGCGTAGGCTGATCATTATATTATATGAATATAGGTAGGCGGAAGACCGCTCTTCCTTTAATGCCAAAACTTTGGTCGCACAGTCGACCACTATAATCACTTCTCTGCATTTTCCTCGAAACCTACCAGTCATATGCAGCCCCGTCACCTTCTACATTCAGGTAAACGTTGTTATCAATATAGTATATTGAGCCCGCGCATCAGAAAACAGACAGTCTGCATATGCGAAAACAGACGCGGATCAGCTGTGCAGTAACTGCACATCTGATCGGCGCCTTTGTTATCGAATAACAGACAGCACAACACCTCCCCTTACCAAATCCGAGAAGACCGCACAGGCTGGTTTGTGTCAGACATCGTCGGGACCCAGACTATTTGTTTTCCCAAGCAAAGGCTGGTTCAATATCAATCGGATATACATGAACATTATAATGTTTAAGTAATTTGCTACAGGGCTGAATATGTTTTCGAAGGTAGCACAATTGTGATCAGCATGGGATATTAAGTTTTAAACATACAATCTATCGAAATGACTTAATTAGTTTACCAACGTATATACCAAGCTTTTTTAGGGTTTGATCATCTGTACAAGAAAGCAATTTTTTATATTTGATCATATTTGGCCTTCGGTAATAATTCGGTGAAATAAATGTTTCTCTGTCGTCTTTGAAATGAGGGCATTCCAGTAAATAGTGAAATTCATCGCCTACCGTATTTAAGTTGCATAGTTTACACTTACGCTCTGCATGATTTGTGTCGTTCCATCGCCCTGTTTCGATTGGGAACTTGTGATTAGATGACCTAAAATATATCAGATTTAAGTACAAGTGTTTAGGCAGGATTTTAAAATATGATTCAAGTTCTATGCTGTCTTTTATATAACTGTAATTCTTTGCTTTTGAGGAACTGTCATCATCGGCAAGTTCTGATCTCCACGCTTGTAAGAAATGGTCTTTTAATGTATTAAAGACAAGAAATCTATCGAGTTTGTGTGCATTGTAGATTGGTGTAGCCATAGGTCATGTCTGCCAATGTCGCTTAAAATTTTTCGAACATTAATAATCCATTTTGATGTAATATTTTCTGGCGTTCTCAGTGCTTGGTATAGTATATATGAAAATTTAGTAAATTTTCCTAGAATAAGTCTGTTCCAAAAACCTAGTATTTTTGATTTTATTGTAATTTCGAGTGGGAAACGGCCTAACTCTGCGTATAAGATATATGAAGGGGTGTTACGTCTGCATTTAGTTATTCTTTTGAGAAAGTATGTATGAATGGTTTCAAGCATTTCTATGTTTTCAAATCCAAAGATTTCACAGCCATATGTTAGTATATGGACAATTGTTTGGTCGAAGAGTAATAATTGTAGATCAATTGGTAAATAAAGGTTGTTAATGCGACAGAACAATAGATGCATTGCCTTTCTGGCTTGTTCAACTATATGTTTACGAGCGTTTAAAAAACTTCTAGACTGAGAAAAGATTATTCCCAGGTATTTATACCTATCAGTTATTTCGATATCGTTGCCACCTAGACTAAATTTATACGAATCTGTTTTTTGTGCTCCGAATATTACAACTTTTGTCTTACTCATATTAACTGTAAGTTTCCAACGTTCGCAGTAACTATAGAATGCATCAAGCGAGTTTTGCAGATCCTGTTCATTGTTAGCAAGTAAAACCGTATCATCAGCGTAAAGCAGGACTGCCAGTTTGCTAAAATGCACTAATTCATCGTTGTCAACATCCAGCGGTATTCCATTAACTTGAGAATCTTCGAGAAAATTACCTAAATCGTTCAAGTACATCGAGAACAGTATGGGTGACAAGTTTTCACCTTGACGCACACCGGCATAGCTACAAAACAGTGGCGAATTTTTTTCCCATTACCGAAACACAAGATTTAATTCCACTGTACATATTAAAAATAATTCTAAATACTTTACCATTCACTTTATGTGCTAATATTTTCTGCCATAAGCCTACTCTCCAAACTGAGTCAAATGCAGATGAAAAATCCACGAAGCAACAAAACAATTTTTTCTTTTGTGACTTTAAAAGTTCAATCAAAGCATACATTGAGAAAATATGATCTAAAGTTGAATAGGTTTTCCTGAACCCAGCCTGATTTTCAGAAATACAGTCTTCTAAGTAGTCATTAAGTCTAGCGTTTAAAACAGAGGTAAATAATTAGCCTAAGCAGCTCAGTATCGTTATCGGTCTATAATTCTGTGGGTTCGAACGATCTCCTTTTTTATAAATTGGGCTTATCATTCCCGTCGACCATTGTTCCGGAAAACAGCCTGAATCAAGGACTAAGTTGAATAATTTCACATAGATTGTAATAAATGTATATTTAGTAGTTTTTATATGTTCGTTCAAAATTCTGTCAATACCCGATGCTTTTCCGTTATTCAGACGGTCAATGCAACGGGACACTTCTTCATACGTTATTTCTTTATTCAAATTTTCGTCACTAGAATGTAGGTAATCAAAGTCAGATAAATCGGCGTTCTCAAGATCCACAGAATTCAGATCTCTAAAATATTCGTAAAATTCGTGCAGACTCGGACTGTTCGAGTTACTACGATGTTTTAAACTATTTAAAAAATTCCAATATTGTTTTGGCTTTTTAGACTGTAAATTTCTAAGTTTGTTTTCGTTCTGTTTTCTATACTTGGAAATAAATTTATTCATCGTTTTCTTATAACTTTTACTTGCTTCTTTAAGACGATGCATATTAATGGAAGACTGACAGGAGTTATAGTACTTTTTTGCGGCATGGTATTTCTTACGTGCTGATCTACATAGTGGCCCAAACCAAGGTTTTTTCTGACATAACTTCTTTTTATTATGCATAGGAAAAGTTCGGTTGCTCGCATCCGAAAACAATTTAGCAATACTTTCCGTTGCTCGATTTACTCGGTCCTCAGCGGAAGAAGTCGAAGCTAAGATGGACGAAACTGATTTAAGTTCCTCAGTATCTATGTTTTCGCAGAATATGTTTGAATAGGAGTCATCCCATTTTGGGCGCGAAAAATTACCCGTAACATGATTGTCTTCGTTCGTAGCTGAGTTACTGGGAGCAAATGCATGGCTCAAAATACTGTGCCCATCGCTGTAAATTGTGTCGGTTTCAAAAATTGAAAATTGGTCAATTAGTCTTAGAGCATCAATAGTACCTAGTGTATAGTCTATGACAGAAGTCTTTCTGAATGTAAATTGCCCTATTAGCCTATCTTTATCAAGCCTGCCATTGCAAATGAACAAGTTGTGGTTTTTACATAAATCTATTAGCTTATACCCATGATTATTTGAGTGGGTGTCCATAGATTTCCTATCTCTCAAAATGTTATAATCTGATAACCTATCAATAGCTGAAAAGAAGTTTATAGCATCCGTGTCAAAATCGAATAAGTCCGCCAAAAACATGTCACATTCAGTGTAGTCCTCTATTGTCGACGTGCGGCCATTAAAGTCACCTGATAATAACACATACTTATGGGTGTTGCAAAAAGATGTTATCTCGTTTTCAAACTGTGAAAATTCATCATCATTGTAAAAATTTGATCCTTCTGGGAGAATGTAGACAGCACCTAATATTACATTTTCATCCAAATTAAATAAGTGTTTGCTCAATTCAATCCACAAAACATAATCTGAATCCGTGTCAATTTTGGAAATATAATTTACTAATTTTTCATCAAAATATACAGAGATACCCCCAGATCTTCTGATATAATTTTGTTTTCGAGGCTGATCATAGCAACAATAACCAGGAAACGAGATAATATCGGTTGCATCAATTTTTGATTCTGAAAAGCACACTAAATCATAGTTTTTCACAAAATCAATAAACTCGGGATACTCCGCACGCCTTTTAAGACCACACACATTTAAACTGGCAAATTTAAAAGAACATTTTTTATCGTTATATTGGCACTTTTGTCTGACCGGTATCTGATTCGAATGATATTCTGTCCCCTGTATGGCCTATTTTGTACCGCCTGCTGGGGGCTGGGGTTCTTTAGAGGTAACATTCGTTTTATCTATAGAAGAATTCGTATCAGGTCTCCTAGCTTGGGATCTCGATCTGCTTTTCGATCTGCTTTTCGACTTTGAAGTCGGTCTGCCGGGAGCAGCAGGCCGACCCCGACCTTCCGACTTGTTAGAAGCTTGCACTGGGGTTTTAAATAAGGTATCTGTCACAGCGCTTGTTTCGCTGCTCACAGGTCCCGCATCCGCGGAACTAACAGGAGCTGCGGTTGTCTCTGAAACTGGGGGCTGGGTTAATACTTCCGACTCGTCGTGAGCCGGAGCTTGTGACGATCCATCTTCCTCCGATATTGTAACGTTCTCGTTTGTGACCTCGGTATTGGCATTACCACTATTCAACACAACACGACCACTGGGTAACGGTATTTCCGCAGCACGTGGGGTAGACTGACGAACATTGAATCGACCAGCTTCGACTTTCGACCTGTATAATTCTTGACTAGGGTGATTCAGATCGATTCTGCTTCCTCCAAGAATAGTGTCCCATTCGGGGAAAAGGTCAGCTACCACGCGACCATTCACAATTAGCTTGGCTGGGTACACTATGGATATTTTGGCGAAGGGGTTTTGCTGTTTGATACGTTTATACTCCGGCCACAGAGTTTGACGCGCCCTAGAGATCTCGAGCGGATAATCGCGTGACACACTGAACCCCGTATCTTTTAGATTAAGGCCCTGTTTAATAATGTTTTCAGTCAGCTGGTAGTCCTTAAAGGCTACAATTATGGGTCGCCGTTTACCTCCGCCTACGTAGCGGCCTAATCTGTGGATCCTGTTAATCGCAGTCGCGTCAACGTCCATGTCGAAATTATCCTTAATGAAATTGCTGATGAGTCTAGTACAGTTTTCATTACGGGATTCAGCAAGACCATGGAAAATCAAATTGTTTCTACGGCTTCTGGCTTCAATGTCAATGGACCTGTATTCAAGGAGCCGGATACGGTCCTCATGGCTTCTTACAACGTTTTCAATTTTGGCCACATTTTTATTTGCATTCACAAGTTCATCTAACGTATTGGTGATGTCCCGAAACCGGTTTTCATATAGACAGACTTTGTTTAAGATAAGAGTTACTCTGTCATCCATAGGGAGGTCACGCATGGCTAGGAAGTCAATATCTGGGTTCTCGTTATCATTTTCGACCTGAGAATATCTCGAGCCCCCGCCACTAGAACTATTGAGCTTTCGCTTTTTCTGGCGTCGTAATAATAAAGACGGCGACTTATCTGAAATGTCCTCCTCCGTTTCAGAATTCGAAGACACGTCATCATCCTTCTCCTCGAGGCACGAAAACCTATTACCGTCACTGCGCCAGGCCATTAGGCCTAATGGGCCCGCCATTCCGCCGCGAAAATAACCTCGCCGTACACCAGAACCTCTCCCTCTGGTTGCATATGCCATTATTAGACACTATTAGCTAAAATGTCCAGCAAAATTCAATTTTCACAGAGAAGTCCAAAAACTGCCACCTCACACAACCGGAAGTTGCTCAAACATATCTAGCTGGCACCCGACATAATGATGGGTCGTGGTATACTATTCCCGTATCAAACAGACAAACCTTGGCACAAATAAGACATGCTGTTGTGTTTAAAAAATATTTTGCTGAATACATTGTCATTTTGGTGTTTTCTTCAAACTGTGTCAGTTCCTGGTCGTTTCTAACCATCAGGAAAACATGTCCGTGTAATGTATACCCCCTTGAACCCCACTTTTATATAGCAAAACTGGGGTATGCAGGGGTATACCTATTTTTTCTTACTTTTGCTCCGAAACATGGATTGTGGGTACTCGTTAGAACCGCCTCGAATACAAACGCGCTAAGCGCGCATCGAAATTTAAAACCAAAATTAAAGTGATAGAGTAACTTTGGTAAACTCAACGAGCCTCAGCAACGAGCTGTGCGTGGCTGAATAAAAAAAGCCCAATAGCTGCCCTATAAACTATTACGTCAACCCCCATCGGAGGAAGTTAGGATCCTTGAAAGAAGATAGAGGGTCAGCTTTGGGAATCTTACAATTGAAAGTATGTTTGAAATTATTTTGGTGCATGTAAGTTAAGTTGGATTGTATTAATGCCATTACCACAAAATTATATGTAAACAAAACATATATACATTGTATGAATAAAAAGCATTTTGTTTGAAAGTCTTTCACTCTCATGTGGTGGTATAATACTCATGAGCGTTTGATTTTCAACAAATGAACTGTGGTTAAACTACAATGGGATTCAATTCTTGTTTGGTCGAATACGGTTAAACTATAGTGAATTATTTCCCATATAATTCAAATATACAAATATGTGAAGTGGTCGGGACCAAAGAAATCGTTTCCAACGTTCATATTGAATAGAAACAACAATGTCATATACAACTGGTGTGTCAAGCAGAAGATCTGCCAGTATCTTATTATTATATATCTGTTATAATTATTGACATGGTCTGGATTTGCCATGTATATTATCAGACATTACTTAGAACTAGCACTCAAATCAATACACTTGGAATATTGATCTTCGCTATGCCATCAGAATAAGCACTCGCATCGAAGTTGGTTAAGTAAATGAGTCCCGCCAACGCAGGATATCTGAACCCAAGATTGGAACTAGCCTCTTCATCACCTGAGGATGCTAGCTAGAATCGTATTTAAGTGCTTAAAATAAATTTGTTTCGTAACAACGCATCCGTGCACGGATCTAGTCATGCAAGCGCAAAGTCCAATCCGCGCATTGTCCCGCATTGTGCACAAATACCCAAAAAAAAAGGCGTGACTCATTTTATATAGGCACTATTTTGAGATACTGAGACTTTCACTTTATAGGTAAGGGGACATCGATGAATAATTTAGCCTAACATAGACGCACTGACATCGCCCAACGGTTCTGCCGCAACGTCCGGTGGTTGGGTCGCGGCTTCAGCCTCTTCCTCATCAATGTACCCCTCTTCCACAGCATTCTGGAACATTGACAGAATAGCATCCATGGATATGATACAAAACTTTTCCTGATCGTCCACAACTTTGGCATAAACTTTACTATCTATAGACCAAAACTTCTTGACGTGTTTTGATTTTCTTAGGCGAATCAACTGATTGACGAATTTTTGGTTTTCTGGGGTGAAATCCTCCGACCTATAGACATTGGAAATATTGAACCTCAAGAACTGGCTCAAAAATCAAATAATGACCTGACGGTTGTTTTTCCAGTTTACTTTACCTAGTGGGTGGCACCCATCGATGTCGTTCGTTGTAAACGACTCATCAGCATCCACTCGCACGCAACTTGTCAAATTTTCAATTCTGAGTTTCTAGCCCAGATATGAACTCTTCTTGACTCAAAATACGCATATGGGATATAGATGACACCACTCTACAATTCCGTACGAAATTCAATGTCCACAGCTGTCGAAAAACGAATAATTTTGATAAAGTTCGCCCACGATATAAACGCGACTGCTTTAGTCTGCCATTGTATCCGGGGTTCTAATCCTATCCGGGGTTCTAATCTAATGTATGTTTTCATATTTGTATTTAAGTTCGGTTAACTGCGTGGCCGCCCATTGGAAAATAGCTGCTCACTCGGCTTACGATATGTTTTCTAAGTATAAGTATACTTAATTGTCAATTAAGTTTGTCACTCCTCGGTTTTTGGAGTGGGAATATTTTTCCGACTGTGCTTTTTCCTGATCATTGCCTACTTGTACCTTTCAATAATGAAAATTAAAACGAGGCCTAGTATAAATAGAAAGAAAGAGGACCATCAAGTGATCAAAGGCCCAACGGAATATACATACTTGTAAATAAAATTATTTGGAATGGATAAATCAAAGAACAAGAAGTACATGTATGACTGCATAATTGATTAAAGAAAAAAAATGTCTCTGGTAAATTATATATACTGAGTACCACAGCCAACGCAACTTGAATTTGTTCAAAACAATTCACTTGATTCAAATCTTGGACGATCGTCCGATGAGTGTATGGCAATTCCCATGTTGAAACCCACGGCTCAACGCCAGAAATTGTCATTGATTTTCAGTACCCGAAAAATGCGTGTTTTTATGCGTTCAACGTCACTTGGTCACATGGTCGACGTCAATGCAGATGTCAACCATATGCTTTATTTTGTGTTGGCAACCTAGCCTTATTGAATAAAGTGTATTGCAGCTATGGAAAAGTCGTTTTTCACTGTGTTTCGTTGCTTTGGAATAGGGCGTTTGCACAGTTTAGCAAGAAATTCATTAAAATCGCTGATTTCCTTCATTTTTCAAAATGTTTTACGCAATTGTAGGCGAACGAAAAAAGTCAGACGGCTGATTTTTACAGATCGTCTTTGAAAATGGTTAGACTACATCTATTCAGAATTTCGGACGAATCGACTGAAACCACAAAAAATATTAAAAATTTAATGACGAGTTGCGTTGGCTGTGGAACTCAGTATATAATTTGGCTATAAATTACTTGATGGTTCGGTAATGGAGCATTTTCGATAAAGTAAACTCAGCTGTATGCTGTAACGATCAAATCTTTTAATCCTGACAGAACGTTCAGTCGATAGATAGAGCACATTTTGCACTTTTTGACCATTTCTGAACATTTTTTTTTATTTTTAAGTGCCAGCCCACACGACGAACAAAATGATCCTTGGCATACAATATCTCTGGATGATACTTCATAATTATTTCATAATAAGAAATTGTTCTTCACGTGGGCCGGTAGTTGAAAATGATGCTGAATGGTGAAAAATAGACCCAAAATTGCAAAAAGTGATACGAGGGTGGGTCAGAAAGTTCTGTCATAGGTGTTATAACTTTGTTACTAGACATGATAGATTGCTGTATTATACCTTGATTGAAAGGGCTACATTTCATCTTTATAATGATGCAAAAATAATGCCCGAAAGAAATAAATACTTCGAAATAGACGCCTTGAAAGACACCTGGGGTAAAACCAATGGCACGTTTTCTAGAATTTGTGAATATTATGGTGTTCGTTTTATGTGTCATACCTTCATAACTATTGATCAAATTTTCTCCAATTTTACAGTGATAAATTATAGCATATTTAGAAAAGCAATGTGACAAAAGTTACCGTTATCGATGCTATGCTGACTTTATAATAAAGCAATATACATGACGTCATTAAAATAAATACCCCTATAGCATTTCTGGCACCGCTGAACCATTATACTTGCTTGCATTTTAATGAGTTTACTACAGGGCACACTAGGATGAAACAATATAATCGTTAAATGCATTTTAAGGTCCCTGGTCTGCGTGTAGATGTCAATAAATGCCCTTTGAATTTAAACTGTAATTTAATATATGAACAACAAGCCAATTTTAATATTTCATTTTGCAATAACTCAATTAAATTTAAATGAATAATTTTGATTTTTGCAGGATATATTCATCTGTGTTTGAAAAGTATATTGCCTGGATTATTTTTTTCGAAATCGTTTTTCTTTAAATAATATTCACAAATTCAAGAAAAAGTGCCTGGCCCATTGGTTTTAGCCCAGGTGTCTTTCAAGGCGTCTATTTCGAAGTATTTATTTCTTTCGTGCATTCTTTTGGCATCATTATAAAGAAGAAATGTAGTCCTTTCAATCAAGGTATAATACAACAACCTATCATGTCTATTAACAAAGTTATAACAGCTATGACAGAACTTTCTGACCCACCCTCGTATTTCTATGCTTTTCGGAGCGTTGCCATGGCAACATGTGTAATCTGAATGTGATAGTTGTGCTAGAGTTTATAAGCAGGGACATATACCTGCTATTTGCAATACTTTTCTCCTCAAACTTCCAAAATTCAATTTTTTTACAACACATGAGGCCGAAATCAGGCCTTCAATCCCCTAGGCCTTTCAGTCGCGGTCGAAAACATATGTTTGAAAAAAGGCGTAATTTGACTCGGAGAATAGCCGACAATCATAAAATTCTGTGTTTTGTCAGAGAAATCGTCAACAAACACGATGGATATGCTTTAAATTTTTGACACACTGTTTTGTGATTTGAACGATATTCTGTGGCGAGAGTCATCTACAAGCCCTGCTCAACATGTGTTTGTATGTTTTTTGTTCGTTCATTTAATCCTGAGATAGTGCTGACACAGTTAATGATCAACTTTGTTTGTCACTTAAATTTTCCTCAGCCCCATAATTTCGCTGCCCGGTTTTACCGAACCTGATCGAAAACCAAGAAAACAGGTCTACCAGCAACAATGCTTGTTTGCAACATACGTTACCCGAACTGTTCATTGAAAAGTAATGTGTCCATTTTCAGGACCTTCATGCTACACAGGCCCTCAGATGCAACCAGGGCCCAGCAGGCACCTGACGTCTGTTTGACGTCAGATATTGGTTATATTTTGGTCGCGACGTCATATAACCAATTTCCAACGTCTATCAGACGTCATTTCCTGACGTCTTTTGGACGTCTGGATTGGACGTTGTTTTGACGTCAAACTAGTTCGTCAGTTAGACGTCGTAATCAAGACGTGATTTAGACCTTGTGTTTTTCATACTTCTGACCATGTGTGGTGTGCAAATTAATGAAACTTCACTTTGGGTAAAAATCAGATCATTCGTTTCGTGTGTTTCTTTTGCTTTCTTCCTTTCTTTTTTTTCTATGTTACTTCCAGCAGACATTTGACGTCATAATAACGTTGGAGTTAGGTTGATTTTGAAAGTTTGTTTGTTGTCAAAACTAGACGTCAATCTGACGTGCTAAAGCCAACGTCGGTTTAACGTCTGAAAGCTGACGTCAATCTGACGTCCTAAAAACGACGTTTGAATTCATGTCATATAAATAGTTTAAGGTGTATATTTTTTCGCATTTTTGAATAACAGTGGATTCAGAAGAGCAGTGATGCACTTTTGATAGTCCCTTTCACTCCTTTGATAGAGTTGTTCGGAACATACAAAATGTTCAAGATATTAATTCAGCCTGATGTTGGTACATCTTATTTAAGCAAAATTTTATTGCTTTATGGTGCTAAAACCAATAAGACATTAGTGTGAGAAATAAGATTATTCTGAACAATGGTGAAATAAATAATAAAATATACAAATTTTATTTTCATCTTAATTGAAAGTTTGATAATTTAGTGAAAGACTTTATTTTGATTAATAGATAATCATTTTTTTCTACATTAATTAAGCATGAGGGCGAAATATGGGATTTCCCATACGAGACTCAGATATGACTTTTAAGTGGCAAGGTTGAAATTATTATTTGAATTTGATATTATATAGAGGATCTTACACGAGTGGTCATTTCATATGAAATTTATTAAACGAGCCTTCAGCGAGTTTAATAAATTTCATATGAAATGACCACGAGTGTAAGATTCGTTTTATCATATGACTTCTAAAATAGGATTTTATCGATTTCGAAGAGGACATATTTTCAATGAAAATTTACATTGTTGTTACGGACGTCGTCAATGACGTTACGTATTCCCGCAAAAGTGTTATTACACGTGTGGTCATACGATTTTTATGACATGACGTTATCCACTAGAAAACAGCGACGTCATATGATAATACATAATATGTGTAATAAATTATGTCAGTTTAAGGGCAGCTAACTCTGTCGACATATATGAAAAACACGTCCCCAGCAGGTATCTGACTTCAACTTGACATCGGATATTGGTTGTATTTTGGTCACGACGTCATACAACCAATAACCAACGTCCACCTGACGTCCAGTCCTGACGTCAGTGGACGTATTGATATGACGTCGAAATGACGCCGGATTCAAACGTAAGTCTAACGTCATATGTCGACAGAGTTAGCTGCCCTTGAACTGACATAATTTCTTGCGCAAATGTAACAACATCAAATTCAAATAATAATTTCAACATTGCCACTTTTAAAAAAGCCATATCTAGGTCTCGTATCGGAAAGCACCATGCTTAATTAATTTAGAAAAAAATAATTATTTGTTTATCAAAATAAAGTCTTTCACTAAATTATTAAACCTTCTATTAAGACGAAAATGAAATTTGTATATTTTAATACTTATTTCACCATTTTGAATTATTGATTGTTCACAATAGTCTTATTATTTACACTAATGTCTTATTTGTTTTAGCACCATATAACAATAAAATTTGACATGAATAAGATATACCAACATCAGAGTGATTTAACATCTTAAACATTTTGTATATCCCGAATACAAAATGTATATCCAAGTACTGGTTAAGGTGGACCCAGGAACGGTGTCAAACGAAAACCAAAAACATAAAAAAATCAACCTAGTACTGGTTTATACCCAGGAACGGTATTACAAAAAGCAAACCCCGGTTTGAGCCTTCGGGTGCTCGCCGGAAAAAAGCAACCGCCAAGTACTGGTTCTACCCAGGAAAGGTAACTACAAGCAACCCCTAGTACTGGTTGGTTCCCAGGAAGAAAAACAACCGAATAACTCTATCAAAGGAGTGAAAGGGAATAACAATAGTGCATCACCGCACTACTGAATCCACTTCAGGATTTCAGAATGTTAATTAAACTGCGAACAAACATTCACGATATCGGTTTTAGCATGTCAGATTGACGTCTGTTTTTGACGCCAAACAAACTTTCAAAATCAACCTAACCCCAACGTCATTTTGACGTCATATTTGAGACATCAAACCAACGTTGTTTTTCTTACGTCGGAATGACGTCTGTTTTTGACGTCAGAATGACGTCTGTTTTTGACGTCAAACAAACTTTCAAAATCAACCTAAATCCAACGTCATTATGACGTCGGAGTCTGACGTCTATCTGACGTCCAACTGACGTCAAATGTCTGCTGGGGAACAGTACCGTCACCTTATCCTGTCACCTGATTTACAACACTTGCGTGAAGACTTCACGAGGTTTTACGTTTTGGGAAAAAATAACAGGAGAACACGAGCTGAAAATCAGAATTATAGTTTACTGATCAAACGCCAAATTGAAAATACCACACCAGTAGGGTTGGGGCTTGACAGGAGGGGATAAGTTCCGAGCTATTTTATGATGTAAAATCATCTAGAAAGCATGAGGTTTACATTATCACACAATACACAATTATTAACATCGGCTGAGAAAGTGTCATTTTTGCTGGAAACTACGTGATGCTATATACATTTTATGCTTTCATCGCAAAACACACTAGGTATATTTTAATGCACTAGTCATTTCAACCACGAGGGAGATAGCCGTGGAAATGAGTGGGTCTTTGACCAAAGTTTTGCAACGGTAGTGCGGGGGAGATACCCGGGGGTTGCTTTATATAGGCAAAAAGTGCCGTGAAATGAAAAGATAGCAGGCTGCGGGGGAATACAGCCGCGGTTTTACAAACGAGCAGTCCCCACAGAGTGGCGCTTTTAGCGGGGAAGTGCCGGACCAAAAGTCTAAACCCCCTCTATTTCCCGGATCGAGTTAGGGGCCGTGGTTACAAATGACCAGTACATAAATCGAGAGCCAATTAAATGAATGCTTAAAACGTGTGTTTACAATTTTGTTAAAAAGTCCGGTCTGAAGACTAGGTCCCTTGAACTTACATGTAACATGTTAGACACAGCCTAGACACCTACACGTTTTTTTTTTCAGTATAGAAGCCTGCCAATGTATTACATATCTTCGTGTTTAACCAATTGTTTCGTATACAAATTATCATTATCTTAGCAAAACGAAAACACTCCAATGTTATATACATATAGATTTTCTTAAGTTGTAAAAATTGAAAATTCTATCTTTTTTATCTATTTTTAATATTTTTGCTCAAAACATACATTCTGGGTACACGTTAAAGCCGCCTTGCCGGGGCGGCTCTGACGAGTACCAACAATGTCTATATTTTGGATCAAAAATAAGAAAATTAGGTATAACCCTGCAAACCCTAGTGTTTTTTATATATATATATATATATATATATATATATATATATATATATATATATATATATATATATATATAAAGGGGGTATACATTGCACGGACATGTTTACCTAATGATTTTTTTATTGGAACAGACATGGTCAGCAAATGATCATACATTGATTACAAAAGAGCAATTTGTGTGTTATCTGTGTGGCGAAAACAAAGACGCTGATCAGCTATGCAGTTACTGCACATCTGATCTGTGTCTTTGTTTTCGTATATGCAGATTGTTAGTTTTCTGATGCTGTGGCTCATATATAAAAATAGTAAACATCAGCAGTCAAAACTTCGAGTAGACAAATGTGCAGTATGTTTAACAATACTATGTCAATTCAGTTGGCACAGGGAACTGTAGGTAAAAGGATAGGTACAATAATAGCCGTGAAACTTTCCAGTAGATTGGGACATCACCATACAATCTCGATTGCCATCACCATTCGGCTGACCATTGTTCCACGGTATCCCCTGTACCGGTGAACCATTCAGCCACTTAAACTTCCCTTCCACTGACTTGTCGTCTCCACCAACCCATATGTACTCGTTCGGAATTGACGTGCCAGCTGAAATAGATACAAATATAACATTTGATATTAAATATTTTATAATGCAAATATTTTGACCGTGCCGTTTGACCTTACGTGACAAAATTTTGTAAACACTAAACTTATTTTTCCAGTGTCAAGTGCATGGTCATATATCGTTTACCATAAAAGGGAAAACTGATTGAAAACAAACTAATTTAAGCAGGCCGATCAACAGAGTCAGAGGTCAACCGGCGCGGTTACAGTATTACACTATACTACTCATACTAGGGCTTTTGCGCCAATATTTCAGAAAAGGTCAAATGAATATTTGAGCGATAAAATGATTATATAGCATGTTACATATTACTCTCTCTCTCTCTCTCTCTCTCTCTCTCTCTGACGCGGATTGCAATTTAAAATACGAGTACGTATATGTCTGTACAGTAAAAATACATACCCACAGCCTTTTGGATGTATGCAATTTTCTCAGGTGTATCAAGTACAATGAGATCACCGCCCTCAGAAGCACATTGTAACCTGGCAGAACTCCAGCTTAGCATCTTTGTTTCAATCCTCCAGCAAAGATTTAGGTTTGCATTGTATATGTAAGGCGAAGGGCACTCTGATAGTTCGTCCGATTATAAATACAATATAATCATGGTTAATTACGTATGAGTTTCATAATGACGGGAGATAGTATTGGCAACATTGCCCACTTTCGAGTCAAATGAACCCACATCGGTGGCATTTTATGGTTTATAGGTGGGATATATTTTCTACAAAGTTTTAAATGCAATTGCATATGATAATAATAATCTATTACTTATTTCAACGGGCAACGTTATCCCAGGTGCCAGATAAAATACGATGTACTGATTATCTGTTCGTGGGACAAATTGCAAAGATTTACTACCATGCAAAATAAATATATTATTCCATTAATTAAATGGATATATACATTGTAGTATAGTTTAGTCATCAATGATACATACTCTTACGAATATGAAAATTCGTAACTAAGAAATGATGCATAGCTTGAAAAAATCCCACGTCCCAGATGGGATTCGAACCCGGACCGCCGGGGTAGAAATCCAATGCTCTAACCACTGAGCCAAAGAGTCGACTCCCTGACGCAGTATGTCAGAGATTGTACATATGTGATACATTGTATCGAACATCGAATAGCTGTGCTATTTATAGAAGCTACGCATCATTGAGAACCTCGAATGAATGAGTGGTGCGATGGGACATAACACACCCCCATTTCGAGGAAGTAATCATTTATGATTACGAGAATGTCATTATAATGACTAAATGACTCAAATGGTCCATTTCCGACGAGCCCCCATCTTACGAATATGAAAATTCGTAACTAAGAAATGATGCATAGCTTGAAAAAATCCCACGTCCCAGATGGGATTCGAACCCGGACCGCCGGGGTAGAAATCCAATGCTCTAACCACTGAGCCAAAGAGTCGACTCCCTGACGCAGTATGTCAGAGATTGTACATTGTACATATGTGATACATTGTATCGAACATCGAATAGCTGTGCTATTTATAGAAGCTACGCATCATTGATAACCTCGAATGAATGAGTGGTGCGATGGGACATAACAATACCGTGTTTTTAGCTCACCTGAGCCGAAGGCTCACAGGTGAGCTTATAGTATAGTGGTCGAGCCGTCGTCCGTGCGTCGTCGTCCGTCGTCCGTCGTCGTCGTAAAAAGCGACTTAAAAGCTTTAAAGCTGCCAAGCCGAATCTTTTCATATTTCACATATAGCATCTACAGGTGGGGAAAAAGAACATTTGTGTTTTTATTTCGATCGGATAAGAACTCTGGTTGCTATGGCAACTTGAAGTTTCAATTGACTTGTATGGAGAAAAGTGGAAATTGGCATTTTCCGTTGTCAGGCTGGGGATATTTGAATTTTGTTTTTACATGTTTACATGTTTATTGAGTAGTCCTTCACGTTTAAGGCATCTTTTGTAAAAAGCCGTATGGGGGATGAAGCTGAAATTTAGCATACATGCTTATGACATTAGCCTGTACAAAGTTTGTGTTTTTTATTGTCTTTGTCCAACTACTTTGGTTGCTATTGAAGTTTCCATTGACTTATAAGGCAAAAAGTGGAAATCTGCAATTTTTTGAAAACTATTGCAGCCTGAGACCTGAAAAGTGGTAGATGCAAACAACTAATAGAGTAGATGAAGGTATGTAATTAATTTAGGTCAAGGTCAATTTTGGAAACATAGGCAAACATGGAAACATGGGAAAAAGTGACAACTAGGTCTCAGGTAAGCGTTTACAGGACCAATGATCCTATGGTAACTATTGCAGCCATAGACTTGAAACATAACCAAGATGGCCGTCATACCCATTTAGGTAAAAAGAATAAAATAGAAAAAAATCACTTTGTCAAGTGACTGTACTTATTGACTCTCAGGTGAGCGATCGTTGCCCTTGGGCTACTTGTTTTTTAATCGATTCTTTGGTTCAAGAGAAGAAGATTTTCGAAGGGTGTTTACAATATATGGGCATGGCGGCCATCTTGGTCACATGACCAGGATTTTTAAACATACATAATTTCCCAGTCCCTATAGATGTTTCATATAATATGGTTTCAGAGGAGAAGAGGTTTGAATATTATGATAATAAACATGTATATTGCCCCGGTCGGGTGCAGATGAACCTCTGTGGTCCAATTGTTTTCTGAATCTTGATATTCAGTCATACTGCCCAATTCCTGCAAGATATTTCCTTTAAATGACAATTTAATAGTTTTCCCCATTCAAATACATAGGCGACCTTGATGCAAATGAAATATGTCAAGGGCATCACAGGGTCATGATTTATATATACACTGTAGTACATTTTTAGCCATCAATGCTTTATGCCAAGTTTCATGGAAAGGACATCTATGGATAAGCTGAGAAAAGTCCCTAAAACCCTTAAATCGAGGGTTCAATTTTTAAAACACGTAATTTTAACAAAATTTTAAACTATAATATTGGGCATATATGATAGTTATTGTGCAAAAGCAGATTTGGAAGCGTTCCGAACTGCCAGCAGGTAGAGATAACTTGATATTTTGTACCTCCCAGAATATTAAGACTTTCTTAAACTGCTTATATTCATGGAGCAAAAAAATTGTTTCCTATGTATTTGACTGCAAGTTTTTGCTGTAAACCGAAGCAAAATGGATGTTGACGATGTTAACCAGTTTTGATTTTGTTCTGTTTGTGCATGCGCATGTTTGGAACATGTTTTACGGTCATTCTGATTCCAATCACGCTTAAGTGCTTATGTTCAACGGTTCGGTGAACATCGTTCACCCCCTAGGCCCAGCTTCTCGCTTACATATATTGTGTAAACATATAGGGTATCTTCAGTTAAAAGGCTTTGTTGGGTCTAGGGGCGGAACATACTTTTAAACTAAAAATAGTAATGGTCTCCAATTCTTAATTTTTGGTGGAAACTGAATGACCTTAAAACGTGTTCAAGTCATGCGCAATAACAATAAAACCAAAACCGGTTAATAATGACAACATACATTTTTCTTTGGTTTGCTGCAAAAGTTACAGTCAAATACCTAGGAAACTATATTTTTGCTCCATGAACATAAGCATTGTAAGAAATCTTTAATATTTGCGAAGGTACAAAAACCTACAGTTATCTCTACCTGTTGGCATTTGGGAACACTGCCAAACCTTTTTTCACACAATTTACATATATACCCAATCATACATTTCGAAATTTGACCCATCGATTTTAGGCTTTTAGGGACTTTTTTCACATCTTATCCATAGATGTCCTTGGATGTATTTAATGTTTGGAGTTGTCTTGTCCACAGCTGATAAAATCACATATCATTAGAAATGCTTTTGCAATCCTGATAATCAGCTACACATAAACATGTGTATCTATATAATTATTTGTATTCATTTATTCATCATGCAATGTTTCCATCCCAGAGACTGCACACAGGTATCTACTGACATATTGGCACTCTTGACTTAATTCTGTTAGAATTTACCCTATTTTTGAAGTCCAATCAGCCACGTAGGAAGATGTGTCACTACTGACAAAGTTACAAGAACATGTACATGTCACTATAGACACTTCAAACTTAGTTTGTTGCAGTTTTTCCAGGTCAAACCAACAATGCAGGAACAAGATTCACTATTGACCAGGTTACACAAACCAGAGGACCAATGGTCCTGTAAACGCTCACCTGAGATCTGTTGTATATAACAGTACGCATGTTTGAATATTTTTTCATAATAATAAATATCCTGTTCATTTGCCAATTTCCTGCAAATCTTTCCCTTCAACTGACATTTTAACAGTTTTACCCATTCAAAGGCATAGGCGACCTATGTTGACCTTTGTTGTTAAATAGGTCAAGGTCTTGTCGTAAAATAGGTTAAGGTCACCACAGGGTCATGATTAATATATACATTGTAGTACTTGAGTCATCAATACTTCATGCCAAGTTTCATTGAAATCGGTCCACTGGTTCCAGAGAAGAAGATTTTTGAAGGGATTTTACCATATATGGGCATGGCAGCCATCTTGGTCATGTAACCTGGAATATTTATATAAAGATTGGTTCCCCCATCCTATAGACGCTTCACATAAAATTTGGTTTTGATTGGCCAAGTAGTTTTATAGAAGAAGATGTTTGAATATCATACTAATATACATGTATATTGCCCCGGGGTGGGGGCAGATGAGCCCCTTGGGTGCAATTATTTTCAGAATCATTGATATTCAGTCCTACTGCCTATTTACTGCAAAATTTTCCCTTTAAATGACATTTTAACAGTTTCCCCATTCAAATGCATAGGTGACTTATGTTGACCTTGCCGTAAAATAGCTCAAGGTCACCACAGGGTCATGATTTATATATACATTGTAGTACTTTAGCAATCAATGCTCCATGCCAAGTTTCGTTGTAATCAGTCCACTGGTTTTGGAAAAGAAGATTTTTTTAATGATTTTACCATATAATGGGCATTGCGGCCATGTTGGTCATGTGAACTAGATTTCTTATATATACATTGGTTCCCCCTTCCTATAGATGCTTCATATAAAATTTGGCTTTGATTGGCCAAGCGGTTTCAGCGAAGAAGATCTTTGAAAATGGTGGACGACGGACGGATGACGGACGGCCGCCGGGTGCCTGCCTATCCTAAAAGCTCACCTGTGAGCCTTCGGCTCAGGTGAGCTAAAAAGCATGTGCCATTATGTACTGCTGACTTACAATTGTACCATTTTCCCGGTCCACCCAGTCACAATGTAACCATTGCCAAGTTACACTGACTAAGTTACAAAACAAGAATGTGTCACTAGTGACAAAATTGTACCCATGACTTACTTTTGTCGCAGTTTTCCCTAGTCCAACGACCTATCCAAAAACAAGTGTCATTATTGGCTAATTTATAGAACAAGCATGTGTCATTGGTGACAAAATTGTACGTCTAACTTATTTTTGTCGCAGTTTTCCCCAGTCCAACCAGCTCCGCTGTGACAAGTGTCACTATTGACCAAGTTATACAAACAAGCATGTGTCACTATTGACCAAAGTATACAAACAAGCATGTGTCAATATTGACCAAGTTATACAAACAAGCATGTGTCACTATTGACCTAGTTATACAAACAAGCATGTGTTTCTATTGATCAAGTTATACAAACAAGCATGTGTTACTATTGACCAAGTTATACAAACAAGCATGTGTCACTATTGACCAACTTACAAATCCAAACTTAATCACTGATACTCTTTTACATTTTCCCAGCCCTACCAGTTACGATGGAACAATTATCACCAATGACCAAGTTACATGAAAAAGAATGTGTCATTATTGACAAGACTGAACTCCAGACATATTTTGTCGCAGTTTTTCCCGGTCCAACTATTTACGTAAGAACAAGTGTCACCAATGACCAAGTTACATGAAAAAGCATGTGTCACTATTGAAAAAATTGAACTCCAGACATACTGTCGTCGTAGTTTTACCCAGTCCAACCCGCTACACAGGAACAGGTGTCGCTAATGACCAAGTTACAGGAACAATCATTTTCGCTATTGACAAAGTTGCACTCCTGACTTACTTGTGTTGCAATTTTTCCCAGAGTAACCAGCTGTGCAGGCACAAGTGTAACTATTGACACCATCTGAGCATCTTCCACCATTCTTACAAGGATTAGGGTCACAATCATTGATATCTGAAACAATGTACAATAACTAGCTAATAAAGCAATTTATAGCATTATAATTGTGATTTTCTATGACTGTAAAGTACTGAAGTTTTGAGATAAACGGAAAAATGCCTCTTTTTGCAATCGAACAGTCTATGGACAAGACTTTATAGACCTATCAAACTGAATGAAATCTTTTCTAATATAATTTAAGTACAAAAAAGGAAAATAAGAGCTGTCGCAGGCCAGCGTAGTTCGCATGGCTTGTGCTTTGCCACTTAATCTGCTTAAACGCAAAATTTCTAAGTCCGTGACCTTGACTTCATGGTCACTGAGGGTTGGTCTTGATGATACTGCATAAAACTTCAGACCAATATCTACCAATATGCAAAGTACATGTATCAACTTTAGCCATTAACATTTTCAAGAGATATAAAAACTTTAACCCAAAACTTCATACACAATAAACAAAATGATTAATTTAGACATAGTTTATTCATTTATAACTAACATTATACTAATCATAATATCTAATGCTTAAAATTTAACAAAACAATCAAAATGCACATAAATTTCTACAATTTACATCAAATTAAAAATAAGAACTTTGGCTCTTTCTTTAAACAGCTCACTTCGACTATCTTGAGCTGCTTTGGCTAACCTGTGGATCAACCCTATACGCGATGTCACATGCTCATGCTCATGTGACATGAACATTGCTAATGCTTAGGTAAATCCCATGCTCAGGCTAGCCTGACTTGTGCAGACTTGCTTGATAAAGCATGATATTTTGGGATAAATGAGCAACGCGAACGCCGACACCGGGGTGATTGCAATAGCTCTTTCTCTACTTTTATACAGGCGAGATTAAAGCGCCACCCTTGTTATCCATAATATTAACAACAATCTACCTGATTAATGTTCCGTAGAAAGAATAGGCAATTAATACTATTCCATGTTTTGTTAAAGGAATACGCTCACAAGGATTTTTGTTTGATTCAAAACAAATTGGTTGGGTAGATTGATCAAGTTTTCAATTTTTACATTTGAAAACAATATCCGTAGTATATCGCATGGGCAGTTGTGTGTGTGTGTGTGTGTGTGTGTGTGTACAGTTTTTGTCCGTATGTCAGGTCTGAAGACTAGGTCCCTTGGACTAAACACATTAGGCACAGCATGGTCTCAGCGTCGTCACAGTCTGTCCTTGTCAGCAGTTTGTCTTGGAAATTAGTCATGTGACCTTCGGTTTAGAGTCTCAATTCGAAGGGCTTGAGAAGCCAGCGATCGAACCTTTTAGCCCTATTTTTCTTGGGTCCATAATAAAACACAAATCGTACAGTGATAACATGTTTATTTCCCACGTTCTTTTAATTTAACTGTTAGCGTATTGAGTCGGTGTTCCCAATTATCTCCTATATCTCATCTTATATACTGCCTACCTAGGTCACTATCAGCCATTCATTCTGTGGCTCACATTATGCAGAAAGCTAGATCATTCACATACACGAGGGTCTGGATGGGGTATAATGATTAATGAATAATGGCCTTAATTTTTTAATGAGAGTGAATAAAGAGCAAAAAATAAATGATTAGTGAATAATGAGTCCTTAAGAATAATGAATAAATGTAAATTTTTAATGAATAGCAGAATAATATAATGAATAGTGAATAATAACATTTTTAAGAATAATGAATATGCTAAAATTTGGCTATGGAATGGTTTTAGATGGCCTCCCTGACATTCCAGAATTTCTTTTTTCTTGGGTCTGGGGTCTGGACGCCCCCAGACCCGATTAAGTTCAAATGTTGTATTCATATTTTAGAAATCCTTCAATGTTTGGAAATAAATATATCTGGAAGCCAAGCATGTAGGGATTCACCTCATGGGCCAATTGAAAATGTGTCATTTGAAGGCAGAGAAAAATAAATTAAATCATTCTGGATGTTTACTGAGCCAGATACTATTTCACTGTTTCGTTTGCTTATGCATATGTATTTTCTTTTTATTCTATTACCCCACTTTGTCCTTATTATGTATGTTCCAATCCTATCATGACAATACTTTCTGTGGATGGACATCATCTTGGTGTCTTATATGACAGACCATAATTATAGTCCATTTTGCAATCAGAAACAATGCAGCACAAAGAATGTTCATGCCAATCCATCTGACAATTTAAATAGCACTACATATTTTTTTTCATCGCTCGCTTCGCTCGCTCGGTATTTAAGACATTAATGAAATGAATTGTATAATCAGGCGCAAGCACAAATCCATACATCACATATTACTCCTATGCTAACTAGTTTGCTAAATAAAAACAACACCATTTTATTATACCTTTACCCCCGTGATGTTATATTTTTTCTTAAATAACCTCTGGTATTGATAATTGAGGAGAAAGATCCCTGTAGGAGATTATACTCCCAACAGATTTAAAAGGCTAAAACAATCGGTCCTTGTGGCTTAAGATAAGTGATGGCTTAGGTGGGGAACACCTTTTTGCTTATGCTTATTAGGTAGGCGAAGAAGGCGCGACTAGCAATATTTTAATGAATAATCGATCTAATTTTAATGAATAAGCCAAAATTTTAATGACAGTGAATAAATGGCTAAATATTTAGTGATTAGTGAAAACCAGGACCCCCATCCAGACCCTAATACACAAAGTTTCCCACCATGTTACTACCTAAACATGTTTAAGACCAATAGTGTTACAGCCTGAAACTCCTGGTCAACAAGGCAAGTGGTATTACCACTACGCCACACAGACTTTTTGTAATGAAATGCTACCTACTTGTACCACAGTCTTTCCCTGCCCAGCCAGCAGCACAGGTGCATGCGAAGTCATTGACACGGTCAAAACATTTGCCACCATTTTTACAAGGTTTGCTCGCACAATCGTCATTATCTGAAACAAATCGTTGGAGATGTAAACTCGTGAAAATGTTACAACATAAAGCTATTAACCAGTTATCAGTTGTTGGAACAGTTTTGAAAACAGTCTGTATTTCCGCATTTAAGACTGAAAGCCAAATAACCTCTATGGAATTTTCTTAATTAAAATGGAAAGTCGAACATTAAATATATTTTTGGCTGATAAAAGTATTTTGTCATAAAAAAGTATAACTGTTGAATCAGAAAACGTACAATTTACACATATGCGAATGCAAAACATCTTTGTGTTTCCTCGATAGATAGTATTATGCATTTCCTTTGTAAATCTGAGGTTTCAAGCTTCTAGCTATTTTCTGTGACTGAACAGCTTGATTTGTGTCAGACCTTGTCGGAAACCAAGATTGTTGCTTTCCTCGAGTGAAGTTTAAGTCGGTAAAATATATACACCCTTTTATATAGTAAAACTGGTGTATGCAGGGGTATACCAATTTTATTATTTTTGACCCAAAACATAGATTGTGGGTACTCACAACTGCCTAACAATCCATATTTTGAGCAAAAATACGGCTAAATATACAATTCTCTAATAAAATCATACACATGTGAGACAAGCCAAGTTTTGCTTGTGTCAGGTGGTTTTTCTCGGGCTTCTCCCGTTTTCGCCCCACCTACTGATTGGCCCGTCTCACATGAGCTGAAATAATCTTGTAAGGGACGTTAAACTGAACAAACCAGAGGACCATTGGTCCTGAAATCTCTCATCTGAGATTCGTTCTTGCATGACCTTTAGCTAAGGTCATGTTGGTCAATGTAAAAAGTCAACTTGACCTCTAATACTCAAATAATAAATGAAAATAAGGTATTAGGGCAAAGTAATATAAAACATAGAGGACTACTACATTTACATTTCTGCAAAATCTCCAATGAGACTGCAGAAATAGCAAATTTTCACTTTTCACTTATAAGTCTATTGAAACTGAAAGTAGCCATAGCAACGAGAGTTCCTGTCTGACTGGAACAAAAAAACAACTTTTTTGTAGAGGCCAATGCCAGGAACATGTATGCAAAGTATCAGCTTAATAAAAGCAAACAGTTTCTGAGAAGAAGATTTTTAAAGATTTTTTTTCTCGAAAATTTGCCCTTTTTGGGGCCCCAGCAACCAATCAAAATAAGTGATCAGGATGAAGGTCATCTGAAACGTAGTGCATTACTCAATAAACATTTCTCTAAAAATAAAATTGAGACTGCAGAAATAGCAAATTTTCACTTTTCCCATTATAAGTCTATGGAAACTGAAAGTTGCCATAGCAACCAGAGTTCTTATCTGACTGGAACATAAAAACAACTTTTTTGTAGAGGCTAATGAAACGTAATGCATTACTCAATAAACATTTCTCTGAAAATAAAATTCTAATATCTCCAATGAGACTGCAGATATAGCAAATTTTCACTTTTCCCATTATAAGTCTATGGAAACTGAAAGTTGCCGTGCCAACCAGAGTTCTTATCGACAATTTGCCCTTTTTGGGGCCCCAGCAACCAATCAAAATAAGCTATCACGATGAAGGTCATCTGAAACATAGAGCACTACTCAATAAACATTTCTCTAAAAATAAAACTAAAATATCTCCAATGAGAAAGCAAAAATTTGCAATTTCAACTTTTTTCCATTATAAGTCTATGGGACGTATAAGTTGCCATGGCAACCAGAGATCTTATCCGATCTGAATAAAAAACAACATTTTTGATTCCCCCCTCCTGTGGATGTTTTATGCCAAATATCAAAAGTTTTGGCCACACAGCCTCAGAGGAGATGTCATTTGAAATTGTGGACGACGACAGACGGACGACGGACGGACGCCGGATCATGTCCATCCTATAAGCTCACCTTTGAGCCTTCGGCTCAGGTGAGCTAATAATAATAATAATAAGAAGATCAGTATATTACATAGTATTGTTTTCGTTATTAAGATTTAAAGCTTCTAGCTATTTTCTGTGACTGTTAGAACCGCCTCACAATCCATGTTTTCAGCAAAAATAAGAAGAAAAAAGCAAAAATAAGAAGAAAAAAAAAACTAGTATTTTCTACTAAATTTTTCAATTATACAACTCTGGAAAAATCAGTATTATTATTACACAGGCGTGTTTTCTGATAATCTGTTTGAAATATAAACATGCCGTAATGAATTATGTTCGCTCACGAGACAGCAGGCGAAACTGTTGTTTTACATCTTATAAATACACGTAACATGTATATGTGAACATTTGTACTGTAATATTTGATGAGTGCATTGCGTAATTCTAAGTCATTCGATGCGTCAAATTATCCTAGCCACATTATCTGTATCAGCCTTCAGGAAAAAAATGATGTCGTGAGGATCGGTTACGGATCCGCTCTTCTGCCGGAAATTACGATCGAGCTCTCGGCTTCAATCGCAGAGTCAACAAGAGAAAAACTATTGTTACGAGCAAGCGTAACAAGACAACACAGGTACAGCAGAAAACAACCAAGAAATTTAAACTTTTAGACAATTTTGATCAAACAAACAAACAAATAAATGAATAAAGTAATAATAAGTAAATAACTAACTAACTAACTTACTATTCAAATGTCAAATAAATCCTTGTCTCTCAAAATGTAAGTCCACAGATATCCTCAATCCAGTTTCCAGAATATGAGCACACGATGTATTTAATCCACAATATTATTCTAATCCGAAACTCTAGTGAAACAACCAAAACACTTCGAATTTCTGAATGCTGAAGACTGGATTTAGTTCTGTATATCTTCATCTGTGGAAAATCTACTAGCTTCTAGAATATTACATAATAAACTCTTCTCTAGAAGAATGGATAAGAACATAAGAAACTTTATTGTTCTTCCGAGGCCTTCGGAAAGATCTTGAATGATCAAGGGCCGAAATTGTTTTCTTCCCGGTAGCCAACCAGTAGAGCGATATGGGGTATTATCGACACCTTAAGCCTTATTTTGATTTTAAATAGTCCCTTTTGTAAATATCATACTGAATTGACCTGTTTTGGCACAACTATCTGTTTCGTTAATTAGAAGTAGATCTTTTGATTATTGTTTAAATTTTGAAATTGACCCTTTGATCATGTTATGTACCGTATGTGAGCAGTTATCAACACCCGCAGGTAGTTATCAACACCCCTGTTATCCCTAAACCCTGATGTTGAAAATAATATTTTACTTAAGCAGCATTCTTAAACAGTAGGGCACAACCTTTAAATCGATATATAATATTTCCTTTTTCATATAGTATCTAAAACTAGATATCATATCTAAATCTAGATATAAACACAAAATATTTGAATTTACATATAGTATCTCCTTCTAGATATATAACTCTACATCCGGTTTATCTATACTTCGTTTTACATATTATATCTAAACTGACATATATTGTCAAAATATCTCCTTTTTAATATAGTATCTAAAACTAGATATCATATCTAAATCTAGATATAAACACAAACTATTCCAATTTAAATATAATATCTACTTCGAGATATAGAGCTCTACATCCGGTTAAAATATATATTTCGTTTGACATATTATGTCTCAATTGACAAAAATTTTCAAAATTTTTCGCCCCATAGCAACATGTATACGTAATTTGTAGTCAGGATGTTCCCATCGGTGTTCCATGATAACTCTCCACACCACGCGGAAGTAGAGCTAGGTGACAAAGTGAAACGGATTGCGGCTTATCTAGCTGATCTACGTAATTTGTTGATTTAGATATACTATGGATTGGAATATGCCCGCAACTTAGTCTGCAACTAACATGGCCTAGTTCAACCTGGCGACGGACAAACATCTTAAATATCAGCTTGTTGGTGTTTAAACGATTCCGTGTGTTCAGATTTTATCTGACAGTCAAGTCTGAAGACTAGGTCCCTTGGACTTAACAAAAGGTAACAAAGTCTGTAGCCTCGTCACAATACGTCCTTGTCATCTGTTTATCATGGAAGATTGTCGTGGGACCTCGGCTTAAAGTCTCACCCGGAGGAGTGGAGAAGGATGGGATCGAACTCATGACTCCTTTTTTACAGTGCCTTTAGCTTATCCGCTGTGTGCCTTAGAGGACTGTATTACCCCGCCACGCGAACACGATCATCGAGTTGCTTATTTTTGAAAACTCCAGTGTGCTTGAACTCGCCAAGATACATGAACCATCTCATCGTATGAAGCTTTGCCATCGTTTAACAAGTCCCCACTCCGTTAATAATGCTGGTCCATGACCTACTTGTTTTTTAGCAATCATTCTTATATATTTCCTTCTCTCGTTTCAATATGTCAGAGATGTTCCGGGATATCAAAAAGTTGAGGCATCCAGACGCAGGAAGCATAAATTTAAATTGGTTCACCGGTACCAGCACCATTCCAATAACGTGTTGATGCTCTCGACATGGATGATAGCCTTGCTGAACCGTTTTTTTTTTATTTCACATTTGTGTAAAAATAGGTACCAACAAGGCACATTTTGGAAGTGTGACATTTGTGTATGTTAAAATTTCGATGGCGGGGTGGAGGCGGTGAAATTAATACTAAAACTTCAAATGTCTTCAATATCGTTCCAAGGCGATACTTCTGTTGTGGTTCTAGTTGTTTTGTGTTTTGGAGTCGAATTTTTGTGCTGTTTGAGCCTTATGTGCGTTTTCATATTTTTTGTTCAGTTCGGGTAACTGAGTGGCCGCCTATTGGGGAATAGCTGCTCACTCGCCTTACGACATATTTTCATGGTATAAGTACCTAAGTGTCATTTTAGTTTTTCCCACCCCTCGGTTTATGGAGTGGGAATTTCTTTCTGATTGCCCCATTTCCTGATCATTGCCTTTTCGTATTTTTTCTGTTTCTGACGGTACGAATTTATATAACGTCTGTGAAGAACTAGTATGATTTTTTCCAAATGTGTAGAATTGACTAAAATCGGTACTAAATCTTCCAACACGAAACACGTTCTTGAACCACAATTTTCACATTTCGCAAAGTTCTTATGTGAATTATTAGTACCAAATCCTCCCAGCCGGCGAAGAATTGGTAACAAATTGGTATGTAACGAATTTCATTCCATTTCACACGCATGTGAGATAGGCGCATGTAATCAAATTTCATGTACGTATTCTTCGCACTCACGAAAACCACCCATGTGAAGTGGTTTTGCCTTTAATTCCATTTTTAGCATTATATGTGAACATTAAGTACCAAGCTTTCACATCTGAGTAAAATTGATACCAGTTCTTCAAAGATGTGATGAATCCAAACCCTCTTCACACGTCAAAACACTGACTCGTCCCGCATGTGGAAATTTGGTACAAATTTTTCACATATGAAAATAATACCAGATATTCACAGATTTTATGATTAAGTGCCGCCGATTTCACACGTGTGGAATCTGCGATTCAACAACGCTTTGAAAACGTAGATAAAAGGAGCAAAACATAAAACAAGTAGGACTACAACAGAAGTACCGCATCGGAGCGGTCAGTAATATAAATTTACTGGGTGGTACAAACAGTTTTATATATTTTCCACTATCTTTGTTGAACTAGAGCCACAAGATAAGCTTTTCTTCTCGGTCTGATACAAATGCATGATTTTGCAAGCAGCGGGCGGTCTCGGGAGATACAACGTTATAATTTATAAATCCGTGGTTTCCTGCAGATAGAACATAAGCGTATAACCCAAACGCGCCCCGGGTGTATGAAAATTCTCAACACGCTGAAGATTTTGGACGTATAAAAATAATTTGTTTCTTAAACTCGTTTTAGCAGTCACACATTAGCGCGTGACTAAAGCGTATGCAAAGAAAATCTCAAAACGCAAAAAAAAAAAATAAATAAAAAATAAATAAAATAAAATAAAATAAAGTACGTTTTGTGTTACGTCGCAGACACACTAAGCAGGTCGACCCCGCCCATTGGGACTTAAAGAAATAGATGGGCTGCTTGGGCCTCCAGGCAAAGCTTGTTCCACCTGATTACTGGTTAACCGCTTAGGTCTTAGCTTTCCCAGGAAAAGTGGTTACAAGTCAAACCGTCCACACATATAAGCATGTGTGGCTTTGTTGGATGGTTATATTTTAAGCACTTGTTGAATGTCTTGACATCCTCATTTTGGTTAAAAGTCCCATAAAGTGGAGGCAACGTCCCGACATGACCTTAGCTGTTGACTGGGACGTAAAGCATCAATTCAAACAAACAAACAAACAAACACTAAGCAGGTGCTATAGGCGCGCAGCAAACGTTAAACGCGCGTCTCATACACGCTTGGGGCACGTTACTGAACAAATATTTGTTAAAATTATGCGCCAAACGCGTTCAAAGCGTATTCAACGCGCCTGTAACGCGCGTGGAACTTATTCGAAACGTATTTAACTGGCTAATCTGTTGTAGATGGTACTAACCGAGTGACGGTGATTTCCAGCTTAGACACACGACCGATTCACGCCGAGATTCGAGAAAATTTTTAAGCATGCTTAAAAAGCCTATTGAGCCCTTCCCGCGTGGAGTGCGCACCGACCTACAACGACGTCCCAGCAGGCACATGACGTCAAGTTGACGTCACATTAGGGTTACATTATGGTGGTCACGTCGTACGACGTTATAACTACGTCAGTGTGACGAAAATATGATGACCTAAAGTGACGTCAGGCGTATAACATTCTTGCAACGTCAATATGACAAAAATATAATGACCTAATGTGATGTCATAATTATACCCTACATGTAACGTATGTTCATGGTTGCATTTATGTCATGAGCAATCACCTGGCGTGTGAAATGCATATACTATATCAACGTACACCGAGGCGTACACCAAGCGTACAAAGCGCGCATGTAACGCGTTTCTAACGTGCCTCCGATGTGCTCCTGACGTATGTTGAATTTTACATTATTGTCAACACAACCGGCGCGCGTTTCGCTTATATGCTAATGTGTGTCAGCTATTTTCCTCGTTTCCTGTGTGTTAAGACCTCGTTTACTGTCCTTCCATTGGGACCTAAAAGAAATAGATGGGCTGCCTGTGCCTCCAAGCAAAGCTTCTTCGCTACTGACTGACCATCTGATTACTGGTTAACCGCTCAGGTCTGAGCCTGCCCTGAAAAGTGGTTCGTTTGGTGGTTATATTCGAAGCCCTTATTGGATGTCATGACGTCCTAATTTTTGGTAAAAGTCCCACACAACTCGAGGCAGCGTCCCGACATGACCATTAGCTTTTGACTGGGACGTTAAACACCAGTGCAAACAAACAAACAAACAAACAAACAAACAAACAAACATAAAACAAATAGGGAGCGTGGTGACGTAGTGGTAAAGCATGGGAATCCGAATCGAGAGGTCATGGGATCGATCACCGTGGCACTGGCAGCACCGTGTTGTCCTTGAGCAAGGCATATTAACTCCCTGGAGGACGAGGAGCCATGCAAATAATGTACCCATCGCCATTTAGCGTAACTGCAACCGAGTTTGACTGTCCCTTGCCGAGTTGCATCATGGTACAGCTCTGGCCAGTGTTGATTCGAGCCCCGCGCCGAGCATTTGTGAGACGAGTGTGAATATGTTGTTTGATCCCGGGATTCGATCATATAGGTTTATTGTTTGAATGTGTTGCTTTACGTTCGAGTCAACATCTATGGTCTTATTGGGATGTCACTGCCTTTCAATGGGACTTCTACCCAACATTGTGATGTCGTGATATGCTTAAAAATACGTGCTGAAGACATATAACCACACAACAACTAAAGCTTATAACTTTTCCTAGGCAGTTTCAGACCTAAGTGGTTAACCAGTTATCGTGTGGTCGATCACTCAGTTATAAGCTCTGTCTGGCAGCCCATCTATTTCTCACGGCCCCAACGGGCGGGGATGGGCAAAGTCGCATCGGTTTGCCGCCCTTATCCGTTTAGTTTAGTTAACATTGAGAGATCGCTGGTTTCATTTGCAGTCACGCTCTCATTGAACAGTCTGTTCATCGAGATAAATGCTTGTTGCCTGGCATTGTGGTAGAGTCACTCTTTGAAAGAAGAAGAAAAAGAAGAAGAAGTAGAAGAAGAAGAAGAAGAAGAAGAAGAAGAAGAAAACGAAGAAGAAAAAGAAGAAGAAATAGAAGAATGATTTATTTACGTACAGAGAGGTCCCCGGCGAGATCGTACGTTATCTTGTCGTGAAGAGCCATTGGGCAAAATTTTTTGCTCAATTGACTTCTGGTTTACATACAGAAAGCGTTGGCTCCTTCCCAATATGACTGAAAAATTGCTGATATTGACGTTAAGTCATATAATCTAACCAGTCCAAACATTTTAGATATAATTAACACTTCTTGGAGCTTCCCTAGTGCTTTATGTCGTTATGTTGAGCAAGTAAAATAGTGTTGACTCATGTAAATCGGACGACGAGTATATTCAAATCCAAACTGTACATAACTTCCCTGGTGAACTTTTCGATGACGCTGGATTTTTTGTTGGAAATTTGTTTCTGCACAAAATTCAAACCTTCGCGCTATGCGAAACTCGATGAGAGACTGCGCATTACGCAAAATGATCACGTGTTCAGATGAAGGAAAAAATATATCTCGATCGAAATATATAATGATATTTAGATTGACATATTATATGTCAATTTAGATATATTATAATAGGGTATATTTCGTTCGAAATATATGGTAATTAGGCATATCTCCTTCTAGATATAATATATCGATTTAACAGTTGTGCCCTACTGTTAAATGCATGTTCTGCTCATATAGAATAGACAATGAATGAATAATTTTCCTGAAATTCAGATATGAAATCTCAAAATTTCTGTTTTCACACATTCAATGACAAAATCTGCAAAATTATGAAATCATAGCTGAAAAAAATAGGGAATTTTAGGGAAAAATACCCCCAGAATATGAAAAATTCTAAGTTAGCAAAAATATTTAGATTGTGTACATAAAAATGATTTGTTTAGTTTCATATGAAAATTTAACTTAAAAACAAACCATTTTCATGACAGATTTTTTTATCAAAGCGCATTTTAGAGAAATTTAATTTAGGGGTGTTGATAACTACCCACGTGGTACATTCACGTAGGTAGTTATCGACACCCTGGAGGTCAAAATAGCATGTATGACTAAGAATAGTTTAACCAGGTCTGCTTTAAGTGATTGTCTATGATGATTCATTTTATGAATAAAATCCGCATGAAAATCTTTTATTTAGTGAAAATAACCATATGACTGAGTTATCTTCCCTTACAACAATGCATAATGGACTGCAATTTTCACAAGTAAATCTCAAAATGTCAAATTTTTCTCCAACTACCTAACTTTCCAGGATTTTTTGCGCTAATTCATAATAATTATATGTGAAATTACAATACTGCAGTACACTATTTTCATAAGAACATCATGAAATGGAAAAGATAACAAATGGGTGTCGATAACTACTGGGTGTCGATAATACCTCACATTGCTCTACTAGGGTTTGCTTCTGGTTACATTTCCTTGGTAGAACCAGTACTTGTAGAATGCTTTTTCCGGCGAGCATCCGAGGGCTCAAACCCGGCTTAGCTTTTTTTAAATACCGTTCCTGATATTAGGTTGATTTTTTATTGTTTTTCGTTTGACACCGTTCCTGGGTACACCTAAGCCAGTACTAGGATTAACCCAAGGGCCGAAAAAGACCATTTGAGTTTTAACGAGACGCAACTGGAATATTAGGGAACTATACATGTGTATAATACCTGTAGGTGATAAATAAGCTATTTCAAAAAAAAATACTATTTCAGTTTCATATCGAATTTTCTGTAATGCGCTCATAGAATTTTCTATAATATACTAGTAACTTCTTAATTATAATGTACGAGTACCATAATGATGAAAAATCAATGACATACTTTCTAGACTATAAATTCTAGAAACAACATAATAAATAACACACAATAAAATATATAATCAAGGTTACTCCCCTTTGATTACAAGTAACCACTTTAAGTAAAGCAAGCAGATACTAACCAACATTATTTTACATAACACTATACATGTGCGCTGCCTTCTCACTAGACACTTTTATCCATAAATTTACGATTTTAGTATGAATTGCAGCAGGGTATTTCGTGATTTTTGCATTTGCAATTAAATGTAAACATTTTTTCATTATTTTATCTTTTTTTATTTTATTTTTTCATTTTCTAAGCTATATTGTCACAGGGGCGAAAAAGGGAAGAAATATAGAACAAAATATACTTTTGTCCTAACCGGATACGAACCCAGGCCCTTTTCGGTTTTATTTTTCACACGCTACCTACATTTACTTAGCTACAACGATAGATGTCCTGGACTATTTCATTTTGGCCTGTCTAATTTGATTCGTCTCCGTTTGGCTATTGATAGTTTTTGACAAGGTAAAGTTTCATATCACCCTCACCTTCGTATCAAATATGGCTAAAATAGTATTGTCCCATCTAGTCAGTGACAGCGACAGCGAAATTCACTTTCGAAAGTTAAACAAAACTCTGCTAACATATCTGACTCTTGATACCTAGCATTAGGTCGAAACATAAAGTAATGGGGAAAATCGTGAACAAACTAAGCGGTTATACTTACCAAATCGCTTGTAATTCAACTGCTAGTGGCCATAAAGAGCTGAGAATAGTGACTAATTATTGCTAGAACAGTTGACTAGTAGGGGCTAGTCAAACTTATTTGACGTCTACTACCAAGGATATAAATACACCTTATAAAAAGAGAAACATTATGAAAAACTACAGAGGTTAACGTTTAAAACTCAACTTCTTTTTGTCGTACGTAGTTCAGATAAGTATGAGATTAATGATAATGCAATGAACAGAAGGTTTATTAGCTTGTAGACAAAGCAACAAAGAAACAAAACAAACTTTACTTCTACAACCTAGTGTCTGAATAAAACACTTATAAATTGGAGGAACATCATGGAAATAAGTAAAGGGGTATATCCTATATCTCAATTGCTAATAACCCTTGGGAGCTGATAAAAGAGTCAATTGATTGCTTAGACAATGTTCTAACGACATATTGTCAGGTAAAACTGATTTGTAATTTATAGCCTACTAGTAGAATATAATGAAAATACCTTATCGTAGAAAAATCAGTTAAACCAAGGGGGTATGTTTTTGAATATTCATGAAAATGTAAATAAGATGATTTGTAAATGATATAAATGAATATAAGGCATTTGCTTATTCTCTAATTTTAGATAAAATTCGATTGAGTGGCAGACAAGATGTACAAAAATGATAACATTTCCTTGTCGACCGAAAATTTTAAGTACCTAAAGAATAGTGCGTTTATGAGACCATTAGCTTGCGATCTGTGAATGCCATCATAATGAAAATTCATCTACATATGATAGGCTAATAGTAAAGTATAAGATTAAGTCATGGTCTGGTTGGCTTATATTTATTTTTCTAGTACTCTGGACAATCCTCGCTCTTAGTATATTCAAGTTGTGACAAAGCTTGCTTCCGTGTTCATGATGCAACACAGAAACCATTACGAGTTAGGTGATATGATGACACCAACTGTTTACATGTAATTGAAGGGATAATGAATCTTCTCCGAAATACGGTCTAGAGCATAGAATGTCAATATTCAAGATTGTCGGCCATGCTTGATTCCTACGATAACTCATGATGGGATTTTTGTTAATGCTCGGCATCCAGGCTAGAAGTATTCCTTAGGATACTACAAACAACATACGGCCGGTTGCCCAGCGTGAATTTGCGTTTTAAGGTCACAGTGTGGTCAAAGGTCAAATAAGTGCATTTTGTAAGAAAAATCGACATAATTTCATAATATATATATACTTTTTTGTCACGAAAATGTTACAAAACTGCTGATATTTCACACAGAATGGCCAAGAAGCTTGCCACAAGGATTAAATTGACACATGGGCTTGTACACAAAAAGGTCAGAGGTCAAACTGGTTCAAAAATGTGCTGAAAATGCTTACACATATAACCACTTCCTTTCTTTAACTCATTTTTTTAATTAGCTATGAATGTAACAATTGTAAATAGACATAGTGTTATGCAGAGGGTTGAGGATTGTCATTTACGTTTGTTTAAAGTAGAGAACATACCGTATTTGTGCTTATAAAGCACGCCAGGGTTGAACTAAAATCGCACTGTGTGGATACAAAATAAAATGCTAAACTTGATGTAACCTGATCCTATAAAGTTGCTATGTCATCTTCAATGCACTTCTGGTATTATTTGGAAAATATACGTCCTGCTTGTGTAATAAGCCCACATTGTCCAACAATAAACACTTTGGCACGGTGAAAAATAACACAGTTTTCACGCCCACACCTAATGTGCTGTTCTTACAGAAATACTCATATTCCAAAATACTGTGCGCTAATATACTATGATTGTTCTGGTCTGACAGTAATGCGTGGACATTCAATTTTACATAAATGCCTAATATTTAAACCATTGAACTTGCATATTCATGAATTGATAATAAAAAAGACATAAAAATTGGAGAAAAATCATAAAAAAATAAGGGATATTCGGATAAAATCACTTGTACCGGGGCTGAAGATAAACCAAGGATGCTGAAAGTGGTATAAAATGAATGCTAGGGAAACGAATTATCACCCACAAGTCTGATGCAAGAACAATCTAATCTTCAATCTCATGAATATTACACTTTAGAAACAGGAAATACAGATGAAAAAATTAAACGGGAAATCCTTCAAAATGACTTGTATCTCGGAACCCAAAAGCCTTAAAGTGCTGAGAATAATATCAACTGATTGCTAGGACAATATTCTATAATTTTGGTATCTAAATAATAACCTAAATAATATAGATATGTAAATATTTTGATATTTTCGTGGTATGCATATTAGAAAGATATTTTTAGAGAACAATCACTGAATAATAACTGACTATAACATTAAAACCGCATATATCTCGACTGACACTAGCCCTAGAAAGCTCAAAGTGGCATCAAATACTTGCTAGGAGAATGCTTTATTGTCTTTGTTCAGGTTGTTAAAACGTATGTTTTTGCAACCAAGACTGGCAATTTTGTTGAAACACAACCTTTAATTTTCTGTTATTTTCATGATTTTTCGAGCTTTTACTTAGTATTCACAACAATCAATAAAATATGGTTTGTTTATCAGACTACGCAAGATAAAATGGCAATAGTGCATTGTACACGCATTCTATTGGTACCATATTCAGGGCTTTAAGGTAATTGGCAGCCCAGATATGTTATTTTGTTGGTATACCCTCCTCATTTTTGGTGATTTTCTTTTTCTTATTTATAGAGTTCTCTTTCATATCCATACGACAAAAATATCTAATAATTCATATATTAGATTACATGAGTATAGAACAATGTCCAAGTAATCATTTGATTCTAATTACAGCCTTCTATGTGTATCAGTAAGCAAGATACATGTTTTTTATCTGGTTTTTACATGGTTTCCGTATTAATGGTAATGAAAACAAAATCAATGACATATATTTTAGTACAGGGTGGTTTAATATTGCCCAAACAACCATTTGATACCATTTTCAGCACATAAGCACTTGTGGCTACCGAGATACAAGTCATTATGTATGTTGACCTGCTTATTTTTTCCATCCTTTATCTTTTTTTTTTTTAATTTTCCTTATTAGAAGATCAGATCATTCTATTACCAGACCAGTGCGATTGCCATAGCATTCATTTGATACCTCTTTCAGTATCCTAGATTTACAGCTCTGATGCAAGTGATTCTGTTTGTATACTCCCTATCTTTTTCACAATTTTTCTCCGATATTTTTTACCTTTTTGTTAATATTCATGAATAAGCAAGTTATATCTTATGTATTTATGTTAAGTTGCTATGTCCGTGCTTCACTTTTAGACCAATCCAAATATCGTAGAGCATTTTACTGGTGGAATATGGGTGTGTTTGTAAGTTCATCCCATACTTTAGAATCACGTTATAGGGGATGGGCGTGGAAACTAAGTAATGTTACATCATACTTATGTGTTCATTGTTGAGGACAATATTCTGTGGCATTTAGGTGGTCCGTCTGACAAAACTGTCAGCCGTAAGACTTTGTCCTAAAGTGCAAAAATGATTCTATATAACCTACCCCAAACACTTAAATGGCAATACCCCCACCCTTGTTTCCCACGAGTTTCAACATTTTAATATTAATGAAAATATTAATGAAAATACAAATGAGATGATTATCATGTATTCCCATGACATCAATACTTTTGTCATATTGTATTACTGGTGCAATAACAAATTGTCATAATCATAGTTTATGCATAGAATTGTTTTTTTTATCAATTCTATGCCATTTGTATTGTTTTCATTAAAATTCATGAATATACAAATAAGAATTTGTATTACTTATCAAATGATCAAAGGACTATGTCTCAGTGTTAACCTGAGACCAGATTCAGTGGTCTAGGGCTAGTAATAGCAGAAATATTATCAATTTAGTAGGTATACCCCCATGCTTATGAGTCACGTTAATGGTTGTCATGGAAACCATGCAACTGTCATAGTGCGAATGTGTTTATCATTGGGGAAAAATGCTTTGCATTTCGGGGGTCCCGAAGAACGTGTGGAAATCCATGAAAAATTGTCCTGGGTGTTTCAAGGTAGGTCAAATTAGCCCCCAGGGTATGTTAATTTGCAATAAATTGGAACGTTTTATATATGTCAACAATACAAATTGTTTTAAGCGTACTATTTACGGCACTGCGGCTATGTGTTGTTATTACTAGAAAAGAGCATTGGGACTGCTTAATATACCATACTAGCATTTAGATTTGTTAAGAAAAGTGGACCTGACATTCATGACCACAAAAACGTACCACATAGACTGTGCAATTAACTCTGAACTGATTTTTTTTGCAAAAGATGTACTTGCATCTATCCCATAATAGTAAGTATATTGCTCAAATTCTTCTGTTCATTATTTTTATTACTGTGTGTCGGGTTTTTAGCGTATAAAACATAGTTAGGCTGTTAAAAATGTCATATGTGACAAATAAGAAAATAAATCAGAGATTTTAAGACGGAAATGCACCTAGTTGACCTTTGACCTCATCGTGACTTTAATTCAAAGTTTCAGACGCGGCATCCGCCCAGAGACATTTTGTCATACCACAAAGAACATTTCTAGCATGGATGCCGAGAATTAACAAAAAATGCCATCAAACTTTTTCTAGAGGCAGTAGAAATTATAGCGGGTAGTCTAATTCTTTGACTAGCTCTCTGCCATCCAGCTAGTATCAACTACCGTATTCGTACACAGTACGCTTAATTTTTCAAATATCGTTCTGATTAGCGCACACTACGAATGAAAACAACCTATACAATTCCGACTAACAAGGAATATATGGAAGGCGAGAATTGACGGCTATCGATTACGAGTAAGGCATAGACAATTTCGGACTAAGTAATGGAGAATTTACAAATTGTATGTGTTTCTTAACGCTGATTGATGATGACTGTCGGATGGGGTTGAAATGAGAATGGTTTTGCCCAGATTTGCCAGGCATGTGGACAGGAAATCCGGCATAATACAAGATATTGTTCAAGTGTTTTGTTTCCGACTTAAGAGAGACATGTTTCATGTTAAATGACATTTATGTCTTTAGTTTTATCTGGAAGTCTCTTTTCTTGAAATTCTGAAAAATGCTTGACTACTAAACATAAACATTTGTTGGAATCATTGTTTTTGTATGAAATTATCTTATGCGAGAATCAAGTATTTTTCATTAGAATATTTCATTTTAACAGCCCCCAAATATTTCACATATATATGTAACCTGTGGACAGTGTCTGTCTTGGTGCCGTTGCGGTCGTCAAACTGAGCGCGATAGATGATTTACGACTATTATCTTCGTGAATTTACGGCTATAGATATGTTTTAGGCATATCCTGACTAAACTATAGTCTCTCTGTTGAACAATTATGATCAGTTATGGTAAAAATACTAGAATTATGCATTCACTAGTACAATATAATGAGACAATCATACAGTTTGTTTCTGTATTAAATGAATAACAACAGGCGGGGACATTAATAAGGTGTTACTTGGGTCTTATGGTTTTTGCTTAAGATCGCTAAAGATCACTATACGATTGTCTAAATATTCATTTTGAGGTAATTTCTTTGGCCCCGATATGCATATTAAGAAAGCATAAAGACATTGTAAAACACATAATTACATAATTTGCATGCTAAGTCTTATCACAAACTTATGATTGCGTACACTACGATTCCTTACGATTCAGCGGGACTAATGTTCGTCTTGTCTTATTATAGGCAAACAGGACAAAAGGTTGAAGTCAAACCATCAATACATATAAGCCTTAGTGGCTAACCTGGGTGGTTATATTTAAAACAATTTTTGGATGTCATGACATCCTAATTTTGGGTAAAAATCCCATAAAAATGGAGGCAACGACCCGACATAGCCGTCATGAGTTGTTGACTGGGACGCTAATCCACAACTCATACAAACACAAGCAACACGGCTCACCAAAATGGGGATCCGGGATACTGGGTAAAAGTTTGGATTGTGTTTGCAAGGTTTGTGGGATCGAAGCTTACATGGTTAATGTTTGTTGCACACGTCTCGATTTAAAAAGAAATATTTGCAAATATCTACCTTCTTTCAATTGTTATTATATGTTTATCAATGAAATGCCAGTAATATAACAGCATTTATATTACCTGATTTTGCCTCTAAGTCTCCAGTTCTCATCATCTGAAACGACGTAACGTCTTATAAGCAAGACATCAAATACAAGTGCCTCTCTCTCTCTCTCTCTCTCTCTCTCTCTCTCTCTCTCTCTCTCTGTGTGTGTGTGTGTGTGTGTGTGTGTGTGTGAGTGTAATTGTCATTCGCATGTCATTCATAAAAATAAAATATCAAAATATATTTGGCTTTTGTAGGATCCAAGCTGTCGTCTTTGGTTTATGAAGGTTCGCTTACGAAGGTTCAGTACCCGAAAATGCGCAATAAAGCCCCTGCAACTTACCTTTGACAGATTACCACATATCATATTTCTATATTTTATCTGCTATTACCATAGCTGGCGTTATGCTATGTGGCGGCCCTAAAAAGTCTCACCTTACATCAACAGTAGTACAGATTATATTATTTTCTTGTGGTCCTGTGAGATCAGTAAGAATGTTCAAAATGTTAACAAGAAAATTATAGCATGTTCTTAGTAACATGCTTTACGGAGGGGTTCATAGAAATCTGGAAGTTAAAAATAATATGAGATTGTGATATTAATCTACACCGACAAGGAGAATTAATCCTTTTAACTAGTAACGTTTAGTGCATTTAGATACTAAATAAAACAGATACTGTGTTAAACCGTAATGGTTTCATCACCACGTCTGAAAATTTGTTGACTTGACCATTAAAACTTTAAAGAAACAAACAAACATATGTAAAATTCCACCAGCAAAAGATTATATTCAAAATTCCAAACATATATTCTTGCTATTTGAGTGACCCAAAGTTGTATAGCGTGCTTGTGCCTAACTTAATTAGGTTCTCTGAGTCTCCAAACTAAAATTTCAAATGAAAGTCCGATTTCGCTAGAGCCAATCAGAATAATACTACCACAGAATCAAGCAATAATGGAAGGACAAGGTGAATCCAGTTCCAAAGCTGTGCTATAAATATAATCTAGATCTAAGGTTATGTGGCATAAGCCAAAATCTGCTATCACGTGACTCAAATGGTATGGGTAAACTAAATTTTTTTGTGGCTCGTGTGATGTAGCATAAATCCATACTATATGAAATCTGGTTACATGACGGATACATGTATGCATGGTGCAATAACTCGGGTGCGGTTTTCCTGCGTTCTAAGTAAATCACAATATTGTTGTGCACATAAAATGCTTCACATGCTACGTTGTGTTGAAAAATTCGAACCATACTGGATTCACCTTGTCCTTCCATTATTGCTTGATTTTGTGGAAGTATTATTCTGATTGGCTCTAGCAAAATCAAACTTTCATGCTATAATCTTTTAGTAACATGCTATAATTTTCTTGTAATCACAATCTATGTCCGTTTCGGACAATATCGGTGTCTTTCGGACAGTTTCGGTCCAATCCGGTAGATCGTGATACCGCATGTCAATCATCTATGAAAGCGGACGTGAACGAGAACACTGTATTGAAAACAACGTAATTTCATATGGATTGTTTTCCGATAAATAGGTCAACGATCGAGAGAGTTCGTCCGAATCTTATGATTTAAAAACATTTGAAACTAAGCAACACTACTTAATATCATTTAACAATACATCTCCAGTTTAATTTTATCATAAGCATCGTATTTACTGATCTCGTAAGCGTGAAGAAAATATATTTATTTATCGAAGTGATAAAAAGTGACAAAAATGGCCGACAAAACAATCCTAGCCTAGTCTAGCCTCGAAGTGCAAGGGGCCCAAGACAGGGAATTCAATATCGTGCATTGAAACAGTTATGGAAAATGCATGTTCATAAATCCAGAAGGAGCCTTATTACGTCAAATGATTGACAGAATGCTGAAAATATATGGAGAGGTCAATACTACGGTTAAACACTCCCCCCCCCCCTGAAAATTGAAGGGTATAGAGCGATCTTCTAAACAATATTTTAATTATTTGGAAATATTTAAGAATTTTTATTTTATTATTCAGACCTTCCCGTGTGTAAAGTTTAGAAATTACAGTGTTATTTATCTGGCTCTCGGCGCCACGGTTTATTATTTCAGTAACCAAAATTGCGCATAGCAGCCCAATCATACAACCTCTTTGTTAACGTTTTACTTGTTAAAAGGGATCAAACGTCTTTATTGTATTCAATATGGTGTACTGTTATCATTCTGGCATTCCCATTCAATTCGATATTAGTCCAGTAAAATTAGCGATATTTTTGGCAAACCCACCACAAATTGCAACACAAATGTTTCTTGCATTTCTGTGGAGAAACACCCTTCCTAAATAACATACTTAAAGTAGGACGGAATCGGAAGATATGAAATTTGATTTTTTGGTCTTTTTTTCGGAGCATCAATTTCCATATTGCATTTTCTAAAACATCAGAAATATGGTCATTTTTTTATTATTACCCAGGATTTTCTTGACATGATATAAGTTTGATAATATGATTAGAGGCTATCTTATTCATAAACAGTTGTGGATGAGATTCCTTATTGCTTTATTTTCTTGAAAAGAGCATCAGGTCAATATGGATTTACCCCACCCACTGTATTTTGCACTGTTCTCCAAAACTTCATACTACAACTTACTTATACTTATGTTTTCTCTAGTTTACAAAGTGTAACCTCATCTAAGTTTGTTTGTTTTGTGTTTATTATTCAATCAACAGTTTTTCAGTCATTTCAAGATAAAGTGCTCAGGTTTCGCACATATTACACAAATCTTGTGCCAATAGCAAATAGCTATACCCCAGGGGCTAATTTGACCTACCTTGTAGGCCCCTACTCTAGGACAATTTTTCATGGGTGCCAAATCGTTCCATGATTGGAACCCCCAAAATGCTAAGAATTTTTGTCCTCAAAGATAAACCATTTTGCACCATGAAAAAATGCATGGTTTCCATGGCAACCATTAACATGATTCTTGAGCATGGGAAGTACATACAAAGTTGGTCATATCTCCGCTGTTACCTGCCCTAAACCACTGCACCTGGTCTCAATGTAAAGCTTAGATATAATTCTTTTATCCTAATGGTAAGTTATGCAAGTTATCTAATTTGCACACTTCATGAATTTTTATGAAAACATTAAAAAATGGCAGAAAAATCCATAATAAAATAATTTTAGGCTCAAACTGTCATTGTGACACTTTATTGAGCCAGTACTATCATATAACATATTTATTGATGGTGGGCCTAAATGAAAATTATCTCAATTGCATATTCATTAATATTAATAAAAATGTCGAGAATCGAGGAAAAACAAGGGAAAATCTATAGCCATTAGAAGGTTTTTGATGGGTTTTAAGATCTGTCGTGCATCCCTAGGACCAATAATCATGGCTGCCAGTGTGGTCAGAGGGGCCACCTTAGTGCCATAAAATATTGTTCTCAACAATGAACACATTTGCATGTTGTAAAATTACATAGATTCTACACCCACCCCTGGTGCTATTGTATAGAATTGGGTGTACTCACAAAAATACTGTATGGACCTAGTTATTTATTTAACCTCAATTATACCTATTATTCAAATCATTGATTTTGCTTATTCATGAAAATTAATAAAGAAAAAAAAAGAAATCAGAGGAACATTTTGAAAAAAATTGGGGTATGCATACAAAATCACTTGTCCAAGATCTGTTAACAAACCCAGGCCACTGAAAGAAGTATCAAATGAATGTTATGGCAATGTACTATGACCCTAAAGTATGATATAATAATGATCTGATTTTCAATTTCATTAATAAGTTTAATGAAAACTTTAGAAATAGGAATGGAAAAGTGGAAAAAATAAATGGATAAACCAACAAAATATATTTTGACAATCAAAAGCCCCAACACGATGCTGAAATGGCATCAAATGGTTGCTAGGGCAATATTATACTATCCTGTACGTACTACAATATACAATTTATTTGATTTTTAGTTTTATGAATATCAACAAAACCATTTGAATTTACTGTAGAGGCAAATTACAGAAAAAATAAGGCGGTATACATAGAAAAACAAATGTATCTTGGCAACTAATAGACCGAGAGAGCTATAATTTGCATCAAATGGTTGCTAGGACAATGTTCTATAACCATACATGTATGTTGTTACGGGTATATGTAAAACACCAGCTATTTCTGTTGTATGGATATGAATGAGTTCTGTATAAATAAGAGAAAAATCAATGAAAACTGAAGAGGTATACCAAAAAAAAGGCTTATATATCGACTGCCAATAGCTGCAGAGAACTCAAAATGACATCAGTTAATAGCTAGGACTATGTTTTCTTGCCATGTATTCAGTTACGTAAAGCATGCTGGCTGGCAACCAAAATTCAATATACTTTGTATGAGCACAATCTTCAATTTTCTGTTAATATTACAATTTTCGAAATTTTGGGTAACATTCACAGAATTTAAAAACACATGTTTAGACTATCAGACTACCTGGTAATAGCGCATTGTCCTAGCATTCTTTTGGTACCATTTTAACGCTCTAAGGAAATTGGCAGCTGAGATATAAACAATTTTATTGGTGTACCTCTTCATTTTTGGTGGACTTATATCTTATTTATAAAGTGCTCATTAATACCCATACAATAAACATCACTGATGATTGATACATTAGATTTTGTGTTTATAGAGTATTGTCATAGCAATCATATAATACCAACTATAGCTCTCTAGGTCTATCAGTAGCCAAGATAAATGAGTTTTCTATGTATACCTCCATATTTTGTCAGTTTTTTCCTCTAAATTCGAAGGGTTTTGTTAATATTCATAAAGCAAAAAACTTCTATCGTGTAGTATAGGATGGTATAATCCTGTCATAGCAACCAGTTGATGCCATTTTCAGCATGTTTTGGCTTTTGATTGCCAAGACACAAGTCTTTTTTGTAAATTTACCCATTTAATTTTTCCACTTTTTCATTCCTATTTCTAAAGTTTCCATTAAAATTCATGAAGTTGAAAATCAAATTATTCTTATATGAAACTTTAGGTTCATACATGTAGTATACCATAGCATTCATTTGATACTTCTTTCAGCATCCTGAGCTTCTTTACAGCTATGTAACAACTGATTTTGTATGTACACCCCTATATTTTCCAAGATTTTTCTATGATTTTGAAGGTACACCCCATGCTCAAGAATCACGTTAATGGTTGCCATGGAAACCATGCATTTTTTCATAGTGCAAAAGAGTTAGAAACATAAAAATATATGTTAAGCACATTTGTTATCCTCAAACATTCACCTTAAGGTCATCTACACATTCCAAATACAAGCCAGTGCAATAAAAATATCAGTTGTCCAAAAGACGAACATTAAAAATTTGTATAGGTGGGTGGGGTAAATCAGTGCTTATTTAACATAAATATCGCCTGTTTGGCTTATAGTTTTGGGATTATATTGAACCATACTCTGTAAGATTATCATTTCCCATCTAAATACTATATAATTAGCTGAAAATGCCTTCTAAAGTAATGTTAAGAGCCGATTACCATGTCAACAGTAGTTTCACAATGGGAAAAATCATTCGAAACCAAAACATTGAAAAAAATCAAATTTCATATCCTCCGATTTTGTCCTACTTTTAGTATGTTTAATATATAGGTCAAAGGCACCTAAAAATGTAAAAATGATTTGTGTTGCAATTTGTGGTGGGTCCTCCTACAATATGACTGGGCTATATCGTTTGTCACGCTTTGAGCAGTGATGTATTTATAAACATGTATACACGTAAACTAATTTTATGAAACATTACTGTATCCCAACGTCAAAATTGTTTTTGTTGTCATTTGAATTTCAACATGTACAGTGTGCTCTCGTAAATATGAGGACTTATTTTAAGTTGCGCATCAAATTGCGAAGATCATTGGGAAGGATTTAGCTCGTGGAGGATGATAAGTTTAATCTAAAGCCCCGAAAAATAATATTATAAGCTTTGTGATACTTACTAGAATATGTGTTATAACCACAAGAGCTACAGACAGAATTACAAGCATTGTCAACAGCACACCAAAGAATATGTACAATTTCTTCGATACCACCGTTTTGGCCTCAGGTTTCGACACATGAATGTCACCGGACTTTGCTTCTGTCGTAGTCAAGTCCGCCAACGTTTCACCCGACGAGGCTATATTCGTGTATACATTTTCTTCATCTCTAGATGTAATTGGTAGATCATATGCACTTTCGTCGCTATCGCCAGTCACCCGACCTTTGATGTCTTGTAATGCAACAGGATCGCCCATATTGAAGTGCTATCAAACCTGAAATAAACATCAGAAGAAATTATTGAACGTGTACGTTTCTGACTCTTTCAGTCTTTGAGTTCATTGTAATATATCGAGACACATTAAAACTACACTAAAATTCTTGTACATTCGTAATGTTTCAACATATTCAATGAACAGTTATACAAGTAAACAGTACCATCAGTTAACGTAAAATAAAATAAAGCTGTGGCCTGTGACGGTCTAGATAGTTCCAGCGTTGCAATTAAACCCCGAATTTCAAAAGTAACAGAGCCGCTATACATTAAATTATGAGCGACAAAAAGTTTTTCAATGAATATGCGATTGTGAAAGCTTACGAAAGGACAAACTCAAATCAGGAAAATATGGGTACGATATTGTCGTAGAATATGAAGCAAAATTTTGAAGAAGTAGTGCATAAGAATGAGCATTACGTCAATGTCAAATAAATGATTTGTATTGGCATTAGCAGTATTTGAGAAACAATTAGTACATTGCCAATGTATTGACATTAGTATAATGCATTGCCCAACCCCGGCCGTCACCATGTTTGTTCAATATTTTGTTATATTATAATATACGCAACCAAACAGTTAAGAAAAATGTGTTTTTAGGCCGTTTACACAAGAACTGTATTTCATGAAATATGAACTCCGTATCATTATGAAGTGTCTTTCATCTTTCCAACATGTAAAATGAGGACTTACTTGAGATTATGGCATTAAAAAAAACTATTAAAAGAAATGCCAAAGTTGACTGACCGCCCATCCATGTTTCACAAAATTGCCATATCGTTCGATTTGTGTTTAAATTGTCAATTATAACTGGACCTTTTTCACACAATAACCATGTCACCATAGACACATTTTCTCATGAACAGCTGTACACACACTGAGACGAGCAAACCGGTTGTAAAACATTTTTAGCACCAGTGCCATTTTGGTTCCAGAAGGACAATGTCAGATAAAATCGCCCCGGTGTCACCCAAGATTAACTACGTCGGAACAACGTTGAGTTCAAGGACTAGGCAACCCTCCCACCAGACATGCCTCCCGCTGAGCAAGTGTTGCACCTTCTGGGACAGCATGATATTGTCTAGTGTGGAATATTGGCACAAAAACCTTCCCAGGCTCTTGCTGTGATATTTCAGGAGGAAAGGATGCTGATTTCTAAGCCCGTAATTCGGCATATTGCTGGTCAGATTAAATAATTGTCTGTTGGCTGTGGTGCTTTGCAGCCTGATATTGCCATCTAGAAAATGATGCTGATGCAAGAAAAGCAGTATGACATGTCTCAACATCTTGTGCATTCCTACAGTCAAAGCTTACACGCTACTAACTGACCATCTGAATACTGGTTCACCGCTAAGTTCTGAATCTGAATAGTTTACTGGTGACAAGCTAAATTATATTATTTCACCGGAGTTCGGATAGGGGGAGAAATTAGTCCCTAGAACGCACAAGTGAAGCGAACTTGGACATACAATCATCTGACATTTCAGCAGTAGATAACAGAGAGTCAGTGAGGTCATTCCTGTCCCTGATAGTCTGTGGAAAGAAACTGAGCCTGCCCCCCCCCCCCCACTCCGAAAAAGTGCTTTAAATCAAACCACCTATAAATATAAGCCTTTATGAATTATTAGTGTGGTTATGTCGTCATTACATCCCAATGTTAGATAAAAGCCCCATAACACTGAGAAACGTACCAGCATGAACACAGCTGTTGACTGGGGCGTTAAGCATCTATTCAAACAAAAACAAACAAAACAAACTACTTTATGTTGTTTCATCATAATAATTTTGTTATGTGATTTTACTATAATTACTTTATGTGGTTGCATCATTATATCTGTGGTTCCATTGTTATTTCATACTGTTTTGTTATACACTAGTTGCTCGGCATCTGAACGAAAATGACATACTGTATGGATTACAACATGGCTTTCGTGAGAAACGTTCTTGCGAAACGCAGTTGCTTGAACTAGTGGAGGAATTGCGCAGAAAAGTATCAAATTGTGACCAGGTCGATGTGGTCTTGCTAGATTTTAGCAAGGCCTTCGACAAGGTCAACCACCTAAAACTCTCATTTAAACTTTCCACTCATGGTATTAAATGTAAAACCTTAAAATGGACCAGTTCTTTCCTTGGGGGTCGAACCCAGGCTGTAGTGCTTGAGGGTGAGTGTTCACCAGAGGTGTCAGTTACATCAGGGGTGCCACAGGGCTCAATCCTCGGCCCACTCCTCTTCTTGCTCTATATAAATGATCTCCCTGAAAACATTCAGGTCAGGCTTTTCGCAGACGATACTGCAGTATATCTCACTGTTAACAATCCAAATGATAGTAAAACTCTCCAAAATGATTGAGACACCCTACAAACTTGGGAACAAACCTGGGACATGGAATTCAACCCTGGTAAATGTCAGGTTCTGCACATCAGCGAAGCAAACCAGCCTATCCATTCCCAATATACACTGCACGGTGAGATTTTGGAGTCTGTTGACTGTGCACGTTACCTTGGGGTAAGTATTTCAAAATACATGACCTGGAATACTCACATAAAGAAATTCTCACAAAGGCTAATCGCACTTTGGGCTTTGTTAAAAAAATTGTTAGAACAAAAAACGAATCAGTTAAAGAATTAGCCTATAAAACCTTTGTCAGGCCTTAACTTGAATATGCTTCCATCGTATGGAGCCCTCACACTGATAAAAACATAGAATCCATAGATCTGAAATGGTCCAAACACGTCCTTGAGGTGGAACCATGGATTAAGTCCGTTCGGCCCAGGATGACTTTAAAAGCCTGTACTTTACTACTACTACTACTAAATGGCCCAAAGGAGGGCTGCACGGTGGGTTTCAAATCAATATTCCTCGTACGACAGTGTTACTGCGATGCTGAGCAATCTGGGTTGGCGCTCCCTTGAATATCGTCGTTACGACTCGCGGCTCGCGATATTTTATAAAATACAGTATGGCCTTGTTGCTGTACAGATGTCGTCATATTTTGAGCGTCCAAAGAGAATCACTCGCCATAGCCAATATAATCCTCTCGGTTTCCGCCAGGTATTTGCTCGTACTGATTATTACAGATGTTCGTTCTATCCAATGACGATTGTTTTATGGAACCAGCTCCCTTCAGAAATTGTACTTTTACCTGATCTTGACTCTTTCAAGAGGGAGGTGAGCAAGATCAACTATTCAATGCCATAGAGAGAAATATTGTTTAGCCTGCTTTTAACCTCTCATCTTTACTAACAAATCTAACACTATCATCTTTTTTTCATTCTTCACTGTCACTCTTTTAAGTCTCACTTTAATTCTCTCGCACGCATCCTTGCGCATAATACTCAGTAATGAGGGTGACGCAGTATCAATAGATAGATAGATACACTTGGTTTGGTTTTATCATTACATAATTAAGATATGCATTAGTTTATGTTACTTTATCATTATATAAATATGCAATTTTGTGATTACGACAAGTGTATTTTGTAATATCCGGTCTTACGTTACGACGTTACGTGTCGGACGTTGGTTACTTGGTTACGTTGGCTTTATTATTCCGCTTCAAGCAGTGTGTATTAAACTCATACCTCGTAATTTGTTAAGTTGTTACATTAGGCACCAGGATTTAAACGGAGTAAGCAGCAACAAGAGATAGAGGTTCAACAACGAGCATCCGCAAAAGTTGAAAACTACGGCGCCTATTGAAGGAAGTACATAAAAGCTAAATGACGAATTACGTAATCGACATGGCAGTGAATACAGGAGTCACAGTTATGACAGAGACAAGAAATTTACACGCACTTCCATTCCGACCCAGTGAAGATCAGTTGTCGACAAGTAAAGCATGGATGGAGTGGCTGGATGATCTCGAGAGGGAGTTCAGATATTTCAGAATACACAGCGTTACAGACAGAAAAGGTGCGATGATCACCTAAGGAGGTAAGGAAATTGCAATAGGTGGGAAGAGTCTTTCAGACCCCGACGATCCCCCAACGGCCAGTTGAATGAATATGAGAAATTGCGCAAAAACCTGAACGGTTACTTCTCACTGAGACAGAATAAACATTATTCAAGGTACTTGTTTCTAAAGCTGAGACCATTTGCAGGGTAGGCTTCAATTGCCTACGCAGCTAAATTGAGGGAAAGAGTATACGACTGCGAGTTTGGAGACATTTTGATGACAGGATTCTAGAGCATCTGATACAAGCCATTGAAAATGAGCACTTGATGAAGAGATGCATACCGAAATGCTGGGACTTTGCACAGTTTCTGTCAGACGCAGGACAGATTTAGAATATATCGCTGCAGGTGCATGTTATGGAACAAGCGCAAAATGACAGATATGTTGCCCGTGTACGTTATTATCTTAAACATAAAACTATCGGAACTATCGTAGCAGCGACGAAGACGATGTTTAAACGAAATGCCACTTCTACATCGATATGACAGGAAACATAGAACGATCGAGGACTGTCCAGCATATGGACAGAAATGTCATAGTTGTCAGAAACTAAATCATTTCTCTTCAGTCTGTAACATCACAGAGAAGAAGTAAAAGTGGCGTCTCAACACATCTTTTGCTTTTTCGAGTTCGTTCATCTTTGCTTACGTCCGTCCGTCCGACCTTCCTTCCTTCTTTCAGATTTAATACTTTTATACTAAATCACAAAGTAACTCAACACTTTAATTAATAAACTTGGAACAAATAGCTTAGTGAAATGATTAGCCATCTTAATTGATTTTGTGTTTGGAGCTCCACCAGAAATTGAGGATGAGTTGTGTTCAGACAAAAGAATGTTCTAAAGTTGATGCCGACGGGACACTTTTGTTTAATAATATTTTGATTTTGTTGTCTATACAAGTATAAACTTTAACAAAAAGCTTGGTCTACGCTTTGCATATATAAACTAGAATGCCAAAGAATCTGACAGTACTCCAATTTCATCGTGGTTCATGTAACTGAATAACAATAACTGACAGTTGCGGAATATGTAGCCAACACCGTGTTAATTCTGTGTACTCAAAAGCTCAAATAAAATACTTTGATTCTTTTTTCAACTATTGCAAATTACAAATGAAATGTTGTGATATTGGTATTTTGACAATAACTTGTGATTAATTGGAATTTCTGTTTGGGAAGGCCGGACACGGCAGACACGGCACGGTCTTACATCGCGAGTTTTGTTTGCTATTTTGATAAATTCGTAAAACCACCATTCTCTTTGATATCTGGACAAAAATGTGTCGCTTCATATCGTTCAATATTCTGTTGGGTGTCAACATGCTTATTGTTGCAGATAACGATCGTTTTTATTGTATTCCTTTTCATCACCATTCACGAAAGTCATACAATATATGGTACAAATGAAATTAAATAGAAACACATTTTTACCTTTCAATGTATAATAATAATCCTATATTTCGTGTCTAAAATCAGGAGATGTAATGACAGAATATCTTTCGAAAATGAATCGCCTCGATTGGAAGCGGTTTATTCAGTCGCGCAGCCGTGCATTACTTCCTCATATGGGGTTTAGCATTAATTAAACACTGAAGATGTTTAAAATGCAGACGGTGATATTTAAATGTATTGCATAATAAAAGTATTTAGGGTGTCATGCAAAATTTCATTAAGTGGTTTGATATTACGTTCTTTGTGTTTTCCTTCGCTATGTTGTTAATCGCTTGGAAGGTCTGAGCGTGTCCAGGCACTACTGCACACATCCCCATCAAAAGTCACTTAAAAAGGCATTAAAAATCCATTAAATTTAACAGCATTTTCAAAGATTCTCCCCATGAAAATCTTGTTAAAAGAGCATTAAAATACCCCATTAAAATGCTATACATTAAGAGTCATTAAAAGAGCATCAAAATGCCATTAGGTTAACAGCATTGTTAAATTGACATTACTTTTATGACCATTAAAATCTGTTAAATTCATGTCTTAAAAATCACTCCAATTAAAGTAAAGGCACCTTTAAAATATCTAATGGTAGCCATCAGCATTAAAAACTTCTTAAAAGGCTCTTAATGTATAGCATTTTAATGGGGCCATTAATTTTTCACAGGTCATTTAAAAAGCAAATTAAAGACACTTAAACTCATATTTTAATGACAAAATAATGAGCCTTAAATATCCATTCAATATCAGCCATTAAAATTTATGCCAATTTAATGGTGCTGTTACTTTTTCAGGAGACACATTTTAAAGGTATTTTCATTACAATTAAAATGCTGTTAATTTGTTAATTAATGTAGGTTTAAAGACCATTATATTTTAACCCTTAATATTTTAATGGCCCCCATTAAAATGCTATACATTAAGAGGCGTTTAATGATATTTTAAAGACATTGTATTTAATGGCCACCTTAAGTTAATGGTAGAACTTGATTCTGTATGCCATTAATTTGACAGCATAAGCGCCCATTAATTTGACAGCATAAGCGCCCATCAATTTTCAATGAGCAACACCATTAATACTTAAATGGTAAATGACCACCTTAAGTTAATGGTAGAACTTGATTTCTGTATGCCATTAATTTGACGGCACAAAGATCCCATTAATTTTTGATGAGCAATACCATTAATACTTAAATGGTAAACATCTATTTTGTATCCATTAACTTAACAGGTAATCAAGCCTATTCACTTAATGGTTATCAAATTGATGGCCCATTTTGTTAATGGTGATTTGGTCTGCCCTCGATTTGACAACAAACAGCGCCTATTAACTTAATGATGAACTATACCTTTAACAAGTTAATGGCTTCGTTAAGTTTTAATGGTGTTATTATTCACTATTCATTATATTATTCTGCTATTCATTAAACATTTACATTTATTCATTATTCTTCACTAATCCATAAATATTTTGCTATTTATTCACTCTCATTAAAAAATTTAGGCCATTATTCATTAATCATTATACCCCATCCAGATCCTCGTGTATGTGAATGATCTAGCTTTCTGCATAATGTGAGCCACAGAATGAATGGCTGATAGTGACCTAGGTAGGCAGTATATAAGATGAGATAAAGGAGATAATTGGGAACACCGACTCAATACGCTAACAGTTATATAAACATATCAGAATTTAAAGAACGTGGGAAATAAGCATGTAATCACTGTACGATTTGTGTTTGAGGTTCGATCCCTGGCTTCTCAAGCCCTTCGAATTGAGACTCTAAACCAAAGGTCACATGACTAATTTCCAAGACAAACTGCTGACAAGGACAGACTGTGACGACGCTGGAGACTATGCTGTGCCTAATGTGTTTAGTCCAAGGGACCTAGTCTTCAGACCTGACATACGGACAAAATCTGTACACACACACACACACACACACACACACACGCACACACACACAAAAAATAAATGCCCATGCAATATACTACGGAATTTGTTTTCAAATGTAAAAATTGAAAACTTGATCAATTTACCCAAACTATTTGTTTTGAATCAAACAAAAATCTTTCTTAGCGTATTCCTTTAACAAAACATGGAATAGTATACATTGCTATTCTTTCTACGGAACATTAATCAGGTAGATTGTTGTTAATATTATGGATAACAAGGGTGGCGCTTTAATCTCGCTCGAAGAAAAGTACAGAAGGAGCTATTCCAATTACCTAAGCATTAGCAATGTTCATGTCACATGCTTTTCTGTCTGTTGAACAATTCAGTACCATGTCCGAGACAACAATTCGGAGTCGATCTTTTATTCGAACTCCTGTTCATACTTCAGACAACACCATGTGCGCATAGATCTTATGCTTGGATGACCACTTAGCATGCTCCGTTTTTTCATGCTTGCTACATCCTTAAAACAGAATAGAAACACTGATTCTGACCTGCATACACAGTATTAGAAGTCCAAGTATAGGGTTGATCCACAGGTTAGCCAAAGCAGCTCAAGATAGTCGAAGTGAGCTGTTTAAAGAAAGAGCCAAAGTTGTTATTTTTAATTTGATGTAAATTGTAGAAATTTATGTGCATTTTGATTCTTTTGTTAAATTTTAAGCATTAGATATTATGATTAGTATTATGTTAGTTATAAATGAATAAACTATGTCTAAATTAATCATTTTGTTTATTGTGTATGAAGTTTTGGGTTAAAGTTTTTAGATCTCTTGTTAATGGCTAAAGTTGATACTTTGCATATTGGTAGATATTGGTCTGAAGTTTTATGCATCATCAAGACCAACCCTCGGTGACCATGAAGTCAAGGTCACGGACTTAGAAATTTTGCGTTTTAGCAGATTAAGTGGCAAAGCACAAGCCATGCGAACTACATGTACGCTGGTCAGCGACAGCTCTTATTTTCCTTTTTTGTACTTAAATTATATTAGAAAAGATTATATTTAGTTTGATAGGTCTATAAAGTCTTGTCCATAGACTGTTCGATTGCAAAAAGAGGCATTTTTCCGTTTATCTCAAAACTTCAGTACTTTACAGTCATAGAAAATCACAATTATAATGCTATATATTGGTTTATTAGCTAGTTATTGTACATTGTTTCAGATATCAATGATTGTGACCCTAATCCTTGTAAGAATGGTGGAAGATGCTCAGATGGTGTCAATAGTTACACTTGTGCCTGCACAGCTGGTTACTCTGGGAAATATTGCAACACAAGTAAGTCAGGAGTGCAACTTTGTCAATTGCGAAAATATTGTTACTGTAACTTGGTCATTAGCGACACCTGTTCCAGTGTAGCGGGTTGGACTGGGTAAAACCACCACGAAGGTATGTCTGGAGTTCAATTTTGTCAATAGTGACACATGCTTTTTCATGTAACTTGGTCATTGGTGACACTTGTTCTTACGTAAATAGTTGGACCGGGAAAACTGCGACAAAATATGTCTGAGGTTCACTTTTGTCAATAGTGACACATGCTTTTCATGTAACTTGGTCATTATTGACACTTGTTCTTACGTAAATAGTTGGACCGGGAAAAACTGCGACAAAATATGTCTGAGGTTCACTTTTGTCAATAGTGACACATGCTTTTTCATGTAACTTGGTCATTGGTGACACTTGTTCTTACGTAAATAGTTGGAACGGGAAAAACTGCGACAAAACTGAGGTTCACTTTTGTCAATAGTGACACATTCTTTTTTATGTAACTTGGTCATTGGTGATAATTGTTCCAACGTAACTGGTAGGGCTGGGAAATTGTAAAGTAGAGTATCAGTGATTTAGTTTGGATTTGTAAGTTGGTCAATAGTGACACATGCTTGTTTGTATAACTTGGTCAATAGTAACACATGCTTGTTTGTATAACTTGATCAATAGTAACACATGCTTGTTTGTATAACTTGGTCAATAGTGACACATGCTTGTTTGTATAACTTGGTCAATAGTGACACATGCTTGTTTGTATAACTTGGTCAATAGTGACACATGCTTGTTTGTATAACTTGGTCAATAGTGACACTTGTCACAGCGGAGCTGGTTGGACTGGGGAAAACTGCGACAAATGTAAGTTAGATGTACAATTTTGTCACCAATGACACATGCTTGTTCTGTAACTTAGCCAGTAATGACACTTGTTTTTGGATAGGCCGTTGGACTAGGGAAAACTGCGACAAAAGTAAGTCAAGGGTACAATTTTGTCTCTAGTGACACATTCTTGTTTTGTAACTTAGTCAGTGTAACTTGGCAATGGTTACATTGTGACTGGGTGGACCGGGGAAATGGTACAATTGTAAGTCAGCAGTACATAGTGGAACATGCTTTTTAGCTCACCTGAGCCGAAGGCTCACATGTGAGCTTATAGGATAGGCAGGCACCCGGCGTCCGTCCGTCCGTCGTCCACCATTTTCAAAGATCTTCTTCTCTGAAACCGCTTGGCCAATCAAAGCCAAATTTTATTTGAACCATCTATAGGAAGGGGGAACCAATGTGTATATAAGAAATCTAGGTCACATGACCAAGATGGCCGCCATGCCCATATACGGTAAAAACCCTTCAAAAATCTTCTTCTCTAGAACCGATGGACTGATTTCAACGAAACTTGGTATGAAGCATTGATGGCTCAAGCACTACAAAGTATATATAAATCATGACCCTGTGACGACCTTGCCCTATTTTGCGGCAAGGTCAACATAAGTTGCCTATGTAGTTGAAGGGGGAAAAGTGTTAAAATGTCATTTAAAGGGAAAATTTTGCAGAAAATGGGCAGTAGGACTGAATATCAATGATACTGAAAATAATTGCACCACAGGGCTCATCTGCCCCCAACCCGGGACAATACACATGTATTTAACTATGATATTCTTTTTCTCTGAAACTACTCGGCCAATCAAAGCCAAATTTTATGTGAAGCATCTATACGATGGGGGAATCAATGTGTATATAAATAGTTCGGGTCACATAACCAAGATGGCTGCAATGCCCATATATGGTAAAATCCCTTCAAAAATCTTCTTTTCCAAAACCAGTGGACTGATTTCAACGAAACTTGGCATGGAGCATTGATTGCTAAAGTATATATAAATCATGACCATGTAGTGACCTTGAGCTATTTTACGGCAAGGTCAACATTAAGTCACCTATGCATTTGAATTGGGAAAACTGTTAAAATGTCATTTAAAGGGAAACTTTTGCAGTAAATGGGCAGTAGAACTGAATATCAATGATTCTGAAAATAATTGCACCCCAGGGGCTCATCTGCCCCCATCTGCCCCCACCCCGGGGCAATATACAGGTATATTAGTATGATATTCAAACATCTTCTTCTCTGAAACTACTTGGCAAATCAAAGCCAAATTTTATGTGAAGCGTCTATACGATGGAGAAACCAATCTTTATATAAATATTCCAGGTCACATGACCAAGATGGCTGCCATGTCCATACATGGTAAAATCCCTTCAAAAATCTTCTTCTCTGGAACCAGTGGACTGATTTCAATGAAACTGGGCATGAAGTATTGATGACTCAAGTACTACAATGTATATATTAATCATGACCCTGTGGTGACTTTAACCTATTTTACGACAAGACCTTGACCTATTTAACAACAAAGATTAACATAGGTCGCCTATGCCTTTGAATGGGTAAAACTGTTAAAATGTCAGTTGAAGGGAAAGATTTGCAGGAAATTGGCAAATGGACAAGATATTTATCATTATGAAAAAAATATTCAAACATGCGTATTGGTATATACAACAGATCTCAGGTGAGCGTTTACAGGGCCATTGGTCCTCTGGTTTGTGTAACCTGGTCAATAGTGAATCTTGTTCCTGCATTGTTGGTTTGACCTGGAAAAACTGCAACAAAGTTAGTTTGAAGTGTCTATGGTGACATATACATGTTCTTGTAACTTTGTCAGTAGTGACACATATTCCTATGTGGCTGATTGGACTTCAAAAAATAGGGTAACAGAATTAAGTCAAGAGTGCCAATTTGTCAGTAGATACCCGTATGCAGTCTCTGGGATGGAAACATTGCATGATGAATAAATGAATAGAACTAATTATATAGATACACATGTTTATGTGTAGCTGATTATCAGGATTGCAAACGCATTTCTAATGATATGTGATTTTATTAGCTGTGGACAAGACAACTCCAAACTTTAAATATATCCAAGGACATCAATGGATAAGATGAGAAAAAAGTCTCTAAAAGCCTAAAATCGAGGAGTCAAGTTTAAAACACTTAATTTAAGCAAATTTTCAAAGTGTATGATTGGGTATATACAGTAGTGTTATGGCTAAAAACCCAAATTAGCCGTTTTAATTAGCCGTTTCTAATTTGTTAACGGCTAATTGTAAATTTCGCGGCGAAATTGTGTGAAAAATAAAGGTCAGCGCGGAATTTCGCCGCGAAATTCCGGATTTCGCGGCGAAATTTCGCGGCGGAACACGGCGAAAATGTATACCTGTCATTATGCATAAAAATCAATTGACCGGTGTTTCGCAGTGTTTCGCGGCGAAAAAGATGGCACATTTTTTTTTTTTAAATTTAAGTTTTATTTGGATGTTTTGATATCATTACATGTCGTACCAATATTTTGTTGTCGTTTCAATTTTGTATAATTATCGTTTTAGTCCCGATAGTCACAAAAGTTTTATTGTTTAAATTTAGTTTTAATTTGTATGCATTTATTTCCTTTCAAGTCGTATAAATATTTGTTTTCTTTTCAATTTTGTATGATAATCGTTTAAGTTACGTGTTTTATTCGTGTCTTAACTGCTTTGAACTTTCTAAGACCCTAGTTTATTTTCATGCTTCTTTTTCAAATTAATCAGACTAATACCCGATAATATTAGATCCTATTATCTAGCTTAATTAACAGAACAAAAGCTTATAGCGGCGTATGCAATTCTCATGGTATAATTGCCCACAGATTTGTTTGTTTGTATTGAGGCTGAACGTCCCAGTCACCAATTTTTCAGTCATGTCTGGACGGAGCTACCGTTTCCTGGGTATTAAGTAGTACTGTTGGTAGTTAATGTGCCTTACTCAAGGACACAACACGGTGTCGCCAGTGCGGATCGAACTCATGAGATCTATTTTCGGAGTTTGATGCACTACAACAATGCCACCGCAATCCCAACCCACATATGTATACAAGTCTTTGGATTCAACATGATGAAGCAATCGGCTTCAACTCTTCGTTGGACATTTAATCGCCTGTGGTAATGACACTGCTAAAAGCATCAGTGAATTTTCGATTACGTCAAGTGGATGCTGTTTCGTTGAAATCAATTTACTCGAAACGACATTTGGTTGCAAACGACCTTCACCGGGTCGATACGATATTTGATCGAATACGAGCAGTACAGCAACGTACATGTACACAACTGTGTATAAATTGTCAATGATTGACGGGGTTCTTTTGCTAATTGTTTTGAGTTACAAACAGCTATTTGTGTGCCTTCCAAAATCCACATGTACGGATGGCTTGGAACACGTACATGCATGTCGAATGTCAAAACCTTATTGTATACAAGGCACATTACACTAGTAAAAGAGGGGATACTGTGTTTAAAACAAAGTATTGTAGTTCACACTTGTACACTAATTTTGTGTTAGAAATGGGTCATATGCAGTTTTCAGTTTATTTCGGGACACATATATACAGTAAGGGTCACGAGTACGCGCCGTGGCAATATGAGCGCATGCCGCATAAATCGATGGTGAATAGATTAATTAGAACAAAGTTAAGCGCAGAAGCCTAGTGGTGGGTTGTAGGAATTGACCGGAAACAAAATGTTCTGTGTTCGATTCCTATGTTCGTTGGGTTTCGTACTTGAGCAAAAGCGGTATACATGTACTACCCGGAAAGTGTTGTCGCCATGGGACTCAAATATTGTTGACTGTTAAACTGAACTAAGGATGATTTGCGCTAGTTGTACTTCTACAAGGCAAGTACAATGTATAAATCGATATGATTGCGATTAGTCTTATGCTGGCATTCATAGAGGGCGATCAGAGTGGTAACCAGCAAGCCCAAATGTCAATATGTCTCATTTTGTTTTGTCGTTTTTACATGGTTGAGCTCAAATTAAGGTATCGTAGTTGACGTCTTAAACGCTATAAAGTGAAGCAATTGAGGACAAATGTTAAAAAAAGAAAGCAAGGAATCAATCTAACTGTTGTTTGAGCAATACCCTTTAGACAATATTTGTGCTACTAAACAAGGCACAAAGTTAGATGGCCCCTGCCCATTGGGACCTAAAGAAATATATGGATTGTTTGTGCCTCCAGGCAAAGCTTATACACATTGACTGATCATCTGATTACTGGTTTACCGCTCAGGTCTGTGCCTGCCTAGGAAAAAAAAAAGGTTTCAAGTCAAACCATCCATACATACAAGCAGTATTGGCTTAGTGGGATGGTTATATTTCAAACACTTGTTGGATATCATGAAGTCCCATAAAATGGAGGCAGCGTCCCGACACGAACATTACTTTTGATTGGGACGTAAAGCATCTAATTAAACAAACAAACAAAGTTAGATTCAACGAGCTGGCTAATTACGTTTTAAATAGTTTCGTCTATCCGTGATTTTGCTATCGTACCATGTAATACCATGTAATACCAATGGAAAAGTCGCATTATGCACGTTGTTCATTTCTATACATGCATAATTGTACAATCATACTATTAATGTGCATGTAAATCACATTATATACTAGGAACAGATGAATTATAGTGTGGTCATTAAATTAGAAATAAATAATTTTATTTTAACATTTACAGGTATTTCGCCGTGTTTCGCGGCGAAATAGGAAATTTAAACTTACCTGTTGTAAACGTTAAAAAACGAATTTCGCCGCGAAATTAACCGATTAAACGTTTAAATTTTCCCTTGGCCGGTGAAATTTCGCGGTGGTTTCGCGGCGAAAAATCACAAGTGAACAGCGCGAACTGTGCAACAATGGGTTTTTAGCCATCACACCACTGTATGTAAATTGTGTGTAAAAAGATTTGGCAGTGTTCCCAAATGCCAACATGTAGAGATAACTCTAGTTTTTGGTACCTTCGCACATATTAATGATTTCTTACAATGCTTATGTTCATGGAGCAAAAATATAGTTTCCTAGGTACACTCCCGCCCGCGTAATTGTACTCATTGAATGCGCGTAACATACGCGAGTAATACTCGCGTAATACGCACCTCTTTCATACGCGTATGTGTCAATAGCCAGTCAAAATTCATTTCTTCTTACGCGTATGATACGCGTAATGCGCGTACATTACGCGTAATGACTTAAACCAATGAGTGGTGAAATAGTAAAGCAAGTCATTGCGCGTATTTGGAGTATATACGCATATATATACGTATTGTTCTAACTAATCGAGAGTAATCGAGAAAGCCTTACGTAAAAATTACGCGTAATATACGCGTAATGAATGAGCCAATAATCTTGAGATTGTATGGTTAAACCAAAATCCCGGACTTTGCTTTGACGAAAACAATATCTAATCATTTTCAAACTAAGACCTGCAGTATTAACGGCCTCGAACACTCCATGAATACAAATTAACATTTACAAGACCGCCCCCCCGCCCGGTGAAAAATATTTTAAAAGCTTCATCCCTAGATCGATACCTGATCGGACACCGAGGTTCTGTTGTATTTGCTTGCGGTTTTATTTCGAAGAAGAAAACATTCGAGTTCTGTTAACTAATAATTGAATAACAATAAAATAGAAAGAAACGTCGGAGGAAAACGAGCGAAAATCAAACATGTATTATACCGTACGGTGGTGCCTGTAAAAATACAGGGGAAAATCTACGGCAATGAAACAATTGAACAGAACTGAACATGGCTACATACGCTTCACTTAGTGTCTTACTTATCTATACACTTGTCTCTTCCCGAGACGCTGAAAGTCTAAAATAATGTTCCTCACTTCGATATTCATGTTCATTTTTTTCACCATCTTGGGTACAATGAATTTCCGATATCTAACTCACTTGTTAACACGTTATCTTAGGGTCACAGACACATAAAACGCTCTGGCAATAACTTGAATAAGGTCACGCCATTTTCACGATCACGCTATATAAATAAAATCTTGCACATTCTCATGTCCAACTTCGAGAGACAATCGATTGTTTCGCTAAATTACAGGTAAATCGCTAAACAGGGGAATTAACTGAGTTTTCTGGTAAAATCGATACTACCCGTCAGAGTTCCCCTCGTTACAAATATACCTGTATTTTACCTTTAGAATATAGTCACTGTTGTCAAGGATACGTGCGCACACGATAGATGTCTAATGTGAAGGTTGCAGATTTTGATAGGTTTACCTTCTTCAAATGCGATAATATAAGCAATGGCAAATCAAAACAGGTCGCTTCTTGGAAAATTTTAATTTCTGTTTTCGCTACATTAAATTAATTTGCGCATTTCACCAAATACTTAACGCCTTGAAAACAATTAAATTTAAATGAATTAGACACGTACATGTATTTCATAATTTTATAATGAGCGTGTATGTATTTGTATGTGTGGATGCAAATTATCGCAAAGTCAATCAATTACATGTATGTACATATGTGTACTTTATAAATCCAGCCACAGTTAAGGCTTAAAGCGCATGTAATAATCTAAATACCATAATCAGAATAATCAGAAAAAAAGCACAATTTTAATCAATTTAAAACAAAAATCATGATTTAATTTAATTCTTCAAAATATGCGGTTTTCTTGAAACAAGTATAGTAAACTAGATTTTCATGAGCGGCACAAAAACAAACTCGCATATCATTTTTTTCTTATTTCACACACACAGTCATTTTCTGTGTGTGAGCAATAGGTTTGAATCCAGCCTGGTCGGAAAATCTATATACAGTTTGTGTCGCGGCGCGTCAAGTTGGTACATAAATTATGCGTCCTTTAGTCCTTACAACAGACACGTGCCCTCAGGTAAATGTTTGCGCAGATTTGAGCCGCGATGCGAGAAAGCCTGTCATCGGTGTTTTCGACAAGGTCTGACATAAACCAGGCTGTACAGTCATAGACAAGGCTAGAAGCTTGAACTTTTGGATTTAAGTAGAATAATAATTTTATTATCCGTGTAGCGAAATAAAAGGCGCTGATCATTTGTGCAGTTACTGTACAACTGTTCTGCGTCTTTGTTTTCGCGTAGGCAAATATCTTGTTTTCTCATGATGCGGCTCATTTTATAGTTTCATATACCTGACACGCTCAGGTAATTTAACGGATTAAGGGCTACAAACCAGACTCTCTCTCTCTCTCTCTCTCTCTCTCTGAACAAAGAAAATAATGAACGAAAAAATATTTTAAAATAAAAAAAGATGCAATACATCAGCGCAACAAAAAAACGGGGTTCATTAGAAATGAAGGTTTTGTCATTTCATTATTTGCATATAAATCCATAAACATAAAATTCAAGAATTGTTGTGTTCTTTGTTCTTACATATAATCAATTGAAGAGGCTCTTTTCGAGAAAAGTCACAAAAATATAATTTTAGCATCCTACATGGCATAGCATAGGGGAAGACTTGTAAAATATAATCTTGTCATTTATTTAGGGTCCTAGTGGTAAATTATTAATTTTGATTCTTTTAAAGATGTGATGATAAGCTGCCACAAATACCACTTATTGTAAAAACATTACTCTGAAAGGGCAATAGTTGGTGTCATAAATCAATTATAGACACGCGTCAGTGGCTACCAGTTCACACCTGACATTTAAAGATGCGCTATCACAATGTCAGTTTACTTTCAAAACTTTATGACTTGAAATGAATGATATTTTTCAGGCCTGATACTCTTTAATTATACTACCTTTCTTATTTTTCTTTTTTTATTACATAAAATATTTGTGAAATTGATAAAGTATACTGCTTTAAATTTGTCGAAACATAATCTAAAATTATCAATTCCTGTTTTATCATGTATATTATTTAAACATATTGCATAAGGACTATAATAAATAAATAAATAAATAAATAAAACTCGGTCAATCAAATGGATTATGGATTAGGGTACGGACTTACCTGCAAATGCTAAGAGATTTACCTGTAGACTATTAAGATAGCGACATTAAAATCAATAACAGCGATTAGATGCGAAGCGTCGAAAAATTAATGAAAAATAAAATGGTTTGCTTGCTTTGATATCAAAAGGGCTCTATTTATTTTTTGTTTATTTATACAAATTTCGTATCAGCGTGTTCGCCATTTAATTGCGCAAATGCCCCTGTTTGCACAGAAAAAATATTTACATTATTAAAATAATTATGACCGGTTTTCTAACAGTGAACCCATTTCATACAGAAATTTCACTATATGTTTAATTATTCCTAGGTTTGAACAAAAATGATGAAAAAGGTCCAAAAAGTACTAATCCAAATTTCATAAAACTTATATCAGGACGTTTGGGAGGTAATAAGGAAAAACATATGTTTGCACAGGAATGATCCATCGATTAGTTTTAAAGATATTACCATAAAACCAACAGATTCCATTGTAATTCCCTATTAACGTTCAAGCCAGTTGCCGATACCTGGCTGTCTTTAAAAGTCCCGTATGTTTAGTTTCGATGGAATAATAAAATCAACCGTTAGGTACTTTAGCTTTTATAATCCTTGCCATTACGCGTATGATACGCGTAAACGTATTGCCAGTCTGATTGGCCGATACTTCATACGCGTAATGACTGAACCTTACGCGTATCGACGCATTTATCTCTGCTTATGAATATTTATGAGATATGTTACGCGTAAATGCGCGCATGTTACGCGTAAATGCGCGTAATTGGCCTTACGCACGTAATACTCACGTAATACTCACGTAATACGCGGAAATGGAGTACAATTACGCGGGCGGGAGTGTATTTGACTGTAATTTTTGCAGCAAACCAAAGCAAAATGCATGTTGTCATTATTAACCGGTTTTGGTTTTATGTTATTGCGCATGCGCATGACTTGAACACGTTTTAAGGTCATTCAGTTTCCATCAAAAATTAAGAATTGGAGACCATTACTATTTTTAGTTTAAAAGTATGTTCGGCTCCTAGACCCAACAAAGCCTTTTAACTGGAGATACCGTATATATATTTACACAATATATGTAAGCAAGAAGCTGAGTCTAGGGGGGAACGATGTTCACCGAACCGTGGAACATAAGCACTTAAGCGTGATTGGAATCAGAATGACCGTAAAACATGTCCCAAACATGCGCATGCGCAAACAGAACAAAATGAAAACTGGTTAACATCGTCAACATCCATTTTGCTTCGGTTTACAGCAAAAACTTACATAGTCACATACATAGGAAACTATTTTTTTGCTCCATGAATATATGCAGTTTAAGAAAGTCTTAATATTCTGGGAGGTACAAAATATCAAGTAATCTCTACCTGCTGGCAGTTCGGAACGCTTCCAAATCTGCTTTTGCACAATAACTATCATATATGCCGAATATTATAGTTTAAACTTTTGTTAAAATTACATGTTTTAAAAATTGACCCCTCGATTTAAGGCTTTTAGGGACTTTTCTCATCTTATCCATAGATGGCCTTTCCATGAAACTTGGCATTAAGCATTGATGGCTAAAAACGTACTACAATGTATTTATAAATAATGACCCTGTGATGCCCTTGACATATTTCATTTGCATGAAGGTCGCCTATGTATTTGAATAGGGAAAGCTATTAAATTGTCATTTAAAGGAAATATCTTGCAGGAAATGGGCAGTATGACTAAATATCAAGATTCAGAAAACAATTGGACCACAGGGGTTCATCTGCACCCGACCGGGACAATATACATGTACATGTATATTATCATAATATTCAAACCTCTTCTCCTCTGAAACCATTCGGTTAATCAATATTATATGAAACATCTATAGGTACTGGGAAATTATGTATGTTTAAAAATCCTGGTCATGTGACCAAGATGGCCGCCATGCCCATATATTGTAAACACCCTTCGAATATCTTCTTCTCTGGAACCAAAGAATCGATTTAAAAAACACGGTATGTATCATTGATGACTAAACTATACTACAATGTATATGATGACTAAACTATAAACAATTTTCCATTTAAAAGAGGATTGTACCATTTGGTCCTCTTTTAAGGCACAATACCAGCATATTTTATGCACAAATATCAAGGTTTCTAATGGCATATGTGGATAATGCCCACCTTTTGTTTAGACAGACCGAAAAAAAATCCTATTCTACAGCTTTAATCAAACAGCTCTTTACGGAATATTCCGCGAGAAAGGTATATCGGATGGAAGAAACAACAAACAATACAAACACTTTGTAGTACCAACAGGTTTTATCATCTATCATATTTACATATTAAGAGCAAACTGTTTGACAGCGGAACATTCCGATGCTTTTCAAAAATTGTTTAAAGTCTGATACATTCTTGGATTTTTACATAGTATCAATATCGGTACATTCCGATACAAGCAGTATTAACAAATTTTATAATGTATATTGAGAGCAAGATATTTGTCAGCGGAACATTCCGATGCTATTCAAAAATTGTGTAAAGTCTGATACATTTTTGGATTTTCACATGGTATCAATATCTGTACATTCCGACAGCGGAACATTCCGATGCTATTCAAACATTGTGTAAAGAGTGATACATTCTTGGATTTTCTCATGGTATCAATATCGATACATTCCGATACAAACAGAACTAAAAAATTTTATAATGTATATTGAGAGCAAGATATTTGTCAGCGGAATGTTCCGATGCAATTCAAAAATTTTGTAGTGTGATACATAATTTGATTTTCACATGGTAATGAAGTGTGATAAATTCTTGGATTTTCTTATGGTATTAATATCGGACCATTACAATACAATCAATAACAACAAATTTTATCACATTTACAAGAGCAAGATATAATGTATATTGAGATCAAGATATTTGTCAGCGGAATGTTCCGATGCTAAACAAAGATTGAGCAAAGTGTGAAACTTCCTTGTATTTTCACATGGTATCAATATCAGTACATTCTAATACAGGCAGTACTAACAAACTTTAATCATCTTTCATATAAACACAATAGCAAGATATTTGACAACGGAATGTTCCGATCCTATTCAAAGATTGTGTAGAGTGTGATACATTCTTGGATTTTCATATGTATCAATATCGGTACATTTCAATACAAGCAGTACTAACAAATTTTATAATGCATACAGAGAGCAAGATACAAAGACTTTGTAGTAATAACAGGTTTTAGCAAACTGTTTGAAAGCGGAACATTCCGATGCTATTCAAACATTGTGTAAAGAGTGATACATTCTTGGATTTTCTCATGGTATCAATATCGATACATTCCGATACAAACAGAACTTACAAATTTTATAATGTATATTGAGAGCAAGATATTTGTCAGCGGAATGTTCCGATGCTACTCAAAGATTTTGTAAAGTGTAAAACATTATTTGATTTTCACATGGTATCAATGTTGGTACATTCCGATACTGGCAGTACTATCTAATTTTATCATTTTTCGTTTTTATATAAGAGCAAGATGTTTGACAGCGGAACATTCCGATGCTAAACAAAGATAAGGCAAAGTGTGAAATTTTCTTGTAATTTCACATTGTATCAATATCAGTACATTTTGATACAGGCAGTACTAACTACATAAGAGCAAGATATTTGACAGCGGAATGTTCCGATGCTATTCAGTGTGTAGAGTGTGATACATTCTTGGATTTTCAGAAAGTACCAATATTTGTACATTCAAATTCAAGTTTAAACAAATTATCATGTATCATATTTACAAATTAAGAGCGATGTTTGACATCGGAACATTCCGATGCTCAACAAAGATTGAGCAAAGTGTGATATATTCTTGGATTTTCTAATGGTATTAATATCAAACCATTCCAATACAAGCAATAATAACAAATTTTATCATGTATCACATTTACAAGAGCAAGATATTGGGCAGTAGAACGTTTTGATGGTATTCAAAAATTTGTGTAAAGTGTGATACATTCTTGGTTTTATATATGATATCATTATCGGTACATTCCGATACAGGCACTACAAAGCATTTTACCATCTATCATATTTACATGTTTACATTAATGCAAGATGCTTGATGGCGGAACATTCCGTTGCTGTTCATTATTGTGAAAAGTATGATACATTCTTAGACTTTCACATGTATGATGTATCATATTTTCAAAGTTAGAGCAAGATATTTGACTGCGAAATGTTCCGTTGCTATTCAAAGATTGTGTAAAGTGTGATACCGTCTTGTATTTTCACATGGTATCAGTATCAGTACATTCCGATACAGGCAGTACTAACAAATTTTAGATGTTTGACATCGGAATGTTCAAATGCTATTCAAAGATTGTGTAAAGTGTGATACATTCTTGGATTTCCACATGGTATCAATATCAGTACATTTCAATACAGGCAGTACTACCAAATGAGTTGCCACATGGGAAAACCAACAATCTGCATAGGCAAAAAGAAAGGTGCAGATCAGCTTCACAGTAACTGAGAAGCTGATCAGCGGCTTTGTTTTTGAAAAATGGATAGTACAATTTCTCTACTTTCTAAATAAAAAATTTTCAGCCTCTACCCATTTTTTGCACTTGTACAGGTCGGTTAGTGTCGGACCTGTTGGGAAACCACATTGTTGGTTTTCCCACGAGGACGCTCAAATTTTATCATGTAAATATATTTACATAAGAGCAAGAAGTTTGACAGCAGAATGTTTGGATGCTATTCAAAGATTGTGTAGAGTGTGATACATTTTTGGATTTTCATACAGGTTCAATATCAGTACATTCAGATACAGGCAGTACTAACAAATTTTATTATATATCATATTTACAAAAGTGCAAGATATTTGACAGTGGAATAGTCAGATGATATTCAAAGATTGTGAAAAGTGTGATACATTCTTGGACTTTCATATCGTATCAATATCAGTAAATTCCAGTACAAGCAGTACTAACAAATTTTGATTAAAAGACATCTTGTATCATATTCACATATTTACACAAGAGCAAGATACTTGACAACAGAATGTTAAGATGCTATTCAAATTCAAAGATTGTGAAAAGTGTAATACAATCTTGGATTCTTTTTTTTTTTCAGTTTAACGTCCCTTTCAAGATTTTAACAGCTCATATGAGACGGGCAAATCAGTAGGTGGGGCGAAAACGGGAGAACCCCAAGAAAAACCACCTGATACACCCGCAAGCAGAACTTGGCTTGTCTCACATGAGGCCAGAGCGGGCTAAACCCACACAGGACACAGCAGTGAGATGATCGAATGGTAATCTGGGATTCACATGGTATCAATATCAGTACATTCCAATACAAGCAATACTAGCAGATTTTAAAATCTATCATATTATCATATTAAAAGCAAGATATTTGACAGCTGAGTGTGATGCTATTAAAAAATTTAGGTAACTTTGATACATACTTGGATTTTCTGATGGTATCAATATCCGTACAATCCGATAAAGGCAGTACTAACAAATTTTATAATCTATCTTAAAGGGTGTAAAGAAAGCTCGTTCCGCACTTTACCAAATGATTTGAAAGCATTTTGTAGGCAAAATTAATTTAAAGAAACATTTTCCATGAATCCGTTCCATTCTCAGATACAACATAACAGCTACAAGGCTGTCTAACGTCGAGTTGCTTCACAGATGTATAGGTTTAGGTTTATTAATTTATTTAAAGTGCAACCTGTTAACATTTTTAACAAAATAACATACATGGTAAACAGCCAGCCTTCAGAGGCTCATGATGCGCTATCAAAATGTATATGATATTTGTCAAAGATAAGTTCTCGTAATCAATGTTTAGTCCGTTTCATTACGTGACACAAAGCGAAAATGTGACGTACAGCTTAACAATTTCAAAATTGGCGGAGATTCGACATGCATATTTTCTAAGGACACTATATTTCACAAATTTTGGAATTAATCGATTTTCTGAAAGAAATTGTGAAAATTTTGACATTTGAGTTTTCTTTACAGGTTTATAATTGAAGATATCACAGAAGTATTATAAATGACAAATAAATAGTTCATTTCGGCTTTAATTATTTAATCATAGATTTTAATGCATTGGTCTTGGCATGGCAAAGATATTTACTAGTATACCCCCATTTTTGTGTAAAAGTTCAAGGGTCAGAAAATGGGTGCCAGTGTTTGAGAGCCACTTTTTTCACGATCAGATATCTGATTTAAAACATATTTGCTTTTGTCTTTTTACATAGATCCAAATTAAAGTCTGGTTATGCTATTTTTTAGTTTTAAAGCATTAAAACTAAACTATCAGGAAAACAATTTTTGCATGGAATGAACTTTCTTAACACCCTTTATTTACATATTTACATAAGAGCAAGATGTTTGACAGCAGAACATTCTAATGCTGTCATAGGTTGTGTTAAGTGTATTACAATCTTGGATACACATGGAATCAGTATTGGGACATTCTGATACAAGCAGTACTAACAAATTCTATCATGTATCATATTTTCATAGTAAGAGCAAGATATTTGTCAGGGGAATTTTCAAATTCTATTCAACAACTGTGCATTCTAATAGATGTTCTAATAGATGTTCACATGGTATCAATATCAGTACATTCCGATACAGGCAGTACTATACCGAAATTGATTCTATGCTAAACGTCCAAGGAACCATCTTGCTTTGCACACTTTTCCTAGTATAGGAATGTACCGATATCAACACTGACTTAATTGAAGATAATTTTGAGCTTGATCATAGTATTTGTTAGTCTTTGTCTGATCATTCCAATACAGTAACTTTCTTTGACAATATATGTAAATATAATAGGAATCTTCACAAGCTTTCCAGTGACCTTTTATTCAGTAGGACTTTCTCGTCTGATCCACTTCGATGATATTGTCAACTCATCCCCATCATAATATCGCACCAGATACTTATCTGAAAAGAAAATGATACCTCATATGGAATTTCAATAAGATTGAACAGATACATGTAAATAATAAGGAAGCACTTAAGAAAGTAAACCCTTTATTTTCAATCACACAGTTTTCTGGTTGTTGGACACTACAAATGGTAGATAAAGTGTGAGAATACAAGGTGCGTATGAAGGTATATGGTCTTAGACATTGTAAGCTAAGGAATTCAAAAAAGTACAAGAAGGCAAAGATCAGGAAAAGGCGCATTCAGAAAAAGACTCCCACTCCAAAAACCAAGGTGGGAAAAAACCAAACTAACAATCAGGTACTTATACCATGAAAACATTTCGTAAGCCGAATGAGGAGCTATTTTCCCAATAGGTGGCCACTCAGTTACCTTAACTTAACTAAAAATATGCAAACATACATAAGGCGCCAACAGCACAAAAATATTTTAAACACCAAGACATAAAACAAAAAGAACCACCACAGAAGTATCAACTTGGAACGATCAGTAACACAAAGTTACTGGCGGGTTTAAATAGATTTTACACGGCCGTAACCTCACCCTCCGCTTCTGCAGCTGTCATACTGTTTACCAATGTTTTACTGTACCTTCATGGTGCAATAAGGCACTTTGCATAAAATTGTTGGATGAATGTGAATCTGAATTCGATAAAAAAAACATTTTCTGGCACTGGCAGAAGAGAAGAGCAGACAAAACAGGCTAATATAATTGAAGATCTGGTGGGAATATGGTCTCCACCCTTTGGGGCTTTAAGAAATAGACAGGCTTCTTGTGCCTCCAGGTAAAGCTCATTCCCACTGAATGACCATCTGATTACAAGTTAACAGCTCAAGTCTAAGCCTGTCCAGGTTCAAGTCAAACCATCCATACATACAAAAAGGTACAAGTAGGCAACAATCAGGAAAAGGCACAATCAGAAAAAAGATTCCCACTCCAAAAACCGAGGTCATTTTAAACCTTATTGGTGTGGTTGAGTGTTCATATCTGAACAACTTTTTATATGTCATTTTTAGATGATTTTATTTTGGGTATAAGTCCTAGTAACTGGATGCAACATCCAAACATGACCATAGCTGTTGACTGGGCGATCAATTCAAACAAAAGAATAAGAATGAATGCCATTTTAAATTTTCTTACCATTTGCTACAACTTTCAATATTGTTGAACCGCCGTACCATTTGCATAACTCCTTGTTGACATCTTTCCAGTAGGCTTCTATTATTTCACCAACCTGGTATGTAGTTGCCTAAAACCAAAACAAGTGTTGATATAATGATATGACCACAACTTTAAGCCTTTAAGATAAATGGTCTAAGTTGTTGGTTCACAAGCTCTTTTGACACAAATCATGTGATATGAATGGTGATCAGTTATCCAAACATTACTATTTGTGTCTTTAACCCATTAGGAATTATCCAGGCTTCCAATGTTTCCATTATAAATCTGCTTTCTGATAGTAAATTATAGATTACAATACCCTTGAACTTATTTCAGGTCATACTGGAAAACTTGTTCTTTCCTACCATGCATAACCACTCTGGCAAAGTGACCTTTAAAATTATCCATTACTGATAGGACCTAACGAACAACTTGTGTTCATAATCAGTTTTTTTTTCTTATAAATGTTTACCATCAATGGTTAACAGCCAAAGATTATGTTAGGTCCAGGTATATGTACGCTGCTCCAAAAACCCAGGACTCTAGTAACAATTTCTTACAGCACATTTACTTCACCATTAAATTTACATGTTCTTGAATCAGTGGAAGAGGAAGACTGGACCAAGAAATGCTTTCTTATCCAAACATTGTCTGTTCAGTACTGATCTGACATGCCAGCACGAACAAAATGACACAAAACCCAAAAAATAGCAACAACAATTACCATAACCATTTAATTAATAGTAGCTGTCTCTGATCATGTAACTAAACATTTATAAGCTGAACCAGTGAAAGCTTTTTAGCTACTAACCTCTAGTTTCTTCCTTTTTTCTCTTGAGTTTGTTGTGTCTTGTTCATGTTGTCTCTCTGAAAATGAATATACAAGTGCTTTAAATCATCATTTTCTTCTTCATCCGTGTAATTTTATGATGGTATTCAGCCATAGCCAAGGCTGATGCAAATGGTGGTTGTACTAGTATGACAAACCAGAGGACCAATGGTCCTTTAAATGCTCATCTGAGATATATACCAATAAACATGTTTGACTATAAAAAGGTTATTTACTATATATAAAGCCCCAGGACAGGGTCAGAATGCCCCCACAGGTTAATTTCTTTTTCAAATTCATAAATATTCTGTGCCCTTGCCCATTGCCTCAGTGGATGTTTTGTTTCCATTCAGTGTCATTTTAACAGTTTTCAGCATATTTGACATACGTTGACCTTGCCATAAAATCTGTCAAGGTCATCACAGGATCATGATTTATACATGTATGCATTGTAGTACTCTAGTCTAAATTGCTATATGTCAAGTTTCATTGCAATAGATTCAGCAGTTCTTGCGAAGAAGATATTTGAAGGGTTTTTACCATATATGGGCATGGTGGCCATCTTGGTCATGTGACCTGGTTTATTAATAATCTCATTGGTTCCCCCTTCATACAGATGCTTCCTGCAAATTTGACTTTGATTGGCCATGCAGATTTAGAGAAGATCTTTGAATGTATTATGCCCCAAAGGTGGGCAGTCTCACCCATGGGGTCCATATTCTTTTCAGAATCTTAAATCTCCAGTTCATTTACCTATTTCGCCATGGCGGCAATTTTGGTCATGTGACCTGGACCATTACATACAAACTTTTGTTCCCCCCTTCCTAAATGCTCCTCAGTTTCAAGATTCAGAGGAGAAGATATTTGAAATTGTTGATGGACGCGGCTGCCAGAGCATGGCCATCCTATAAGCTCACCTTTTGAGCTTTCGGCTCAGGTGAGCTAAAAACAGTTAACTCTACAGGTGTAACCTTGTATAATAAGGAATACGGGTGTGATTAAATCGTGATTTAGACCTTATCAATGATCGAATGAATAAAACAGTTTAACATTCAAAAATATACAAAGGTATGAATACGCTATTGTTAAGAACTTCTGTTGAGTGAATAAAAAGCCTTTTAAGTTTTAATGCTGTAGCCATCACTTGCAATTATTCTGAGAAAATGTTTGTCTTTGAGACTGCTGTAACCTGATACCACCAACAATAAAATGAATTACTTACTGCTTCCAGTGGAAACCTTTTTCCCTTTTGGTGGACACACTGGTTTCTGTTGAGTTGTTGGTGTCGTTTTGGCCTGTAGAAGAAACAAAGTTGTTTGTATTGGTTAAAAGTCTTAAGGATATTTCCTTATCTAAAGTCTTAAGGACATATTTCCTTATCTAATGAGGGTCATTATCTGATCATGATACGCAACAAGATGCTAGCAAACCTAGTGGCCTGACAATGACTCAGAATACAGGTAGGGGCAAAAACACTGCCAGGCTACCAGTAACGTTGAACAAGCTTTGCTGAACAAAACATCAATTATGTGCAGAAAATAATGTTCTTTCAGTGCTTCACAAACATGATTTAAAATAAATTTTCAAGATTATATCAGCTCATATGAGACGGCCAATCATTAGGTGGACCTGAGAGAAAAACACCTGGCAAACCCGTAGGCAGAACTTGGCTTGTTTCACATGTGGCCAGTGAGAAGCTTGAACCCACACCAGACATAGCGGTGAGATGATCAAGTGATTAAGAAACAGCGCACTTAACCGCTCGATCAGGGGGGGGGGCGCTTATTTAAAATAAAGAATTTCATAATAAATCATCTTTTTTTATGTCTGAAAACAGGCTGAACAGAGTCAATTATAAATCTCCTACTCCAGAGATGGCACCAGTTGATTGCCAGTGTAAAATCAATCTATCTGACCTTCAAAGGACACGGAATTTGATTATAGTTTAGTAGAATGTGCACTGTGATCAGAAACTGATGCAATCTTTACTGACACTGGTCCTGACTGAATTTAAAGTCTACAACTGCCATATATCTGCAAAATCAGTAACATATGCAATCTTAGGTAATGCCAGTAAATCCTGACATGTTAATACTTACACATTGTTCATTTTCTTTTCTACTTGACACTGGTGTAGAGGATGTCGAACTTGTACTATCTGTGGAAAATAATATTGCATGAATGCATGGTACATGTAATGCTACTTAAAAGCAAGAACATCTGTTCTGATTGGCAAAGAAGACAAAAAAAAAAAAATCAATTTATCACACAATAATTAATATGTTTCATTTTGAGTAGGATTCATTTAAGTCTGATGTATGGGAATTGACATCACAGTACATTTTGTTTTATTTTTGCATGAGTTTGTATTTTGGTGCTGTAAATATGAAAATGAAAAAAAAATCAATATCTATCCAACCTTCTTTATGAGATATTGGACTTCAAAATCATCATATGCATTAAAGACATTTCTTCAAACACCTGGACCCAGTTGTTCAAAGCATCGTTAGCTTAACGATATCGTTAAGACATACATAAATTTGTTAATATCAGCTAAAGTAACAAATACACAGTTATTTTTTGTTGAAAAAATAACAGTGTATTTGTAATATTAATGTTTGAAATTTTAACGAAACGTTAACTAACGAGGTTGTTAGTTTTGAACAACTGGCCCCAGTTTTGTTCATTTTCTTGATACATGTATAGAAAATTCAAACTAGCTTTTTTTTCTAAAAACTAATATTTATTAGAGATATCCCTGAGCTACAGGCTAGACAATGAGAAAGTCCCTATTAACCAAATTTGTTGTCCTGCTATAAGCCGTTAAACAAAGATAGTAGTTGCCAAAGTCATAATGGGGTCTGACGATGTTGACTTTGCTTTCACTGTTTGTGTAACTGAGTGGCTGCCTATTGGGAAAAAAGCTGCTCACTTGGCTTGCGATATGTTTTCTTAGTATAATTCCTGAGTTTGGTTTAGTTTTTACCCTCTTGTTTCGGAGTGGGAATTTCTTTCTGATTGTGCCATTTTCTGATCATAGCTTACTTTTACCTTAACTTGGTACTGATCTTAATATACAGCAATACTGTGGTTTAACAGAGAAACATTTACATATTAACTATGTATAACTCACTCTCTTTGGCAGAGACCTCTTCATCTGATGTGATGACTTGTGTGGACATCTTTTGCATCAACTCGTCATTCTTCTTCTTCAGGATAGAATTCTCTAGCTAAAAAATCCCAACAAAATAATGTTATTCAACCATTTCATATGAATATGCCAAAATAACAATCACTTTTAGCATAAGCATGTATAAGTGACACTGCATGGTCAAAGTATGAGTGTTTCAAATCCTTTTATCAAGAGTAAGCTGAGTAGAAGTAATTCCACTTCAATTGCCATCGAATAACACACATACAAGGGGTGCTCAAAAGGTTTAAAGAAAAGTGCTGTCAAATTTGTAATTGTCATGGGAAATTTATGCTCTCTGTACATGTTGTAAATTAACATACATCTATATCCACAAAATTTGAATAAAATTGGATGACACTTAAGCATAAATTAATGTGGTTTCTAAGGAAACAGCAGTAAAACCAGCCCAACCATGATCATTTTCTACATTACAACATTATTTGACATTACACTGTAGGAATTGACAAGTCATGTAGAAATCATGCATACTACTTGTAAATTCTGGTTAACTTAATATCCTTGTTGCCATATGGGTTTTCTGCTGAAAGCCGTGTATCTTTCTTTGAAAATCTGTACCAAACACATAATGTATTGAAGACCATTGTTCCCTGCACATTTTGGGCATACTCACTAAACAATATGGCGGCCGAACGCCTAAATGACATCATACTTATATGACGCCATGTGCTTAACACCAACATATTGAACTTAACTCATACAACTTCGGTGAAAATAGCATGGTAAACTATCAAATGCAACATCATCATTAAATATAGACATTTTGTAAAGATGAACAAAACATGGTCTGGTAATTGTGCTGTATGGTGTCCTAGCAACAGCTGCTAACATAGTATTCATGCATGAGCAGCAAAATTTGCTGTATATGTACAAATTGTGTTTGTCTATATAACTGTACAAGTTAAATTCAGCTTATTTACAAAATAAGGACATGATGGCACTTTTCCGCTAACTTTTTGAACCCCCTTCTTATATATGATATAACTTAGATAGATAAGTAGCGCAGTGGAGTAGTGTAAGAGCATCAGACTCAGAATTGAGAGGTCCTTGGTTCGATCCCCCATAAGTGTCACCATGTTGTGCCCTTGAGCAAGACACCTTAACTCCCTACAGTACTGGTTAAATCTAAGAATTGTTGGCCCCGTTCAGACATGACTGAAAATTTGTTGACTGGGATGTTAAGCCTCAACACAAAAAAACAAACAAATCCTACTTGCACCGTCATGATTTCATGTTGTAAAGGCTAATCTAGAAGAACAGTTTTCTCAATCTGTCTCAGTTAGTTTTTGTATTTTTTTTATAAAAAACATGCCTACCGGTATTTATACTTTATTTTGGTAGGTTTTGGTGAACAGAATTATTGCAATTATGGATCTCAAGTTCAATGGTAACAAAACAAGCATACATTAAATATGAATCAGCTACAAGCCAAAAACAAATATGATGACTACTTACCACAAGGCGTGCATTGATTCTCTCCAGCTCTGCCACTTTGCTTTGTAAATCGTCCATCCTTCTTTCCTCTGACATCTCATTCTAGATTAAAGAAAAACAAAGCATAATAGAGTGTTACTCAAGTGTCTAATTGCTGCAATATCCAATGGAAAGAACCTGCACTGAAATTGTTTTCTGTTGAGGTTTAATTCTTTATTTGTTAAAAATAGGGTAACCTAATTACAGACATGCTAAATGAACTCTTTAAAATATCTTGGATTGAAGGAGAAAAATCAAATGTTGAATCAAGAAACATCTGATATTGTCACGAATATTCTCTTGGCATCAAATACATGCAGCTTCATCCCATTATTTTAATAATACATCTTCATTAGGTAAGCAGAGTCAGCATGTTCCAGTTGGACCAGTAATATCTTTTGTTAACAGCTATGTCAAAGAAACATCTAGAATTATAACCAGTAGCACAAGAGAAACAGTCACTCACCTTAGAGTAAAACTTTATAAAGCCACTGGACAAAATAAAGTTTTTAGCATGTATGGGCATGGGGACCATTCGATCATATGGGTTGTAACCATAATTTATTAGCGGCTATCTTGGTCATGTGACCTGCATTATTTATATATACATTGGTTCCCTTTTCCTATAAATGCTACATATAAAATTTAACTTCAGTGGCCAAGATATTTTAGACACAAGGAACTTTGAAAATGTGAATGCATGAACAGTTGCAAGCTCTCACGAACAACGTCTTGAGTACCATCCTATAAGCTCACCATGAGCATTCAGCTCAGGTGAGCTAAAATGAGCAAGTCTAGAAGAAATGAACCATAGCCCATAATTTGTCATATAGATCAATATCAATAAATCGATCAGTACAACAATTAGGGAACTGATAGACAGCCTAAATAAATAGCAAATACTCTCTATAGCAACAATTTGCAAAACATAGTATTTTACCTCATCTGGCATATCTGTGGCCTTCTTCTTCTTCTGTTGTGGCTGTAAACTTCTCCTATAGAACGCAAGATAGATAGGTGATATTATAAGATACTAACCATTTGCATATGGCTCATTGAAGTGTTGCAGAACAAAAGCTAAGACATCAGGTCTTTGAATATGGCTCAGTCAATGAAGTGTTGCTGAACAAAAAGTTAAGACATCAAGGACAGAATTATGTTTTGGGAGGTTTTATTGTTATGAAAATGTGTCATGTTTTTAAAACACTGGGCAGGACCATCCAACTGAGGAACAGATTGACATACTAAAAGTATTTATTTCAACAGATAAATAGAGTTAACAATTATAGAAACCCTTGGCAAAATGTTTGGATGTGATGATGTCCTAATTTTGGCTAAAATCCCATTGCTGTTGACTGGGATGTTAAGCATCAATTCAAACAAACGCAAAATTATGAAAGATATAAAAGATTATGTAACTTACACTCTTTCCTCAAACACCTTCTGCCCTTCTTCCATCAGGACATCAAGCAACTCGACTTGAAAGTCTTCTTCCATCACCCGGAAGAAGGGTATAAAGAACGTTTGTTCAATTGGCCCTGGCTTTCCCTTTATCTTAATGAGTCCCTCATTCCAGAGCTGATCCACCCTTAGGACTTTGTTCCACACTTCTTCTGGTGCACGGCAAAGCTTTAGATAGTTCTTTAAATTATTTGACACCTGCTTGATTGACTGAAACATACAATTTAAAATGGATTGCAACTAAAATACCACAAAGGAATTCAGCCATATGCAATGTTTAAAAATTATGTGCATTGAGATGGGGGATAGGATTTATGCTATATCACTGGTCTACCGATCTGGAAGATACGGCCATGTTTTATAAATTATGATGGTTGTCCATGCAGGCCTTCATTTTGTTTTGCTAGTCACGTGACCAAAACTGAAAATTATATAGTAATTATACTGTACTAATATACAGTAATTGTCAAAGTCCAAACACTCGCCGAACAAATTTTGATGATTGAACCCAAAGTTTTATGTCCACTTTTATACTTCAATGTTCATAGTCTTTGAAATGGCGGGTATTTATCTTTTTTATGATTGTGATGGTTTGATGTCAATGACCGTCAACCACATTTTGGATTCAAATAACAAAAATTTCAAACCTTCATATATTATAACTGTCTTATAATGTGTTTGTTTTGGCTTAATTTGTTGCAAACTGTTACTTTTCATATAATACACAAAACATGTATGTTGAAGTAATTGCGATCCCTTTCAACTTAATCTAACTTTGGCAGATTAACACCCACAAATGTCTACTCACTGTACAACTGTACACCTGCATCAAGTCCTCTTTCCAGGGTCGGATGTCATCTGGGGTTTCACCTTCTGGCTTCAGGGATCTAAAGAAAAGTTAAAACTACATTTTAAACCAATGATGGGCTACCTCTGGCAAAAGTATTTTGTGAGTCATCATAGGAGTAGTTACTCAAGAAAGGTTTGTTGAACCATGAAAATGATGTTTTATATATATTATTATTATTATAAGTATTATAAGTAGAAAAACCTGTTGAAATTAGAATTGTCAGAGGATCTGACTATAGCCCCGCTTCTGAGCTTTTTGCCAGGTTGAGAAAAAAAATGATGGGCAACAACCCCAAGCTACATCTTGTTAATGTAATATCTTGTTAGTGTTATATCTTGTTAATGTTGATGCACATAAAAAGATTGGTCAGATTCTGTCAATTTGTTCTGACATCAATCAAGGGCAGTTACTCCCTCAAAATTTAGCAAACAATGGTGGGCAACAATCCCAAGCTAGATCTTGTCAATGTTAATGGACGTACAAAATTTGGTCAGATTCTGTCAATCAGTTCTCAAGACATTGAGTGGAAACCAAATTCTGACATCAATGAAGGAACTTAACTCTGTCAAAATTGTGCGAAAAATGACGGGCAACAATCCCAAGCTAGATCTTGTCAATGTTGATGTGCACATAAAATTTGGTCAGATTCTGTCGAATCGTTCGTAAGATATTGAGCGGAAAAGAAATCCTGACGTCAATCAAGGGCCCTAAGTTAACTCTGTCAAAATTTTTCGAAAAATGATGGGCAACAATCACAAACTAGATCTTGTAAATGTTGATGTGCACACAAAATTTGGTCAGATTCTGTCTATTTGTTCTCAAGATATTGAGCGGAAACAAAATTATGACGTAAATCAAGGGCGTAACCCTGTCAAAAAATTTTGAAAAAATGATAGGCAACATTCCAAGCTAGATCTTGTCAAAGATGATGTGCACACAAAATTTGGTCAGATTCTGTCGCTGCGTTCTAAAGATATTTAACGGAAACAAATTTCTGATGACAGTCAAGGTTCGTAACTCTGTCAATTTTTTTTCAAAAAATGACGGGCAGCAATCCCGAGCTAGATCTTGTCAATGTTGATGTGCACACAAAATTTGGTCAGATTCTATTTATTTGTTCTCAAGATATTGAGCAGAAACAAAATTCTGATGTCAATCATGGGCCATAACTCTGTCAAATTTTTTTGAAAAATGATGGGCAACAATTTCAAGCTAGATCTTGTCAATGTTGATGTGCACACAAAATCTGGTCAGATTCTGTCCATTTGTTCTAAAGATATTGAGCGAAAACGACATTCTGATGTCAATCAAGGGCCATTCAACGGCAATAACTCTTCTGCAAATGGGGAAACTGACATGCATTGATACATAAGTTGATATACTGATGCATATGCCAAATTTGGTTAAAGTCTTACAACTGATTCTCAAGTTATGAGTGGTAACAGAATTGTGGACGGAATAACGGAAGGATGGAATAATGGAAGGACAGAATGAAGGAAGGACAGGGAGAATCCAGTAAGTAATTTCTACTTACAAAATTCCGTACTGTTTAAAGAATATGTGTTGTTTTTTGTACTGTTTAAAGAATATGTGTTGTTTTTTTTTGTACTGTTTAAAGAATGTGTGTTGTTGTTTTTTCCTTTAAGTAAATGTACTGTCATTCCTGCTCTTAACAAACCTGATCAATTGGCAATGGTCCATAAATGTTGGTTTCTTGGACTTCTCAAGGACGTCGTTGTGTAACTGTCCTTGTTGGAGGGCCTCTATCGTAGTCAGCTTCCGGAAAACATTCATTTTCACATATGGTGATGGCCAGAGGTCCTTAGACTTCAGAGACTGGAGGGCTGCTCTGGTGTGGTTCCCACCCAACACCTCAACTTCGTAGGACCCTGCCTCCTTCAGTTTCGCCACATCAGTTACGTCTGAATTGATATTCCCAATCAGCAGGTGCAACTGTCCAGGAGAAGCCATAAACGACTTCTCCAGAAACAAGACATGTCCCATGTCCAGACCCCTCACCCGTCGCCTCCGCACCGGTTCAACAAGGTTATCGATGTGAACATCAATACCTTCACCTGTAAAACATAAAAATTTGCTACTGTGTTTGGTGGAGCAGGGATGGCTGTGAATGTTTTCATTGGGAAAAAAATGCTAGAAATTTAAGTCTTGGCTTGATGGATCTTCAATGCTAGGTGAACCTCATGCATGGAACAATATCACATCATTTGGTGTTATTTTTTGTATAAGTTTTGCATCACAATATTTTTTTTCTAATTTTAACACAATAATGACTTTCTAAAACTTTCTTAGGCGGCTTTTGTTTTATCTATATATGAACAGAGAACCGAGTAAAAGAGATAAGAGTGCATATACTGTGTAATAATTCTACGCAGTCAAGAGTAAATAAAACTAGATAATGTGTTTATGAAACACTATGCCCCCAACTGGTAAGCCACTTTCAAGATGTAAAAATGTCCAAAAAATGACTAAGTTCAAATTGTGAAAAAGTGACAAATATTAATCTGAGGAGTATATCCCAACCACATGCATATCTTCAAAGCATGGTCACAATGTCTGTAAAGTTTCAAAAGTATCGGTATTAAATTGTAGGAGGAGTTGCGCACACAAGTTACCCTCTATCCGTCCACTAAAATGCCTGAAAAAATGACTAAGTTCAAATTGTAAAAAAATGACAAAAAATAGTCCAAGGATTATATCCAAACCACATGCATATCTTCAGACCATGCCCATAATACATGTAAAGTTGTAAATGAATTGGCATTAAACTGTAGGAGGAGTTGCGCACACAAGGTACCCACTGCCCATTCACTTTCATTGTCAAAATGCCCGAAAAATGGCTAAGTTCAAATTGCAAAAAAGTGACAAAAATTAATCTGAGGATTATATCCAAACCACATGCATATCTTCAAAGCATGGTCACAACATCTGTAAAGTTTCAAGAGAATCGGAATAAAACTGTAGGAGGAGTTGCGCACACAAGGTATCCACTATCTATTCACCCTTTAAGAATTAAAAAGGGAAATAACTCTCACAGAATTGGCCCCTAGCCCCTTGAATTTCCCTGAAAGAAAAAATACGGGTCCTCTTAATTTTCATATACAAACTACATACCAAATTTCAAGATCATAGCTCTAACTGTTCCTGACCGAGTGCTCACGCATCACAGACTGACTGACTGACTGACTGCACGCACTCACTCACTCACTGCACTGCACGGACAGACCCAAACCAATATGCCCCCTCAACTTCTTCGAAGAAGTTGGGGGCATAATAAATTGTGAATTTAAGAGTATATATAGGTAAACTCCTTCATTTTTTGGATAGTTCATCTCCATTTTTTATTTCATTGAAATAGTATTGACTTCGGTCTAATGACTTATATATATCAAAATGTAGGGCAGCAGTGCACTGTTTCAGCAAACCTGAACATGTACATGTGATATAATAATTTTATGTGTGTGCCCCCTTTGATGTGGGATCAATTAGCAACTGTTCTAGATGTGGAACGTAGGTTTTATACCCCAAATCCCACCAACCAGAGAAATAGTTTCCTGATGTAAAAGGAGAACGCAATAGACAACAACAATACCTTTAATAATAAAAGTTAAGGTCTTCTAGCAAACATTTTGGTGTTCATTTTGTTTAAAATCAGTCAAGGAATAAGTGAGATATTGACATCTGATATTTTTGGAATGAAGTGACTTCTGGCCGCCATTTTGAATATTTTATTTTGAATATTTAATTAGAAAGTGTAAAAATCAAAACATTGTATAAATTTTATATTTCAATACTTATATGGGAAAATATCAAAACAAAAAATAACAGATCTATAATATTAACAGTGTTTCATAAATCTTAATTATGCATATTTCATTAGGTCTTTATGACGTCATACAGCCTCATGAATATCCACCTCCTTAAACAGAAATCAGTGAATATTCAAACCAACAAAACTTTCTTAATTTTCATCTGATTTTGATAAAACTTGTACCATTATGTTAAGGGATGTGAGTACTTTCAATTAAGATTTATTGTGCTTCAACAGTGTCTTTCCCTTTAAGTTTTATGGTACAAGTACCTGATTGTTAGTTTGCTTTTTCCCACCTCGGTTTTTGGAGTGGGAATCTTTTCTGATTGCGCCTTTACCTGATCTTTGCCTACTTGTACCTTTTCATGAACATGCACATTTTAAAATAATCATTAATATACAAATGTGATAATACATTTTATCATGCCTTATAAAGGGAGGTTCACAAATAGAAGCTTTATTTAGCTACTGACCTAATAAAGGCCATCTCTATTGACTAAATAAAGACCGCATTGCATTTTTGTTTTAAACATCAATAAAGAAGCACGTTAGTGACGTCAAATTAAGGCATGTCTTTGCCATTGTTATGCAATTAGGTCATCCCGAGGTCATGATTTATATAAACTTTGTAGAGCTCCAATCACTGATAAATGCTTTAATTTCCTTATGGACATGGGCTTAGTATCATTATAAAGGAGAAATGTAGCCCTTTCTTGAACAATGTATAATTCAGCTACCTATCATGTGCATTTATTGTAATATAACAACTACGACAGAACTTCCTGACCCACCCTCATATTAGAATATCTAAAATGCTAGTAAGTTATTATATATAAATACTATTCTAAAATAAGCAGCGCACCCCCTGTCTCTGGGTGTTGAATAAAGAATGATACCAAATTATGTTTTTTAAGATTCCTGGTAGTGGTGAATAATGCATGACCCCACCAAAAACGGCATGTCACAAACCGTATATATGCAAAAATTCAAAAGGCAACAGAAGGACCTTAATCTATTTTTACACAAAACAACATCGTTTGATTTACTTAATTGGACACTATATTTTGGTAAAATAAATTGTTATTTTATATCTTATAAAAAAAAAAACAACAAAAATATCAAAAATCAAAGGTAAAAAAAAAACAACATGTCACAGTTTCTGTAATATACGTGACGCTATGGAAGATTGTCCAAATTTTCATAGTGGTTTCTCTTATTGCATCTAGCAAACTGTGCCAATTAAAAAGTTGAATATGTCCTTTATATGGATAACATAGGGATATTCATTTTGCCTTACTATTTTGGACAAATTATGAAATAAATCTAATCTCCCTGCTTAACCAGTGCGTCCCTTTTAAGATGCAATCATACTTGACACCGTTTTTCTTCAAATCCAAAATGGTATTTGAAACAACGTTATCTGAATATGAAAGTATGGAGGATGAAAACATCTCACAAAAAACAAAGTTAATATCAAATGACCCTAAGGTGGTATTTTCGGATGCTAAATTTGACCAGAGGACCATTGGTCCTTAGAACGCTCACCTAAAGCCTGATCTTGGAGTATTAAGTCATAATGAAATGACCTTGACCTTGAATACTCACACACCTTTATTTACTTCATAAGTTGTCTGCATCTGCAAAGTTTCAGGTCTCAGGCTGCAATAGTTTCCAAACCCAGTGATTTCTGAGAAAACCATAATTTTAATTTTGATATTTAAATGACCTTTGGCAGACATGACCTTGGCCTTCATTAATTACTTACCTTCATTGACTACATTAGTTGTCTGCATCTAGCAACTTTCAGGTCTCAAGCTGCAACAGTTTGTTTTCGCCTTTTCCCATGTGAAAGCCTATGTTTCCAAAATTGACCTTGCCGTAAAATAGGTCAAGGTCATCCAAGGGTCATCATTTTATCAAACTATGATGGGCTGGAGTCCCAAATGCTACATACCAAGTTTCATGAAAATTGGCCTGCTGGTTCTGGAGAAGAAGATTTTTGAAAGGTTTTTACCATATATGGGCGTGGCGGCCATCTTGGTCATGTGACCTGGATTTCGTGATCAAACTTTCGTCTCCCCTACCAATGGATGCTCTACATAAAATTTCACTTTGATTGGCCGTACAGTTTCAGAGAAGAAGATCTTTGAAAACTGTGTATGGACAACAGACTGGCCAAGGTCAAGAGATGACCTTGACCTATATTAATCACATACCTTCATCTACTCCATTAGTTGTTTGCATCTACCACTTTTCAGGCCTCAGGCTGCAATAGTTTTAAAAAAAAATCCATAGTTTTCACTTTTTCCTATGTAATCTTTAAGCCTATGTAACAGTTTGTTTTCGCCTTTTCCTATGTAAAAGCCTATGTTTCCAAATTTGACCTTGCCATAAAATAGGTCAAGGTCATCCAAGGGTCATCATTTTATCAAACTATGATGGGCTGAGGTCCTCAATGCTACATACCAAGTTTCATGGAAATCGGCCCGCCGGTTCTGGAGAAGAAGATTTTTGAGTGTTTTTTACCATATATGGGCGTGGCGGCCATCTTGGTCATGTGACCTGGATTTCACGATCAAACTTTTGTCTCCCCTACCCATGGATGCTCCACATAAAATTTCACTATGATTGGCCAAGCAGTTTCAGAGAAGACCTTTGAAAAGTGTGTATGGACAACAGACTGGCCAAGGTCAAGAGATGACCTTGACCTATATTAATCACATACCTTCATCTACTCCATTAGTTGTTTGCATCTACCACTTTTCAGGCCTCAGGCTGCAATAGTTTTAAAAAATCCATAGTTTTCACTTTTTCCTATGTAAAAGCCTATGTTTCCAAATTTGACCTTGCCGTAAAATAGGTCAAGGTCATCCAAGGGTCATCATCATTTTATCAAACTATGATCTGCTGAGGTCCTTGATGCTACATACCAAGTTTCGTGGAAATCGGCCAGCCGGTTCTGGAGTAGAAGATTTTTCAGTGTTTTTTACCATATATCGGCGTGGCGGCCATCTTGGTCATGTGACCTGGATTTCGCGATCAAACTTTCGTCTTCCCTACCCATGGATGCTCCACATAAAATTTCACTATGACTGGCGAAGCAGTTTCAGAGAAGATCTTTTTTTTTCCAAGCAGTGTCACGTAAATTACACATTTGTCACATAAAATACAAAGGTAGTTTAAGGCTATTTACCGATTATAGAAAACAGTGGAGTCTAAAAGGATCACACCCCCATCAAAGGCATAACAATACTACATAAAAACTTGTTATTTGCATTTGTCTTTTCCAAAATATTGACCAGCAGTAAAATATCAGCCTTGAGATTAATATACATTCTATCAATATAAAACAGTTTATATTAGTTCAACTAAATAATTAGTGGTTAATTAATCGAAAGATTTATTTCTTGTGCAGACTGGTTCAAACTCCATGCTTCATTTTAAGTTAGCCAAACACAAACATATCTAAGTTTGAAAATAATGTAGGTGACTTTTATATTACCGTCACATTAATTACAGTATTTCATCACGTTTTTACATTTTTTAGAATGTTGTGCAAAAAGTAAAATAATAATCTAAAATAAAATAGGATCACACTAGGTTGTCTCACTACTGGGAATCACGTGGTATTGTTTACATACAAACAGGTAAATGATCGGTGACACACACTACAATGAGATTGAATTTGATGTTAGATTTTCGAGTTTTCTCCTACAGCGTTTCTTCTCCTGACTGATAGATAGGTGCAGTCAATACAGAAATTGAACATGTATTGAAAGAAACTAAAATAAGAAATCCCGAGTATTTCGTTTTAGTAAAAACTTCAATACTACTGTATGGGAAGTACTATATGTCCATGGGACGGAAGTGTTTGTGAAAACGAAATAATCTGTAATTGGGGGGTTTTACCATCTATGGGTATGGTGGCCATCTTGGTCATGTGACCTAAAACCCAAATTACATCAACAGAATACTTCTTGTCTGGATTGTGTAACCTCTTTTCTGCCATTTTGGTTCACTTGAAAAAATCATCTAACATGGTCAGGGTCCTATAATGACCCCCGGGGTGTGGCCATATTTGACCCCAGGGGTAAGATTGGCAGGATTTATGTAGAGCTCCACATGACAATGTTGTATATCAAATATACAAGCTTTGTGTCATGCTGTTGCAGAGAAGATTTTTTCATATATTTCCATTATAAGTCTATGGTAGATATTGACATGCCTGGGGCGTGGCTTGTATGGACCCCAGGGGCACTGTTGGCCGCATTTATAAAGGAGAATATTATACATGTACACTGGTCCACACAACATATGAAAGCTCTGGGCCATATGTTTTCGGAGAAGAAGATTTTTTTTATGTTCCCCCCCCCCCCGTACGGAGCCTAGGGGCATGGTTGGCAGAGGCAGAATTTATAGCAGGGTTAATAAAGAGGACCACTATACATTGCTACACACAAAAAAGCTCTGGGCTTTGTGGTTTCGGAGAAGAAAATGGTTTTCCGTCGTTTTTCCACGACGCCCCCGGGACTGGGCCTGTATGGACCCCAAGGGCACGGTTGGCAGGATTTATAAAGAGGACCACACTACATTGCTACACACAAAATATGAAAGCTCTGGGTCTTGTGGTTTCAGAGAAGAAGATTTTTTTATGTTTTTCCCATTGTAAGTCTATGGGAGCTAATGACCCCCGGGGCGGGGCCATTTTCTGTCTTAGAGATATTTGAGTTTAAAAATGTGGACGCACGGACGGACGTCGGCTCGACTACTGTACTATAAGCTCACCTTGTGAGCCTTCGGCTCCGGTGAGCTAATAAAACTTACAAAACTAAAACTTTTGTGTTTTTGATGGGACTGTCATGAATCTAATTTCACTTACCCAAAAGCTTCTGGTCTGATGAATAAACTGTCTTCTTAACAGGGGGAGCAGCTAGTGTCTTCTCACCAGAGGAAGTAGATTTCTTCACACCAGGGGGAGCAGCAGTCTTCTCATCAAAGGCAGCTAGGGTTGATGTCTTCTGTCTAGGTGGGCTTGAACAGTCTAAAACAATTAACACTAAATTAACAATCATAGGTCAAGATTTCAAAAAAAAAAAAAGAAAAGATTATGCCGTCGTCCAATTGTGAACCTGACCACATTGTCATTGACAAATCAATCCCAAGAAGGGCATTGCATAGAATGACAGCTTCTCATAAAGGTACTTGTGATCTAATGAATGCCTTATAATTACTTAATGGTTGTCAGAACATAGACCTGAGAAAAAATATCTTAATTGGTTACGTGTATGTTTTGAATGCTCTGAAGCGTCTTAACTGATCTCAAAGGACGGAAAGAAAAATATCTACACTATGGATGATGTAAACTTGTAAAGGGGGACATTTTAGGGCCACTTGTACCCAAAGCTCACACTTGATGATAAAAATGTATAGTCTATCAAACTGTATGATATTTAGAACGTACTGCTTGTATTTTTTTATTTTTTATTTCCAAAATGTAGTTAGCAAACAGCAAAAAAGCCTTTTTTCGGCACACACAATGGTTCTTTCAACGGATATAAATCAAAATTAAGCCTGGTGACCCCAGTGTTTTTCATTTTTCTCAATGCAAAGTATATTGTAAATAAAAATAAGACAATTTTATCACACCCTTTAAAATCACCTGGATTGACGGTATTAAAACAGTCTGAAGAATCTGATTTCTTGCCCAAATCTTGGATAAAATTTTGTGCTGGTTTTGTCAGAATATAAAACCCCCATTTTTCATTATAATTCTAAATAGATCTAAGAGAAGGTAGTAATATTTTGAACTGTTTTTGTTTTTTTTCCTCTTAAGACTGCAGCTGAATTTTGCAGCGGTTTTTTTAGCTTTTTGTCCCTTAGGCAAGAACTTAATTCATAATTGCCATAAACCAAAGAATTAAAATTTACCTTCTTCTGTGGTATCCAATTCAACATCAGTTGCTGTGTTGGTCATGGACCCCAATGAATCATCAGCTGTAAAATGATGTGATAGGATTAGTTTTAAAAGAAGGGAAGATTATTACATGTATTTCCATTATAAGCTTATGGCCAATATTGACGTCTCTGGTCTGTGGCCAGCATGAACCCCAGGGGCATGATTGGCAGGATTTATAATAAGAGCTGTCGCAGGACAGCGTAGCTCGCCTGACTTGTGCTTTGCCACTAAATCTATTAAACTTATGACCAAAGACATTAACCTCAATGTCACTCAGGTGGGTCGTGATGGTACAGCATAAAACTTCAGACCAATATCTACCAACATGCAAAGTATCAACTTGATCCATCTACATATTTGTTATAGACTTATAACCTAAAACCTAAGTCTGTGACCTTGACCACAGGTGAGTCAAGATGCTACAGCATAATAAAAGAATAATATCTAACAGCAAAGTATCAACTAGATCCATCCATCTGTTCCAGCAATAATATACAGTTCAAAACACTTTAAGCAAAAGCTTTAACATAAAATTACAAAGTCTGTGACCTTGAACTCAAGGTCACCCAGGTGGGTCATGATGGTACAGCATAAAATTTCAGACCAATATCTACCAACATGCAAAGTATCAACTTGATCCATCAACATATCCAAGAGATATAGACTTATAAAAACTTTCACCAAAAACTCTAACACAAAATTTCTAAGTCTGTAACCTTGACCTCAAGGTCACCCAGGTGGGTCATGATGGTACAGAATAAAACGTCAGACCAATATCACAGCTACCAAACAGTTAAATGCGTAACCGCCGGTTACAACAAAATGTAAACAAAACATACACTACTCGGATCGATCGATAATTATTTTGTAGTACAGAACGGTATAAAAAATCTAAGAATGCTATTTTGTCACTTATTTATCATTGTTAGACAGCACCAAAACAGTTTGCAACATAACTTGATGTTTTAGGGGGTTATTTGTTTCCTCCTTCGAAACATGTGTTTCAACACGGTCAAGAACGGCAAAATACAACTAAAAATTGGGCAATTTGCTGTTAAATATCATGTTTTTGTGATTGTTCTGCAACAAATTTGTAGTTATATATTAAATAAATTACAACTGATGTCTGTCACAGTATTCACTTTTCCTAGGGTTCAACATTTATTTTTCGAAGGGAAGAAAAATTAATAAAGTGATTAATCATTTAATCATTAAAATAAGAAGGATTTATTTCAAGATATATTTGAAAACCTCTGCCTGTTTTATGATATTTAACATTCCCTGTACAGCGTTTTAGATGAAAGCAAACGAAAAAAAAGAGCAAATTACAGTATTCACAATGTTTTAAAGTCTAAGTTTTATCATAAGCAGGAATACCATACATGTGAATAACAGTGTTTTGTATTGCATGTTTGTTGCAAAAATGTTTGTATTTTGATATATACCAAGTATTCTCACTGCAAACATCACAAATAAATCAATTTTGGCTTTTTTTTCATTTTCCTTGAGAGGGGTTGTCTATACGTTTTAACTGGGTTAATTATTTTTAACATTATCACTCACTAAAACCATGAGCAAAAGGAAAACCAAGGTATATTGAAGGCTTTTGTATATGCAGATTCTTGTTTGTTTGTTTTTTCTTGCACATCACTGTAAAATAAAACTTGATTTGTAGAGGTAAAAACCATGATGAGACACTGTGATAATTAAATTTAGTTAAGACAGGAACTGAGAAAAGTTAACAAGTACAGGCATTTTGTGAGGAAAAGGGTTTGTCACTTGATTTAGGGGTAATTTGGTGTGCTGAATCCAAAAACTAATGTTGGCAAGTTGAGAAATGACGTCTTCATGTCCTAATTTGCATATTTTCAAAATGGCCGCCAAAATATCTAGAATCTGTTATATTGATGAAATATTACAATTGTTTGTCATGATCTCGGCCTAAAATCACTTCTAATATATTGTTAGATGATTACTTGACTAAATTACATAAATTTAAAAGCAAAGAATTTTTGCCAGCAAAGTTAAACTCAGTTGCACTATGAAGATATGCATGGTTTCCATGGCAACTGTTAACGTGATTCTTGACGAGGGGCGCACCTACAAAATTGATCATATCGCCACTGTTGCTCATCCTAGACCACTGAGCTTGGTCTCGTTGTTAAGCTTAGACATATCCCTTTTATCCTGTGATGAGTAATGCAAATTATCTAATTTGCATATTCATGAATTTTAATGAAAATATTAAAAATGGTTTAAAATCCATAAATAAACATTTTTCAGGACCAAATCATCATAATGACACAATTATTGCACTAGTAATATATCATGTGACAGATATATTGATGTCATGGACCTATTTGAAAATTTTATCTCATTTGCATATTCATGAATAATAATTATTATGTTGAAAACTGGGGCAAAACCAGGGAAAAAGTATAGCCATTGAAAGGTTTTTGGTGGATTATAAGATCTTTCTTGCATCTAGGACAAATTTTCATGGCTGCCAGTTTGGTCAGAGGGACCACTTAAATGCCTTGAAATATTGTCCTTAACAATGAAGATGATGTAAAATCATATTGTTTCCGCGCCCATCCATTGTGTGATTCTGAAGAATGTGATGCACCTACCAAAATACCCATATCCTAACATTAGCATGCTCTAGAATACTATGATTCTAGATTCTGATTGTAGTGCTTGCACATAACGATTAAATGGTTATCCTAATATTCAGATCATTGAATTCGCAAATTCATGAATATTAATGGAAATCGTAAGAAATGGGGGGAAAATCATGGAAAAAAAGTATGGAGTGTACATACAAAATCACTTGTACCTGGGCTGTAAATAAATCTAGGACGTTGAAAATGGTATCAAATAAATGCTAAGGTATCATACTATCCCTTTGAAGTGTGATATAAGAAAAAATAGTTTTAAATTCAATATATTTTAATGAAAACGTATGAAATTGGGAGAAAAGAATGGAAAAGATTAAACATATACACCTTCAAATACACTTGTATCTTGGCTACCAAAAGCCCAAAAGTGCTGATAATGAAATTAAATGGTTGCTAGGGCAATATTATACCATCAATACAGTATTAGATAAGTTATTTGAGTTTCATTTTCATGAATATTAATAAAATCTTAAGCAGAACAAATTAGGAGGTTTACATTTAAACACATGTATCTTGGCTACTGAAGGACCTAAAGAGCCCAAGTTGAAATCAAATGATTGTTATGACATGTTATACCGGTATAACCATATGATCTGATATATAAGGCAATAAGATATTTTTGTTGGATGGATATACATGAGAGAGAAATATCACCGAAAAATAAAGGTGGTATACCAACAAAGTTGCTCATATCTCCACTGCTAATACCCTTGGGATGAAAATGGTACCCATAGAATGCTCTAAGGACAATGTAGGCTGATAGATAAATAGTATCTGATTAAAAACATGTAGTCTGATAGATAATCCACATCTTATTAAAAGCCATGAATGTTAAGAAAAATTGTAAAAATTACATAAAGTTGAAGGTTATGCTCAAACTTAATTGCTTGTATCTTGATTGCTAACAAATATGCTTTATAAATCTGAACATATGGCAGTAATAGATTGTACGTGTACTAACAATAATTTGGTGCCACCTTGAACTCTCTAAGTCTATTTGCAGTCCAGATATAAGCAATTTTATTGGTAAATCCCCTTCATTTTCCGGTCATTTTTCTCTTATTTATAAAGATATTATAAACATTCATTCAACAAATATGTCAGACAAAGCAATTAGCAGATTATATGGTTATAGAACAATGTCTGAGCAATCATTTGATACCAATTTCAGATCTTTAGGTCTATCAGTAACCATGGTATGTGTGTTTTTATGTGTATACAGCCTTATGCTTTCAGCATTTTACCCCAAATCCTAAAGATGTTATATATATATTCATGAAAATAACAATCAAATGACTTATAAATTGTAATATTAGATGGCATTATGTTGCCTTAACAACCATTTGATACATTTTTAAGCACTTTAGGGTTTGGGGTTGCCAAGATACAAGCCATTCATACGTTTACCCCTTTATTTTTTCCATTTTTCTGTCCTGTTTTTTTTTTTTAAGATTTCATTAATAAACATGAAATTACAAATCCGATTATTCTTATATTATATTTCAGAGTGATAGTACATTGCCACAGCATTCTTTTGATATCCCTTTTGGCATCTTAGGTTCAGTAACAGCCTAGGTACATGTACAGGTGTTTTTGTACCTATACCCCCTATTTTTCCACAATTTTTCTCTCATTATGATTTATTAATATTCATGAATATATGTAAATTCAATGATTTCAATATTAGTTATGAAGATTAAATTGCTATGCAATACTATCAGACCAATCATAGTATTCTAAAGTATGCTTTTGGTGGGACATGGGTATTTTTGTAAGTTCATCCCATTCTTTTATAGAATCACACTAGGGTCGGTTGTGGAAACAATGTGATGTTTACATCATGGGAATTTGTTCATTGTTAAAGACAACTTTTTTCTGCATTTAACTGGCCCATCTGACCTAACTGGCAGCCATGAAAATTTGTCAAGGACGATCATATAAAACACCAAAAACTTTTCAATGGCAATAAGTTTTTCCCTGGTTTTTACCCGTATTGTTGACATTTCAATTAATATTCATGAATATGCTAATGAGATGAGTTTCATATTGACCCACGGCATCAATATATTTGTTATATATGGTGTTACTGATGCAATAACAAGTTGTCATAATGATAGCTTCGGCCTGAAATTTGTTTATTAATGGATTTAAAAGCCTTTTTTCAGCCATTTTTTCAGCATTTTTTTTATTTTTTCATTAAAATTCATGAATATGCAAATTCGATAATTATCATAACTTTCCAAAGGATGAAAATGCTATATCTATGCTTTACAATGAGACCAGTTGCAGTGATCTAGCACTTGCTACAGTGGAAATATGATCACTTTTGTAGGTACAAGTAGAAAAGCCCACACCCCTGCCCCCATCCGCTCCGCCCACCTCAGCCTTTTAACTTTTGAGATTATTTTATTCATTTAAAACCTTCTAATCATTATAAAATGTTATTTTTATTATTTTGTAGCAGTTTGGAACCCTAAACATAATACCAATTTGCAGCAATTCATGTTTTCTTAATTTTGGCGGCCATCTTGGAAATATGCAAATTAGATGGTGAAGGAGCCATTTCTCGGCTTGCCAACATTGGTTTTTGGATTCAGCATACCCGAATACCTCTAAAAATGATCTCAAACCCTTTTCCTCACAAAATGCCTGTACCTTCATAACGGAGCGTCTTTTCCCATTTTCTGTCTTAACTAATTGTTAAACCTAGAACTCGAGAGAGAAACTAAAATACAGGTGCTATCATTCTAATGATGAAATGCGTGACCGAAATTTTGACACAGCTTTTAGCCACATATACATAGAATGCAGGGCTCAATGGCAAGGAAAGTGTTCACAGAACTTATAAAATGTTAAAATCATCTGTTCGCTTCCTTGCCGTCCGTTTATAATGACGAAATTAGCGGGGATCTAAAAACATCCCTATGACTGACCCATATTTTCTTCATGTATAATGCAATCTCAACATGCATTTTGGAGGAGGGAATAAAAATCACGATTATAAGGAGACAAATCTGGAAATCCATTGAGATACGATAAGATCAATTTATAACCAACAAAACTGCATTGAGAAAATTTTAATAATTTTCTCCAGGTGAAAAAAAATTACTTGGAAACGCGAGCTGCGAAAGTTTGTTTACCTTTTACTGCACCTCACACGCAAAACCGGAAGGACGTGAATCAGATTTCTTTTCTTAACCGCGGTTATGCATTTAACTGTTTGGTAGCCGTCAAAGGTAGGGGGTGCTAGGCTCGAAAATTCATGTGATATGCAAATGCCGCGATACAGTAGCTAGCGGGATACAGTAGGAACTGAATATACCTGGTTAGGAGGGGGGGAAAGAGTTCATTAGATTTTGGTGACCTTGAGCAATTTTTCAAGGTCACCAGCCAATCAAAATTAGCTTTTCCCATGCGATAGCCTCTGCATAAAATGAATGGATTTAAACCAAACTTTGTCTGCTGATCCAATTTGTTCTTGGGACTTTTATCAAAAACTAAGTCCATTAATATTCGATGGGACCATATGTAAATAACAGCAATAATATCTTCAATTTAGGTGACTTTTTTTTTCTGATTCATGCCTGCCTATCCTGACCTATACGATCACCTGCGAGCCTTTAGGTAGGCCTAAAAAATTGTTGGTGTCCAATTACGTTATTGTGTCTTTAGTTTTTACCCCCTACCTAAACTATTTTTATGCAGTGTTAGAGGATTTCCAGGGGATTTTCTCTGTCCGCTGTTTTGTTTACCCATCTCCTTCATGTAAAAAAAGGGCAAAAAAAAAAAATCACCTAAATAAAAACATTTTCCTCCCCACCAACCCTATTTTACAATCTCATGTTACCTGAAACACACATAATTTTTAGGCATCACCTAAGCTATGATAGGTTTCATTTGATACCCATCTAAGCAGTTACAATGAACATAGAAGATTACACTTACTTCCAACTACAAACACTTCATCATACTTCTGTAGAAACACGGTCCTGGACATAAGTTCTTTCTCAGAGAATTCACCACAAAGGCTGTTGGCACACCTGTCAAAACTTTTCAGCTTCAGCTTCAAGGCTTCCCTCTCTGGGTTAGTGAATGTAGCCTGGAATAGAAATCATTGACTCAAAACTTAAAAAATAAAAGACCCTCAGCTTCTTATTGACAGCCAGCTACATATTTTCATATATATTAATGATTTTTAAGGTAATTTAATTAGGAGTGGCTACCGACAGCCGGCTGTCAATAGCGAAAGTTCGCTTCTGTCAGCCGGCTGTCAATAGCAAAAGTTCACTATTGACAGCCAGCTATATATTTCTTTATATTTTTTGGGTTTCTAAAAAGTCGCTTATATATAAATCTATAATATTGTCAGATAAATGACTGACATCAAATCTTATGACTCTAGGTTCATCACATGTTCCTTTTATGCATATATTTTCTATGTAAGTACTATGCTTGGAGTTTTGGCCAGAAGTCCGAATTTTAGAAAATGCTAGAATTTGTGATAAACTAAGTTATTGTTTTTTTTTTCTTTTCAAGGTTTCCATGTTCTGACAGCCACTAAGTGACATACAAAGCATTCATTAAACCATAAGTATTTGTACTATCCGAGTAGTAACCATAAGGGTAGCTTTTATTCAATGACATGTGTGTCTATGGTCTAGGTTCCATACCCAGGGTAGTACTAGAGATATATCACAATGATCTTACAGCATCTTTTAATATAAAACTTTCTTCACACTAATGTTCTAATGTTCATCTTTCAATGACTGTAACCTTGGAAAAATTAAGTAAACTACACATATGAAATCGGACCCAAGGGACCTTTGATCTTGGACTGTGTAGGAGGGAGGAAGGGATGGGGGGGGGGTGGGGTTAAAGGCAACAATCTAGACACTTTTAAAGTTCTAAATCCACACAATACTACCATTGTACTAAATTGTACCATGTAAGATTTTATGGGGTGAATTGCTGTAGTGTATTGTAGGGCCAAAAGTGGTATTAAAGGAAAAATTTGGTACACCTTTAATTTAGATTTTAAAGGTGGTATACCCAACAAAATAGGAAAAACATCATTCTGTAAGATTTTCCTATTAAGTTCTTCATGAATTGGATACAAAATGTCATAACATTCCATGTCAGATTACATCTGGTCAAAACTCTAGTATGGCATATAGATGAATTTAAGTACGTACCTTAAAATTCACTTCGATAAACAACTAGGCGAGCTGGCTGTCACTAGCGAAAGTTTGCTGTTGACAGCCGGCTGTCGATAGTAAAAGTTTGCTGTTGACAGCCAGATATATTTCTTAATATATCTATTGATTTCTATATAATAATGATTAAGTCTTTAAGAGTCTTCATAAGTGAGGGGACAAAAATGAAATTCGATAACATTACAAGAACTCCGCGGAGGTCGATATCGCACCAGCATCGGGCAAAGTCAATGGAACGAGAAATATAGGTATAGGGCACTGGGTCAAGGTGCATGCTTGAAGAGTGTGTCAATGACAGGTTTCACACTCGCAGCTATCAATGATGCAGAGAAAACCAAATTTCGATGTAACTTTGAAGTAAAAATTTGCAAAATCAATGAATCCAAAAATATACAAGAACTCCGCGGAGGTCGATATCGCACCTGCATCGGGCAAAGTCAATGGAACGTGAAATATAGGTCAAGGGCACTGGGTCAAGGTGCATGCTTGAAGGGTATGTCAAGGACAATAACTATGCCAGGTTTCACAGTCACAGCTATCACTTACCCAGATAAAAACAAAAAGTTTGATGTAAATGTCAAACTTCGATGTAAATGTTGATGGACAGAGGGTCGGACGGACGGACCAACGGAAATTTGGACTCCTATATCGCACCCTGCTTTAAGCAGGTGCCTTAAAAACCTTATGACTTGAACTATCATTCTATGAAATGGGGTTCTGGGATGCATAAACTAGGCTTCACTAAGTTCAGGGTGTATACACAGAGCAGGGCTAGAGATCAAAATAAGCTAAAGTATACTCAGTCAGTACTTTTTTTCCTATTAATGTTTCTTTATGTCCATCTTTTAACAACTGCATACATGTACTTGGAACAAGTAGGCTGCCTTTAGGGCTGAAGTTCCATATGGCATCAGATCTGGAAGTAGGGGAAGGGGGCGGAACTGAAGGCCAAAATCTAGGATGTCTTTAAAACACTAAATTGATATGATCCTTTGCAACCAATACCAGAAATCATTTATTCTTGTACCATGTAGGATTTTATGAAGTGATTTGGGAGTGTGAACAATAAAGTCGAAATTTATAACATTAAAATTTTGAATTTTGAAAGTATACCCGACAAAATAAGAAACACAATTATAATATTTTCCTGCTTTAAAAGTTTTCTATAAATTGGATACAAAATGACATGCCATAAAAACTCAAAGTCAGGTCACATATTGTTCACATGAAAGAATGGCATAGATGACTATAAGTACGCTCCATGACAAAAATCCACTACTGGCTCTGCAAATGAATATGGTTTTAATGTGACTCTACTTTCAACAAGAGATTATAGCATGTGTGTTTCAGTCGCAAACTGCTGCTCTTTCTGTTATTCAAGGTAAGTTCTTGAATTAAATCATGGTTTTCAACATTTTAAACCCCATGTTAGTCAGTCAGAGTCGTTTAAAATGATAAAAGTCACGAGTAAATATTTCCAAAGTAAATAAGGTTTATCTCCAGTATGTAAATGCTTAAAACGGGTTGTCAAAATGACAAGAGACACAGAGTGCTTGAATCCCGTAAATAAATAAAATGCAGACAAGCTTTCTGAAACACTGATAAGGTTGAGGTTCACTATTTTTGGGGGGTCTGGTATGAGCTAATTAATTTTGGGTCATTGTAATAAATCCTCGCTATGAACTAAACTCCGAAACTGCTTCAAAGATCAGACTTTTTTTTATAAATAAATGAATTAAAAAATTATTAACACTTCATTGAACCTGTGATAGCAATATATAATGCTGCAGCTCTGACAGAAATATTTTGATAAATGAAAGAAATAAATGAGCCGCCTCATGGGAAAAACAACAATCTGCATCGGCAAAAACAAAGATGCAGATCAGCTACGCACTATCCGCTAAGCTGATCAGCGCCATTATTTTTGCTACTCGGATAGTACAAATACTCTTCTACTTAAATCCGAAATTTCAAGCTTCTAGCTCTATTCTGTGCTTGTACAGGCCAGTTTGTGTCGGACCTGTTCGGAAACCATCAATGCTTCATGCCAAGTTTCTTTGAAATCCGTCCACCCGTTCCGGAGAAGAAGATTTTTTGAAGGGTTTTTACCATATATAAGCATGGCGGCCATCTTGGTCATGTGACCTGGATTATTTATATACACATTGGTTACCCCATCCTATAGATGCTTCACTTAAAATTTGGCTTTGATTGGCCAAGTGGTTTCAGAGGAAAAGATGTTTGAATATTATGGAAATATATATGTATACTGCCACGGGGTGGGGGTATAGAAGCTCCTGGGGACCAACTTTTTCAGAATCATTAATATTCAGTTCTACTGTGCATTTCCTGCAAGACTTTCACTTTTAACGACATTTCGAAAGTTTTCCCCATTCAAATGCATTGGCTACCTATGTTGACCTTGCCGTAAAATAGGTCAAGGTCATCACAGGGTCATGATTTATATATACATTGTGGACCTTGAGTCCCTTATGCTACATGCCAAGTTTCAAGATCCTAGGCCTTTGTGCATTTAGGTCAATTAAATTTGTTCACTAGAGTCTGCCGTTTGTTTGTAAATCAGGTAACTTTTTATTTTATTTTAGAACTGAAACCGTGTCGCAGGTGCCAGGTGTTCTTAAAATCTATTGTGATGCAAATGCTCAAACGGCAAACTCAAGTGAAAGAGGCTGTAAATTGCATTAGCCAAAATGCATGTTATAGTTTCAAATATTTAGGCGGGTAGGCCCTAAAGGCATAGGTATGGTGAAATATTTGAAAAATAAGAAAAATATCAAAAACAATCCTCCGAAAATTATCGATTTTTGACCTGTAAAAATTAATGTATATCATATGGGCATGTTTTCGTAATGAATGTTTAAAAAATGCCAACAATAGTTGGCATTTTAACAATTGAGCCACCTCATGGGAAAACAAACAATCTGCATAGGCGAAAAAAAAGACGCAGATCAGCTTCGTGGTAACAGCGAAGCTGATCAGCGCTTTTTTTTTTTGCTAGTTGGATAGTACAATTCCTCTTCTACTTAAATCCGAAATTTCAAGCATCTAGCTCTTTTCTATGACTGTACAGCCTGATTTGTGTCGGGCCGGTTCGGAAACCACATTGTTGGTTTTCCCACGAGGTGGCTCAATTATTAATAGGATAAATTACAGGTTTTGATTATCTTAACCAGAAATTTCAATTTATTTGGGCTCTTTCAGCATTTATGAGCAGCTTCATGCTCAGCTGAGCTGAAATTGAAAAAAGTTTTATAACCTCATGGCCAGGTCGGAACCTAAATTATTGGTTTTCTCATGCACAGGCTCATTTTACATTAGTTCAATGTGAACAGGCACACCACTGGAAATAATATTTTTGGAATAATACAATCCAATTAAATTCTTTATTCAGATTGCAAAATACAATTAAGCGCATCTCAAAGTTCAAATTCAATGACAGGTTTTCTCAAAATATGGCTTTTTTTCTTTACTATTAACTGTTTTATTTTTTTACTCATTTGAGAACTAAACTTCTGAGCACCTGTAAATTTACACAAAACAAAACTTTTAAAGTGGGATCAGTTGCCACAAATTACACAAGTTTGTCACATTCTAAAATCCCAACCAGTGCCTTCAACCAGGCAGCAACATAAGGCAGTGATATGGCTGCAAGATGACATTTTTTGTGACATGGCTAACTTGCCAAGGTCAAATTTCAATGTTCGCTTACCTTTACCATTCCTGTCTCTGTCTTCACTGGTTGGATTCTGTCCACCTCACCATGGATAACGTCATTCACAAACAATGTCACGCCGGAATTTTCTTTGGAAAGGAACCACTTCTCCATCTTGTAGACTTGTTGTTGTAGAAATCTTGTAGAAATTTTAACTCGAGCTTGAAAATGTTGATGATGCTTCTGCGGATGTTGCTAAGGCAATGACGCGTTTTGACCGAGATCACGTGGAGCAAGGTTTATGTACATTTGAAGTGGGGGGTGTTGATGGGTTGAAAATTTTATGTGAATTAAACCGCGAAACTCACATTAGTTAAATATTAAAACTTTCATATAAACTCATAATTGAAAAAGTGTTTAAAGACTATTTTATCAACTTTTGTATTCTTTATGACTCTTTTTGTTACTATAAATATTTCTATTTTTACCTCGGAACAGAATGAGATCGTCCTAAAGTGTGTCGAAAAACTTTCGTGTTTATTGCGGTGTTTTCAAAGGTGACAGTAGCCCGATAAAATAAACAAGCGTTCAGCTTCCGATATTAGATTAAAGGATTATCTTATTATATTGATGATTGTCGGTTCTTTTCAAGTCACCTGCTACTGACATATTGCGGTGATCTGTTTTTTCAACAAAATGAAGAAAACTTTGAAACACATGAAATGTTTCACTTTGCTGACTGAAGCCGAGGGTACATCACCATCATGGCCTACACAAGCAGAATCCTGATGACAGTGTCGCTGATCTACTTTCAGGCCAGTATAATATTATTCATAAGTTGATTTATAATTTCAATAATTAAAAAAAAAATAAAAAAAAAAAAAAAAAAAGAAAAAGAAAAAAAAAAAAAAAAAAAAAAAGCAAGTATGCATGCGTTTGAAGTGGTAGATCTAAACTTGTGCAAGAACATGTGTCAAAAAATGAGTTTTTGTTGACATGCGTTCTACTAACAAAAAGCTACATTCTGATATATAGTTTGTGATACCTTTTACTGTTCGTATTATTGTATTTTTTTTTTTATTCTAAGGGTGCTAAGCCCACACTCAGTGCTTACAGCATAGTGTTTAATGCAAGAACATACCCAGGCTAAGACCAGCTGCTGGTGTAGATTAATTTTTAAGAGCTCAAAACATCCACATTGGTCAAATGATCAATTTTATCACAGTGACTGTAAAAGGATGTATTTTAACAAAATTCCAACTAAAACTGGTATGAGAAAAATGGGGAGGGGTGTTGGACTTAGACACATTCTTGCATTCACCGCTGTATCTGGTGTGGGTTTGAGCCCCACACTGGCTACATTTGAGACAAGCCAAGATTCGCTTGTGAGTTTTTCAGGGCCCAGTTGTTCAAAATTAACGACGTCGTTAGTTAACGTTTCGTTAAAATTTCAAACTTTAGCTGATATTTGCTTAACAAATTTATGTCTTAACGATATTGTTAAGATAACGATGCTTTGTACAACTGAGTCCTGGTGTTTTTTTCTTGGGGTCTCCCATTTCCACCCATCTACTGATTGGCCCATTCTCTTATCAGCTGAAATAATCTTGAAAGGGATGTAAACCTGAAAACACATTATTTTTTCAATCTGCATTATGCCGTCAATCTGCAGTTGAGACTAAGAGCCAAAACCAAGGCCAATCCGGAACGAGGCAGGGCCAAATCGGAACTAGGGTGGGCCAAATCGGAACAGGGGAGGGCCAAATCGGAACAGGGGAGGGCCAGTTGGAAATTTCATATAGAGTACTAGAAACATGGTTTTCCAGTATAAATGAGGTATCAATATAGTAAAATATGATGTAGAAAACATGTGTTCGTTATATTTAGTTCCATTTGAATATATTATTCAAATATTTGAGAAAGTATATATGCAATTAATATGCTAATCGGCTCGCTTAAATCATTGAAGAATACCTTAGATACATTCTTCAAATATTTTAGAAAACATATATTCATCAAATCTTTTCGAAATCAGAAGGACTTGATATATTCTTCAAATATTTGAGAAAACATATATTCATCAAATGTTTTTGAAATGACAAGGACTTGATATATCTTTCAAATATTTGAGAAAACTTATATTCATCAAATCTTTTCGAAATCAGAAGGACTTGATATATTCTTCAAATATTCGAGAAAACATATATTCATCAAATGTTTTTGAAATGACAAGGACTTGATATATCTTTCAAATATTTGAGAAAACTTATATTCATCAAATCTTTTCGAAATCAGAAGGACTTGATATATTCTTCAAATATTTGAGAAAACATATATTCATCAAATGTTCTTGAAATGACAAGGACTTGATATATCTTTCAAATATTTGAGAAAACTTATATTCACCAAAACTTTTCGAAATCAGAAGGACTTGATATATTCTTCAAATATTTGAGAAAACATATATTCATCAAATCTTTTCGAAATCAGAAGGACTTGATATATTCTTCAAATATTTGAGAAAACATGTATTCATCAAATGTTTTTTTTTTTTTTTTTCGATTTGCAGTTACACTTAAATCGTTAAAGAGTAATATATTTCTCAAATATATGATAATATATATTCGTTTTACAACAAAAGATACAAGTAGTAAGTACATTACTTGTACATTAGTAGTAAGTAAATTATCTGTGTTTAGGCCCTACAAGTATATGTCGTTATCAAATATTTTAAAACCATATATATTTTATCTATCGTCTGATTGCGAAACATTTTTTAATATTTGGAAACATAAGTCAATTGCATGTGTATTTAAACCCCTTTTGCCCCTTTACTCCCTCAAATCTCTTATTCAACTCCGTTATCAAGCATCGAATGAGCCTGTGCATGGGAAAACCACAATTTTGGTTTCTTAACAGGTCCGACACAAACCAGGCTGTACAGACACAGCAGATGGCTAGAGGCTGGAAATTTTGAATTTAGAAATTAGATGAAATCTACTATCCATGTAGCGAAAACAAAGGCACTGATCAGCTTCACAGTTACTGCGAAGCTGATCTGTGTCTTTGTTTTCTCCAATGCAGATTGTTTGGTTTCTCATGCGACGGTTAAAATATGTCTGTTTGTGCAAACAGTAATGCACTAGTCATTTGTAACCACGGCCCCAAGCCCTGGCGACTGACTTTTGGTCCAGCAAATCCACGCTAAAAGCCCCACCTTGAGGGAACTGCTCGTTGCTGTTTTGCCCCGCCTGCTATAGTTTCATTTCACGGCCCTTTTTGTCTAGTATATAAAGCAAACATAGGGTATTCCCCCCGCACTGCCGTGGCAAATTTTTGGTCAAAACCCCACTCAATTCCACAGCTATCCCACGCCCTCTCCCGGGGCTGGGGCCGTGGTTACAAATGACTTGTGCATAAAGAGGCGAAACAATGATGCATTATGCACAAAATGGTAACTGTCTTTGGTGTTCACCTGCGACATTTCTTCCATTAGCTCAAGTAGTAGGCTACTCAATTGGTGAGGTGTGCGCTTCGGATTCGGGAGGTCGCGGGTTCAATCCCAGGTCACGCCATAACAAAGACGTTAAAAGGAACCAGTGGCTACCGTGGTTTCTCTCACGACATGCGCCTTTGGAACCTGGCATAGCATGAAGCAACTTTCTCATAAAGTTAGTTGATATATTTACAAGGAGGGATAGTCTTAACTAGCCTCAGATGATACTTACAGTTCAAATAAAAATAAAACTGAGATCCTTTAAGAGCAGTGAGCATATTTTCGAGAATGGTGATGGGCCATGCCACCGTTTCGGCTATTCAAGCCTCGTCAATGACCCTTTAGATTTGGCAACATGGAGCCAAAGAGAGTTACAGTAATTATTCAACTATCAGCAGGCTAGTCGATACAAAGACTAGTATAACCAAAATGTGGCCAAATATATTGAACGTTGGTTAGAATATGAATCTAAACCGATAATAATTTTCTGATTTCTCAAAATATCCTCTTTGATCTCAGACCAAAAGGAAAATATAATCTGCACTATGGATGATGTACGGGGAGACTTTTTAGGGCCGTCACACGGCACAACACCAGCTGCAGTAATAGCAAATATACATAAAACTGAGATACTTTAAGAGCAGTGAGCATATTTTCGAGAATGGTGATTGGCCATGCCTCGTCAGCCATTCACACATGACTGGAATATTGTTGACTGGGACATTAAACCCCATGCAAATCACACAATTTACGTAATAAGTTTACTCGTGAAATGACTTGAGTTTTTGAGCCATGTCATATTGCACAACGTTTATAAACAAACGTTAAACGCTCGTTTCATACACGCTTTGGGCAAGTTTCTGCAGCAATATCTCGTAACCTCGCGTACACTGGTGTGCCTAAAATCTGTGCCAAACGCGTTGAAAGCGTATTCAACGCACTGTAGCGCACGTGGAACTGATTCGAATCGTAGAAAACACACACCCGAGACACGCCGAGCTTTTAGAAAAACAAACAATAAATAAATAAAAATAATAGATCTAATTATAATAATAAAAATAAAAAAAATGTTTAAACTTTTCGCGAAACGCGCACCGATCTCTGAAATTCTACAATACCACGCGATTCTCAGCAGTGATTTAGTGAATAAACATTATTTACAGGTTATGACAAATTATACTTAGAAAAGCAATTGAGGGATATGGTTTTTGTTTCGATTTCATTGTTAAAGGAATATTTTTTTCTACCCAAATAATTAATAGATATGTAGCAGAACCATCACTGTACAAAGATTCCATAAATTTTCGCGTTGCCTGGAAGCGCTTCTCGCAGACTTACAGAAACGTTGGAACACCCCTGAAATTGAAGTTCTAACTGTTGCCTACCCTACCCAATTCTGCCATTCCTCCCCTCTTACTGATTCATTCAACTGCGAAACTGTTTTGATAATCGAAATGCCGGTACTTTTATGTCTAAAATGCATATTGGGAAAATTTCAGAAATCTGCGATTTTTGGTTAAAAACACGATTTTTTTTACCAAAATTCTTTTTTTCGCTTAAAACGTTGCCCTTTAAGCTACGAGTTTGGTACAGAAAACCGATTTGAGCTACGGGCATTAGTTTAGATTTTACAGCGTTTCAAAACATTTGCAAAAGAACTGAACATTACCTTAATGGGAATTTGCATTACGTGATTAAAAATTTGTCAACACATTTTTAAAAACGCTGTTTTGAGAAAACCAGAGCGCACATTCAAAAACGGATTTCAGTTTCATACTCACAGTGCAAAGGGAACCATTTTAAACGAAAAAAATTTTTTTGGTTAAAAAATGTGTTTTTTACCAAAAATCACAGATTTCTGAAATTTCCCCAAAGTGTGTTTTAGACATAAAAGTGTCACCATTTCGATTATCAAAACAGTTTTGCATTTGGATGAACCAGTAAGAGGGGGTGAATGAAAGATTTGGATAGGGTAGGGAGCAGTGATAACTTTAATTTTAGGGGTGTTCCATCATTTCTGCAAGTCTGCGAGAAGCGCTTCCAGGCAACGCGAAAATTTTATGGAATCCTTGCACAGTGATTGTTCTGCTACATATCTATTAATTATTTGGGTAGAAAAAATTATACCTTTAGGAATGAAATCGAAACAAAAACCATATCCCTCAATTGTTTTTCTAAGTATATATCAAAGGCGAAGGTTGGCCTTATAGTACAAATTCGGGTCACATTTACGAATTCTAGCCATCACGATCGTTTGCTTTCGACAAAGACCCGTCAAAGTTTATGCATGTGTGCATCATTGCTGCGCACATTTAGACCCCGTATGCACTTGGCACAAATGTACCTCGAGGATCTGTGGTTATGTGTGGAAGAATTATTTGGCGCCCCGGTACCAGCCTTGTGGTAAGCCACTACCTGACGGATTGCAGATCTGGTCCATTCAGGGTCGTGTCTATTTGTGTACAACAATAAAAATAATTAATTGATTTTCTAAATCTTTTATACCTTTATATGGCGTCTTTGTCATTTTTATGTCATAACCTGTAAATAATGTTCATTCACTAAATCGCTACTGAGAATCACGTGGTATTGTAGACATGCAAACCGATAAATGATCGATGACACACGCTTCAACTGACAATGAAGTTGAGGTTAAGCTAGTATCTCACTGGAATGCGAATATCTCGCGACTGTTTTGCGAATTTTGTCGCGGACTTTCGCACGACATTCGCGCGAGTGTCGCGTGAGTGTCGTGAGAATTTTCTTGTGTCGCGAACTAGTCGCGAACTGGTCGCGAAGTTTTTAAACATGTTCAAAAATTTTATGGGAATTAATTCGCCAAAACATTTCGCAAGACTGTCGCGCGACTGTCGTGCGACGGTCGTGCGACGTTCGTGCGAGTGTCGCGAACTTGTCGCCGCGAAATTTTGGCGAATTTACAATGCGAAATTTTCGCGACACTCGTACGAATGTCGTGCAAGTGTCGCACGACGGTCGCGCGACAGTCTTGCGAAAACCTCGCGACTATCTGGCGAGAAAATGAAACTAAGCGACATTCGTACGAATGGCGTGCGACACTCGCACGAATGTCGCGCGACTGTCGTACGAATTTAAATAAAAATAAGTTACATTCGCGGGAAAGTCGCGAGATATATTTTCAAAATTAGACCGAAATTCGCGAATTTGTCGCATAAATGTCTATTCAATGAGACTGCAAAGTTGTGTTTATATCGTCAATCTTTGTCGCGAAATAGTCGCGAAGTATTCGCGAACTAGTCTCTAGTTGTCGCATTCCAGTGAGATAGGGGCTTTAGATTTTGGAGTTTTCTCCTACATCGATTTATTATTCTTGTTATTGTGTACTTTTCATTGTGCGTCACCCATTCTATACCGCTTGTTTTATATATGTATATATACGTATATATTTTTGTATTGAGGCTTAACGTCCCAGTTAACAATTTTTCAGTCATGTCGGCCGGAGCAAATGCGTTCTGGGAGTTAATGTGTCTTGCTCAGGGACACAACACGGTGCCGCTTGTGGGGATCGAGCCCAGGACCTTTCGATTCGGGGTCCGACGCTCTACCACTACGCCACCTCGCTCCCATATGACTTATATGTAAATAAGTGCCACATAAGCCACACTCGGCTGGGTGTCAAATATGTTAGTTTCAAAATAGTATGTATACCTATGCTTTTGATACGTGACACTAAATTAAACTAATTAATTATCGTTATTATTATATTAATTTTGATAATATCAAAACATAAATAATGGGTGTGCTAGGTGGTTTTTCTCGGGGTTCTCCCGTTTTCGCCCCACCTACTGATTGGCCCGTCTCATATGAGCTGAAATAATCTTGAAAGGGACGTAAAACTGAATTATAAAAACTCTTTCATACGTTTACATATTCGGAATTCAGACAGATTTCATAATCATTCATTCACAGACTTTATAACGCAAGAAAGATTTCAATGGCCTAATTTATAAACAATTCACTAGTTGATACACAATTAAACAAGATTCGTGATTAGATAGGGTTCAATAACAATCAATAAATGAGCCGCCTCATGGGAAAACCAACAATGTGGTTTCTGAACAGGTCCAACACAAATCAGGCTGTACAAGCACAGAAGATGGCTAGAGAAATTTTGGTTTTAGAAAGTAGAAGCATTGTACTATCCAAATAGCGAAAACAAAGGCGCTGATCAGCTTCGCGGTTACCGCGAAGCCTATCTGCGTCTTTGTTTTCGCCTATGTTTGTTTTCCCATGAGACGGCTCAAATGTCAATCACTTCGAATAAGGCCAGAAGGTCCATCTGGTATTACACTTAAAGTTTCTGTACTACTATCGCTATCATCTGATCATAGACGAAATACAAATACAATGACTTTTTGCGAAGACGAGTTGTTAGACCCTGTTTGATCTGATATTAAAACACCTGGTTCTTGCACACTACTTGCGCGCTAATTTTCTTTGCACACCTGGGCCCAGAATCACACTGCTTCCGTAAAGTTAAGGCCCACCTTAGTTAAGGTGACAAATTTTGAAACGATATTGTACCGTTATAAATCAATAACTGATAATAAAATGCTATTGACATAATAAAACCGACAAGTTTGATTTCAGCATAGTATAATGCATCTTTTTGGATGCTGAAATTCGCCACCTTAACGTTAAGGGAGCATTTTATTTTTGGGCCCAGAGGACTGTAAGACACTAAAGCAACTTTTACAAGCATTTAATAATAACTAGAAAAAGTGCCTTGAGAGGCACGTATACCCCCGGCTGGTAGCTCCCTCCAACACCCCCACCCCTCAGCCCACCACCCCCAATCCAGACATGCTCACTGACAATGACACATTAAAACTCAATTCCTGATGAAAGAGAGCGCCCTTAACAAGTAAATCTTATAAATTTGTATTTGCAAAAAACACTGTCTTAAACCATGGGGAGGTGGGGGGGGGGTGTAGTAGAATGACAGATCTATTTTAGAGCAGTATACAGAGCTGACTTGTATACTCAATCTAGGACTTGATCGCAGACATTGAGGGTCAGGTCCTCGGTCCTAGATGTAAAGTAGAATGTCATTCTTCAATAATATTAAAAAAAAAGATGTCCTAGATTTTGACCTCTAGCCCCACCCTCAGGGCACGGACCCTAGAGTCTAATACCATTAGGAACAAGGCAAACCTTATAGAGTACCTTTGGTGCAAGTACGAATCATTTCTAAACATGGTGGTAAAGAAAAGTAAAGAAATACATTTTTTTAAAGAAGTTCTAGACTTTGGCCTCTAGCCCCACCCCCCGCACATGGACGTCATGTTTACTGCAAATCATAACTAGTTGTGTCAGGTATGATGTATGTACAATCAAGGCAATTCCCTGTTATCGTGTATTTCACGGGAAGTCGTGTACAATTAAGTGTTGCGTTTCTCAAGTGTTTCAGTATATTATCCTGTAATTTAGTAATTGTAATTTAGTGTTTTATCTCACCGTAACAAATGCGATTCTAGTATGGTTAAAAACATGTCCAAATGCATAGTAAAGTCTGATTTCTTTCACCCTGCCGACGTACCTCTGACAGGTATGTTTTCATATAAATCATTTAAATGCCCATGTCCTGTGAACAAAAATAAAGTTTTGGCCCTTATCAAACTTTGGCTAGTGTATCTGTACTGTTACAATTTGAATACCTTTTTTATGTGCTACTAGGTAGACTCGTCGACCACATTATGTAAAACCCTAGTCTTTAGTCTTTTATTGTATAGAGAGAACCATACGAGCAATTAGATTCGGTCATTATAATTCGTTTCATTTCCTGCGTACAGACGACCACCTTTAATCTAAGAAAACCATAAACCACTGGATTTATTTCTCATTAACGCCAAGTTCAAGTGAAGGAACCCTGTATTGCAATCTCTAAAATTAAATGCTACAATCACAACGCCAATGAGCTAAATGCATTTTGTATAAATTCACAGTGTTCATCGTTTCTAATCTAAATCGTATGTATAAGTCTGATCGAATTAAGGTGTTTGTTTCTACATCAGGAAACCAAAACATGCCCGTGGAATGTATACCCCCTTGAACCCCACTTTTTTATAGCTCCAAAACATAAATTGTGGGTACTCGTTAGAACCGCCATGTACACACAATCGATGTTTTGAGCAAAAATAAGAAAATATCATTTTTTTTCCCATTGAATTTTTCATATTTTACATCTTTAAAAATTTCTGTATAAATGCATGGACATTTTTTGTAATGAAAGCCTCGTCACATATTAGCGAAAATCCCTCAATGCAGACTGACGTAAAAATGTTATTCTGTCATGTTTTGCGATTTCTGGACAAAATCGTTATCCTTCGAGTTCGTTCGCTTAAGAGAGTAGTTTTATAAAGCATCTACAAAACGTTTCGACCAGAAATGACAAAAAATGATAGATGCAAATCTGTGCAAGTCTGCGTTGAGAGACTTTAGCTCCTTCCGACCAAACAGTGTGAGCCACTAACATTGCGCATTAAATCAAATATAAAGATTTGGATCAATTTAGACAATTAAAAGTTAAAGCAAACCCAGACTATAATATGTGCATTTTAAGTCACGATTCACGCGAAAGCCTATATTCGTAGTATGAAAATTCGGAACATGCCGGGCACATGCGAGGTTTAGATTTGGTCTCTACGCAGTCGAAAAAAAACAACAACAGGTTTTCTTTGTAATCCAATGATTATAAGGACATCTCTCTCTCTCTACTTTGTGATATAGACTGATCGGGTGCTATAGTTGAATCGTGGAAATAGTTCTTCTTCCCCTTTTGATTAGAGTATATGTCTTTAAGCTGTGGAAGAAATGTGCACTATATACTGGTAATCTGCATCTGGGAGACCTGTTATTGAAACGACTGGTTAGGACATTAACTGATCGCTCAAAATCTATAAAGATTCATATATACGTAATGAACATGGAACTGACGTGACGCACAATACTGTCAGACTGTGGCACATTCCAGTGTATTTAATCAAAACGCATTTTCGAACACGTCCATGCGTGTTTGGCAGACAATATATTTCAATGTTGTAATTGGTTGCTGTACTGTTTATTAAGTTTTGCGTCAGTTTCAAAAGGTAAAAGTAAGTTATAGGAATATATCATAAGCTGAGTGAGCATCATTTTTATCGCACCTGCTTATAGCAGGGTGCGATATAGGAGTCTAAATTTCGTCCGTGCGTCCGTTCGTTCGTCCGTCCGTCAACATTTACGTCGATGTTTCATTTTCTCAACATCAGTGATAGCTGCGAGTCTCAAACCATGCATAGTAATTGTCCTTGACATACCCTTCAAGCACGCACCTTGACCCAGTGCCCTTGACTTATATTTCATGGTCCATTGACTAAATGTAATTTTTACGTCGAAGTTACGTCAAAGTTTGGTTTTCTCTGCATCAGTGATAGCCCCGAGTGTGAAACCTTGCATAGTAATTGTCCTTGAGATACCCTTCAAGCATGCATCTTGACCCAGTGCCTTTGACCTATATTTCACGGTTCATTGACTTTGTTTATTTTTACATCGAAGTTTGGTTTTCTCTGCATCAATGATACCTGCGAGTGTGAAACCTTGCAAAGTAATTGTCCTTGACATGCCCTTTACCTTGACCCGGTGTCCTTGACCTATATTTCTTGATCCATTGACTTCGTTAATTTTTACGTCGAAGTTTAATTTTCTCTGCACCTGTGATAGCTTGAGTGTGAAACCTTGCATACTCAATTGTCCTTGGTGTACCCTTCAAGCACACACCTTGACCTGTTGCACTTGACCCATATTTCACGATCCAACGACTTTATTATTTTTATGTCAAAGTTTGATTTTCTCTACCTAAGGTAGCTGGAATGTGAAACCTTGCATAGAATTGTCCCTGACATGCCCTTTAAGTGCACACATTGGCCTGGTGCTCTTGACCTTTATTTCATATTTTGAATTATTTTGCCCGATGCAGGTGCGATACCGACCTCCGCGGCTTTCTTGTCTCCAAAGGTCGTCACTCAATTACGCTAGCTTAACTGAATATACATGTATGAAAAGGTACATTGAAACAAACTGCGAAAAATCTAAACAAAACACAGGACAAATAGAACCACTACAGAAGTAACGGTCAGCAAGTCTATTTCAGCTTCACTGTGACGGAGCCCCATCTATCGGGGCTGTGAAAAAAGGACGGACTTCTTGTGTGGCCATTCAAAGCTGACTTCCTACTGGCTGACCATCTCATCCCTTGCTAACCGCTTAATAAATAAATTCTAGAGCGACTTGCCCTAGTGGTAGAGCATCGGAATTCGAATCGAGAGGTTCTGGGTTCGATCCCTTCTACCGGCACCGTGTTGTGTCCCTGAGCAAGGTACGTTAACTGGTTAATACCCAGGAAACGGTGGCTGCGTCTCGAAAAAATGTTGACTGGGACATTAAACCTTAAAACAAACAAACAGTAGATAATTCTTATAAGTCTTAGCCTGGTTAAGCCAAAGTATCCAAACGTATTAACCTTAGTTCTTTACTTGGATGCCATGACATCCCCAGTGACACGACAAAATGGTATATAATTCTTTGTGCTGTTGGCGCCTTATGTGTGTTTTCATAATTTTAGTTAAGTTTAAGTAACTGAGTGGCCACCTATTGGGAAAATAGCTGCTCATTCGGCTTACGATATGTTTCATGGTATAAGTACCTGATTGTTAGTTTGGTTTTTTCCCACCTCGGTTTTTGGAGTGGGAATCTTTTTCTGATTGCGCCTTTTCCTGATCTTTGTCTACTTGTACCTTTTTGTCTGGAAGAAAGAAAGCATGGAAGATCCACTGGACTGGCCCCCATCTATTTGCAATCTAATATCCATGGAACGTTTGCTTTGATAACTGACCATTCATAAGACGTACACTACATGCCAAAGGAGAATTGACAAAATAGATTTGTGAAAACAAAAACGGATGATCTTATTTTCAGGAGGAGTTTATACATGTTTTTTTTTTTTTTTTTTTTTTTTTTTTTTTTTTTTTTTTTTTCAGTAAGTAATGCGCCATGAGCTGTTTGATAGATATTTTCTACGTGACATTACAATCTGTTGGCGATTGTCAAAAATTTTGATTTTTGCGTGTAAAATGAAACGAATTCGAAAGTTTTCTGACACAATAAATAGGCACAGACTTAGTAATAGACTTAATTAAAATTACCAACTAAATTTTGGCGCTGTAATCGTAGGTCCGTGTGTTTTACCCACTTTACGCTTTACGTCACTGAAAACCCCTAGCGCCTTAAACGGCATTAAACGAATGTCCTCATTTTTATTCTGCTTTTTTCTTGTGCTTAAGGTTGTACGCTATCACCGGATATGGTTTGGTTTCACAAAAAGCCTTTTTGTAGCCCTCCTAAGGTTTTCTTAAAAAAAAATAAAATAAAATAAAAAAAAAAAAATAAAAAAAAAATATAATAAAACGCTACGTATCAAGAAGACAGTATTAGCAAACAATTTAGCAAACAAATCTTTATGAATAAAATTACGATACACATATGTTTTTATAAATCAGTTAAATTTTTATAAAGTTTTATGCAAAATGATATTAAGTATAAGATGTATAGTGAGACGTTTTCAAAGTAGAACATCTTCAGCACTCACAACATGCAAAAGCTTATACAAAGACTGTTGTCGCCAGAGCTCTTAGAGATTGCTCACCTACCTTTGTGGGATATTGACAACCTGTGCGTGTTTTGTTCCAGGATAGGTTAGGAATCTGGTTTCAATACATGCAAATAGATCACCTTTAATAACGATCGGAAAATTGTCGTGCAATCCCAACGGCTTCGTTTTATTTTATTTATTCTATTATTTTACTGTTCAAAGTCCAAGTCAACTGCTATGGTCATATCGGGGCGTCGCCTTCATTTTATGGGATTTCTATCCAACATGACATCCGAAATAAGATTGGTTTGAATTGATGCTGTGCGTCCCAGTCAACAGCTTAGGTCATATCGGGGCGCTGCCTCCATTTTATTGGACTTTCAACAAAAAATGATGATGTCTAACATCCAACAAGTGCTTGATATATAACCATCCAACACTAAGCCACAAAAGGATTTAAATACACATGAATGGTTAACTTTGACAACCACGTTTCCTGGACAGGCTCAGACCTGAGCGGCTAACCAGTAATCAGATGGTCAGTCAGTAGTGTACAAGCTTTGGCTGGAGGCACAAGCAGCCCACCTATTTCTTTAGGCCTCAATGGGCGGGTGTCCCCGAAATAATCGGATGTTATTTTTCATCAACCATGTTAACAGAATGTCTTGAGGTAAGACTGATTTGACTCGTGGTCAGTCAGTCGTTAAGCAGCTTTGTCTGGTGCCTTGTGCAGTCCATCTATTGAAGGTCAATTACCGGTTAACGGCTAAGAAGACCCAATCTTGCACAATAAAGGCAGCTAGTTCAAATGTCAGAAGCTTCTTCGGCCTTGCTTGTAACAAGACTCAGTTGACTTTGAAGTTTCTCCAGATCCAACCACGGGCGCAAACGCCTTAAAATTCCTTTAATTCTATCACTGATAAAGTCATGACAACCATAGAAACTGTGTTTTATGATATATTCTTGTTTCTTATATGTAACAAGGTAAACGAAGCAACTAAGACAAAATATATGTACAATGCGACAGACGTGCGACTTTGACTGTCACCAAACACCAAAGACTTGAAACGAGAAATAAAAATCAAACTGAGATCCTATAAGAGCAGCGAACATATAATGAGAAGCCTCTTCAGTGACCCTATAGATTTGGCAACATGGAGCAAAAGATTATGACTGTAATTTACATCGTTCAAAAGGGTAGTCGATACAAAGACTAGTAAAATCCAAATGGGGTCAAATATTTAAACGTTGGTTAGAAAATGACTCTAAACCGATAATAATTTTCTGATTTCTCAGAATACCCTCGCTGATCTCAAAGGACCAAAAGGAAAATATAATCTGCACTATGGATGATGTACGGGGAGACTTTTTAGGGCCGCCACACGGCACAACACCAGCTGCAGTAATAGGAAATAAAAATTAAACTGAGATCCTTTAAGAGCAGCGAACATGACTGTAATTTACATCGTTCAAAAGGGTAGTATAATGAGAAAGGGGAAGTTGGTTTAAGGTCCGAAATCCATTGAACAGAAGTCAGTTCCCTTATCTTGTAAAATGTTGAATTGGTTCGAAATTTGACAAAGAATCTGACAAAGGACTTCGAATATGGCTAAACCCAGTGTGGTAAAATTATAGAATCAAGAACGCCAATGAAAGCGTATGATGAAAGCAACTCGGCTCGGGGTCACGATGTCGTTCTTGTGTCCCTCTAACAGATATGATCTTAGTCTTACGGAAACTGAAAATTAAAACAAGAATAATCATTAGAATCAAAGGAATGCTACACAGAACGAATGATAAACTATAAATGCGTGTTTGTCAAACACTATGCCCCAACTGTATGTTCGCCCCTAACCCAGCGCAGTTTATACGATTCATTCATTTCAATTGATCGAAGTGAATTTTCATGTCCCGGTATAGCTGCTAGAATGCCTGGGTTTTTACCTCGATCCAGAAACAGAATGCAAGCTTTTTGCACAAAGTTAAAATGGACAGAAATGTCTCAATAGTTAATCAGGTAATCTATTCCTCAGTGCCAAACAGTATGCCAAATATGAACACTGTAGCCCCAATACATACATTATGAGACATCTTGCACACAATATTTTCAAATTATGATTTCAAAGGTATAAACTAAGAAAAGGGAATGACTCGGATATGAAAAAATACTGGTCAATTTTTTCAATGAGAAATCTGTATCTGTAATTCCACAATCTTAGCGTTCGCCGTTGAAAAGTTTCAAATTTCACCGAAAAGTAGATATATTAATCTATTTTCAAAATTCTGTAACTTTTTCAAAAGTAAAAGTAAAGATCGCATAAGGTAATCAGGTGATATACCAGTATGCCAAATATGAATATTCTAGCTCAAATACTTTTGAGAAATCTTGCACACAAGACTTTCCAATTTTGTTTTCACAGTGACAACTTAGAATATGGGCATGACTGGGACATGAACAAATACGTGTTAACGATTTTTTTCATGAGGAATATGTGAAATTGAATTAAAGTCCCTATCTCACTGGAATGCGACAACTAAAGACTAGTTCGCGACTGTTTCGCGACACGCGATTTTCATGTTGCAGTCTCATTGGATGGACATTTATGCGACAATTTCGTGCAATTCGGACCGAATCATTCGGCCTTATTTTGCAAATATGTCTAACGAATGTCGCGCGACACTCGTACAACAGTTGCGAGACATTTTTGAGTGTCTTACGACATTCGCACAAATATCGCTTAGTTTCGCATGTTTTCTCAAGACTGCCGCGACCGTCGTGAATTTGTCGCATTGTAGATTCGCCACAATTTCGCAGGTTCGCGACTCTCGCACGAATGTCGTACGTCTGTTGAGCAAGAGGTTCGTGGCAAATAAATTCGCATGAAATGGTAAAACATGATTATAACTTAAAATGTATTTCGTTAATAGTTAGCGAATAGTTCACCACACATATAACAAAACGCGCGACGTTCGTACGAATGTCGTACGATTGTAAGTCATATTATATATATTGTAAATTCTACACTGTCATTTCATTTTGTCATGCATTTCAACATTTATAAATTGAGAACCGTATGTTAGACTGGCATAAAGTCAAATATAATATTCTCTTTAATTGAGCACAGACCCGTCATATTATCTTGCTCCGATTTCCCGGCTACGTCAAAGGCGTGTTTTGTGCTGAGCAGTTGGAAAAACTGAGTCAAACTCTTAATGAATATGGATGCTAAGAGTCATAACTTTGGATTAATCTTCAATTTAATATCATTTACTTGGTTAAAAGGTTTTGTTTTGTTTTTAAATGATATCTAGTATCAGGGGACACTCATTTTCATACTAATAGAGACATACATTAAGAATTTTCTTGGTCGGCAAGTTCCAGTGATTTCTAATTCATTGTATAAGATGGTTGTTAGTATTTTCAAATCAATTCAAAGTCATTAATCTTTTGAAGAATCGTAAACCAAAAGGTCAGGTCAAGATTGACTACTATTATACAATGCCCAGGTTGTACTGGCATCGGTGTTTCCTCATTACAGAATTCAACAATGCTGTCTATTATATTGTAAGGCTACTCTTTACAAATTGTGGGAATGATTCGTTTCAGTGAGCCGCGACGTAGAAAAACATGGCTTAAGCAAATTCGAAAATAAAAAGACAGCAGATCAACTGGCATAATATTGCGTTTTAGCTTTATAGAAAGTATTAAAAACTCTTTGTTTCTAATTACAAAATTTCAATTGTGTAGTAGTCATTTGTGATTGCACTGTTCAATTACGCCAGAAATGACCTCGTGTCATTCATGTTCCATCTAAACAAAAACGAGATACACCGTATCAAAACAAATTCTAGTTTGCTCTGCTGAGCCACAGGCTGTTCATGCGAGCGTATAGTGTACCACAATCCGGCGTATGTATGTCGTCTGTCCGTCCGTCTGTCCACAGATTCAAAATTGCTTTCCTATAAAACCGCTCAAAAACTTTCCTGAAAATTGGCTATGATGATTTGGTACAATATTCCACCATCAGAAATTTGCCAAATGTGAATTTGAGGTTGGCGTACTAAATACGCTATAATCGTCGTAATATAAGATTATTATTATCATTATTATTGTAACTTATATCGTTATTATTGTTAATAGCCGACCTAAGCCGTAGGCTCACAATGTGAGCTAATAGTATAGTATTCGAGGCATCTGTCCGTGCGTATGTCCGTGCGTCCGTTCATACTTTCAAACATATATCCCTCCATGGCCACTAGGACAGTCGCAATCAATTTTTATCTGAAGCATCAATGGGGTGGCGAAAAGATTGTTTTATTATTGTTATTATTATTTTTGTTATTATTATCATTGTCAGGTTGGATCAGAACTCACTGGTCTCCGTGGCAACAAATAGCTTCAACTGATTTGCACTGGGAAACATAAACAAATCTCCGAAACCTCAAGGCCCATGGGCTTTTATTTTCATGTTTAGCAATGTATTGTAAGGTAAACTATGCAATAGACATAAAATGGCACAACCTCTCCAAAACCGAGATGGTAAAAAACTAAATTGACAATCAGGTGCGAATAATAAGAATACATTATCGATAGCCGAGTGAACCGCTGTTTCCCGATAGGTGGCCAATCAGTTACACGAACTTAACTCTAACCCTAACCCTAACCCTTTCAACAAAAAAGTAACTGAACGAGTGTTTGTATATTGTCATTTGAAATTTTAACGAATCGTTAACTAACGACATCGTTAATTTTAAACAACTGATATGAAGATGTTTTGTGTTGACGTTGGCTCTGGGATGATTTTAAGTTCTTCTTATAAAAGGAAGATGGGTGGTTTTTTATATCTGGGGAAGGCCTCCGGAACGTCCGTTCCTCTGGTATTGAGAATGTTGTAATGAAAACGTACATATGGTGCAAACATCACAAAAGTCAAACACCAAAACATACAACAATTTGAACAACAACCGATGTATCGCCTTGGAACGATCAGTAATGTAAAATTAAATGGGGGCCATTATAAATCCTCTTTATTAGTCAGGCCATCCATGCCCCAGGGATCCATAAAACGGCATTATCTGCCATCAGCTTATAATAGGAAATACATGAAAATAATCTTCTCTTAACCATATATTTTGCTTAACGTAACAATGTATTGTAATCAAATATTGCCAAACTCATAGGCTCCCATATACCTACAATGGGAAAACGTATAAAACATCTTCTCTGGGCCAGACGGTCTAGAGCTTTGATATCTTCTATATTTTGTTTAGGTTTTCCCCAAATTGTAAGCTTATCGAATAGTACTCGAGCCGGCGTCCGTTCGACCATGCGTCAGTCCCTGCGTGCGTCCTTTCACACTTTCAAACATAAATATCTCTAAGGCCACTAGGCCAATATTGCGATTGCGATTTACGGGGGAAAGGTTATATTTGATTTAGGGAACTTTGGTTTCCGTGGCAACAAATACCACCCATAGACATACAATGGGAAAAATATAAAACATCGTGTTCAATCGAGGCCAGGTAATAAAGGGTCACTCTTTAAGGTTCAGTACCCGAAATTGCGCAATATGGCACATACTAGCTCCGTTTGAACGTTTTCATTGATTCCAAAGCATCAAACCTTTATGTTTTATTCTCAAAATCCACAATGCACATACGTAGTTTCTATATACTGTGTGTAGCAATGTTCAGTAATCCTCTTTATAAATCATACCAACCATGCCCCTGGGGTCCATACATGCAAAACAAAAACCTTCTCTGAAACTACAAAACCCAAAGCTTGTATATCTATTATGCAGCAATCGTATGTCAATCCTGTCAATCATGTCATTAGGTCCAAATTGTCCCCAACCATGGGGGTCATTGACTCCCATTTACCATCGATAAAACGAAACAAAAACTTCTCTGAAACTACAAGGCCCTGAGCGTTTACATTTTATGTGTAGTAATGGCTAGTAATCAGTTTAAAACTCCAGCAAACAGTGCCCCTGAAGTCCATACAACCCACACCTAGCCGGCGTGATGGGTAATGTTTTAAAAACGTCTGTGAAACAACACATAAAAATAAAAACTGTGATCCTTTAAGAGCTGTGAGCATATTAAAGAGAACGAAGATGGACCATACCATTTTCTTTGGTTTCATTAGCTGCTTCAGACATAAAACAAAACAATCTTTATTGATCCTGCCAACGTTGTCCTTGTTGTCCATACAGGCCGTCATTTTCTGCCACATGCATAAGTTTGTATATACTGGGCATTGCACTTTAGAGATCTTTTGGGGTTAATGAAAAAAGTAGCCCCCCCCCCTGAGAACCAACAAGTTTAACTTTCTAAAACATGTTTTCATTCGAAATCTATGGGGATAATTTTCAGACACTTAAGGGCAGCTAACTCCATATTCCGCTGTCAAATATGGCCGAATTCGAACTTATGCGAGACATTATGGTTTTCCACGCTTCTGCCACCAAGAATGATGAAGATCCAATCAAACATGTAGGGGCTAGAGTGTTGACAACACTAAGTATCATTTTCAGACATTCAAAGGCAGCTAACTCTGCAACCATTCATGTGATCTGGTCGAATTTCGAAATCATCCAAGATCTTATACTTGTCCACGTTACAAAAATAACGCAGATCCAATCACAAAAGAGGGCACCAGAGTGTTGGCAACACTAAATATCAATTTTTCAGAATGTCAAGGGCAGCTAACTCAGCAATCAGTAGTGGGATCTGGTCGAATATCGAACTGATCAGAGATATTGTGGTTGTCCTTGTTACCTGCAAGTCTGAAAAAGATTTGATTCAAAATAGCCGAGAAAATGTGTTAACACCACTTTCCCCATTATAAGTCTATTGGGAGTTTTCAAAACACACAAGGGCAGCTGACTTCGTAGTCCGTGATGGAATCTGGCCGGAATTCGAACACGTTGGAGATATTATGGTTGCTATCGTTAATTGCAAGAATAAATAAGATCCAATCAAAAATGTAGGATCAAGTTTAATTGTGATTGGCCTTCTCGTCTCCGATATACATGTTTGAAAGTGTGGACAGACAGACACACGATCAGACCCACAGACGCCTGCGTCTCATTCTAAGAGCTCACCCTGTGAGCCTTCGGCTTAGGTTAGATAAAACATGCTTAAAGTGTGTGTGTGTGTGTGTGTGTGTGTGTGTGTGTGTGTGTGTGTGTATGTGTTTGTGTGCGTGTGTGTGTGTGTTTCAGAGTCGGAAGTTTTCATGTGTTGCCAATAATTAGCAAATGGCAGAAAATACGCCTTCTGCGTGTGGCCTGTAAAGACCCAAATGGGGCACTGTTGCAGGATTTTAGAAACGGACTAGTAGCCATTGCTACACACAACATTAAAAGCTCTGGTCCTTGTAGTTTCAGAGATGAAGTTTTTGTATTTTTCAGTTGAATGTATATGAGAGCCAATGACCCGCAAAGTGGAAACATTTTGGACCCCAATGTCACGATTGACATGATTTATGCACAGCTCTACATACGACTGTTGCATACTACGTATACAAGCTTTGAGAATTTTTCATGTATGGGCCCCAGGGGCGTGGTTGTCAGGATTTATGAAGAAGATTACTATATAATGCTACACAAAAATAATATAAAACTCTATGCCTTGTGGATTTAGAGAAGATGGTGTTCTTTATTTGGTCCATTGTAAGTCTATGGTTGGTATTCGTTGCCATGGAACCCAGTTCGGATCCCAGTCGGCCCTAAACCAAATGCAACCATTTCGCTATCTCAATTATAATTACTTTACTAAATTTCAATAATTCATTTTGGCTCCATGTTGCCAAATCTGAAGGGTCATTGAAGAGGCTTCAGTAGTTGAAACCGCGGTATGGCCCATCTCCATTCTCTTTGATATGCTCGCTGCTCTTAAAAGATCACCGTTTTTATTTTTATTCAGATAAAATTTAAAAATTGCCCTAGTGTCCTTAGATATATTCATGTTAGAAAGTGGGAAAGGAGGCACGCACGCTGGGACGGACGCACGAACGGATGCCGTCCCGAGTAATAACCTTACCGCGTGACCAAAACTATACAAAATATCAAATATATCAAAGCTTTAGACTGACTGGTTCCCGATAAATGATTTTTTTTTTTCAAAACTTTTCCCATTGTTGTCGCCCGTCACAACGGGTGACATATACGGTAGGATTTTTCCAAAGAAACAGCGAAGAAAACCGACAGAATCCAAATAAGAAATATGATGTATGGTTTTCGAGGTATTTTACATGCCATTTGACAAAGCGGGAAACCGGCAACGTTTTACCAACAGGAACTGACTATTGAAAGGCAGAAAGAGATTGGCTAGATCTATTCCGACCAATCATACATTTGGTCTAAAAACTGGTTCGGTATTCTTTGCTGTGGATGGACTTGATTTAGCGATTATGAGTGTACACAGTCGTTTCGCAAGTCGTTTCGTCTCCTGGGCACAAAATTTCGGTTCTGTATTTTGATTAGGCCGAATGTTCAACAGAACATGACACCCCACCACACAAATGGATAGACCGAGGTATAAAAGTGTAACGCGATGTAGGTAAGACAGTTGATCTACATGTATATCCTGACAGATACATGTAACCATTCTTACGCAATCCAGGACTAAATGGATGGTGGTGTAGATCTAAATATCAGATAAACGGGCGATACTAGCTTTTTTAAAAGCTATCCTTGTATGTAATGTATATTGAAGCTTATGAGTTTGGAAAAACGAGTATGTGATTACAATTCATTGCTATAGAGAATATTGTTTTCATGTATTTCCTAATATAAGCTGATGGCAGATAATGGCGTTCCCGGGACTGGGTCAGTATGCCCCCACTCCAGAAGCCGAGGTGGGAAAAACTAAATTGACAATCAGGTACTAATACAAAGAGAACATATGGGTGGCTACTCAGTTACCCGGAGTTAGCTAAATACACGAAAACGTACATAAGAGATGCAAATAGCACAAAAACGAAACACCAAAACTAAAGCATTAGAACCAAAACAGAAACATCGCCTTGGAACGGTCTATCTATCATTTTATTACATCATAGTTCTATTTTCTGTTATGCACTAACACACATACTTAATGTTTGATAATGGAGTTGGGGATAAGTCACGTGAATTTTTCAAGCATTTGTACATGCACGTACTCGTACATGCGAGAGAGAGTAAAGCAGAAAGCGTTTCAATGTACATGTGACTTACATGTACGTTTCCGAATATTTAAATTATTTTTTGAAATCAGATGGTAGTTAAAATATATCTCGTTTGAAATAACTGGGATAGCTATATGTGTGTCAATATCTTTAACACAGATAACGTACCAAGTCTAGTATTGTACAGGTAAAAGTAGGCTATGATAAGGCAATGGAGCAATCAGACAGAAATTTCCGATCCAATAACCGAGATGGGAAAACCTAAATTAACAATCAGGTACTTATACTAAGAAAACACATCGTAAGTCGAATGAGCAACTATTTCCGAATAGGCTGCATAAGGTGCAAACTTCACAAAATTTCAACACCAAAATAAAATACAAATAGAATCACCACAGAAGTAATGCCTTGGAACGACCAGTAATATAAAATTACTGACGGGCTTAAACTTGTTTCACAGGCACCCAACCTCGCCCCCAGCTCCTACAATCACTGTTAATCCGTTATACACAAATAAAACAAGAAATAAGGACCATTATGTTAAAATATATATTATTCATAGATACCAACATTTAACAATCATAACGGAAAGCAGGGTGGGCAGCTATTGAAGGTAAGGTGGCCACAGTGCTAGCTTGGACGGAACAAGTAAAATTCAGAGGACTTGAGTGAACAGCTAAATGATATTCGGGTGACCACAAAGTCATGCAACATAAAACTAGAAATTGGAATAACTTTAATAAATTCGAACCACAACAGCAACACCGCCAAAAAAAAAAAAAAAAAAAAAAAAAAAAAAAAAACGGCCAGTTATAAACTAGAAATTGTTTCCTACACGAAAACTGATGTTTCCCCTTTTTTAAGTCCAAACATATTCAATATTCTAGACTTATGATTTTTGTGTCTTGCACGTTGTCGCGGATGTAAATAATGCTATAAAGTTTCTGCATTGGAGAAAACAAAGACGCAGATCAGCTTCGCAGTAACTGTGAAGCTGATCAGTGCCTTTGTTTTCGCTACATGGATAGTAGATTTCATCTAATTTCTAAATTCAAAATTTCCAGCCTCTAGCCATCTGCTGTGTCTGTACAGCCTGGTTTGTGTCGGACCTGTTAAGAAACCAAAATTGTGGTTTTCCCATGCACATGCTCATTCGATGCTTGATAACGGAGTTGAATACGAGATTTGAGGGAGTAAAGGGGCAAAAGTTTAAATACACATGCAATTGACTTATGTTTCCAAATATTAAAAAATGTTTCGCAATCAGACGATAGATAAAATATATATGGTTTTAAAATATTTGATAACGACATATACTTGTAGGGCTTTAACACAGATAATTCACTTACTACTAATGTACAAGTAATGTACTTACTACTTGTATCTTTTGTTGTAAAACGAATATATATTATCATATATTTGAGAAATATATTACTCTTTAACGATTTAAGTGTAACTGCAAATCGAAAAAAACATTTGATGAATACATGTTTTCTCAAATATTTGAAGAATATATCAAGTCCTTCTGATTTCGAAAAGATTTGATGAATATAAGTTTTCTCAAATATTTGAAAGATATATCAAGTCCTTGTCATTTCAAAAACATTTGATGAATATATGTTTTCTCAAATATTTGAAGAATATATCAAGTCCTTCTGATTTCGAAAAGATTTGATGAATATAAGTTTTCTCAAATATTTGAAAGATATATCAAGTCCTTGTCATTTCAAAAAACATTTGATGAATATATGTTTTCTCAAATATTTGAAGAATATATCAAGTCCTTCTGATTTCGAAAAGATTTGATGAATATAAGTTTTCTCAAATATTTGAAAGATATATCAAGTCCTTGTCATTTCAAAAACATTTGATGAATATATGTTTTCTCAAATATTTGAAGAATATATCAAGTCCTTCTGATTTCGAAAAGATTTGATGAATATATGTTTTCTCAAATATTTGAAGAATGTATCTAAGGTATTCTTCAATGATTTAAGCGAGCCGATTAGCATATTAATTGCATATATACTTTCTCAAATATTTGAATAATATATTCAAATGGAACTAAATATAACGAATACATGTTTTCTACATCATATTTTACTATATTGATACCTCATTTATACTGGAAAACCATGTTTCTAGTACTCTATATGAAACTTCCAACTGGCCCTCCCCTGTTCCGATTTGGCCCTCCCCTGTTCCGATTTGGCCCACCCTAGTTCCGATTTGGCCCTGCCTCGTTCCGGATTGGCCTTGGTTTTGGCTCTTAGTCTCAACTGCAGATTGACGGCATAATGCAGATTGAAAAAATAACGTGTTTGAATTAAAAATTCTTGCAATAACACATTTTGATGAATTAATGTTCTCCTGAAATTTCACGACATTTGACCTTTTTACTCTATTTGATGAAACCAATAGTTTGGTATTATTTTTACAGACCCCAGCAGTGAGCACCCAACTTGAGAAGTACCAGGGCATCTCATAATTCACAATACACAAGATATTTGTCCTATACTGATGATCTGAAGAATTCTTTTTTCCCTGAGGACTATCCCTTTATGGAATAGTCTTCCCTTTTCAGTGGTCTCATCAAAGACTGCTGAAGAATCTAAGGAGGGGTTCAGAGATGTATAGGTTTTAGTATGCCTCTGGTTAGCTTCTTGTAAATAGTTTTAATGACCCATCCCGAATGTTCTCCCCATCTTGCTAAATTCAAAATTTAGCACCCACCCAACACCTGAGAATAGTCAGATTGATCGACTCAGTATATGAAGATAGAGATAGATAAACCTCTGTCAAAATTAATGTTTTTTGCGTTTTTTATGAAACTTACAAAATTGGACTTAGACCCATTCTTACACTAACCCCTTCCTTAGCTCGACTGCCCGAAGTGCATAGAGCTATTGCAGTCACCCCGGTCGTCCACGTTCCTGTCGTCACACTTGCGTTAAAGTTTTCTAGAAGTTCGTATCTTGACAACCACTCATCAGAAAGCATTCATACTTGGACCATAGATACCATGTAGGGTTAGCTATCATTTCATGGCATCGGGCCCCTGGGTCCAGGCCAGGGGGTGGGGCTGGAGGTTAAAATCTAGAACACCTTCAAAAATGGCAATTCTTGTGTTAAAGTTTTCTAGAAGTCCATATCTTGACAACCACTCATCAGAAAGCATTGATACTTGGGCCATTGACACCCTGTAGGGTCGGCTTTCATTCCATGGCATCAGATCCCTGGGTCCATGCCAGGGGGTGGGGCTAGCGGTTAAAATCTAGAACACCATTAATAATAATGGCTTTTCTGTGATATAGTATTCTAGAAGGGGTGGGGCTGGAGGTTAAAAACTAGAACACTGTAAAAATAGATGTACTGCTGTGTAACTTTTACAAGGAGTCCATATCTTGACAACAACTTATCATAAAACATTCATACTTCATACACTTTAGGTTCCATGACATCGGACCTCTGGGTCGGAGTCAGGGGGGCTGGGCTAGAGGTCAAAATCTAGAACTCCTCAATTTTTTTTTTCTTTTTTATTTCTTAATAGAAACAACTTAGGAAGATGGTTGGTCATTCATCTTTTGACTTTGTGACACTGACTTATGTGTCATGACGGTAAGGGTCGGTTGACCTACTTTTCATGGTTCAGTGATTTTGCCTTATATCTTGACACTCAATTAGTATATTTTCTTACTTCTGTCAGATTATGAGTGAGTACGACCAGGCCTTTGACCCCAATATACTTATAGGTCACTGTGACCTAATTTCACGTGTCAGTGATTTTGCCTTATATCTTGACACTCAATTAGTATATTTTCATACTTTTTTTCAGATTATGAGTGAGTATGACCAGACCTTTGACCCCAGTATACTTGTAGGTCACTGTGACCTAATTTCACAGTTCAGTGATTTTGCCTTATATCTCGGTACTCAAATGGTTTATGAACAAACTTCTTTCAAAGTATGTTTGCGTATGACAAGACCTTTGACCCTGAAGTAGTCCTAGGTCACTGTGACCTAATTTCACGGTTCAGTGATTTTGCCTTATATCTTGACACTCAATTGGTATATTTTCATACTTTTTTCAGATTATGATTGAGTATGACCAGACCTTTGACCCCAATATACTTATAGGTCACTGTGACCTAATTTCACGGTGCTGTGACTTAGCCTTATATCTCAGCACTCAAGTGGTTTATGAACAAACTTCTTTCACACTATGTTTGCGTATGACAAGACCTTTGACCCTAAAGTAGTCCTAGGTCAATATGACCTAATTTCACGGTTCAGTGATTTTCCTTTATATCTCGGCACTCAATTGGTATATGGACATATTTTTTTCACGATATGTATGAGTATGACAAGACCTTTGACCATAAAGTATTCCTGGGTCACTGTGACCTAATTTCATGGTTCAGAGATTTTGCCTTATATCTGGACACTCAATTGGTATTTTTTCATACTTCTTTCTGATTATGAATGAGTATGACCAGACCTTTAACCCAAACATACTTATTGGTCACTATGACCTAATTTCATGGTTCAGTGATTTTGCTTTATATCTCAACACTGAATGGGTATATGATCATATTTCTTTCACATTATGAGTAAGTATCACTAGACCTTTGACCCTGAAATACTTATAGGTCAGTGTGTCCTTATTTCACAGTTCAGTGATTTTGCCTTGTGTCTTGGCACTCAGTTGGTATATGAACACACTTCTTTCACAAAATGAGTGAGACATCTAAATCTTAGGTAGTTATAGTTAACTTTCATGGTTCAGTGATTTTGCCTTATTGCATCAAGGCAAAAAGATGTATGAGCATAATGCTTTGGGTTACTGGTCAGATTTGGCCTTATGTTTGACAAAGGCCAGAAGCAGTCGAGCACGCTGTCCAGCGACAGCTCTAATTTTATTTATCAAAGTTAGATCTACAGTCAATAGAAGAAGAAATCACTGGAAAAATGTCGCAAAAACAGGGATTTTTCTCTAAGGGGCACTGTTTTAAAAAGACACTGTGACATCATTTCTATAAAAGGGCAAAAAGGCCCATTAAAATTCCATAAATGGGCCTTTTTGAAGAAGGCCCATGCTGATTTCAATCTAGAAATATCAATGAAAAATGAATCACATTATTTCTTCTTTTCTACTTTTAATATGAGCATTCACATGAGAAAACCAACAATATGTGTGTCCAACCAGGTCCAACACAAACTGGGCTGTACAGCCACAGAAGCAGGCTAGAAGCTTGAAATTTCAGATTTAGAAAGCAGAGACACTGTACTATCTGTGGATGAAAACAAAGTTGCTGATATCAGCTATGCAGTTAATTGACCCCATTCTAAGTGTGCCTTACTTTATATTAATGTTGCAAAATCAGCATGAATGTTACATAATGCACTAGTTATTTATAACCATGCCCCCCCTCACCACCAGGGGAGGGCAGGGGATCGCCATGGAAATGACTGAAGTTTTGCCATGGCAGTGTGGGAGAAATACCCAGGTTTTGCTTTATATAGGCAAAAAGGGCAGTGAAATGAAGATAGCAGGCTGCGGGGGGAATGAAAAACAGCAGTGGTTTTACCAATGAGCAGTCCCAGCAGGATGGGGCTTTTAGCGGGGATTTGCTGGGCCAAAAGTCGAAGTGCCCGCTATTCTCTGGGGCTGGGGGGAGGTGTAGTTACAAATGACCAGTGCATAACATGTACCAGTATAAGCTTATTTTTTTTTACTTCTACTTTTCAGATGTGCCCATTCATAATGGGAGTGACAGTGAATGATTCCTTTGAGAATCTTGGGGATTCTTTGATTGCATTGGATGAGAGTTTAGGAAATCTTGGACAGTCCCTTTTACTGGATGATAATTTAGGAGAATCCCTGTTTGAAACCAGTGACAATCTTGGTGTATCACTATGTGATAGTACTGTTTCTGAGCCGGTTGGATTTTCAGAAACTATGAATGATTCTGATAACTTAGGATATTCTATCATAGATCAAGTGTTCAGTGACTCTGAATTGAAATCCCAGAAGAGTTGGAAGCGGACTTTGAGGCTTGGGACAGAAATGTGAATATGGCTAGCACTCCAACGAAACGGATGACTGATGATGTTAGACAGTATGGAAGTGTCAGCGCTAATTTGAAGACCTCTTTCCAATTTAACACCAGTAAGTATGTATAGATATTTGACGTCTGTTTATGAAACTCTCCAATACAGTTGTGTTGGGAATAGTGCTTACAGTATCTGTCATGAACTTAGAATTACTGCATTTTCATTTGATTCTTTGCTACAGTTTACTCGACAATGGCGAATCACTAAGAGGCCAAACGCAATTATAAATTTAAAACACAACCATGGGAATGTTATTCTATTTGGTACTAAGAACATCTACCATATCTCAGCTTTACAGGAAAAAAATGATTTTAATTTGTTCAATTTCTTAATGGGAGAAAACTCTGATACCTCTTGCATTAGACAGTGGCGAACCAGACTCGATAATGGTGAATCAAATAGTCTATAGCCCAAAAGAAACCATTTTAGGTTGTTGTTTTTTGCACACAAATGGTGCCTTCATCATGCAAAACTAAATACTGTTGGATAATTTTGTGTTAATTTGCTTTAGTGCTTTATGTTCACTGTCAACAGCATTAATGCCATATCGGAAAGGTCAGTTACACCGATTTAGGCATAAACATGTCTTATTGCTTTAATGAATCAATGTAAGCCTAAAAGCAAGATGGTTAAACCACAATTGGTAACAATATTACTAGTTACGCCATTGACCAAACCAAATGGTTCCTGAGCACACAAATTGTGATTTGCTATTGTCGAATTTACATGTACATCTTTCCCCCGCTTATATCTGCCTTCAGTGTCAAACAAGCATATTGCATAACTAGGGATATAAGGCTTTGAAGAAATACAAACAGGTAAACAATTTAAACACTTAAAACCACATCAGAAGTACACCTGGACCTCTTTATAACACGGTTCTTTACAGTCCGATTTTGGATATAATACATTCATGGACCCCAAATGGTCTTATTTTACTATATATTTCACTCTCGTTATAACACGGATTGGATAGCTAACACCGAAAATGTATTGGACCCTAAATAAATATTTTCCTGCAAAAATGTAAATCCTTAGTATGATAAAATGATTGTTCAAAATTATTTGAGCCGCCGCATGGGAAAACCAACAATCTGCATAGGCGAAAACAAAGGCGCAGATCAGCTTCGCAGTAACTGCGAAGCTGATCAGCGACTTTGTTTTCACAACACAGATAGTACAATTCCTCTGCATTCTAAATCCAAAATTTCCAGCCTCTAACCATCTTCTGTGACTGTACAGCCCGGTTTGTGTCGGACCTGGTCGGAACCTAAATTGTTGGTTTTCTCACGCACAGGCTCATTTTTTAATGACACATATAACTTACTTGAGGCTTAATCTTCATGATCAAGTAAAAAATTTGGAAAAAGTATCAGGTTTTTTTACCTCCCTTGTAAATGCAAAATCCAAAAGGTCATAAAAATTTTATGCATTTGACTGGGGAAAAAGCAGAAACTGTCATTTAATTGCAGAAAACTTGCTGGAAATGAGCAAATGGACAGAATATTTTTGTTTATGAAAAAAAAAATGGCCCCAGGGGAATGTTTACCCCTGCCCTGGGGCTTAATACTTATTGTATATTTATAATTGTAATATTCAAACATCTTTTCTCTGAAATTGCTTTGCTTGGCCAATCAAAGCCAAGCCAAATATGGAGAATCCTTAGGAAGGGGGAACCAGTGTATACATAAATAGTCCGGGTCACTTGACCAAGATGGCCGCCATGTCCATATATGGTAAAAAATTCTTCAAAAATCTTCTTCTCCCAGACCGGTGCACCAATTTCAACAAAATTTTGCATGTAGCATTGTGGACAAGAGTACTACAAAAAGTCTACAATGAATACAAAAATTATGACCCTGTGATAAATCTTGACCTATTTTATGGCAAGGTCAACATAGTACCATGACCATAATAGTTGAATATGTTTATTGGTCTACAGATCACCTGCGCTATCTCAAACTCGGTTGTCTCAAAAACCCCACTTGTGTCGAAGTGATCTTTCACTCCCGAGCGTCTCTCCCTATATGTTATTGTATTTCAACCTTGCTTGTGTCGAGCTCGGTTATGACGAAAACTCGGCTGTGTCGAAGTGATAATTCGCTCCCCACAGAAAAAGAACATTAGTTTCACCCTTCCTGTGTCGAACTTCGAAGTAAAAATCGGTCTTCGCCGATTTGATATCTATACACAACCTTTCATCTCTGGATTTGTTAAAGAACGTTTCGACATCATGTGTCAGGTCGGGGAATATAAGTTTGAAAACACTATCGATGTGGTAAACATGGTGGAAAGGAGAACCACTCAGTCCGCAAATGTGAAAGAGATGAAATTTTCTAAATACCTTGGCTGGTCTCAATTTGCTTATCTCGATCTTCGGAAAACTCGAAGTGGTTTCTTCATTCCCCTTGATTTCGATATAGCGAAGGTGGCCTGTATATCCCAGATCTCAGGTGAGCGTTTACAGGACCATTGGTCCTCTAGTTATCTATACACTGAGGGGCACTTGTAACGCAACACTTACATTTTTGGACACAACTCAAGATCAATGAACCATTATTTTCAACAAATTTAGTCCATCTATACTTGTTTACTTTCTGTAATTTTCATAAAAATCGACGGACTAGAATGCAATAAATTTGATGTATATACAATATTACTGAAAAACAAAAAGTCACAATATATCAGGTTGAACTGATAACTAAATGCAAGTTTTCTGATATCAAAGCACTGAACTTTATCAAAGTCAGTTAATATCCTGTGTGTCCAGAATGGGCCTGCAGGACACAGGGACACAGCCTCCTCTTGGACAATGCCAGTCAGTCACAGTGTAACGTATGTAACATTTTGTCACAAATTACATTTTAAATGAATATGTGAAGCTAAGTTATCCTTTTGTGGTTCTGCGCTCCATCATAGAGAATATTGAAGACCATGATTTTCATATAGCCTCATGTCTAAGCAGGTTTTTGAAACATGTACCCCCTCTGTAAGGTGTAACGTAATCAAACATATTTACATACATGTATTAATTTCATACCGAATCATTGTGGGACGTTGCTCCACTCCCACACAAGGACCTACATCAGTTACTGCAGATTTCTCGAAACAACACAGTGATTCCGCACACGCCTGTTTTTTAAAGACGCCTGTTGTTGGTCCCAGAGACGACCAATAACGCTATTACTTTGGCTAATCACATCATCTGATTTTTATTACTAAAACGCTTCTTTCAAGCTTGTGGGGTTGGGGATATGAGCTGGATATGATACTTTTCTGAGACGCATTATGATACTATTGAATTCTACAACGGCGTGGCTTTAAATTGTGACTTTTCATTTTTGGGTCTTGTTAGGTAAGCTAAATATTTTATACATTGTGGACAATCAATTTCGATGAAAATTACAAACAACACGCAAGCATAATTGATTTATATTTGCGGAAAATTTCAATAAATCTGATGGTTTATTTTTCGAGTTATGATGGAAAATGTAAGTGTTGCGTTAGAAGTGCCCCTCAGTGTATATTATCTTGCAACAGCCATGCTGCACAATATTGAGCAAGGCTCTAGTTTTTTGTTGTTGTTGTTGTTGTTGTTTTTTTTTTCAGTTTAACGTCCCTTTCAAGATTATTTCAGCTCATATGAGACGAGCCAATCAGTAGGTGGGGCGAAAACGGGAGAACCCCGAGAAAAACCACCTGACACACCCGCAAGCAGAACTTGGCTCTCGTCTCATATGTGGCCAAAGCAGGGCTCGAACCCACACCAGACACAGCGGTGGCAAGTCTCTAGTGTTCCTTCCCATTGGTAACATGAAAGTTGAGTAAACTTTGTAAATGTCAATTAATAATGTGCATTAGTTTTAAAATGAACAACAATATATTTAAATTTTGCAGAACAAGACAAGAAGAACAAGCTGTTTTCAAAGGCCATGAATAGAAAAGACTTAGTGCGAACAATGAAAAAAGGATGCAAATGTGGGAAAAACTGTATGTCATCCTTAACACTAAAGAATGTAGTTACAATGAGATGCACTTACTGGAGTATGACAAGACAAAGCAGGTCACAGTGGCTCATTCACAGTATACAGAATGCTGATATCAGTGGAAGAAACACATACCATTTTGTGGAGAAGGGACAACAGTTGTGTGGTGTTGCCTTTCGGCAGGTGTACAGGATCACAAAAAATTTCTATGGAAGTTGTAAAAAATTAAATGACAGAAACTCTGTTTCAAGTGTGGACAGATCACCAAGATCCCTATCTGTTACGTCTTTGGCAGCCCTTAACTGGATGGAAAGCTATGCATCATTCTATGGAGACAGGATGCCTCATAATAAAGACATTCTGTTACCATATAAGACATTACGAGAAAATGTGTACAAACAATATAAACTGGACAGTGTAGAAGTGAAATCCAAACATGTCTCAAGGACCCAATTTTACAGATTATGGAAAACCTACCTACCCCAGATAAAAATTAAAAAGGTAAGGAATTTTTTTCTACTAGATTATTTAACAGGAAACATTGAATACACAACAAAATAAGTTAAGTACAGCCATGAAAGACCACCATTCTATACTAAACAGGTATCAGCACTTAACTTGTTTTGGCTGGTATAAATAGTGAGGTCTCACTAGATTTTGAAAATTGAAGTAAAATGTTTAATGAAGTGTTTCCAAAAATGAAGGATTGTTCCTATCCTTAATTATTTGTGCTTTCCAAAATCAAAAATGTTAAGAGTGAGGATAAAAAAAGTTTGAGGTAAAAACTCAAAATTTAGAGTTTGGGGAAACTCGGATACAGATCAGCTGGCTGAACTTCACAGGTATCTAACAGTAACAGCTAAGCATTGTGATGCCTTTTGATGTTGTTAATTGCATTAAAGAAAACATTAGTCATACTAGCTATTTTGATGATTATTGTATGTAGCTGCATTATTTGATAATCATGTCAGGGATCTTTGTTAATATTATGTACATAACAAATATCTACTGAGCTGACTAGCAGAACTACAGGGTTGCTAGGCGTCAGGGAAAAAAAGGCAGAGAAATTGAAATTTTTCAAGTCGGGGAATTGTCAGGGAAATTTGCAAAGTGTAAGGGATAAGGTGTAAGTAATGATAACCACCCTGATTAATCTAAAGGACTCAACAGATTCAGTACTCTGGCTGACGATGGAGATCCCTGTGTGCTGAATAAATTACTGAAACTGGGAGAAAAAGAAAATTACCAGTTGAACCTCGGTGTGCCAAGCAACAGACAAGAAGCTATGGGCCCCAACCAACTAAAATGAATAGCTTTATGTCAGGGCTATCATAGAGTCTAACGCCTGACCCACCGGACGTGCAATTAAAGAAAGCATGTTTAAGAAAGTTATCAACCTTGATTGGTTAAAAACTAAGCATGCCGACTGTCGCATAACATTCAAGTTATAACCTGTACATCTGTAACATGTTATGATTTTTCTGAACTGGAAAGAAAAATCATTCTTTCCTATACAAATTAGTTTCATAAATTTGTAAACCAAGTCACCATAAAATTCTGGTTCCGAAAGGCCCTCATGTAAAAGGGTCTTTAGCCCAACATTAAATTTGGAAATCACCTGGTAAGTGTCTGCGATAAAATTTGAAATGTTTTTTTGAAGTTTATGATACCGATAGCCATACGGAGAAGTTTGGCTGTTAAGCATTTATTATGCACGTTGAAGTCTGCTACATGATTGCAGACTCTAGCAAACTTAATAAGTTGCGAAATGAATGCACCATAAGAAGCAGGGCAAGGAACGTCACCATCCAAAAGGGAAAATTTATTAAATCAAAATCAAAGTAATCACGTTTATCATAAATTTTAGAAGAAACAAATCCATTTGCAATAGAAAGATGTAAATCCAAAAGTGTGCTTTGGTATCTGTGGTGTTGGCTTTATTCAGCTTTAGTTCACAGGGTTGCCACGTGTCAGGGAAAAATCAGGGAAATTAATATTTTTTTCAAGGTCAGGAAATTGTCAGGGAATTTTGTAAACTGTCAGGGAAATTTGGAATTGTAGGTAAATTAAAAAGTTACTGAATTGTGAGGGAATTTTGAATATTGTATTTTTGTAGTTGAACTTACCTTTTAAACCATTTTCATGAAATTTAAGTTTTGATTTGATTGTTGGTGATTGTCAAAGTTCACCCAAATGTTGCTCATTAAACCGACAAGGACATCAGATGCAGAGATGTTGGGTATAATGGAATATTGTCACTATAATGTGGTTGGACAAAAACTTGTTGATAAATGTTGATCCATTATAAATAAAGTTTAAGTTCGATGTTTCTTGAGGTAGTTATTTGATTTAGTAATTTATTTTGCAGACAAACTCTTTTTCCAAGTGTGCGACCTGCTCTAGTTTGGAGAAACAGCTAGAGAAAACTCCAGGGGCTATCAAGAGAAACAACATCAGAAAAATGAGAGAATTGCACAACCAGAGGCAAATGTAAGTTAGCGTAACTGAAAAAATTGACCAGTTGTTGACTTAATAAGAAATTGTCAGTGAGATAAACACTGTCATATTTTATTATGAAATCAGTCCAGCGGTTTTGTAAATATGATTTTGCCCAATAATTTATCACGGTACTCAACTGAGATTCACAGCTATGCCATTTCCTTAAGTTTACAGGAGTTCATGTTGACGTTCATCAAGCTGGGCCATAATATTTGAGCATACAATATCACGGCTAACAAACCTTTAAATGCGTAACCGCCGGTTAAGAAAGAAAATCCGATTCATGCCCTTCCGGTTACGCTTATGCGGACCAAGAAAAGGTAAACAAAACATACACTACTAGGATCAATTGATGATTATATTTTAGTACAGAAATGTATCGATTATCTATGAATGCTATTTTGTCACTTATTTGCTATTGTTAGTCAGCACCAAAGTAGGTCGCAAAATAATTTGATGGTCTTTGAGTTATTTATTCCCTCCTTCGAACCTGGTGTTACAACAAGGCCAAAGTCGGCGAAATACAACTGAAAATTGGACAATTTGCTGGTAAATATCGAATTTTAGTGATTGTTCCACGACAAAATTACAGATATATATTAAATAAATTGCAACTGATGTCTGTGCCAAATTTCGTTGTGTTAGTGCCCGGTATTACCGATTTGAAGGCAAGGAAAAGATAGTTACGCATTTAATCATTAAAATATGAAGGATATATTTCAAGATATTTTAGAAACCTCCACCGGTTCAAATTATGTTATTTAATTTTCTCTGTAAAGCGTTTTGAATGACATAAAACCAGGAAAAAGCAAATAAAGTATACATAATGCTGTAAAATCGTCGTCATGAACAAGATTATCATGCATGTGAATTATTGTATTACATGTATTGCATAGACTGTTTGTATTATTTCATATCAAACATTTTTACTGCAAATATCACAAACACACCAATTTGAGTTAGAACCCATTCAGAGAGGACGAGAGAATGTGACAAATAAAACTTGAGCGTAAAACTATTAACAATAACAAAAACTTTTATACGTGGGTTTTATGTTGATTATATTGCTATCATTCTAATGATTAAATTCGTAACCAAATTGTTGACACAGCTTTTAATCACATATGCATAGAATGCAGTGGCCAGAGGCAACAAAACTGTCAACAGACCTCGCACAATGTTAAAATCATCTGCACGCTGTATTGCTAGCCGTTAATATGGACGTAATTGGCGGATATCTAAAAAATATTCCTGCAACTGACCCACATTTTCTTCATGTACAAGGCAATCCCAACATGTATTTGAAGGAGGGAATAAAAATCACGATTATAAAGAAAAGTTTCTGGAAATCCTTTGGGATCCAAATATTGCAATGTCTAACTGATAAAATAGCATTGAGAGAATTATCATATCTGTCTTCGAATCAAAATATTTTACTCGGAAACACGAGCTGCAAAAGTTTGTTTACCTTTTGTTGGTCATCTGATGCTTAACCGGAAGGGCGTGAATCGGATTTCTTTTCTTAACCGCGGTTACGCATTTAAAGGTTTGTTAGCCGTGAATATGTTCAAGAAGCTTACAAGGAATGCATGTCAAAAAAACAGACGGTAATTGTGGACAAGAGAGAATGTCACCCTTCTTAAACAGGGGGCAACTATTAGCAAGAGATTATTCTTTAAAAATTTCACCTGTATCAAATGACTGCTAGAAGAGCTGGGCCATAATGGACCTAATTTCATGGACTCTAGGATGAAGCTAAAGGTGATTATTTTTTAAAAATATCACTAATAAATGTGCAAATTTTGTTTTTGTTAGGATGGAAAGAAAATACTATTACAGCAAAAGAGAACAGAGCAGACGATTGCCAACAGAATACCTATCTCTTATCGTTGATGGAATGGATCAATGTAAGTGATTGTTGGTTTCAACATTATTATGCATAGATTTTCTCCATGCCTACACAAATGTAGCAAAGAAGGAGTAAACTAACCTTCAGTCTACTTAAAGTTGTACAATAGCATTGAAATTCATGATAATTTTTTATGTTGATGTTTTGTGGTTTAATATCACAGTCAAAAAATTTTCAGTCATGTTTAAATGAAACTATTACTTCCTCGGTGTAATAACCAATACTGTTTGGAGTTAATGTGTGTTGCTCAATGACTCAACCTGCTGCCAGTGGTATTCATGATCCACTCTGACATGCTTACAGCTAGCCACCATGTTCCCCATATACGGTAAAATCTCTAATACCTGTGCGTTTATTAGAATCATAATCTATCATGGAGAAGGGGTTGGGCATTTATTAGAGGGCATAGTGTTTGTAAATTACATTTCAAAACCCAAAAAACTTAACATTCTGTTTATTTCCAGGAGTCATGAGCTTCTATTTTTGTGATTCCTTACCTGTACGAAACATTTCGCCCGTAAAAGAGGTGGAATTTTTCTTTAATTTCGCCCGGAAGTTTGTAAATTTTACGCCTCTAGGGCCTAAGCAAATACATTAGTTTCCAGGCGGAATCCGGGCGTAAAAGTGTGGCACAAAAGGCAAATTAGACGGAATTTTGAAAACTTTTCTGAGCGGAAATGGGCGGGGGATCCAAAATATTTCCAGGCGTAAAACTGGGGCAAAATATGCAAATGAGACTGAATTCTGCTACTTTTTCCGAGCGGAAACCAGAAAAACTTCAAGGTGTAATTCTAAAAGGTTCCAGGCAGAATTATTTGTATACACAAAGACCTTGACTTTCAGTTTCAAGACACCTTTTTTATAGCATGCACTTTATTACATCTATATAAACATTGAATAATTGACGCGTGAAACTAAAAATCTGAACTAAAGGTGCCTGAGTCTAATTTTTATGAGTGTTATTCTTAAATTGGTGGCCAGTAAGTTGCAAACACTGAAATTTAAACTTTGCATGCCAAGAGGAAGAGGGTGGGTTAGGTTTAAAAATAAGATATTGTAGAAAATTCAAATCTAAAGCAAACATGCTCCATAAATATCACTAATATCACTAACCTGAATTATTCATTTTCTCCAACTAATGCTGCTTATTATTTTTTCAAGTTAATAGAAAGACACTTTTTAACATATCCAGTCCATCAGATGGGACTATAAACCGAGGTCCTGTCTCCATATGACCTTTGCTTTTGGTGGGACGTTAAACCACAATCAACCAACCTGAGTTGGACAACAGACACACTTACCACTGGCACCACTGGAGACTGTGCTCTCCTTATACTAATACTTTCAAAGAATGCCTTTTGCAATATTGAAATTATCATTATGTACATTTACTGTAGTTGTCATTCATTTTGAAATTTCAGCTAAGTCCAGCCTTCCTCATTTTACGGGTAGAAGATCCAAGGTATGTAAGTTTCCATTAAACTTAAACATATTCTTCACATGACTGAGATTATCCTTCTAAATTATTATGATCATTTCACTGAGCTGCATTTTGTGTGAGACCAGCCAAGTTCTGCTTGGGTACCAGATTGTTTTACTGACTTTGTTCCACATACTGATTTGTCTGTCTCATATTATGAGCTGAAATAATCATGAAAGGGATGTAAACACTCTCTAGGTCTGTCAGTAGCCGAGACACAATGTGATTTTCTATGTATATCACCTTACTTATTTGTTAATATTCATAAAAAAAATAGTAAAAGTGCCTTGAGAGGCATGTATACCCCGGCCGGTGGCCACAAATGTACCTCCCTACCCTCAAATTTAAATTCAACCAAAATATGAGGCCAAACAGAGGCCTTAAACTCTCCAGGCCTTTGCTGATTGTCAGCGTTGCCTTTTACAACTGGCCTTCAGCAGCACTCAAACACAAGAAGTTGTCAGCAGACCTTGTCTTCTTTTAAAGTGTGGGAGACACAAAATATTGAAAGCAAAATTAATATCTAATGAAATATGCTTGCAGGTTATCAATCCAGCTGATCTGTTGAAAACTCACATCACTGGTGTCATAAATCACGGACAGGATATGTTCAACACCTATGTGGATTACAACCAGTTCCCCCATGATCCAAATCTGACGATCAACATCCTTCTTCAGTCACTAGAAAAAGCAGCAGAAAGGATGGTAAGAACTGTTTGTAAAGTATAAACAAAAAAAAAAGCAAAGCAACAGTGACATTTCTTAACTGATTGCTCGAATTCAAAATGTCATGAAATTTCTGCTTCTGATTGATTCATGTTAAAATGTTGTTTGTGGGGAATGTACAGTATGTAATGTGAGTAGATATTGGTCTGTAGTTTTATGCATTACCATCAAGACCTACTCTGTGTGACCTTGAGGTCAAGGTCACATTCTTAGAAATTTTGTGTTAAAGTTTTTTGTTAAAGTTTCATATATGTCTATATCTCTTGAACATGTAGATGGATCAAGTTGATACTTTGCATGTTGGTAGATATTGTCCTCAAGTTTTTTTGCAGTACCATCATGGAAAACCCTGGGTTACCTTGAGGTCAAGGTCACAGACTTAGAAATTTTGTTTTATGATTTTGGTTAAAGTTTTTAAAGTCAATATCTCTTGGACATGTTTATGGATTAAGTTGATACTTTGCATGTTGATAGATCCCAAGTTGTAAACTGTACCATTATGACCCACCTGGATGACCTTGAGGTCAAGATCACAGACTTAGAAATTGTGTGTTAAAGAATTGGTTAAACTTTTTATAAACTTATATGTCTTGAACATGTACATGTATCAAATTGATGATTTGCATATTTGTAGATATTAGTCTGAAGTTTTATGCTGTACCATCACAAGTGACCTTGAGGTCAAGGTCATGGGTTATAGATTTTAATAGATTTAGTGGCAAAGCACAAGTAAGGCGAGCTACGCTGTCCTGCGACAGCTCTTATTTGGAATCTGAAAGGGTCTTATAATCATATTTATTAATAGGACTGGGGTTTTCAGGAAAGTGTTAGTTGAAAATTGTAAGGACAATAGGTGCACTTGAAGGGACATTCAGACATAATGTTTTGTTTTTTTTTTTTCTTTTCAGGGAAACAAGCTACCACCAACGCTGTATCTTCAGGCTGATAATTGTTGGCGTGAAAATAAAAACAAATGGGTTTTAGCTTTTTTGGAGCTCCTGGTCATGAAGAACATTTTCAGAGAGGTAAACATTTTATTTCCTACTGTTTATGCTTACACTTTATTTAATAGTTTGTATATGGAATCTACCCAACCCAAATGTTAAACAAGAACTGGCACAAACAGAGCCAAATTAGTATATATATATTTGAGCCTCGACGCGAGAAAACCGGTCTTCAGGGTTTCCGACCAGGTCCGACATAAACCGGGCTGTACAGTCTCAGAAGCAGGCTAGAAGCTTGACATTTCGGATTTAAGAAGAAGAGGAATTGTACTATCCGAGTAGCGAAAACAAAGGCGCTGATCAGCTTTGCAGTTACTGCGAAGCTGATCTGCGCCTTTGTTTTCGCATAGGCAATAATCCCGTTTTCTCACGATGCGGCTCATTTATTCTTTCTCTAACATCTTTTATAAATCTCTTCTAAGCAATAAAATCATCATGGTAAAACATATAAATATCTTAAACTTTGCAAGGAAACATGTCTGTGTGGAAATGATTGTGTGGATAGAAACCATCGTTCAAAGAAATAAGTGCTTTAAACTTACACTTTACGTAAAGATGAGGGTGGTGGCATGGTGGTAGATCATTGAACCCCAAATCCATAGGTCCCGTGTTGAATCCCCACACAGGGCACCATGTTGTGACACCTTGAGCAAGACACATTAACTCACTAGAGTACTGTTTCATACTCAGGAAGCGTTGGCTGTATCCTGACATTAGTAAAAACTGCAGAGTGCGACTTTCTGTTCTTAGGAATACAGGTCTATAATTTCTATAGATGATATTAAAGTTGGAGTATACAATCAATTTCAGAAAGGCGCGACGAAAGCCGCTATTGAAACGTGAGAAAACACGACCTGTCAATGAAATATTTAAGGTCACGAGTCTCAAATGTACTTGAATGCAGAGGTCAAAATATACATCAAACAAATTCTATTGATTGAAGTCCTAGTTTGCTCCTTTTAACATCCCATACAGGAGCAGTAAATGGCCATGTCCAGTGAAAACATTACGAAAACTTGCCCATGCAATATACAGAGATTTTTGAAGTTGTAAAAAATGAAAATTTTCAATAGAAATGTTTTGATATTTTTCTTATTTTTGCTCAAAACATAGATTGTGGGTACTCGTTAGAACCGCCTCGACGAGGCGGTTCTAATGAGTGCCCGCAATCTATGTTTCGGAGCAAAAATAAGAAAAATAGGTATACCCCTGCATACCCCAGTTTTACTATATAAAAGTGGGGTTCAAGGGGGTATACGTTACACAAACATGTTTTCGTGATGGGAAAATATATCTCAATGAATTTATCAATGTTTTATCTTGATATACATCATTATCATAAATTTAGAGGCAATCAATTAGATACAGATCAGTTTTAGGGTAGATTTATTATAGAACATTGTGACTGAATGAGATAAACTGTCCAGTCAAAAACGATTATTGGAAAATCAACGTCTTTTCGCATGACACAGCTCTGTACTACTAATAAGACAAATGACCTTTCCTTTTTAATAGTGTATCATTTTCGGAAAACACGCTCACTGACCTTGGTTCAAAATATTTTGGATTGAGCAATAGGACTCGTCGCGGTGAACAGAAATTGATTGTAATTACTCTTGTGTGGGACAGACATGACTGCATGGGCTCGTATATGTTTGAAAAGTCTATAGTGTGTACCTGATATTATGAATATTAAACAACAATTAACCCCTGCAGATTTCTCATTTTTAGTACATTCGAGAAAGGAGAGTGTTATTATTTTTGTTTTATAAAAAATGTTTGATTTTTCCCATGTTTTGCTGTTGGGGCTTTCCAAATTGGAGTTAGTATAATAAACAGTTTGATTGTAAAACTCATAGTTTTGAGTTAAGGTGAACTCTGCACTGTACCAATATGCTTTGTTAATGTTTTGGACCAAGCAGTGTAAATATTTATCCTTTTCTAAACCCATCTTGTGCCAAGAAATTGGGGAAAATGGCACACTTCTAAGTTCAAAACATGTACATTTTTACTTTAAGATGCCCAGTTATGCTTTTCAAAGATTGCTTTTCCATCCATGTGTTTAGAGGAAATCTGTCCCCTCATTTAATTTAATAGGATATTTTGTACTCCACTGTATTTCCTTATTACAAAGAGCTTCCAAAAGGTTCAGTTGTGAGAGTTTATAAATTTACATTGTATTCAGTTGTATTATGCATCATGCAAAACTTGCTTAGACTGTAAAAATTATAAAAAAAAAAGAAGAAAAAACAATTATAAAAATTGTATCACTATGTATACCCATGATGCACACATTGATGCAAAATCACAGCATGTGACAAAATGGAGTGCTTGATTGATAGGGCAGCAACGTACACCAACGAAATATTGATTAAACCTACAGCAAAAAATGAACTCTTCGTCATAGCCTTGTTGCACATTCATTTGAACACTTTCTTATCATATCACTCCATTTTGTTATGTGTTGTTTTATGTTTCACCAATCTTCACTGTTACAAATTTGAAAAGTAAGAATAGAGGGACCAGGAATCGATGCAATTAAATTTTAAGTCCCAACATAGACAGCGGGCGAGAAAGAAAATACATAAAACACAACAAAACATTTTCCGACAACACACACGAAGATCAGAATGACTAGCTCTTTCCCAACAAGGAAGCATTATGTGTTATAGGGTGTATATTAGATGAGGACCAAGAATGTTGTTCATAGCTGGCCTGTGGCTATACATATGTCTGAAATACTCAAACTTTACCATTTGCTCTCTTTCTGTTGGTTGCAGGTACATTTGTCATTCTTGTATGTGGGTCATACCCATGAAGATGTGGATGCCGCATTCAGTAGGATCTCAGAGAAATTGAGGAAAACAGATGTTTCTACATTAGATGACCTTGTGAATGTCCTTCCGAGATCTGAACATTTGAGTAATGTTTTTGATGTGAAAAAGTGGTTAGACACAAGTGTTGCAGATCCAGAATTTCATACAGAACCACACCATTATAAGTGGGAGTCAAGTTCTCAAGGAGTATCACTTTATTTTAAGGGAAATAAAGGTGATCAGTGGGAGTCATCTGAGGACAATTTTCTGCTTTCTGTGCCCAGAGGAAAACCAAAACCGTTGAAACCAGACACAAGTAATATTGATTCAGCAAGGAGCCTAAAACTTATAAAACAAGTCAAACATATGTTTTCAAACACAGAACAAAGTTTCAATTGGTGGAAAAAGTTTCATGATAATTTAAAAAGACTTCCAAGATTCACACACCATTGGATATTAGATGAACTACCTATTCAAGAAGAACGGACAACTATAAACCTGGATGACAGTGACCCGATTCCTGAAGAAATCCAGAAAATGTTGGAAAAAGAAGTGAGAGTTCCCAGGGTATGATATCCATTTTTATCATTCTTTTTTTTTTTTTTTTTTAATTCACTTTGACGTCCCTTTCAAGATTATTTCAGCTCATATGAGACTGGCCAATCAGTAGGTGGGCAAAAACGAGAGAACACCGAGAAAAACCACCTGGCACACCCGCAAGCAGAACTTGGCTTGTCTCACATGTGGCCCGAGTGGGGCTCGAACCCGCACCAGACACAGTGGTGAGACGATCAAGTGATTAAGAAACAGCGCTCTTAACTGTTCGGCCACGGGGGCTGCTATTTGTACTTCTAATCTGTTTTTAGGAGAAGTGAAATTATGCCAATGTTTGTTACTCAGGACCTGTAAAAGTTAGCATACGAAATCTTACATAGAAATTGTCATAGGTTTGATATTGTTTAAGCATCAGTATAATAATAATAATAATAATAATTAATTATTATGCCACTGTGCACTCGACAATTATACTCTGTTATCGTGGGCATTTTTTTAGCTCACCTGAGCCGAAGGCTCACAAGGTGAGCTTATAGTATGGTAGTCGAGCCGTTGTCCGTCTGTCCGTCCATGCGTTCACACTTTCAATCTTGAATATCTCTGAGACTAGCAGGCCGATTGCAGTCAGATTTTACATGAAGCAGCATTGAGGAGGGGGAAAGTTTGCATTAGGTTTTGGGCCAGGTCAGATCAGAACTCTGGTTTCCATGGCAACAGATAGCTCCCATTGAGTTATAATGGGGAAATGTTGTGGCCACTCTAGCAACTTCATTTTTCATTGGATCTTCTTCATTCTTGCAGGTAACAAGGACAACCATAACATCTCGGATGAGTTCGAATTTTGGCCAGGTTCAACCTCAGATTGCGGAGTTAGCTGACCTTGAGCGTCTGGAAAAATCCCCATAGACTTATAATGGGAAAAATGTTGTGGCCACTCTAGCGCCTTTATTTTTCATTGGATTTTCTTCATTCTTGCAGGTAACAAGGACAACCATAATATCTCAGATGGTTTGAATTTCAGTCAGATCCAACCTCTGACTGTGGAGTTAGCTGCCCTTGAGTGTTTGAAAAATCATTATTTTGTGTTGTGGCCACTCTAGCGCCTTCAATTTTGATCGGATCTTCTTAATACTTGGAAGTAACAAGGATGGCCATAACAACTCGGATGAGTTCGAATTTCAGCTAGATTCAACCCTTGACTGCAGAGTTATCTGCCCTTGTCTATGTGAAAAATCAATATTTAGTGTTGTGGCCACTCTAGCGCCTTCATTTTTATTCGGATCTTCTTTATTCTTGGAAGTAACAACGACATTTGTAACATCATAGATGAGTTCGAATTTCGACCAAATCTGACCTCTGACAGTGGAGTTATCTGCCCTTGAGTGTTTGAAATATAATATTTAGTGTTGTGGTCACTCTAGCGCTTTCAATTTTGATTGGATCTTATTTATACTTGCAAGTAACTAGGATAGCCATAACATCTCGGATGAGTTTGAATTTCAGCCAGATCCAACCCTTGACTACAGAGTTATCTGCCCTTGACTGTGTGAAAAATCAATATTTAGTGTTGTGGCCACTCTAGAGCCTTCATTTTTATTCGGATTTTCTTTATTCTTGGAAGTAACAAGGACATCTATAACATCCCGGATAAGTTCGAATTTCGACCAGATTGGACCTCTGACTGCAGAGTTATCTGCCCTTGAGTGTTTGAAAAATTCATATTTGTTTTGTTTTTCAGTGGATCTTCTTCATTCTTGCATGTAACAAGGATAACTACAATATCTCGCATGCATTCGAATTTTGGCCAGATATGACCTCTGACTGCGGAGTTAGCTGCCCTTTAGTGTTTGAAAAATCAATATTTTGTATTGTGACCACTCTAGCGCCTTCAGTTTTGATCTGATCTTCTTCATTCTTGGATGAAAAAGAATAACTATAACATCTTGGATAAGTTCGAATTTGAGCCAGATTCGACCGGGGACTGCGGAGTTAGCTGCCCTTGAATGTTTGAAAAATCAATTTTTAGTGTTGTGGCCACTCCAGCATCTTCAATTTTGATCAGATTTTCAAAAAAAAAAACAACAAAAAACACTTTGTCCAGTGACTGTACTTGTTGACTCTCAGGTGAGCGATCGTTGCCCTTGGGCTACTTGTTTCTCTTATCTAGTACCAAAGGCTGTTTCTCTGCAGCTGAGTGTGTGAAATAATGATTGTCCCAAAGTGTCTGAGTCTTGTTCCACAACGTTTTGACCTCAACTACAATACATTGTACATCTTTAAGTGCTCACTCGGCTTACGATGTACTCATTGTATTAGTACCTGATTGCCAATTTAGTTCTTTTTTTTCCACCTCGGTGTTTGGAATGGGACTTTTGTTCTGTTTATGCCATTTTCTGATTGTTGCTAACATTTTCCAATCCAGTATAAAATGACCAAGTAATGGCTGGGCTATCAATTTGATTATTTTGCAACAAGTTTATTCTATGAAATCATCTTGTATTATGACTCACTTATTACACATAGACTTCAATGAGTCTCTAACACTTTACAGTCAGATTGATCAGTACATGTATGTAAACAAGAAGTACAAAATTGCAGATAATGAGAAATTTCAAGAGATGTCACAAGTATTTTCCAGCTTCAAATGTACATGTTTTCTTTAACAATTTTCAGTTGCGTTTCAAGAAGAAAAAGCAACAAGGTCCCAGAAATGCTAGACGTCCCAGAGCAACAGCGAAAAAGTCCACAAAGTCAAATGGTATGTACAGAATGTTTGATAGACATGAATGTCTAGTTAAAAAAATCCTGCAATTGCCAACCAGGCGAGTGTTTCATAAGGCTGGTGCCTTTTTGTATTGCTTTTTTACGTTTTCTTCTTTCTATGCAACCGTTCGTTACATTAGAGTGCTTTCCAAAATGGCGGTGACTTGCGATACCAAAAACATGCAACAAATCACTCTTTTTTACCCATTCAGAAGGCTAGAAAATTGTTTTCTAGACTACACAGATGATTACTTTCACATTTTCATCTTTGTTCCTTAGCAACGGCAGGTTGCTTTCCGAGAGGCAGCTCGGAGGAACGTTACGTAGAGCTATCGAGCGCTTTCTTGTATAGTAACGTTGCATAGCAAATAGTTACGAAGCGCTCGATAGCGCTTCGCTTATGCAACTCTCGCCAGTTGTGGGTATCAAACTGGTTTAGTGCGTGCTTAGCTCAGCAGCTGTCTTTCTTCTTTCTAAATTTCAAAGCTTGTCTTCACTGGATGGTCTAGGCCTACCAAACTAATTTTAAGTTGGGTCTCCTGGGGTAGGAATACATGTGATATCCAACTCATTATCAAGCAGGCTCCAGAAAATAAAAAAAAATCAACATCTGGTGGTATCAATAATATTCTTTACATTTTCATGATGCTTCATTATGATTCATTGTATGTATGGGGAGGGATCAGAATTTTTATACAAAGGGTCAGGTCATATGTCAGATGTTCTCTTTAAGATTTTGAATAGAAGAGGTAAATAAGATAAAACATTGGGAAAGAGTGTTTACATCTGATGTCAACATTGATTGACATTTATAGCAATTTATTTAATAGAATTTGAAGAAGGTATGATATGAGCCTTGTCTGGAGCAAATCAAAGGTGCAGATCAGCTTAAGTGTGAACCTGATCAGCGTCTTTGTTTCTCCTACTCGGACAGTACAATTTCTCTTCTTCCTTATTCAAAACTTTCAAGCTTCTAGCCATCTTCTGTGCTTGTACAGCTTGTGTCAGACCTGGTTGTAAACCCTAAACAGTGGTTTTCTGGCGTCACATGGAGGAAGATGATACTATAGAATTTAACAATTTTATGGAAAAAATAAATCTCAGAAGAGGGGAGCATGGTGGCATAGTGATAGAGCAAAATGAGAGGTGCATGTTCAATCGCCACTGGTGCCACTCTGTTGTTTGCTAATGCAAGACACACTAAACCCCTAATAATCCTGGTTAAAACCCAGAAAGTGGTGGCTCCGTCCAAACTGAAAAATTGTTGACTGGGACAGTAAACCTTGATGCATACAACAAAATAGATCTCAGATCAATGTTTTCAAGAATATTGGTACTCTGGTTGTAATTAAACAGCATCTGAATGAATAGTAAAAGTATCGACATGACCCTAGCTGTTCATTATTTACTGATATGAACATTTTCCTTTGTTTCAGACAAAAGACGCAGGAGGTTAGAAAGACGGGTTTCGGTATTTTGTGTTGGCTGCCTGGAAGAGGACATGAAAAAACATATATGGATGATCATATTCTGGACAATGTGGGAAAACTTTGTACATTTAAGTTTAGCATTGTTTTACTTCTGGTTTACAGATTGGTTTTTTATGTTAGTTATTGCTGGACAGTTGACAGAAGCTTTAGAAATTATCCAAGCCATATGGACTACACTTGTTAAGATACATGTAGGATTGCACTTTGCTAGGGCTTGTGTTATCATTGATCAATTACATGCTTTTTTCTTGCACCAGTCTTTAGGTTTTGATGTTTGTTCATCAACAAGTTTGCTTTGTTTTTAGTAGATTTTGTTTTGCTTGAACTTCATATAGCTTATCATCAAACATCCATTTTAAGCTTGTGGTGTTTTTGCACCTAAACCTCTGACATTATTTAGTACAATAATGCTTACAGTCACTCAAAATGATGTTTTTGAATGTAAACTGATGCTAGAAATAATGTTTTGAGCCAAATGTGGCGAAAGGTCCTAAGATATAATTGGGCAAATAGGTCACTGTATAGGTGGCAACTTTAATATATCTGTGCGTAGTCGGCTAGTCCATCTGTTCAAGTAGGGAGATTACAGAAAAGTGGAACTCGGTCAGCCTAGAGTGCTGTCACTTTTTTACCATTAGAAATCAGCTACCTGTATTTCGTCTAATCCAGTGAATTAGACGGTCGTATTTCATTCGTATTTTCTAAAGGAAAACATGTGAGTTGAAACTTTCAACTGTATACCTTCAACTTTTACCCCTCAAAAGTAGACCAGACCCAATAACCTATTCATGAGGTAACGTCCATACAGTAACCTATTTGCCGAACTATACATACATTCTTTTGTGCGCTCTTAAATATGTACATCAGGCTTTTAGTTGTTAGTTCTTAATGTGTTTTATATTCGAACTTTTCATAAGTCTGTATATGTATCAGTAACTTCATTTGATGCAAATTCTTATGATAAATTTATTAAATGTACTTAAATCAACAATAAAAATCCTTATATTTACGAACAAACAGTTCTGAGCAAACAATGTCAATGTTTACATACTGATTCTGTTATGGGCAATCATATGAATAATAGAACATTTCAACCTGATTATAACATGTCTTTTTATTGTGTGGTTTTCAATATAACACTGCCATAAAATGGCCCCAAAATGATATGTCTATAGTAAATAACCTCATTATAGCATTTTTATAACATAGTCTGTTTCTATGAGCCCCAAAAATAGCGTTATAATAAGGTTGACCTGTTGTGTAAGAGCCAATCAGATTTTTCGCATAGCTGTTTCTAAGGATTTTTAGCTCACCTGAGCCCAAGGCTCACAGGTGAGCTTATAGTATACCCATGCTCTGGCATCCGTCGTCTGTCCATTTGTTGTTCACAATTTCTAAGAACCTCATGGCCAGACATAGCCAAACTTCATGTAGAGCATCCTTAAGAAGGGGGAACAAATGTTTACGTAAAATGTCCAGGTCACATGACCAAGATGGCCGTTCATGGCTATAAATAGTAAAACCCTTTAAAAGATCTTCTTCCCCAGGACCAGAAGGCATATGGTTTCGAACCTTGGCATGAAGCATCAAGGAGAGGAGCTCTACATAGGTAATGTAATTCATGCCCCTGGGATGACATTGACCTCTTTTACGGCAAGGTCAACATAGGTTGCCCATGCATCTAAATGAAGAAAATTGTCAAAACGTCATTTGAAAGAAAAAACTTGAAGGAAATGGGCATATGGTGTGAAGATTTATGATTATGAAAATAATTTGGACCCCAGGGGCTGGTCTGCCCCCACCCGGGGCAATAAACATGCATATTACCTTTAAAAAAATCTTCTAGGCATATGATTTTGAAACTTACACACATAGCATGAAGCATCAGGGAGAAGAGCTCTACAAATTTTATGTAAATCATGACCCTGAGATGACATTGACCTATTTTACGGCAAGGTCAATATGGGTTGCCCATGCATTTGAATGGGAAAAATTGTCAAAAACTGATTGGCCAGTCAAAGCTAAATTTGATATGACGCATCCATAGGAAGTGGGTACAAATGAGTACCTTAATAATTAAGGTCACTTGACCCAGATGGCCACCTTGCCCATATATGGTAGGGGCCCTTCTAAAATCATCTTCTCTGGAACCTTTGGACTGATTTCAACAAAACTTGATGTGTAGCATTGGGGACTAGAGTACTACAATGTGTACATGTGTACCCTTTGATGACCTTCACCTATTTTACTGAAAGGTCAGTTAAGGTAGCATATGCAGTCAACTGTTCAGATGTCATTGAAGGGAAAAACTTAAAGGAAATTTTCAAATGGACAGAATGTTAATGATTCTGAAAATAATATTGACATCAGGGGTTCATCTGTCCCTGCCCTGGGGCTATATGAGCCGTGACGCGAGAAAACCTGTCTTCGGGAGTTCCGACCAGGTGCAACACAAACCGACCTGTACAGTCTCAGAAGAAAGTTAGAATCTTGAAATTTTGGGTAGAGGTAGAGGAGGAATTGTACTATTCGAGATGCGAAAACAAAGGCGCTGATCAGCTTCGCAGTTACTGCGAAGCTGATCTGCGTCTTTGTTTTCGCATAGGCAAATGTCCGGTTTTCTCATGACGCGGCACATATAATGTACATGTATATGACTAATGTATCACACTTTACACAATCTATGAACAGCATCCGAATGTTTCGCTGTCAAATGTCTAATGTAAATATGTAAATATATAAATTTATATGATAGATGATAAAATTTGTTTATACTGAATGTATTGATATTGATATCATATGAAAATCTAAGAATGTATCACACTTTACACAATCTTTGAATAGCATCAGAACATTCCACTGTACAATATCTTGCTCTTATTATGTAAACATGATAAAATTTGTTAGTACTGCTTGTATCGGAATGTACCGATAGTCATACCATGTGAAAATCCAATAATGTATCACACTTTTCACAATCTATGAACAGCAGTGGAACATTCCGATGTCAAATATCTTGCTTTTATGTAAACATGATACAGGATAAAATTTGTTCAAACATCTTGCTCATCTTGCTCTAATGTAAATATGATAGATTACAAAATTTGTTTGTACTGCCTGTATCGGAATGTACCGATGCTGATACAATGTGAAAATCCAAGAATGTATCACACTTAACACAATCATACCATTTAAAGATCCAAAAATGTATCACACTTTTCACAATCTATGAACAACAGCGGAACATTCCGATGTCAAATATCTTGCTTTTATGTAAACATGATGATTGATAAAATTTGTTAGTACTGCTTGTATCGGAATGTACCGATATTGATACCATGTGAAAATCCAAAAATGTATTACACTTTTCACAATCTATGAACAGCAGCGGAACATTCCGATGTCAAATATCTTGCTTTTATGTAAACATGATGCATGATAAAATTTGTTAGTACTGCTTGTATCGGAATGTACCGATATTCATACCATGTGAAAATCCAAAAAAAGTATTACACTTTTCACAATCTATGAACAGCAGCGGAATGTTCCGCTGACAAATATCTTGCTCTCAATATACATTATAAAATTTGTTAGTAACTGCTTATATCATAATTTGCTCAATCTTTGTTTAGCATCGGAATGTTCTGCTGTCAAACATCTTGCTCTTAATATGTAAATATGATACATGATAGAATGTGTTTATGCTTGTATCGGAATGTACTGAAAATCCAAGAATGTATCACACTCTACATAATCTTTGAATAGCATCGGAACATTCCACTGTCAAATATCTTGCTCTCAATATACATTATAAAATTTGTTAGTAGTGCTTGTATCGGAATGTACTGATATTGATACCATGTGAAAACCCAAGAATGTATCACACTCTACACAATCTTTGAATAGCATCGGAACATTCCGCTGACAAATATATGTTAATATGAAAGATGATTTAAGTTTGTTAGTACTGCCTGTATGGGAATGTATAGTACCGAAATTGATACCATGTGAAAATACAAGAAAGATTCACACTGCTCAATCTTTGTTTAGCATCGGAATGTTCCGCTGTCAGTCATCTTGCTCTTAATATGTAAATATGATACATGATAGAATGTTTTTATGCTTGTATCGGAATGTACCGATATTCATGCCAGGTGAAAATCCAAGAATGTATCACACTTTACACAAACTTTGAATAGCATCGGAACATTCCGCTGACAAATATCTTGCTCTCAATATACATTATAAAATTTGTAAGTACTGCTTTTATCGGAATGTACCGATATTGATACCATGTGAAAATCCAAAAATGTATCAGACTTTACACAATTTTTGAATAGCATCGGAATGTTCCGCTGACAAATATCTTGCTCTCAATATACATTATAAAATTTGTTAGTACTGCTTGTACCAGAATGTACCGATATTGATACCATGTGAAAATCCAAGAATGTATCACACTTTACACAGTCTTTGAATAGCATCGGAATGTTCCGCTGTCAAACAGTTGGCTCTTAATATGTAAATATGATAGATGATAAAACCTGTTAGTACTACAAAGTGTTTATATTGTTTGTTGTCTCTTCCATCCGATAGACCTTTCTGGCGGAATTTTCCGTAAAGAGTTGGTTGATTAAAGCCGTAGAATAGGATTTTTTTTTGGTCTGTCTAAACAAAAGGTGGGCATTATCCACATATGCCTTTAGAAACCTTGATATTTGTGCATAAAATATGCTGATATTGTGCCTTAAAAGAGGACCAAATGGTACAATCCTCTTTTAAATGGAAAATTGTTTATACTACAATGTATATATCCATTTAATTAATGGAATAATATATTTATTTTGCATGGTAGTAAATCTTTGCCATTTGTCCCACGAATAGATAATCAGTACATCGTATTTTATCTGGCACCTGGGATAACGTTGCCCGTTGAAATATAAGTAATACATTATTACTATCATATGCAGTTGAATTTAAAACTTTGTAGAAAATATATCCCACCTATAAACCATAAAATGCTACCGATGTGGGTTCATTTGACTCGAAAGTGCACAATGTGGCCAATACTATCTACTGTCATTATGAAACATACGTAATTAACCATGATTATATTTTATTTAGAATCGGACGAACTATCAGAGTGCCCTCCGCCTTACATATACAATGCAAACCTAAATCTTTGCTGGAGGATTGAAACAGAGAAGATGCTAAGCTGGAGTTCTGCCAGGTTACAATGTTCTTCTGAGGGCGGTGATCTCATTGTACTTGATACACCTGAGAAAATTGCATACATCCAAAAGGCTGTGGGTATGTATTTTTACTGTACAAACATATTATCTTAAATTGCAATACGCGTCATAAGTTTTGACGAGAGAGAGAGAGAGAGAGAGAGAGAGAGAGAGAGAGAGAGAGAGAACAATATGTAACATGCTATATAATCATTTTATCGCTCAAGTATTCATTTGACCTTTTTTTGAAATGTTGGCAAAAAGCCCTAGTATCGTGCAATAGTTTGTCCGTGCCGATTAACCTCTGACATAGATAAACACTTGTTGATCGACCTGTTTAAATTCACTACTGACAATCACGTGGTATTGTTTACATACAAACCCGTTAATAATCGGTGACACACACTGAAATTGTGACAGAAGTTGAGAAAAGATATTCGAGTTTTCTCTTAAAGCGTGCACTTTTCTAAAAAATAGATGGGTGCAGGCCATGCAGAAATTTTCAATCATTTGTCCCTTTGATGGTTAACGATATACGACCACGTACTTCGCATGATACTGGAAAAATAAATTTAGTGTTTACAAAATTTTGTCACGTAAGGTCAAACGGCACGGTCAAAGTATTTGCATTATAAAATATTTAATATCAAAAATTATATTTATGTAATTTCAGCTGGCATGTCAGTTCCGAACCAGAACATATGGGTTGGTGGAGAAGACCCGTCAGAAGAAGGGAAGTTTAAGTGGCTCAATGGTTCACCGGTACAGGGGATACCGTGGGGCAGTGGTCAGCCTAGTAGTGCTGGCAATGAAGATTGTATGCATTTACACAAACCTAATGGAAAGTTTTACGACACATATTGTACCAACACCTACTGTTTCATGTGCGAACTCAACTAACACAGTATTGTTGAAGATTTGAACCAACTTACTCGAAGCTTTTGGACGAGTCTTGTATCTTTGCGAACTCAACTGAATTGACACAGCATTGTCGAAGATTTGAACAAACTTAATAATTATCTACTCGAAGTTTTGACTGCTTATGTTTACTATTTTTAATATGAGCCACAGCATCAGAAAACTAACAATCTGCATAATATACGAAAACAAAGACGCAGATCAGCTGTGCAGTAACTGCACAGCTGATCAGCATCTTTGTTTTCGCCACACAGATAGCACTAACCGTCTTCTTCAATCCGAATGTTCATGCTTCTAGCCTACTTGGGACTGTACAGGCCGGTTTGTGTCGGACCTGGTCGGTAGCCCAAATTGTTTGTTTTCTCGCACGAGCTTAAGTATGTTGTCGGATCAAGAACGAATGCGGCATATATAAGCCGTCGCGTATAAAAAATAACAATTAAACAATTTATTTCATAGTAGTTTATATTGTGCGCGAAAAAATGCTTCACAAATTGCTTTTTTTTTAATCAACGTATGATCATTTGCTGACAATGTCTGTTCCAAACATAATTTTATCATCAGGTAAACATGTCCGTGCAATGTATACCCCTTAAACCCCACTTTTATATACATATAGAAAAAATCTTGGGTTTGCAGGGGTTTGCCTAATTTTCTTATTTTTTATCCAAAAATACATTGTGGGTGCTCGTTAGAACCGCATCGGCGAGGTGGTTCTAAAGTGTACCCACAATGTATGTTTTAAGCAAAAATATAAAAAAAATAAACAAAACGAAAATTTTCAATTTTTTACAAAAGAAAATAACATGTGCGGCTGCGTGTTTTCGTAATGTTAAGATAATGATACTTTGTATGCCAAACAATTGACACAAAAGACAAAGCTGTATGAAACATTGGCACTGTACTGAAGAACTTGTAGGTGTCTAGTCTGTGTCCAACATGTTACATGTAAGTCCAAGGGACCTAGGCTTCAGACCGGACTTTTAACAAAAATGTAAACACACGTTTTTATCATTCATTAGATTGGTTCTCGATTTATACACACTAGTCATTTGTAACTACGGCCCCGGGGAATAGCGAGGGTTTAGACTTTTGGTCCAGCAAATCTACGCCAAAAGCCCCAGTCTGCGGGTACTGCTCGTTGGTAAAACGATTGCTGTTTTCCCACGCAGCCTTCTATCTTTCCATTTCACGGCCCTTTTTACCTAATATAGAAAGCAACCCCATGGGAGTCTCTCCCGCACTACCGTGGCAAAACGTTGGTCAAAGACCCGCTCATTTTCACGGCTATCCCCTGCGTGGTTACAAATGACTAGTGCATTAAAATACAACTAGACTAGTTTGTTTTACGATGAAAGCATAAAATGTATAAAGTTTTCACGTAGTTTCCAGCAAAAATGACACTTTCACATCCGATGTAAATAATTTTGTATTGCTTGATAATGTACAGTAAACCTCATGCTTTCTACAGAAACTTTACTTCACAAAATAGCTCGTGTTCTCTTGTTATTCTTCCAGTGACGTAAAATTCCGTGATGTCTCTTTGTTTATCACGTGACAGGATAAGGTGGTGGCACTGATCCTGATGGCACTTGTGGGCCTGTGTAGTATGGAGGTCCTAAAAATGCACAAACACGTTCATGGAACAGTTAGGGGTTAACATTACGTCAAAACATGCATTGCTGCATAAAGTCCTGTTTTAGTGGTTTACGAACAGGCTCGGCAAAACCAGGCTACGTAGGCAAAATGGAGTGAAAAGGTACAAGTAGGCAAAGATCAGGAAAAGGCGCAATCAGAAAAAGATTCCCACTCCAAAAACCGAGGTGGGAAAAAAACCAAACTAACAATCAGGTACTTATACCATGAAACATATCGTAAGCCGAATGAGCAGCTATTTTCCCAATAGGTGGCCACTCAGTTACCTTAACTTAACCAAAAATATGAAAACATACATAAGGCGCCAACAGCACAAAAAATTTTATACACCAAGACATAAAACAAAAAGAACCACCACAGAAGTATCGACTTGGAACGATCAGTAACACAAAGTTACTGGCGGGCTTAAACCGGTTTTACATGGCCATAACCTCACCCTCAGCTTCTGCAGTGGTTCATAACATTTAGTTAGTTATTTGGTCCTCGTGGTGAATCTCTAACTAGTCAATGAATCATCAAGAACAAACAAATAAATCATGACAAACATCCTGATGAATCAAAAACCAGGACCCACAGACTGAGTAAGCTGCCCGACGATGGAGATCCCTGGGCGCCGAATAACCTACTAACTCCGGAGCAAAAGAAAAACACCAGTTGGACCCCGGAGGGCCAAGCAACAGACAAGAAGCTCCGGCCCCAACCAACTAAAATGAATAGCTTTATGTCGGGGCCATCATAGAGTCTGACGCCCGACCCACCGGCGTGCAATTAAAGAAGGCAGCATAGCTATCAACCATGATTGGGTTAAAAACTAAGCATGCAGACTGTCGCATAACATTTAAGTTATAACCTATACGTCTGTAACGTGTTATGATTTTTCTGAACTGAAAAGAAAAATCATTAATTCCTTTAAGTTTCTTAAATTTGTAAACCAAGTCACCATAAAATTCAGGTTCCGAAAGGCCCTTACTTAAAAGCGTCTTTAACCCAACATTATATTTGGAAATCAATTCATAGTGTCTACGATAAAAATTAGAAAATGTTTTTCGAAGTTTATGATACCGATAGCCCTGTTGGAGAAGTTTTGCCGTTAAACATTTATTTCGAGCGTTGAAGTCTGTAACATGATTGCAGACTCTAGCAAACCTAATAAGTTGCGAAATGTATACACCATAAGAAGCACGACGAGGAACGTCACCATCCAAAAAAGGAAAATTTACTATATCAAAATCAAAGTCATCGCGCTTATCATAAATTTTAGAAGAAACAAATCCATTTGCAACAGAAAGATGTAGATCTAAAAAGGGGGCTTCAGTATCTGTGATATTGGCTTTGTTCAACTGAAGTTCAGGTGGATAAATTTGATTGACCATACCTTCAAAATAAGGGTTGTAAATGTTCAAAAGGTCATCGAGGTACCTAGATGTGGAATTAAAAGCCTCGATAACATCAGCTTGCTTATCATGGTTAAGAGAATCCATGAAATCTCTTTCGTAGCAGTATAAAAATAAATCAGCTACGAGAGGTGCGCAATTTGTACCCATCGGAATTCCAACAATTTGTCTGTATAACTTGGTCCCAAATCTAATATAAATATTATCAAGGAGATAGGATAAGGCATCGAAAAATCTGAGGCTAAGAAGGCACAAGTAGGCAAAGATCAGGAAAAGGCGCAATCAGAAAAAGATTCCCACTCCAAAAACCGAGGTGGGAAAAAACCAAACTAACAATCAGGTACTTATACTATGAAACATATCGTAAGCCGAATGAGCAGCTATTTTCCCAATAGGTGGCCACTCAGTTACCTTAACTTAACTAAAAACACGAAAACACACACAAGGCGCCAACAGCACAAAAAATTTTAAACACCAAGACATAAAACAAAAAGAACCACTACAGAAGTATCGACTTGGAACGATCAGTAACACAAAGTTACTGGCGGGCTTAAACCGGTTTTACAGGTACCTAACCTCACCCTCAGCTTCTGCAGTGGTTCACAACATTTAGTTAGTTATTCGGTCCTCGTGGTGAATCTCTAACTAGTCAATGAATCATCAAGAACAAACAAATAAATCATGATAAACATCCCGATGAATCAAAAACCAGGACTCACAGATTGAGTAAGCTGCCCGACGATGGAGATCCCTGGGCGCCGAATAACCTACTAACACCGGAGCAAAAGAAAAACACCAGTTGGACCCCGGTGGGCCAAGCAACAGACAAGAAGCTCCGGCCCCAACCAACTAAAATGAATAGCTTTTAGTCGGGGCCATCATAGAGTCTGACGCCCGACCCACCGGCGTGCAATTAAAGAAGGCAGCATAGTTATCAACCATGATTGGGTTAAAAACTAAGCATGCAGACTGTCGCATAACATTCAAGTTATAACCTATACGTCTGTAACGTGATATGATTTTTCCGAACTGAAGAGAAAAATCATTTATTCCTTTAAGTTTCTTTAATTTGTAAACCAAGTCACCATAAAATTCAGGTTCCGAAAGGCCCTCACTTAAAAGTGTCTTTAAAATCTATTTATACAAATTTTAAATAAACAACAAACAAACAAACTATGTGATATACAGCTGCGTCCGACCACCATCTCAGGATTAAATGAAAGGAAAAGAAAACAAACACTGCTATACACAAAGCACATGTCGAGCGGGGCTTGAAGAGGACGCCCCCTCCTCACCCCCTCTCCTCACATACAATGCCTTTGAGAAACAAAATACAGGGTAGTGTTTAAAATTGCCAAACATATCCACGGACAAGTTTTTAATAAGCTTCAGTATTTGGTCAAATCTTGTGCTTTTAATCTGGCAAATTCTTCACCTATTGTTGTGCATTTTATACATTTTAGTTTGCAAATAGTGCAACCGTTTTCAGTTATTGTATTACGATATTCGTTCTAATAAGCGCACCGCCATGATGTTCCAATAAGCGCATATCCCGGCCGTTTCCAAATAACAAGTGCATAAGCGCACACTACTCGAATAGTATAACTGATATTTTACACCAATTTTGTACTTTAATACCGCATTTAACGTATTAAAACTTAACCGTTACAACTTGAAGACTCAGATGACATAAAAATTGATGGATTTTCCATGATTATTTCAGCAATTTGTCGTGTGTTCATTTTTTTCGTTCGTATTGTGCGCTAATTAGAACGATATTTTGTTACCTTAACTTTTAGTTATTTTGAAAAGTTAAGCACACTGTGCGCTAATTAGAACGCATACGACACATGTATTAAAATTTTCCTATGTACGTTAGAAATTTGCTCAACTATACCCGCCATAAAAGCCAGCATACGCTGGTGCGTAAGTAATTTGGTTAAGTATACTCACCTACATTCGGACTATAAAGCCCTCCTGGGTCGGCAAAACCCGTGCCGTAGCCCCCGTATTGTGGTGGACCTGGCACATGTCCGGTTGGGGGGTATCCACCATACCCCGGTGGTGCCTGTGGGTCGCCAGTAGGATATGGCACGGGCTCTGGAAGGAATGTGTACAAATCATTCAAATCTTTTCAAATCAGGGAACCAGAACCCAACTTTTATATTTGTTTCTATGAATGGGTTTCACTGTAAGAGTTACAGTGGTACATTATCAGAGGCAACACAAGATATCCTGGCGTTAGAATAGATGATTTGAGGAGTGAAATGCCTAGGGGAAGCAAGCATAAAAAGTGATTCCTGTAGTATTCAGTTCTTAATTGAGTAAAATTCAAATCTGGTGCTATCTGACTCACCAGTAGGTTTATTGAGGGGGATCATCTGACCCTGTGCAAATTGCCCTGAAAATTTAGAAAATAATATGAGAGGCTGGAGATTTTGGATTTAGAAGGTAGAGGAATTGTGCTATCCGTGTAGCGAAAACAGAGGTGCTGATAAGAGGAAAATTGGGTGTAGGCAAAACATGCATGGAAGAAACTCGAAATTGTGGTTACGCAAGAACATACCCTTTCCAAAATCATCTGTTACTATCACTTGCCCTTGATTGTTCTGTCTACGCCGTCGGGCGTTGAAACAATAAACCCCGATACCAAGAATTGCGCAGACAAATATCACTGCTACAACAATCCCGGCTATACGCCCCGCCGCCCCATCGCTACTGTTGCCGTGTCTGAAACAATAAACCCCGATACAAAGAATTGCACAGACAAATATCACTGCTACAACAATCCCGGCTGTACGGCCCGCCGCTCCGTCGTTACTGTTGCTGTGTCTGAAACAATAAATGATGCACAGTACTACAATAAATTTCTGGCTTTTGTTTGCTTGTATTGAGTTGTAGCGCACCAGTCAACAATTTGTTGGTTATGTAGGGACGGAGCTACCGCTTTTGGCTTTAACCAGTACTCTGGGGAATTATTGCGTCTTGTACAATGACACAACACAGTGCCGCCTTTGGAGATCGAACCCAAGACCTCCCGATTTTGAGTCCGATGCTGTACCACTACGCCACAGCGCTTCCCAGTTTTCTTGCCGTTGTACAATTACAGATCGTTGCCTACTTTTACTTTTATGTTAAAATGAGAGTTGAAACAAAATAAAAGCCCCGATTCCAAGAATACCAATGCAACAATAAGTCTGGCTATACGCTCCCTCTCCCCCACTCCCACTTGCGCGATATCTGAAACAAAGTACCATTGTAAAAGTGGAGACAGAACTTAAGGTAGCATGAAGTTCACTTCTCGTGTGCCCGAACTTTGAGTAGATCTGAGCGTTATCTGAACATGATGTGTTTGTTATGATTAGTAGACATTCCATGTACACTCGTGACCAACTGTCATTCCACTGTATTCACCGAACACATAATAAATGAATGATCAACTCGCTCTGGTTTTTGTCTTTGAATTTACTGTTTCAGTGCTATATAAAGTTTCCTTTTAAAAGGAAAGTCTCGCCCGTGTTGATCAATTTGTAAGGAGTAATATCAGTGTAAATATAAAATGATTGAATTCTATGTACCTAACATTGCAAGGTTATCATCGCATTATAAACAAAAACTGTTTAAATAGACCTGAGCAGTGTGTTAGAGTGTATGTTTGAAGGATTTGAGAAACCAGATGACCAATGGTCTTGTAAACGTTCACCTGAGATTTGGTATATACTCAAACAATTTCATTATATACTTGTATATAGCCTTGGGCCAGCAACAGACAACCCTGTAGGGCCAAAACTTTTTCATAAACATAAATTTGTCCATTTGCCTATCCCCAGCATGTTTTGATCTCATAAATGAAATTTTACCAATTTTCTCCATTCCAATGCATAAGCAACTTAAGCTCACCTTGCTGTAAAATAGGTCATGGTCATCCCAGGGTCAAAATTTGAATATACGTTGTACAGCTCCATTACCTGATGTTTCATGCCAAGTTTCAAAGTCGTAGGCCTTCTGGTTCTACAGAAGCAGATTTTTTTTATTTTGCTATCATAGCAACGACAGTCATCTTGGTCAATGTGGCCTGAATCATTGATATACTTTTGTTCTCGTTTCGTAAAAATGCCCTATATGAAATTTGGCTTTGATTGGCCACACGGTTAAATCACCAGCAGTTTCATCCAAATCGCCAGTTCCAGTTGCAACACGTTACGGTAGAACTGTGAAACGACCGCAGAAACTAAACCTGTGAAGAAGCTGACATTATTCATACAGGATAGAGACCTGATAAATCATTCTAAAATACATTCATACTGTAGAGAAACCAAGTGTGTATACAATGTGTTCATTTTAAAAGGTGCATTTGTCAAGAGTAACGCAGTGTTAAGGAGCACAATAATCTCCAGTGCACACATACAGAGCTCGAATACTGTTCAACTTTATGTTCAAAATAATTTTCATAAACAATATCAGTTCTAGCTCATACTCAGTAACCCACAGAATTCAGGAACATTCATTCTACTGAGATCCACAGCTACAAAATACAGACTAAGAGCTATGGTACCATACAGACAGTTAGCTTGTTACAGTGACAGTCAACCGGCAGTGAAGCAAAACAAGACAGTTTACTGTTTAAAGTTTAATTGATCGTCACATTATATATACATAAAGCTATACTTTACTACTTAAAATGTGCATCTAAAGACAGTATAATTTACAGTGCATAACAAAACCATTTTAATGTTACAAATGTTAAGGGGATGCCAATTGTCAAAATCTAATACTTGTATAATTTTTACCTGTTTAAAGAAAAATGACAATTTCACCTAGGAGGCTGGATATTTTTGAAACATTGTTGTATGAGTCATTCAAACATCAAACACAGATTATTTTAAGCCCAAAAACTCAGCTCTGGAGGGCTCAGCAACACGCTTATCAGCACTGTTCAAGTTTCTTCCTGGTTTGATTCCGTTTTCATCCGTCTGGCATGTTGGATAAATTTTACTAAAAAGCTACCACCATAAACATGAAATCCAAAAGTACAATCTTTGAAAGTTTATCCACTCAGAGATTATTTCTTCTTGATGAAAACATGGTATTTATCATATGTGCTGAAAAACTTTTACAGAAGATACAGTAAATAGTATGATTTCTCAAAAAATATTGACTACTTGTTCGAAATACTTTCAAAGACTGTAGTCAAGAAGTTGGAGATCATGTTTATGGCAATAGCGTTTAGTAAAATTTATCCAGCATGCCACACGGATGTAAACGGAATCAAACCAGGAAGTATCTTGAACAATGCTGATAAGCGTCTTGCTGAGCCCTCTGGAGCTGAGTTTTTGGGCATAAAATAATCTGTATTCGATGTTTGAATGACTCATACAAGAATGTGTCAAGAAAATCCAGTCTCCTTGGTAAAAATGTCATTTTTGTTTATACAGGTAAAAATTATACAAGTATTAGATTTTGCAATTGGCATCCCCTTAAGCATTTGCACATAGTGGTGTCTAAAAGTTATTTGATGCAGTATTTCATTTTTGATTTCATTTTTGCTCATTCCAAACAAAGAGGGATGTTTTGCTTATTGCTAGGACCGAAACGACTCGTCATTATTGTATGCTCTTGTCTTGTATAATTTTATGTACACGATAAATCAAGTGCAGCAGCAACTAAATCCACCTCTAGCATGTCTAGTATCTAGTCGTTGTACATTACAATAATAAACAAAATTGTCAAAATTTCAACATTTAGAGGAAAAGTATTCTATTCATGAGTCCCCGCTAGGACCGGTAGTAACATGCGTAACATGTATCTGTGTTTGCACATCTAAACTGACTACTACGCCGAGGAGACCTTCAGTGCGCGTTGAGACATTCCATGATTCAACCACAAGCAAGAAACCTTGTATCTTGTATTTTAACTCTGAATCTAATAGTCTCGTCCCCTGTGGGGGACGAGACAAAAACCTATAAACTTCCACCGTGCCGGTTGCCCTCTGCCATAAATAAACCTTTATTGATCGGACTGCTTAAATAAGTATGTTTTCAATTATGCAACTCTTTGGTGATAAACCACATATGGCCACGTGCTGCACATGACACTGTAAAACAAAAAGGTGTCCCTTTCCCAGTGTTTGTCAAGTGACGTCAACAGGCACGGTCAAGGTATTTGCACAGAGTTTTATTTGTTTTTGTGTGTGAATATTTTATACACCTAGAATTAATTTGCCCGATTTAATATTTATTGCGCCAAGGTCATTTGCATATTGGTGTAAACTAAAACGGTTGGTAAAGTAACTTAATGGCATCACCGCTGGGGTGGGGGGATGCAATTACCTCCCGTGTCTCGAGCTCTCACCAAAGTAAGTACAACAACGCTGTCTACCGGTTTCACCACAGCAATATTCGTAATCATCCGGCTGGTTCCACTCTGGGCAAATAAAGTACCCGTATGTGCCATTCCGTAGGTCTTCTTCGTTGAAACAGATTCGTGGTTCTGTTGAAAAAAAGATTCACAATGCATAGTATGGATGTGAGTCAATTTATTTACATAGCTACATTTTATGGAATATCTCTCAGTGCAACTTGATATGTTCTTAAAACAATTGTTCTATGCCGTATCTATCTCTATCTCTATCTGGTTTTTGCTTACAGTTTACGCGTATTCTTAGACTTTTAAGACCGCATTCTTGTGTACCGGAGATACAGCTCATTGTTGTTAACGTTGAACGCCCCGTGATGCTCGGATTGGTAATGAAGGCACCAGAGAAAGACATAGTTTGCTTTGAGTTACTAGATTGGGAAAATTAGATTCTGTGTATCCAATGTTTTTACACATTCTAAAAGAATTGGATACAAATAAATCAGGTATGCTTATATAATTTCTCATATTAATTTTAGCATATCGATTCTAAAAAAGTTCTTAATTAACCATGCTCAAGAAAAACTAAATATTACAAAACGATCGTTCACATTGAAAACGTAGTCAGTATTTAGCCATATTTTACCCAGGTGCTCCGTTTCTTAGTGCACATCAGCAAACGAGTATTGCTTTTACTAAATGTATGGTTCTATCATTTGCTATCAGTTAAGCTGATTTTCTTAGCTCTTGACCCAAGTGTTTAGCCCCGGATCGGTATGTTGAAACACAAACCATTCATTGTTCTCACTTGGGTCTTCGAGCATCACGGGAGCGATCGATATCATTGAGCTTGCAGTCTGAAATCCTATCTTAAGTTATCAATAAAGAAGAAGAAGAAGAAGAAGAAGAAGAAGAAGAAGAAGAAGAAGAAGACGAAGAAGAAAAAGAAGATGAAGAAGAAATGAACCTTTACCTCTATCTGGATACCTGAGGTACCGTCTCCGTGTCTTGTAGCTCGCTATACCGTACACCAACCCTACGGCTAAGCCGGCTTTCCAATAGGACGACTTGTACGTCTTTCCATAATAGTTCCTGACTTTTACTCTTGTGGTTGGGATTCTTGTTTTGGGTTTTGTTACGCGACGATCTCGACGAATTCGGACTGCTGTTGAAACTTCAGTGCCTGGTTAAACGAAGAAAAAGTCAATGTATAAATGAACATTGTAATCTTTGACATTGGATCTTCTAGTTGTGAATTTTGCTTTCGGTTTTGTTATGTTACGATTTCATTGATGTCGGACTACTGTTTAGTGTAGCACAATCAAGATTGCCTTTTTGGACAGGAGGCCTGAGATCGAATAAAATATAAGTTACTTTTTAGAAATAATAAAAAAAAAAAAATAAACTGAGATCCTTTAACAGAAGTAAGCATATCAATGGGACAAGTGATATGTCATACCACGGTTTCGGCTATTTAAGCCTCTTCAGTGACACTATCGATTTAGCAAAATGGAGCCAAAGAGAAATACTGTAACTTTGCGACTTTCAACAAAGTCAAGTATTATCCAAACAGAGCTAAATATATAACGTTGGTTAGAAAATGAATATAACCGATAATGAATTTCTGATTTCTCAGAATACCCTCGCTGTTTTCAAAGGACCAAAAGGAAAATACAATCTGCACTATGGATGATGTACGGGGAAGAAACCTACTTCCTCAATGAAGTTTACGGTGTCCGTTAGCATGGCACTTTCATTATCATGAATATTTTACGAGGGGGGTGTCTCTTTTACCGTTTTAGGGCAAGCGGCTGCTTCATCACGGCCTGACTGAGTTTTACAGAGATTTTTCAAGAAGTAAACTGAAAATTTTCATTGGAAAATAACTGATGTATTTGATATTTATGCTCAAAACATTGATTGTGGGAACACGTTAGAACCGCCTATGTTTGGATCAAAGGTATTAAAGAAAAATAGGTTAACTACTGCAAAAATCAGTTTTGCTATACAAAAGTGGGGTTAAAGAGGGTAGTCAATACATGGGCATGTTTGCGTAATGACACTTATTTTGTTTAAGTTAGTTTGCTCCGTGCATGCATTTAATCTTTGTCATTTTGCTTGGGAAATTCAGGTTATATATGAAAATCAGAGATACCGAGGACATGAATAGGACATTACTAAATTGCGTATCAGAAATAATTTGAAGATTGTCGAGATGACAGCGCTGAGCCTGAAGCAATGTTAAATCAATAACTGGCTAAGCTGTCAGATGCATATTTCACTACGACTTAAATAATTATATTGCAATGTTGATTCAAACCAAATATTTAAAATAATTCATTCTCCATCTCTTGGCTTTTGATGACGTCCAATATGAAAGTCTTCATTGAAGGCGATACTCATGACCTGACTAGTGACTCAATATGACCGCAGCTGTTTACCGAGACATTAAACAGCAAACGACAGCAACATAATCAAACAAATTAAACGCTATTGTTTTGTAACATAACCATTCAGAAAAAGTTGACGTTTATTCTCACGGTTAATACAATCGTTAACTGCACTTGTTGTTCATATTCGAAGAATTACTTTGAACAATTAGGTGCTTGAGGCTTGTGCTCTAAAGACTCGAGCTACAAGTAAACTAGCGAACAACTTACCTATAAAAAGACACAACGTTACCAGTAAAACGTTTGTTTTAAAAATGTCCACCATTTTGATTTTTTTTTTATGTCAGTGTACGAAGTGTAACTCCAGAATACGCGTATTGGAGTATGCTGTTATATTCACTTGAACAGTATTGGTATTGGGAGAAGTGAGCCGCGTCATGAAAAAGTCTGTCTTTGTGGCTTCCGACCAGCTCGAATAAAATCGGCCTGCTCAGTCACAGAAAACGGCTAGCAGCTTGAAGTTTCGCATTTGGAAAAAAAGGAATGGTGTTTTTCGGTATAGGGAAAACGACGGCGCTGTAACTGCACAGTTGATCTGTACCTTTGTTTTCGCACATGCAAAAATAAGGTTTTCTCATGACGCAACCAACTATATTGGTTTGACTTTCAGGGTTCCATGCTGATGTTTCGCAATATTATTGACTGGCACTGTATCAGGAGAGTAGAGAATACACTGACTAGCTTTATATTATTTGTATCTGGTTTATATTTTATTAAGGAGATGCTTATTGCAATTTCATGCGAAAAATCAGCTGTGAAGAAATGTTTCTTGAAATGAGTCCGACATTATATGAGAAAATTATCAACATCTACTACATGCATAATCACTTAGGTCCCTGACTTTCATTATAAAAGCCAGTTTCTAGGGCAAAGGTCTCAGGTTTGTTTATACATTTGTATATTTATATCGTTTGCATGGTAACGAAAGCAACAATTATCGGATGCTTTGCTACTGAAAGTCACAATGAACACTTTTTCAGTCATGTCGAGATAAATCCATTGTTTCCTGCATATTAACCAATAATATATGGGGATGTAATGTGTCTTGGTCAAGATCACAAGCCAGCGGGATTCGAACACCCGACTATTCTATCCAATATCCGACGCACAAGCCATCAAACCACCTCGCTCCCGCTTCATGGAACACTTTGACCATGACCCTGAGCTTATTTTTTATTAATGCAACATATAGTAACTCAAAATGTCCAGTATTTAACAATAAAAATACACGCGGATAGCGTCGATATAAAGTCTCTGCTTCCTGCAATTTAACAAATAATATAAAGGGATGTAATGTGTCTTGTCAAGGACACAAGCCAACGCCAGTGGGATTCGAACTCCCAATTATTCTCCGACGCACTAGTCACCAGGTCATCGCGCTGTGAGATTCGAACTCCCGACTATTCTATCCAAAGTCCGACGCACAAGCCACCAAGCCATCGCGCTGTGGGTTCAAACTCCCGACGTTTCTTTCCAGAGTCAGACGCACAAGCCACCAGGCAATCGCGCTGTGGGATTCGAACTCCAGATTATTCTCCGACACACAAGCCACAAGCCACCAAACCATCGCACTCCCGCATCATGGAACACTTTGGCCATGGCCCTGAGCTCATTTTTATTAAACTTACATACGTAAATGCAACATGGTAACACAAAAATTAGGGTTTGTTAATACATATGAAATGGTCCAGTATTTAACAAAATACACGCGTAAATTGTTGGTTTACTTATATCTTATTTCACATACATTGCTTATGATATGACAAAGTTTTCTAAAGTAAGAAAACCATGTACAGTGTATACATAAAATATATCAATACTTGATTTTTGTAACAAATGACCATGTTACAAATATAAGCATCAGTAATGTAATAATCAACATCAATCATTTCAATGATATGAAACTGGTCAGCTTGTAGACGTTTAATTAAACGATTAATATACATCAGGAAACATGACCATGAAATAAGGAACCCCTTAAACCCCACTTTTATATAGCAAAACTGGGGTATGCAGGGGTATACCTATTTTACTTCCGCCTCGCCGAGACGGTTCTTACATGTACGTGTACCAACGATCTGTGTTTTTAGCAACAATTAGAAATAATATCATTTTTGTTTCTGCTTAATCTTTTTTTTTACAACTTGAGAAAAAGTATATATTACATGGGCATGTTTTCGTAATGGGAACTTTATAAATGCCACTTTACACTTTGTTCGCACCATCTGTAAATAATTATATTCGTTATAAATGTTACGTAATTAACAACAACAACGACGAAAAACGTGCAGTGGAAAAAGCTTCTAAAACACTCTTAGTGTCATATCTTGCAGAGGAACATTTAAAAATTAGGTTTTGGCACTTTATGAATGTTTCCTGCATCCCATGTATATTTATGGAAGGTAACGTAAACAACATATAAGAAAAATGCAAAGAACAAAATTATGCACATGACCCATGTATTAGTTACATCGGTAGCTATATGGCACTGATCGGTGTAAATATATTCAACAATATCATGGTATATCTTTTGATGCTTCTCCTTGTTATTCACTTTAGCACAAAGATCACAGAAACTTGGTTGATAATCCATCTTAACTTCATATCGGTCTTTTCTTCTCAAGAAATTTGAATATAAAGTTTCACTGGAATTCACTAAAATCAAGAAATCTACAAGCTGTTTAATGGTTCTGAAATGACTTGTGTCAATGAAGGAATCATTTGGAAGTAGTCGCCCGTAATCCGCGCCACCACGAGCTATGACAATTGAATCTAGTGCAATATAGTTGAAGAATTTTTCTGTAACATAATCTTTGCAATTTGCATTTTCAAGACTGAGATAAAACTTGTAAGAGGAATTGATCATGTGTATGGCATCCTCTTCAAGAGGTGTACCACATTTTCCGTAAATGTCAACCTGGAGGCCATAACCTTGTAGCTTGCGCACAAAAGAGTCCCTCATACTACTAGCGCCGCAATGACTGACGATCCAAGCCGCAAATTTCGTTTTTCGCCGAAATATTTCCGAGTAGTTCCGCTCTGGGACATTCGTTCGAGTTTGGAGATATCCATACGGCATAAAGATGTCTGAATCTTGTCTATATGTCATCGACCAGTTAACGGTATCTTTCCACAAATGGTGTCGAAAATCATCTTGATACAGATGGTTATGCGGTGGTTCTGTGCTGAATAATATCCAAACCTGATTGGTCGGACGCTCGTCTATTTTTAGCGGTGGGCCACGCCCCATTTTCTCGCACGTGGTACAAAACAAGATGGCGGAGCTTTTCTTCAAAAGTGTCCTATCTGACGTAGCGAGACAGTTTGAATACAGGCAATTTTGGAACTGTGAGGTGATGACATCCAGACTAAAATAATCCGGTCCATTGAACCAAAGAATTGTATGAGTCTCGTTTGAGATTGTATTTCTGTTATGTTGGCGCATGCGCTGTTTTTGATTTAACGTTGGCCTGGTTCCTAGCTTGATGTTGGCCTTTACTTGTCTAGCATATAGAGTTTCCTCGTCAAGATCAAGTAATACGGGGACCATGGGTCTTTCCATTTCGTAAGATCTTGTCACGTTTCCTGTAAAAATGTAAATAATACCTTGGATTAATATTTTTCGAGATAATATTCATGGTGAATATGATGATGATGATGTTGATGATGATGATAATGAGAAGGGGGAGGAGGATCGAATGAAAGGTAAAATGCCATTTGGTCATTTTGGTTCCGTGCGTGTTCCATTAACTAAACAGTTTAAACTAGACAGCTGGTCACGGGGAGGTGACATAAACATTGCGGCCACTTACGGTGAGATCAGAGCTATAAATCCGGACCATCCCTGATTCCACCGCCTTTGTTGGCTTAAATGTATATGTTTAAAGACTGTGACTGATGGAATTGGGACTTGATGGTTTGCTGGCTTGGAGCTTAACGTCTCAACCACAGACATGGTTAAACGGAGATGGAATCTCGGTTACAGAACTCGTTCTAGAAGACGTTCTAGATGGATACCATGACCCCGGGATATTAGGGATTTATCCCTTGAAGCAAAACAGTATATATAATTATTATTATGTAATACCTTGTGATACTGCCATCCTGTACCCCAGTTCAATGACATCGGAATAAGTCAGATATAGTATGGTTGCCACTGAGAGAACGGCAAGCAGAATTAGTCTTTTCTTCTTGGTTAATTTGCAAAGTTCTCTACCTGGAAAAATAATGTCCTAATACACCCAGTTGAAACGATGCAAACTTGGCGAAAACGCTGATATAGGCAACAACAAGTCTCGTCTAAATGACTGGAGAATTCTGGGATCGAACCCGCGTTCAATGGTTTACAAGGCCTGAAGGCTAGCCTCAATGCCACAGAAACTTCTTTACTCCAGTTGAATGTCAAGGCCATATTTGTTTGTTTGAGATGGTGATCATAGTTCCGGTAAACGATTACGGTGATGTCTTTAGAAGAAGAAGAAGAAGAAGAAAGAAGAGAAATAGAAGAAGAAGTTGATGATGAGGGAGAAGAAGAAGAAGAACAAGAAGAAGAAGAAAAAGAAGAAAAAGAAGAAGAAGAAGAAATAAAATAAAGTAAGATAGGAAGAAAGAATGTAAAGAAGATACTTTCAAAGAAAATTCAAAATTATTATGTTATTATTACCTGACTTTAAATCCACATCCATATTTCATGTTTCACCTGAAAAAATAACAACAATGCATTCAAGCGTTAGTGCGGGCAATCGTGTCATATCTATGTCTGAGACATACACATATACTCCCAGCTCCCCAAAACGGTGTTAAAGTTCCAGATGATAGGCGCACATATATCAAGGTAAAGCTATAAAGTGCTAATCCGCCAATACATGCGCAAAAGGTAGCGCAATTTATTTTTGGACTAGTGATGGTGACACTAGTCTGAAAATAAATTTTACTTAAACCGCAAAACACTTTATCATTAAGATCACATTTAACATGCAAAATGATAACGATTTAAAGTGAAGACATGATAAAATATTGTAATTAATTCTCATTTTCTTCATTCTAGATAGATGTAGCATAGTTTATGGTTTAGAACAAACCACAAGAGAACATGAACATTACATGTATACTGTATTATCATAAATCCAAGTTTTAACATTTGAAAATGAAGTCGATGAGTTTAAATTATACACATGCAAACATACGAAAATGTATAAAATTACACAAAAAAACAAGCACATTGAAACCGTCATGTATAAAACATGGTACATCTCCAGGGATATTAGATTGATCCATTGCAATACCATTAGAGTTAAAACATGAGAAAATCAGCTTTTTGCCGCTGCGCATAACGAAGGCGCAGATCAGCTGTACAGTAACTGCACAGCTAATCAGCAGCTTGTTTTCGCTTTATGGAAAGTGCAAGTCCGCTTCTTCTTACATCTGAAATTTGAAGCTTCTAGCCTTCGTCTGAGACTGTACAGGCGGGTGAGTGACAGACCTGGTCGGGAACCCAGTTGACCGATTTTATCGCGTCTTGGCTCATTTAGAAATGCCCCTTGAGCACGCTGATTCACACATATTTGTGATCCATTATGCTAGTGGGTGAAATATGATGATTAGCAAATGAATTAACCCATCTTCATTTACTAGGTGCATTGTGAAAGAAGAAGAAGAAGAAGAAGAAGAAGAAGAAGAAGACGAAGAAGAAGAAGAAGAAATGCCTAAAATGAAATCGCTGATAAGTTGTGCAGTAACCTCGCAGCTGATCATCATCGACAGGACGTTTTTGCTGCGTGTAGAGTTTCCCCGAAGTCCCATGTTATATCTAACTTAAAGCTATAAATGTAAATGTCGGAGTTAAATCTAAATTAACTCGTTAATACTATGATTTCATTTCGTACAAATGTTTACATGCAAGGATGATGGCGATTGCAATGTAAGGAAGAATGACCAGGAATTGATACAATTTAATCTAAAATCCAAACCCAGACACCAGGCAAGTAAGATAACAACACAAGATACAACTTTCACATCTTCTAGCAATATGACCGTATCTTATCTTTCACAGCAAGGTACCCATCCCGCCAACGTCTATAACTTGGCAAATATGACAAACCAAAGAAAGCAGACAAGCAGACAGAATAAACAGGCAGCACATACACAAACACAATTGGATCCATCTTGGACCGGTCAGTAAAGAAATTATGCAAATTGCGTCTGGTTAGTCAATGTGGTGACTGCCTCTGGGTACGTGTTTGTCAATGCCTAGGTAGCTGGCCACACTTAAGATTGCATGTCGAAGGTCCATAAACAAAAAATGAAGTCTCAAAATTTAGCTTTAGTTAAAGGAAGAAAGGAAAAAGATTGGTATAAATTTTCAAAAAACGTATTCTTTAAAACATTTACCTGTCTATATTACGTGTAGTCCACGTTTTCTCAATATCACCTGACACTTGTGTCATGAGTAAAAATCTGTTAATGAAATTATTTGAGAAACAAAGACGGTCGGCGCATACCAGCCTGTGCATCTATGCAGCTTAATCGGCAACAGCGATTTTCGATATTTGAGAAGACTCTGATTTCTGCAATTTAAGTTTCAAGTCCCCGACTAACCTCTGCCTTAGCGCAGAACCAGTTCGTGCATAAAGCCTCACCTTAAGCCGCGTCCGGGCTCAGTAATAGCAAAATAGCAGAATGTCTTTGATTCTTAAGCATCAGCCTCCTGCTATATTCAACAAATTACGATATTGATTAAGTCACAGGTAAAACAGCGAGTTTTTAATCGATATATTTATTTTTCAAAGTGTCACTTTCAAAACATTTAAAACATGTTCAATGTGCAAAAAAAAAAAAAATGGGATTGAGGTGATTTTCTCGGAATTTTTAGTAAGCGTCGTGTTTTACTTTGGTAAACACCCCTCCATCTACGGCTAAGGCGTGGTACAAACGGACTAGCATATTGGGTAATTACGTCTACGTATCGTTGCCTTCAAAACACAAATGATGCCAAATAACTATTTGAAGAAGTCGCAAGGTTTAGATTTTCTATTATGAATGATGGTACAGAAAAAGGCTTTAGAAATTCATGATATTTGTCCCCTTGTGAAAGCGTTTTTCGCAAGGCATAAAAAATGATTTTTTTTTATCCCAGCTTCGCCTCGTATATTAAAGGGGCCCCTGATGCAAATGGAAAAAGACTCATCCCTCACGGTTATTCACTGTTTGCTATTTAAAAAAATGCATAGTATTACGTGTTTTTCATTTTTCATTCGGGAAGAAATTACATGTACTAATCAAACTTAGTAGTCCGAAAACATGAAAACTGACCTTCACATATTTACCATTGTAGTAATCCAAAACTGTTAAAACTTGTCCAACTTTAAATCCAAATATACATGTAAGCATGTGATTCGTTGAGGAGATAATATCCATATTTAGGAAAAGGAAGGATGCAGATAGTGTACTTTTACATTATATCTTTTATCAAGGAAATAAAATAACGCAATCATCGGTTTCATGTTGTAGTGTACGTTGCGTGTCTCGAGCAATTATCAATCCTAGATTCAGTAATTAGCTAATTGAGCCGCATCGTGAGAAAACCGGATTTTTGCCTAGCGAAAACAAAGGCACAGATCAGCTTCGCGGTAACCGCGAAGCTGATCAGCGCCTTTGTTTTCACTACTCGGATACTAATTCCTCTTCTACTCATAGCCAAAATTTCAAGTATCTAGCCTGCTCCTGTGACTGTACAGACCGATTTGTGTCGGACCTGGTCGGAAACCCCGAAGACCGGTTTTCTCGCGTCGCGGCTCAATTAACCTATGGTAGAGACTAACACGTTAATGATAACTCTGCGTCGTAAGAAATCGTGATTATTTTTATTCAGATTTACGTCCCTTTTAACATTAGTTCAGCTCATGTGACGCGCCAATCAGTTGGTGGAGCGAAAACGGAAGAAACCCGAGAAAACAATGATACCAGTTTCATCTCAGCGTATGGATTATTACCATTCCGTTCCTTATCAAAATAGTTGGCACCCTACATAATCCTTGGTCGTGGGATACTGTTCCCGTATCAAACAGACAAACCATGGTATATACTTAGATCCTTAGACATGTTATGTTTAAAAAAATATTTTGCTGAATACATAGTCATTTTGGTGTTTTCTTCAAACTGTGTCAGTTTCTGGTTTTTCTTACTTAAGGTAGCTGAATCGGCACCTGTAGAATAAAAAGGCGTCTATTTTCTTGAAATACGTATCAATTCTTCATTTTTTTTTTTGTTCATATAAACAAAGGCTTTTGTTTGGGTTCTTGCTACTGCACGAGTCTCTACTGATCATTGCTTACATTTTCTTTTTAACCCATATTTGACGAATGGATTCTCCCATCATTAAAAATTGGGTGAGTCCACTTTCATTTTAGGGGTGTAAGGAGCGTTTTTTTTTTTTTTTTATCTCATCTGTGATGATATTTCTCTGTGCAAACAGAATAGCCCCAGGTGCGGCGTTACATCTGTGGCTATACTGTTTGCCTATTTCCCACAAAGGGTTGCCAGGCTTACATGAGTTCAGACTTTTTGCTGCTTGTGTCTGTCAGATTTGGTAAGCAATTTGCCTCCATGGCAAATCTAATGCGCGTCAATACAATATGAGAGAATATGCTAGAAGGCTTTACAACAGAAAATGATACTCCCATTTAGCATGATTTCAGTCATGCCTGGACGAGACGAAGTCTTTCCTGGTATTACCAGTACTATGATAAAGTGAATGTGTCCTGCTTAAGTTGTTGAAGGAAGGTAAAAATGGCAAACATTTTATATTAACTATAAAGTACCAAAAGAAAAAAAACAAACCTGAAAACTTAGGCAAAGCCCCAACGGGAAGTTACTCTGGACTTTTGCTGATACAGAGGTTGAGCTAAAGCACATGCTCTCAAGCTCAAAAAGCTCTGGATTTGATGGACCACTCACTCATGATTAAGAATTCCAGAAATATATATAAAAATCGACAATGTAAAATTCTTACAAAAATGGCTGAACCAAAGTATGATGAAAGTTTCATATTATCCCACCCCCTCCTGGGCGTCAAACTTAAAACTAGCTTCTATAGTATATTATTCAGTGAGTTAGTAGCTTTCTATCTTTCATAGCAATAATTTCGTTGGCAGAAAAACATATATGTAAAATGGTAAAAGCCAAAAATGACCATGGTCAAACATGGCACAGCCCCAACTCATTAAACATAAATTCAACATATTGCATTCAACATATTGCTTGTAACCCAGTAACGTGAAAACAGATCACCAGAGTAATCCCAGGAGGTATGGTTACATCTGATTCCAATGTTCATTATGGGTATCTCTGTGTCACGATAAAAAATGTACTTTTGCTGTTTGTGGGGTTTGGATAATTTGTTTGATTTCTTTTAAATGTTTAGTTGAGCATAATAGGTATTTGGAAACTCTTACACAGGAGTAAACATGACATGTTTACTGCATTGTGAAGGATATCTATGTATGTTAGACACGGCAAAAAATATTTGTGCCATGAAGAGTTTTATGCTCAATTGTGATATTTTAACAGTCTTTTTGTGTTATGGTATTTGTTGATTTGTGGCGTGGAAATTGGCATTATGTGCAGTTTAATTGGATTCTGTACTGGGCTCAGATTCGTGTTTTATCAGTTTGCCATAAATGGTTTCTGAGAGTGACACGGCTTTAACGAAAACATGAAGTCCGGGGATTTGAATCATATGATTTACACCTTGAGGTATAATCCAGAGAAAATTTATATTGCCGATTTTATGGTTAGCAATATAGCTTTTTGCAAGCTGATCTGGGTGTGGTTGTCAGTGGATGTGCATTTAGAATTGTTATTCACTTGCTCACGGTGGGTTATTCACATGTTCTGATGAATGGTTTTGGAATATATGATGGAGAACGGTATGGTTTTCAGGGAAATGTTCACAAACTTATGCGTATAAATAGGCAGCTTATTTTGTGTGAAATCAATATGAATTATCGGAAGAATGTAAAGATTGGGCATGAATTTGAGATGTTTGGATATGGGTTTATCTGGTACACCTGGTTATGGTCAGCGCCAGTCTGAGTAGTCGGCCGTCGGTAAGTTATAACAGTTCATAAATATACATTTTGTACAGTGAGATTGTATAGCCATAATAATGTAGCTCATTATGGTGGAAAGCACATTGATAGGGTTGTAAAAATGAAAATTTCTATATTTCTGCACGCTACGTTGCCGTGAAGCGGCATTGGTTTAGTTTTTATGTATTAAATTTCGCGTAAGAATGACATTGCGCGGTATGTATGTCAACCAAAGTTGTAAAATGGAAATTTCTGTTATGTGCTACGTTACTTGTAGCGACGTTATTGTCGTTGACGTACATTTAGTTTCATGTTATGTTATGTTATCTAATCATCTCATCATAAAGGAAGTTAAAGGAACAAAGCTGTAAGGCTGGAAATTTCAGATTTTAAGTTTTACGTTATAGTAACGTAACGCTTTGATTTGACGTTAATGATGTCATTAAGAATATTTGCTATTACTGAAATTAGTGATGTCATTTAAGAAAGGTTTAATATTGTAACAAGATTGTCTCGCAAGATTTATCGTATTCTGAGAAATGGCTTTCTATGAATTTGGTCATAGATTGGCAGGACCAATTCCTGGGTGAGGAATTGTGGATGCATGTCGGAGATTTGCTTGTGATGTCGCTGGGTAAGGAACTAGGGTTAGTTCGCGACATATGTGGTTTAACTGTATCGTACATGTGAATAAATGTTTCAATGTAGATACTGGAGTATTATAGTTTATATGTATAGTACAAGCAATCTAGCGAATAAACTAATACAGTTCCGGGGTACGGAATTGTGGGAGGTTATTTGCAATTGGATGTTGTGACGTGCATAGCTGCAGGAGATTTCGTTATGATAAATTGCGACACTATCAGTTATTTTGTTGTTAAGACACAGTTACTTTATTTCAGGCCTTGAAGCTGAAATTGTAATTTATGGACGTAATCTGAATTCCTGAAACTAAACTGGGCTAAACTATATGATGGGGCAGTGACGGTATAAACGGGACGATATAAAATCATTGGTGTTTGATTTACAATGGACGGGCGTGGTCTACAGTTCGTTTTGGGAACACTGGACTGTTTTGCAAGCAGTGGTGTCGAGTGTACTAGTGAGACGAACGTGTGACAGTATACCCGGAGATGCCAATGGGAAAGTGTGTGGGACATTGATGAACAAAGGACGTATTTTTTTTTTCTTTTCTCAGTAATTTCTTTTTGTAGTCTCTTTCTATCTTTTTTCTCCTTCTTTGCTTCTCACTTTAAACATCATTATAAATAAATCATCATAATTTGAAAATTCTGTTTAATTGAACCCCCCATAGATTTGCTGGTCATTCATAGCAGGAAGCGTATACCCTTGGTCATTCGATACATGATTTGTTGGGCACAACAAGCCATTGTATCCTCTGACTTTATATTAAGTAGAGTCAGTCCGTGACATTTGGTGTCAGAAGTGGGATACGCCCAACATTTCTGCATTGGATATCAGTAACTCTTGGAGGTGTTTATATATGCTAGGATTTAGAGAACCAAATGTGAATCACAGTGAAATTCTCTAGTGTACCAAAGTAAGCAATGCTTAAGCAAAGTAAAAGTAATTGTTTAAAATAATGCAAATGTAACCTCTAAAATTTCATTGTACTGGTATATGTTACAGTCACACTGTCACTTAAGAACAAGATATCAAAGTATATTTCAGTTATGAGGGCCGATGGTTAGACTGATGGGAGTCCTCCGATAATTCATATTCCCGTCGACCGACTGTCAGGGTTGGCGAGCACCAGAGACGGGGTGTACCAGTGAAGCACCAGGTGATCCTGAAATTTGAGGTTTGTCAATTGAACGGTTTGTTGAAAGTATTCATGAGTATGGGCTTACTTTTGTAAATTGTTACGCAACAGTTAAAGGCATTAGTTGATTGTGGTAGAATGTCTGGGTGATTCTTAATGGGTTATTAAGAATAGGTTGCGTTGAGGCAATTGGTAAACAAAAGTTGAAGCTTGGTAAGCATTGGGTTTTGCTTATTTATTGATGTGAATACTGTGAAGTTTACGTTGTTGAGAATCAATTGATAACTCAGATTTCGTTTTATTGTGACCATCCTTACAAACAGTAATAATTTTTCAAAAGGGAAATAATCATGGATGTAGTTAAAGAGTTAACCAAAGTGGGGAAAGATTTAGGTCTTGAAGGTGAAGCACTTAATACGTTTGTTTCAGAGCAACAAGTAATATTACGTGATGAACGTCAAGCAGCGCGTGATGCAGAACGTGAGCGTCGAGAAGCAGAACGCGAAATCCGCGAGATGGAAGTAAGAGCTGAACGCGAACGCCATGAGCGCGAGTTAAAAGCTAAAGCTGATGAACAAGAAAAGCAGCGAGAAATTAAGGAGTATGAATTACAACTTAAGAAACAGGAAATTGAACTGAAGCGGAATGAGTTGCTAGCGCAAGAAGCTGAAAAGGTAAGACAGAAAGAATTAAAAGAGCGTGAACTGGAAGTACAATACAGGCATGCAAATGAAGAAATGGAGCTTAAGGCAGATGAAGAGCGTAAGATCAGAATTGCAGATAGGGCTAAGTATGAGGCAGAGATTGCATTGGAACGAGAGAGGTTAGTAGCAGAGAGAGAGAAATTAGAACGTGAGTATGAAATGCAGATTGAATTACAGCACAGAAGACATTTCGCAGAAATGGAGAGGATCACAGCGCAAAGGGCGGAGAGGCCAATCCCAGCGCCAAGAGACACTATTAAGGCAAGAACGCCTAAAATCCCGGCATTTAATGAAGGTAAGGACGAAATGGATGCATATTTACTTAGGTTTGAACGGTATGCTACAGCACAAGGGTGGAAAAGAGAATCATGGGCAACTGATTTGAGTGCGTTATTACAGGGTAAAGCGTTAGATGTGTACGCATTGATGCCACAGGAGGATGCAATGGACTATGACAAGTTGAAGTGTGCATTGTTACAAAGGTATCAATTAACAGAGGAAGGATTCAAGCGTAAGTACAGAAAGTGTAGACCAGAAACTGGTGAAACGTTTCAGCAGTTTTCAGCACGGTTGAAGAGCTACTTTACACGATGGATAGATATGTCAGGTATTCCTAAAACTTTTGAAGGTTTGCAGGATCTCATGTTGAGAGACCAGTTTACATTTATTTGTAACAGAGAACTGGAGTTATTTCTACGGGAGAGAGAACCAACTTCGTTGGAGCAAGCTAGTAAATTGGCGGATTCCTACAAGGAAGCTAGGTATGTGGATATTGTTAATTTGACCTTCAAGAATGACAGAGGTAGATCTCGTTCTAATTCAGCATCCAGATCAAGGTCACCAGTGAAAAGAGACCAGATTCCTAATAATCAAAACTCATATGGAAGAGGAAGAGGTAAATACTATCCAGGTTTGAAATGTTATAATTGTGGTGGAACACATTACAGGAGGGAGTGTCCGGAACTAAAACCCGGTATCATGAAAGTAGGTGCGGTAGGACATAGAGGTAGATCACCAACAAAGAAGGTTACTTTTCAGAGCAAAGATTCGGAGGTACAGACTACATATGAAGACAGTCATGAGGATACAACAACAGATGTTAAGAAATGTGGAGCTTGCTTGACGTATACAAATACTGTCAGTTATTCCAAAGCAGCAATGGAGAGTAAGGATAACTTACATGAGAAACACCAAGTAAGTGTGAGTTCAGTATCACCTCTTTCAGAACTTAGTACTGTACAAGGAATGGTTGAAGAGAAATCGGTTGAGGTTTTACGAGATACTGGATGTTCGGGCGTGATAGTAAGTAAACATGTAGTCCCGGAAGGTGCATATACAGGACGAAATCAAACTATGGTAATGGTAGATTATTCTACAAGAGTTGTACCGGAAGTGAAGGTAAACATCGACACACCATATTACAAAGGAGAAGTATTGGCACTATGTGTGGAAAAGCCATTGGTTGATTTAATCATAGGTAATATTCCAGGTGCACGGGAACGCAACAAACCGGATATAGACTGGGTGCCAACATTAGCAGTGCAAACTAGGGCACAGAAGAAACAGGAAGGAACACATGTGAGTATGAAGACACCAGAAATAGTTATACAAGAAGTTACACCGGATCAAATTCGGAAGGCCCAGAATGAAGATCAGAGTTTGAAGGTAATGAAGGCACGGTGTGAAGCCAAGGAGTGTCTTAAGAATGCATCATATTTTATTAAAAATAACTTGATGTACCGGAAGTTTAGCTCGCCGAACATTGAGCGAGGTAGGTTATTTACACAACTTATAGTGCCACAGCAATTTCGCAAAACAGTAATGAAGTTGGCTCACGAGTCAATAATGGCAGGTCATTTAGCTGTTAAACGAACCATACAAAAGGTTCTCTCAGAATTTTATTGGCCAGGCATCAGTAGCGACATAAAACGATTTTGTCAGTCATGTGACATTTGTCAACGTACTGTACCCAAGGGTAAGATAATTCGAGCACCCTTAGGAAAGATGCCTAGAATAGATGTACCATTCAAGAGAGTTGCAACTGATTTGATAGGACCTTTGAAACCTGTGACATACAGTAAGAATAGATTCATACTTACAGTAGTTGATTATGCAACGAGATATCCAGAGGCAGTGCCATTGGCGTCAATTGACACGGAAGCTGTTGCAGATGCATTGGTAAGTATTTTTAATCAAGTTGGAGTAACCGATGAGATCAGCTCAGACTTAGGATCACAATTTACGTCATCCATTATGAAGGAAGTGAGTACTAGGATGTTTTTCAGGCGATCAATGACGGGCCCGCACTCTACACCGCACTCTACACCGTACACTAACCCGTACACCAACTTGTACACCAACCCGTACATCAACCCGTACATCGCTCTGTATACCGTCCCGTGTACCGCCACGTATTCTACGGTACATGACGTATTTGTGGAACATTTCAGGTGGACGATAAACAGCATGCTGATAAGAATCTATACGGAGAAATCAGCAGATTGTGGTAAGTTACCATTTATCATTTACAGTTACATGGAGAGTCAGAATGGCCGAGATGGAGATTGTGTGGCAACGTTGCCAGTGGGAGCGAATGCAGGTTTGTTACCAGAAAGATCGACAGAAGAAAAGCCGGCAAAGGATGTAACACAGTGTTATGCTCAAAGTATGGTTGGTATTTTCAGCTCCGACGTTAACGAGACCGACACCGGAAGTTGTAGTTTAGAGACAAGATATCATCCAGGTTTAAGATTTAACGAGAGTTTGGCAGGTAGACAATATCTTACTTTCACAGGTTGGGTACACATTTGTATCAGTATAATGTTGTTCCTTACTTCCCAATGTCCAGGAGATATATTGGCATTCATGGTTTGGTTTTTGTCGATATGTAATAACGTGATCACGTTTGTTGCGGTGGTTACCGTGGCGTTACGGGTAGACAGTATTGTAACTGACTGGCATATATCTTTTATTTGGGTAAGTGTAGTCAGTGTAATGACTAACTGGTGGCTGTGGCCGCATAGACGGAAGCCCAATAATAAGGTTAATACTACATGTAGTAATGCGGAGTGTCCCAGTGACGTTGAATGGAAATATGTAAGATGGAAAGCAAGGAAGGCGGAACAGACTATTTGTCGCGTATTTAGTGGATTACGGTTAACGCCGATAGCTTTTGCTGTTTCCTCCGGAATCCGAGTATAGATCCGATTGTCATGGAAAGTTTAAGTTCGCGGTAATCGGGGTACGGTTCTTGAAAGTATAATCTTCTAAATATGACTTCAATTAGTGTTACTCTGTGAAACATGAGTATTGTGCATTAAGGTTATCTATTTGTTGCGTATGTAGTGAATCAAGGGCAAGAAAGCAGCTTTGCAGTTTCCTCCGAGATCCGAGTATGTTCCATTTATCATAAAAGATTTAGATTGCGATACGTGGAAGCAGGTTTTTGCAAGTATGATTCTCTAGATATGACTTCATTTAGTAAATTTTTTATCGCGTAGATCTAGTGTTACGCATTTTTGAGATGCTTCACACTTCAAAAGGGGGAAGGTATGTCACGATAAAAAATGTACTTTTGCTGTTTGTGGGGTTTGGATAATTTGTTTGATTTCTTTTAAATGTTTAGTTGAGCATAATAGGTATTTGGAAACTCTTACACAGGAGTAAACATGACATGTTTACTGCATTGTGAAGGATATCTATGTATGTTAGACACGGCAAAAAATATTTGTGCCATGAAGAGTTTTATGCTCAATTGTGATATTTTAACAGTCTTTTTGTGTTATGGTATTTGTTGATTTGTGGCGTGGAAATTGGCATTATGTGCAGTTTAATTGGATTCTGTACTGGGCTCAGATTCGTGTTTTATCAGTTTGCCATAAATGGTTTCTGAGAGTGACACGGCTTTAACGAAAACATGAAGTCCGGGGATTTGAATCATATGATTTACACCTTGAGGTATAATCCAGAGAAAATTTATATTGCCGATTTTATGGTTAGCAATATAGCTTTTTGCAAGCTGATCTGGGTGTGGTTGTCAGTGGATGTGCATTTAGAATTGTTATTCACTTGCTCACGGTGGGTTATTCACATGTTCTGATGAATGGTTTTGGAATATATGATGGAGAACGGTATGGTTTTCAGGGAAATGTTCACAAACTTATGCGTATAAATAGGCAGCTTATTTTGTGTGAAATCAATATGAATTATCGGAAGAATGTAAAGATTGGGCATGAATTTGAGATGTTTGGATATGGGTTTATCTGGTACACCTGGTTATGGTCAGCGCCAGTCTGAGTAGTCGGCCGTCGGTAAGTTATAACAGTTCATAAATATACATTTTGTACAGTGAGATTGTATAGCCATAATAATGTAGCTCATTATGGTGGAAAGCACATTGATAGGGTTGTAAAAATGAAAATTTCTATATTTCTGCACGCTACGTTGCCGTGAAGCGGCATTGGTTTAGTTTTTATGTATTAAATTTCGCGTAAGAATGACATTGCGCGGTATGTATGTCAACCAAAGTTGTAAAATGGAAATTTCTGTTATGTGCTACGTTACTTGTAGCGACGTTATTGTCGTTGACGTACATTTAGTTTCATGTTATGTTATGTTATCTAATCATCTCATCATAAAGGAAGTTAAAGGAACAAAGCTGTAAGGCTGGAAATTTCAGATTTTAAGTTTTACGTTATAGTAACGTAACGCTTTGATTTGACGTTAATGATGTCATTAAGAATATTTGCTATTACTGAAATTAGTGATGTCATTTAAGAAAGGTTTAATATTGTAACAAGATTGTCTCGCAAGATTTATCGTATTCTGAGAAATGGCTTTCTATGAATTTGGTCATAGATTGGCAGGACCAATTCCTGGGTGAGGAATTGTGGATGCATGTCGGAGATTTGCTTGTGATGTCGCTGGGTAAGGAACTAGGGTTAGTTCGCGACATATGTGGTTTAACTGTATCGTACATGTGAATAAATGTTTCAATGTAGATACTGGAGTATTATAGTTTATATGTATAGTACAAGCAATCTAGCGAATAAACTAATACAGTTCCGGGGTACGGAATTGTGGGAGGTTATTTGCAATTGGATGTTGTGACGTGCATAGCTGCAGGAGATTTCGTTATGATAAATTGCGACACTATCAGTTATTTTGTTGTTAAGACACAGTTACTTTATTTCAGGCCTTGAAGCTGAAATTGTAATTTATGGACGTAATCTGAATTCCTGAAACTAAACTGGGCTAAACTATATGATGGGGCAGTGACGGTATAAACGGGACGATATAAAATCATTGGTGTTTGATTTACAATGGACGGGCGTGGTCTACAGTTCGTTTTGGGAACACTGGACTGTTTTGCAAGCAGTGGTGTCGAGTGTACTAGTGAGACGAACGTGTGACAGTATACCCGGAGATGCCAATGGGAAAGTGTGTGGGACATTGATGAACAAAGGACGTATTTTTTTTTTTTCTTTTCTCAGTAATTTCTTTTTGTAGTCTCTTTCTATCTTTTTTCTCCTTCTTTGCTTCTCACTTTAAACATCATTATAAATAAATCATCATAATTTGAAAATTCTGTTTAATTGAACCCCCCATAGATTTGCTGGTCATTCATAGCAGGAAGCGTATACCCTTGGTCATTCGATACATGATTTGTTGGGCACAACAAGCCATTGTATCCTCTGACTTTATATTAAGTAGAGTCAGTCCGTGACACTCTGAAACCACCAAATAATGCAGAATTGATGAACTGTGGTCATCGTTCTTATAGTACGTAATGCATTTACAATGAAATAGACATATGTATGATAATGTTTATACGCATGCTATGATAATGCCCCCCCCCCGCTGCCCCAGTAATTGTATAATGATCTATAATTACTGATAGTTCCAAGGCGATACGTCTTTTGTGGTTCCATTCGTTTTATGTTTTTGAGTCGAATTTATTTGCTGTTAGAACAGTATGTATGTTTTCTTATTTGTATTTAAGTTCGGTAAAATGCGTGGCCGCCCATTGGGAAATAGCTGCTCACTCGGCTTACGATATTTTTTGTTCTAAGTATAAGTACCTAATTGTCAATAAAGTTTGTCACTCCTCAGTTTTTAGAGTGGGAATATTTTTCTGGCTGCGCTTTTTCCTGATCATTGCCTACTTGTCAGACCTTTCAATAATGAAAATTAAAAAGAGGCCTAGTAGGCTATAAATAGAAAGAAAGAGGACCATCAAGCGTCCAGCTGACCAGCGGAATATACATACTTGTAAATAAAATTATTTGGAATGGATAAATCAACCAAGCAGGCACATGACGTCAACATGACGTCAGATCGATGACGTCGCATCGACGTCGATCTGACGTCATTCTGACGTCATGTGCCTGCTGGGAAAGAACAAGAAGTATGGCTGCATAATTGATTAAAGAAAAAACATGTCTCTGGTAAATAATATAGAATTTGGCAATAACATTACTTGCTGGTTCGGTAATGGAGCATTTTCGATAAAGTAAACTCAACTGTATGCTGTAACGTTCAAATCTTTTAATCCTGACAGAACGTTCAGTCAACAACATTTTCCATATGTTTGAGTCTTGAAGGCAGTATAGTTTGATATATTTAAGATTAACTTTTAGTCGCGGTCGAAAAAAATATGTTTGAAAAAACAAAATGGCGTAATTTGACGTCGGAGAATAGGCCAGCAATCATAAAATTGTGTGGTTTGTCAGAGCAATCGCCAACAAACACGACGGAAATGCTATAAATTTGGGATACTCTGTTTTGTAATTTGAAAGGTATTCTGTGGCGAGAGTCATCTGCAAGCCCTGCTCAACATGTGTTGTATGTTTTTGTTCGTTCATTTAATCCTGAGATAGTGCTGTCACAGTTGATGATCGATCGCCTTTGTTTGTCACTTAAATATATTAAAGAATTGTCCTACTTCCTCAGCCCCAAATTATCATTAATTCTCGTTTCGCTGCTCACTCGGCTTACGACATGTTTTCATAGTATAAGTGCTTGAGTGTCATATTAGTTTTTTCCCACCCCTCGGTTTATGGAATGGGAATTTCTTTCTGATTGTGCCATTTCTTGGTTTTTGTCTACCTGTACCTTTTTACCGAACCTTATCGAAAACCAAATGAACAGGTCTACCGGCAACAATGCATGTTTGCAACGCACGTTACCCGAACTGTTCATTGAAAGTAATGTGTGCATTTTCAGGACCTCCATACTACACAGACCCTCAGATTCAACCTGGAACAGTACCGTCACCTTATCCTGTCACGTGATTTACAACAATTGCTTGAAGACTTCGCGAGGTTTTACGTCATGGGAAAAAATAACAAGAGAACACGAGCTGAAAATAAGAACTATAGTTTACTGAACAAACGCCAAATTGAAAATACCACACCAGTAGGGTTGGGGCTTGACAGGAGGGGATTAGTTCCGAGCTATTTTATGATGTAAAATCATCTAGAAAGTATGAGGTTTACATTATCAAGCAATACACAATTATTAACATCGGCTGAGAAAGTGTCATTTTGATGCTATGGACATTTTATTCTTTCATCGCAAAACACACTAGGTGTATTTTAATGCACTAGTCATTTCAACCACGAGGGAGATAGCCGTGGAAATGAGTGGGTCTTTGACCAAAGGTTTGCAACGGTAGTGCGGGGGAGATACCCGGGGGTTGCTTTATATAGGCAAAAAGTGCCGTGAAATGAAAAGATAGCAGGCTGCGGGGGAATACAGCCTTGGTTTTACAAACAAGCAATCCCCACAGAGTGGCGCTTTTAGCGGGGATTTGCCGGACCAAAAGTCTAAACCCCCGCTATTTCCCGGATCGAGTTGGGGCCGTGGTTACAAATGACCAGTACATAAATCGAGAGCCAATTTAATGAATGCTAAAAACGTGTGTTTACAATTTTGTTAAAAAGTCCGGTCTGAAGACTAGGTCCCTTGGACTTACATGTAACATGTTAGACACAGACTAGACACCTAGAAGTTTTTTTCAGTACAGAAGCCTGTCAATGTATCACATATCTTCGTGTTTAACCAATTGTTTTGCATACAAATTATTATTATCTTAACATTTATAACGAAAACACTCCAATGTTATATACATATAGATTTTTTTAAGTTGTAAAAACTGAAAATTTTCATTTTTTTTTTATCTACCAAAACATACATTCTGGGTACACGTTAAAGCCGCCTCGCCGAGGCGGTTCTAACGAGTACCAACAATGTCTATATTTTGGATCAAAATTAAGAAAATTAGGTATACCTCTGCAAACCCCAGTTTTTTTCTATACAAAGGGGGTATACATTGCACGGATATATTTACCTAATGATATTTTTTATTTTTTTGATTGGAACAGACATGGTCAGCAAATGATCATAAATTAATTACAAAAGAGCAATTTGTGTGTTATCTGTGTGGCGAAAACAAAGACGCTGATCAGCTGTGCAGTTACTGCACAGCTGATCTGCGTCTTTGTTTTCGTATAATTTATTATGCAGATTGTTGGTTTTCTGATGCTGTAGCTGTAAATATTTACAGTCACGGCTAGAGTCTTGTTAGGGCTTGTTAGAAACTTAGAGTAGATAAATGTGCAGTTTTTTTTTTTTTTTCAAATCTTTAACAATACTGTTTCAGTTGAGTTCGCACATGAAACTGGTGGTGACGGCACAATCATAGTCCTGAAACTTTCCAATAGATTTGGTCATCATCATACAATCTTGATTGCCACCATGATTATTCGGCTCACCACTGTACCACGGTATCCCCTGTACCGGTGAACCATTTAGCCACTTAAACTTCCCTTCCTCTGACTGGTCGTTTCCACCAACCCATATGACACAGTCCGGAATTGACAATCTAGCTGAAATAGATATAAATATGATTATTGATATTTATTTTTTATTGTAAATACTGTGACCGTGCCGTTTTACCTCACGTGACATTTTTTGTTAACACTAAACGCATTTATCCAGTATCATGTGGATCACGTGGTCAGATATCGTACAAATGATTGAAAATATACTAATTGAAACAGGTCGATCAACAGGTGTTTCTCTATGTCAGAGGTTAATCGGCACGGACAAACTATTGCACGATACTAGGGCTTTTTGCCAACATTTCAAAAAAGGTCAAATGAATACTTGAGCGATAAAATGATTATAAAGCATGTTACATTTATATTATTCTCTCTCTCCCTCTCTCTATCTCTCTCTCTCTCTCTCTCTCTCTCTCTCTCTCACTGACGCGTATTGCAATTTAAAATAATATGTTTGTACAGTAAAAAATACATACCCACAGCCTTTTGGATGTATGCAATTTTCTCAGGTGTATCAAGTGCGATGAGATCACCGCCCTCAGAAGAACATTGTAACCTGGCAGAACTCCAGCTTTCCTCCAATGTTTCAAATCTCCAGCAAAGATTAAGGTTTGCATTGTATATGTAAGGCGAAGGGCACCCTGATAGTTCTTCCGATTATAAATAAAATATAATCATGGTTAATTACGTTTGAGTTTCATAATGACAGGAGATAGCATTGGCCACTTTGAGCACTTTCGAGTCAAATGAACCCACATCGGTGGTATTTTATGGTTTATAGGTGGGATATATTTTCTACAAAGTTTTAAATTCAATTGCATATGATAAAAATAATTTATTACTTATTTCAACGGGCAACGTTATCCCAGGTGCCAGATAAAATACGATGTACTGATTATCTATTCGTGGGACAAATGGCAAAGATTTACTACCATGCAAAATAAATATATTATTCCATTAATTAAATGGATATACAGCTGTATACATTGTAATAGTTTAGTCATCAATGATACATACCGTTTATTTTTTTAAATCGATTATTTGGTTCCTGAGAAGAAGATTTTCGAAGGGTGTTTACAATATATGGGCCATCTTGGTCACATGACCAGGATTTTTAAACATACATAATTTCCCAGTACCTATAGATGTTTCATATAATATCGATAAACAGAATGATTTCAGAGAAGAAGGGGTTTGAATATTATGATAATATACATGTTTATTTTATACTTTACAGTGAAAACCAATGTATATTAAAACTTGATAAAATTGGTATTTTCATTGATATGAAATTTCACTGATATCAAATCTCACTGATATCAAAAGTCACTAGTGACGGATATCAGCCTATATCGTCACTGTAGATTTTGGATTACTTCTGACGTTTCCATTTACTTGATGTCATTAAATGTGTCTCACTTCACAAATTCAAACGCCTATAACTCCGTTATTTATTAAGGAAAACATAAAGTGTGTGTATTCATTTTCTTAGTTAGAGTGTAAGTAACAATGTGGTACCATTTTTTTTTTTTATTTATTTTTTTTTGCAATATCACCGCCTGCCTTGTGAATTGGAAAATGCCGTGTATTGTATAAAATAAAAAGATAATTTGCCTTTTTTTCTGTGAATACCAAATATATTTCATCTCGTGAGTTGAAAACATAAAAATTTTCACTCGTGCTGCGCACTCGTGAAAATTCTGATGTTTTCAACTCACTCGATGAAATATATTTGGCATTCACCGAAAAAAAAGCAAATATCCTCTATCTGTTGCCCTGGTCGAGTGCAGATGAACCCCTGTGGTCCAATAATTTTCTGAATCTTGATATTCAGTCCTACTGCCCATTTCCTGCAAGATATTTCCTTTAAATGACAATTTAATAGTTTTCCCCATTCAAATACATAGGCGACCTTGATGCAAATGAAATATGTCAATGGCAACACAGGGTCATGATTTATATATACATTGTAGTACGTTTTTAGCCATCAATGCTTAATGCCAAATTTCATGGAAAGGACATCTATTGATAAGATGAGAAAAGTCCCTAAAAGCCTTAATCTAGGGGTCAATTTTTAAAACACGTAATTTTAACAAAATTTTAAACTATAATATTGGGCATATATGCTAGTTATTGTGCAAAAGCAGATTTGGAAGCGTTCCGAACTGCCAGCAGGTAGAGATAACTTGATATTTTGTACCTCCCAGAATATTAAGACTTTCTTAAGCCTAAAATCGAGGGGTCAAGTTTTAAACACTTACTTTAAGCAAATTTTCAAAATGTTTGATTGGGTATATACATGTATGTAAATTGTGTGAAAAAAGATTTGGCAACAGGTAGAGATAGTTTTTTGTACCTTCGCAAATATTAACGATTTCTTACAATGCTTATATTCATGGAGCGAAAAAACAGTTTCCTATGTATTTGACTGCAAATTTTTGCTGTAAACCGAAGCAAAATGGATGTTAACCAATTTTGATTTTGTTGTTTTGCGCATGCGCATGTTTGGAACATGTTTTACGGTCATTCTGATTCCAATCACGCTTAAGTGCTTATGTTCCATGGTTCGGTGAATATCGTTCCCCCCTAGACTCAGCTTCTCGCTTACATATATTGTGTAAATATATATAAGGTATCTCCAGTTAAAAGGCTTTGTTGGGTCTAGGGGCGGAACATACTTTTAAACTAAAAATAGTAATGGTCTCCAATCCTTAATTTTTGATGGAAACTGAATGACCGTAAAACGTGTTCACGTCATGCGCATGTGCAATAACAATAAAACCAAAACTGGTTAATAATGACAACATGCATTTTGCTTTGGTTTGCTTCAAAAATTACAGTCAAATACCTAGGAAACTATATTTTTGCTCCATGAACATAAGCATTGTAAGAAATCGTTAATATTTGCGAAGGTACAAAAAAACTATCTCTACCTGTTGCCAAATCTTTTTTCACACAATTTACATACATGTATATACCCAATCAAACATTTTGAAAATTTGCTTAAAGTAAGTGTTTAAAACTTGACCCCTCGATTTTAGGCTTTTAGGGACTTTTTTCTCAACTTATCCATTATGAGATGTCCTTGGATATATTAAATGTTTGGAGTTGTCTTGTCCACAGCTGATAAAATCGCATATCATAAGAAATGCTTTTGCAATCCTGATAATCAGCTACACATAAACAGTGTATCTACATAATTAGTTGTATTCATTTATTCATCATGCAATGTTTCAATCCCAGAGACTGCACACGGGTATCTACTGACATATTGGCACTCTTGACTTAATTCTGTTAGAATTTACCCTATTTTTTGAAGTCCAATCAGCCACATAGGAATATGTGTCACTACTGACAAAGTTACAAGAACATGTATATGTCACTATAGACACTTCAAACTAACTTTGTTGCAGTTTTTCCAGGTCAAACCAACAATGCAGGAACAAGATTCACTATTAACCAGGTTACACAAACCAGAGTACCAATGGCCCTGTAAACGCTCACCTGAGATCTGTTGTATATACCAATACGCATGTTTGAATAATTTTTTCATAATTATAAATATCCTGTCCATTTGCCAATTTCCCGCAAGTCTTTCCCTTCATCTGACATTTTAACAGTTTTACCCATTCAAATGCATAGGCGACCTATGTTAACCGTTGTTATTAAATAGGTCAAGGTCTTGTCGTAAAATAGGTTAAGGTCACCACAGGGTCATGATTAATATATACATTGTAGTACTTGAGTCATCAATACTTCATGCCAAGTTTCATTGAAATCAGTCCACTGGTTCCAGAGAAGAAGATTTTGAAGGGATTTTACCATATATGGGCATGGCAGCCATCTTGATCATGTGACCTGGAATATTTATATAAGAATTGGTTCCCCCATCGTATAGACGCTTCACATAAAATTTGGCTTTGATTTGCCAAGTAGTTTCAGAGAAGAAGATGTAATATTATACAATTATTGACTTCAATGAGGTAGATATAAGGATTTATCTACCTGAAAAAGTGATATTCACCGAGGCCTCCGGTAGATATAAGGATTTATCTACCTGAAAAAGTGATATTCACCGAGGCCTCCGGTATCACTTTTTCAGGTAGATAAATCCTTATATCTTCCGAAATTGAAGTCAATAACTGTTTTGTTATATGACTTTTCAAGTATTTTAATGTTTATTTTATAACAAATAAATAAACAAAATCATATCAGACGTTAAAGAAGGCTAGACAATGAGGAACAATTGATTATGATTGAAAGATAAGTTTGTTAGTTCTTTATAAAACCTATGTTATGGGTACTCATAAAAATCACCATGATGAGGCAATTCCAATGGATACCCACAACATAGATTCTTATGAAAAATAAACAAAATTATCCCTTAAATATCACCAAGTACACCTCACTATCTAGTGTTTTGTTTACCTGTAATAGTGTGTTACTGCAAAGCATGTATATTTCATGAACTGAAATGAGTTCAGGCTATTTATAGCTAACTGGCAGGTTTTAAACACATACATCAAATCATGTCAATTTCATGAAGCCCATGTTGATTTCATGCTGGTGCTATTTTTGGGTACTCAGGAGCGTAATATAGATTTTGGAGGTTAATATAGAAAACCTGTCAAAATAATTAACCTCCAGGGACTGGTTTGATCTGGTTTTCATCAGTTTGGTCTAGTTTCAGAGAAATATAAGGATTTATTAATACTGAATGAACCAATCAGGAGACAGGATTTACTTCAGTCATATAACAAACCTGTATATTGCCCCGGGGTGGGGGCAGATGAGCCCATGGGGTGCAATTATTTTCAGAATCATTGATAATCAGTCCTACTGCCCATTTACTGCAATATTTTCCCTGTAAATGACATTTTAACAATTTTCCCCATTCAAATGCATAGGTGACTTATGTTGACCTTGCCGTAAAATAGCTCAAGGTCACCACAGGGTCATTATTTATATGTACATTGTAGTACTTTAGCAATCAATGCTCCATGCCAAGTTTCGTTGAAATCAGTCCACTGGTTTTGGAAAAGAAGATTTTTGAAGGGATTTTACCATATATGAGCAGGCAGCTATCTTGGTCATGTGACTCGAAATATTTATATGCACATTGATTCCCTCATCGTATAGATGGTTCACATAAAATTTGGCTTTGATTGGCCAAGTAGTTTCAGAGAAGAAGATATTTGAATATCATAGTTAAATACACGTGTATTGCCCCGGGTTGGGGGCAGATGAGCCCCTGGGGTGCAATTATTTTCAGTATCATTGATATTCAGCCCCACTGCCCATTTTCTGCAAATTTTTCTCTTTAAATGACATTTTAACAGTTTTCCCCCTTCAACTGCATAGGCAACTTATGTTGACCTTGCTGCAAAATAGGTCAAGGTCATCACAGGGTCATGATTTATATATACCTTGTAGTGCTTGAGCCATCGATGCTTCATGCCAAGTTTCGTTGAAATCGGTTCAGCGGTTCTGGAGAAGATTTTTGAAGGGTTTTTACCATATATGGGCATGGCGGCCATCTTGGTCATGTGACCTAGATTTCTTATATACACATTGGTTCCCCCTTCCTATAGACGGTTCATATAAAATTTGGCTTTGATTGGCCAAGCGGTTTCAGAGAAGAAGATCTTTGAAAATGGTGGACGACGGACGGACGACGGACGGACGGACGGACGCCGGGTGCCTGCCTATCCTATAAGCTCAGCTGTGAGCCTTCGGCTCAGGTGAGCTAAAAAGCATGTTCCACTATGTACTGCTGACTTACATTTGTACCATTTTCCCGGTCCACCCAGTCACAATGTAACCATTGCCAAATTACACTGACTAAGTTACAAAACAAGAATGTGTCACTAGAGACAAAATTGTACCCATGACTTACTTTTGTCGCAGTTTTTCCTAGTCCAACGGCCTATCCAAAAACAAGTGTCATTATTGGCTAAGTTACAGAACAAGCATGTGTCATTGGTGACAAAATTGTACATCTAACTTACTTTTGTCGCAGTTTTCCCCAGTCCAACCAGCTCCGCTGTGACAAGTGTCACTATTGACCAAGTTATACAAACAAGCATGTGTCACTATTGACCAAGTTATACAAACAAGCATGTGTCACTATTGACCAAGTTATACAAACATGCATGTGTCACTATTGACCAAGTTATACAAACAAGCAAATGTTACTATTGATCAAGTTATACAAACAAGCATGTGTCACTATTGACCAACTTACAAATCCAAACTAAATCACTGATACTCTTTTTTACATTTTCCCAGCCCTACCAGTTACGTTGGAACAATTATCACCAATGACCAAGTTACATAAAAAAGAATGTGTCACTATTGACAAAAGTGAACCTCAGACATATTTTGTCGCAGTTTTTCCCGGTCCAACTATTTACGTAAGAACAAGTGTCACCAATGACCAAGTTACATGAAAAAGCATGTGTCACTATTGACAAAAGTGAACCTCAGACATATTTTGTCGCAGTTTTTCCCGGTCCAACTATTTACGTAAGAACAAGTGTCACCAATGACCAAGTTACATGAAAAAGCATGTGTCACTATTGACAAAAGTGAACCTCAGACATATTTTGTCGCAGTTTTTTCCCGGTCCAACTATTTACGTAAGAACAAGTGTCACCAATGACCAAGTTACATGAAAAAGCATGTGTCACTATTGACAAAATTGAAATCCAGACATACTTTCGTCGTAGTTTTACCCAGTCCAACCCGCTACACAGGAACAGGTGTCGCTAATGACCAAGTTACAGGAACAATCATTTTCGCTTTTGACAAAGTTGCACTTCTGACTTACTTGTGGTGCAATTTTTCCCAGTGTAACGAGCTGTGCAGACACAAGTGTAACTATTGACACCATCTGAGCATCTTCCACCATTCTTACAAGGATTAGGGTCACAATCATTGATTTCTGAAACAATGTACAATAACTAGCTAATAAATCAATTTATAGCATTATAATTGTGATTTTCTATGACTGTAAAGTACTGAAGTTTTAAGACAAACGGAAAACTGCCCCTTTTTGCAATCGAACAGTCTATGGACAAGACTTTATAGACCTATCAAACTGAATGTAACCTTTTCTAATATAATTTAAGTACAAAAAAGAAAAAAAAGCAAAATGTCTGGCTTTCCCTTCCAGTTTTGTGAAGGGTCACTGATGATGGTTCATAACCCGAAATTGTACAGTATGGCCTATCTTCTCACTTTGAATAGTTTACTGCTTCCAAAAGATCTAACAATTATTTTATTAAATTTCCAATACCAGTGGATTCATGATTGATCACATTGGTCATAAAGATTGTCAGGGTTGTTTTTATGCTAATTCGGGTCATGAATTTATATTGTCTCATAAACTTTTTTACATTTAATGAGCAAAGTCTTAGGGTATCCCCATTCTTAAAATAGGCCACAAAAAGTAGGGGGTAAAGGTAAATATTTCATAAACATTAAAAACTGCGTGGTTATTGTCATTTCGTTTTCCAATATAATGTAATTATATATGTTGTGGTGTAACAAAAACACATTTTTGATGACTTCACTTTTTTATATTTTTCAACAAAACTTAATAAATAATGTGTTATACCTAAGTCTGTCCCTCACATTCGTCAACATGAAATTTTGCGATAAAAACTTCATTATTTTGAATATAACATACACATACACTAGTTTATTCAGTTTTGTGTTGTAATAATTGATACAGGGAGGTCTATTTTTGTGATTAACGGTGCAAATACAAGTAAGTCTGTTATTTTGTTTACAAAATTCCAAGTTTTCAGTCATTTTACCCTTTTTTGGTACTTTTTGGAGTCAAACTTATTGCGAGATAAATTTTAACCACACAATCAATAAAATGGACTTTTGTAACAATTATGTTCACTCCACGGACACTTAACACATAATATGAAATATTTTATGTAAGTTATTTGCCTCATATTTTGTTTCTGTTAAGTCGTGATTACCCCTACCCCCTTTCAAAACACCCACAGCTTTCCCATTAATAAATCATGTGTTTACATGTGATGAAAATGAATAGGTCCTACAGTATCTAAAATAACTATTATGTTCATGTGATGTTTAGGCCATAGACTATCACTAAAAGTAATTTTGTGCTCCCTGATTTATAGTGTGGATGTTTGTTATATCACCCATTTTACTCAAAATCTCAGACGGAATACTACAAGCTTTGGCACCCTGGCTTAGAAATTGTAATGTGAACCAGTCAAAACAGAAGTAACTGTTGTAGAAGTTCTATAATTATACTATGTAAACTGATATAAAATGGGTTTTAAGTGTGTAGATTTTTTAAATTGTATGAGTATCCATTGTGAAGTCATAATGAATATTGTAATGTCTTCGAACTTTCTTAACACCTTGTAGTTGGGATTCTAAAACTGTTTATGCAGGTCAGAATCAGTGTATCTATTCTGCTTTAAGGCTGTAGCAAGCATGAAAAAACGGAGCATGTTTAGTGGTCATCCAAGCATAAGATCTATGCGCAACATGGTGTTGTCTGAAGTCTGAACTGGAGTTCAAATATAAGATCGACTCCGAATTGTTGTCTCAGACATGGTACTAAAATATTGAACCGACAGAATAGCATGTGACATGAATATGCTAATGCTTAGGTAAATCCCATACTCAGGTTAGCCTGACTTTTGCAGATTTGCTTAATAAAGCATGATAATTTGGGGTAAAGAAGGAATTTGCGGGTGCAAGTGAGTCTGCCCCTCCCTCTCCCCCCAAACAAAAAAAAAAAGAAAAAAAAAGACTTTAACCTTTGAGCAGCGCGAATGCCGACGCCGGGGTGATTGCAATAGCTCTTCCTATACTTTTGTATGGTCGAGCTTAAAGCGACACCCATGTTATCCATATATTAACATCAATCTACCCGATAAATGTTCCGTAGAAAGAATAGAAGCAATGGAAAGGTACAGGTAGGCAAAGATCAGGAAAAGGCGCAATCAAACAAACAAGAGTCCCACTCCAAAAACCCAGGTGGGAAAACACCTAACTAACATTTAGGTATCAACACCATGAAAACATATCGTAAGCCGAATGAGCAGTAATTATCCCAATAAGTGGCCACCAAGTTACCTTAACTTAACCAAAAAATATGAAAACATACATAAGGCGGCAACAGCACAAAAAAAAATAAATAAAAAAAAATAAAAACACCAAGACAAAAAACACCACAGAAGTATCGCGTAGCACAAAATAAAACTTTAAACCGGCTTAAACCGGTTTTACATGGCTATTACCTCACCCTCTGGTTCATAACATTTAGTTAGTTCTTCGGTCCTCGTGGTGAATCTCTAACCTGTCAATGAATCATCATGAATAAACAAATAAATCATGATAAACATCCTGATGAATCAAAAACCAGGACTCACAGATTGAGTAAGCTGCCCGACGATGGAGATCCCTGGGCGCAGAATAACCTACTAACTCCGGAGCAAACGAAAAACACGAGTTGGACCCCGGTGTGCCAAGCAACAGACAAGAAGCTCCGGCCCCAACCGAGTCGGGGCCATCATACAGTCAATAGACATAATTGTTCGGCACCTTCGGAAAACTCCATAGACTTCAATGTATTTTCATGTTTGCAAGAAAAATTATCCTGCTTCTTCTGGTCGACATATTTTATTGTTTTTGATGGCAATTGAAAGGTAAACAAATAACGCAATAAACAAGGGTCATTTCATTAAATTCCATGCATGCGTTTTTAAGCTATTGTTTTCAAAAAGTCGCGAGATTTTTTGTAGCAATTTTTTGGCAACGTCACCATTGACGTCAATGGGAAAGTGTCTTTTTCAAAATTTTGCTAAACTTTAAACTTCTGTATTTCAAAAGTGAAAAGTCGAAACTTCACCAAATGACCTTTATTTATTGCTTTGTGCACAGATTTTGCACATATTACACAAATCTTGTGTCAATAGCAAATACCTATACCCCAGGGGCTTATATGACCTACCTTAAGACAATTTTTTATGGGTGTCAAATCGTTCCATGATTGGAACTCCGAAAATGCAAAGAATTTTTAACCTCAAAGATAAACTATTTTGCACTATGAAAAAATGCATGGTTTCCATGGCAACCATTAACATGATTCTTGAGCATGGGGTGTACTTACAAAATTGGTCATATCTCCGCTATTACTTACCCTTAACTATTGCACCTGGTCTCAATAGAAAGCTTACATATACCTCATGTATCCTAATTTAAATGCAAGTTATCCAATTTACACATTCATTAATTTTAATGAAAACATCAAAAATGGCAGAAAATCCACAATATGCTCAAACTGTCCTTGTGACACTTTATTGAGCCAGGAATATCATATAACATATTTATTGATGTCATTGGCCTAAAGAAAATTATTTCATTTGCATATTCATTAATGTTAATGAAAATGTCGAAATCGAGGAAAAACGAGGGAAAATCTATAGTCATTAAAAGGTTTTTGATGGGTTTTAACATCCATTGTGCATCCCTGGGACCAATATTCATGGCTGCCTTGTGGTCAGAGGAACCACCTTAATGCCATAAAATGAACACATTTGCTGGATGTAAAATTACATAGATTCTACATCCACACCTGGTGTTATTGTTATTATAAATAAAGTAAAGAATAGGGTGTACTCACAAAAATATTCATATACCAACAATTGCATGCTCTAAAATATTATTATCGGTCTGATAGTGAAGTAGGGACCTAGTAATGTATTCAACCTCAATACCTATTATTCAAATTATTGATCTTTCTTATTCATGAAAATTAATTAAGTAAGAAAAAAGAAAAAAAAAAAAGAAAAACATAATTCTAAGAAAAATCTTGGAAAAAATGGGGTATGCATACAAAATCACTTGTCCCAGATCTGTTAACAACCCCAGGCCACTGAAAAAGTAACAAATGAGTGTTATGGCAATGTACTATGACCCTAAAGTATGATATAATAATGATCTCATTTTCAATTTCATTAAGTTTCATGAAAACTTAAGAAATAGAAATGGAAAATTGGAAAATTAAATGGGTAAACCAACAAAATGACATGTATCTTGACAATCAAAAGCCCCTACATGATGCTGAAATGGCATCAAATGGTTGCTAGGGCAATATACTATCCTGTACAAACAACAGCATACCATTCATTTAATTTTTAGTTTCATGAATATCAACAAAACCTTATGAATTTACTGTAAAGGCAAATTAAAGAAAAATAAGGCAGTATACATAGAATAAATGTATCTTGGCAACTAATAGACCTAGAGCTTTAATTTGCATTGAATTGTTGCTAGGAGAATGTTCTATAACCATATGTTGTTATTGGTATATGTAAATCTGTTTCTATTGTATGGATATGAATGAGCTTTGTATAAATAAGAGAAAATTCAAAGAAAACTGAAGGAGTATACCAACACAATGGTTTATACATCGACTGTCAATAGCTGTAGAGAACTCAAAATGACATCAGTTAATAGCTAGGAATATGCTTTCTTGCCATGTATTCAGTAATATATAAAGCATGCTGGCTGGCAACCAAAATTTAATAAACTTTGTTAGAGCACAGTCTTCAATTTTCAGTTAGTATTACAATTTTCGAAATTTTAAGTAACATTCACAGAATTTAAAAACATGTGGTTAGACTATCAGACTCCTTGGTAATAGTGCACTGTCATAGCATTCTATTGGTACCATTTTTGCGCTCTAAGGAAATTGGCATCTGAGATATAAGCAATTTTATTGTTTTACCCCTTCATTCTTGTGGATTTATCTCTTATTTATAAAATGCTCAATAATACCCATACAATAAAACATAACTGATGATTTATATATCAGATTATGTGGTTATAGAACATTGTCATAGCAATCATATAATACCAATTAAAGCTCTCTAGGTTTATCAACTATCAGTAGTCAAGATAAATGCTTTTTCTCTATGTATACCTCCTTATCTTTTTCCGTATTTTTTTTTAATATCCATAAAGCAAAAAAGCAAATGACTTCTAAAGTGAAGTACAGGATAGTATAATCCTGTCATAGCAACCATTTGATGCAATTTTCAGCATGTTTGGGCTTATGATTGCCAAGACACAAGTCTTTTTTGTAAATTTACTATTCAATATTTTCACTTTTTCTTTCCTAAAGTTTCCAATAAAACGCATGAAATTAAAAATCAAATTAGTCTTATATGAGACTTTAGATGTAGTACATTGCCATAGCATAAATTTGATTCTTCTTTCAGCGTCCTCGGCTTGTTAACAGCTATGGTACAACTGATTTTGTATGTACACCCTATATTTTTTCAAGATTTTTCTATGATTTTGTATGTACACCCCATAGTCAAGAATCATGTTAATGGTTGCCATGGAAACCATGCATTTTTTCATAGTGCAAAATATTTAATCTTTGAGGACTAAACTTCTTTGCATTTTGCGTGATCTAATGAACCATCTGGCACCCATGAAAAATTGTCCTTGGAGTGGTGCATGGAAGGTCCAATTTACATCACGGGGTCTATGTTCAAATTATGAACAAATTTTGTTCATGGATTATTTTTAACAGCTTTTTAACACTTTTGACCAATAATGTATGTTAAAATCAGTTAAACGCATAAAATGATATTTAAAGTTCTTGTTTTACATCTGCAAAAAGAAAATGATGCCACATTTGTTTTCATTTGAGCCTGAAAAAGACAGCTGAGGGGCATTTAAAACAGACTAGGAAGGGCCTGAGAAACTATCTATTTATTTCATTTGGCATTTGAAACATAAAAAATATGTTAAGAACTCTTATTATCCACAAACACTCACTTTAAGGTCATCTTCACATTCCAAATACAAGCCAGTGCGATAAAAATATCAGTTGTCCAAAAGATGAACATGAAAAATTTGTATAGATGGGTGGGGTAAATTGGTGCTCATTTTTAACATAAATATCGACTTTTTGGCTGATAGTTTTGGGATTATGTTGAACCAAACTCTAGAAGATAATCATTTCCCATCTACATACTATAGAATTAGCTGAAAGTGCCTTTTAAAGTACTGTTAGAGCCGATTACCATGTCAACAGAGTTTCACAATGGGAAAAATCATCCGAAACCAAAACATAGGAAAAACTCAAATTTCATATCCTCCGATTTTGTCCTACTTTTAGTATGTTTAATATATAGGTCCAAGGTACCTAAAAATGTTAAAATGATTTGTGTTGCAATTTGTGGTGGGTCCTCCTACAATATGACTGGGCTATTTAGCTATTTATCTAATTCTTGTACTACCACTGATACCTAAGCTTCACAAAAGACCGTACAAAGCTAGATTTATTGCTAATTCTAGTTCTTGTACTACCACCGAACTTTCTAAATTATATTAACTTTCTGTCTTACTGCTATCCAATCTCATGTTATACGATACTGTTAGACGGTGTATGAAACTTCAACTAAAAATTGGTTTTGGTCAATAAAAAATTCTGGCGTGGTGCTCAGTAAATTGAAGTTTAGGGGGTTCCGTGCGACGAGCTTGTCTACATACGATTTAAACTACTCTGTATACCACATTGCTACATAATCTGATAAAAGAAAAATTACTCGATTTGATAGAGTGGACATTCAAAAGAGCATTAAAAAACTACGGTTCACTTGATTTGGCCTGTAATAATAGAAAAGCATTTTTCACTTCATCTGACCAAAAAGGTACAAGTAGGCAAAGATCAGGAAAAGGCGCAATCAGAAAAAGATTCCCACTCCAAAAACCGAGGTGGGAAAAAACCAAACTAACAATCAGGTACTTATACCATGAAACATATCGTAAGCCGAATGAGCAGCTATTTTCCCAATAGGTGGCCACTCAGTTACCTTAACTTAACTAAAAATATGAAAACATACATAAGGCGCCAACAGCACAAAAAATTTTAAACACCAAGACATAAAACAAAAAGAACCACTACAGAAGTATCGACTTGGAACGATCAGTAACACAAAGTTACTGGCGGGCTTAAACCGGTTTTACAGGTACCTAACCTCACAAAAGTGCGATAAAAATATCAGTTGATATACACTTTGTCAGAATGTATGCGATGCCTTATCCTATCTCCTGGAAAATATTTATATTAGATTTGGAACCCAGTTATACAGACAAATTATTGGAGTCCCGATGGGTACTTATTGCGCCCCTCTTGTAGCTGATCTATTTTTATACTGCTACGAAAGAGATTTCATGGATACTCTTAACCATGACAATCAAGCTAATGTTATCGAGGCTTTTAATTCGACTTCTAGGTACCTCGATGACCTTTAGAACATTGACAATCCTTATTTTGAAGGCATGGTCAAACAAATTTATCCCCCTGAACTACAGTTGAATAAAGCAAACAACACAGATACCGAAGCCACATTTTAAGACTTATATATTTCTATTGCAAATGGATTCGTTTATTCTAAAATTTCTGATAAACGCGATGACTTTGATTTTGATAAAGTAAACTTTCCGTTTTTAGATGGTGACGTTCCTCGTCGTGCTTCTTATGGCGTATACATTTCACACCTTATTAGGTTTGCTAGAGTCTGCAATCATGTTGAGGACTTTAGTGCGCGAAATAAATGTTTAACAGCCAAACGTCTTCAGCAGGGCTATCGGTATCATAAACGTCGAAAAACAGTTTCTAAATTTTATCGCAGACACAATGAACTGATTTCCAAATTTAATGTTGGGCTAAATACCCTTTTACGCGAGGACCTTTCGGAACCAGAATTTTATGGTGACTTGATTGACGAATTTAAGAAACTTATAGGAAGGAAAGATTTTTCTTTTCAATTCAGAAAAATCATAACGCGTTACAGACGTATAGGATGTAACTTAAATGTTATGCGACAGTCTGCATGTTTAGTTTTAACCCAATCACGGTTGATAGCTATGCTGCTGTCTTTAATTGCACGCCGGTGGGTCTGGCGTCAGACTCTATGATGGCCCCGACATAAAGCTATTCATTTTAGTTGGTAGGAGCCGGAGCTTCTTGTCTGTTGCTTGGCCCACCGGGGTTCAACTGGTGTTTTTCGTTTGCTCAGGAGTAAGTAAGCTATTGGGCGCCTAGGGATCTCCATCGTCGGGCAACTTACTCAATCTGAAAATCCTCGTTTTTGATTCATCATGAATTTATCGTGATTTATTTTTTTGTCCATGATGAGTCATTGACTAGTTAGAGGACCGGACAACTAACTAAATGTTGTGAACCACTACAGAAGCTGAGGGTGAGGTTAGGTTCCTGTAAAACCGGTTTAAGCCCGCCAGTAATTTTACATTACTAATCGTTCAAAGGCGATACATCTGTGGTCGTTCTTGTTGTTTTATGTCTTGGTGTTTAAAACATTTTTGTGCTGTTGGCGCATTATGTATGTTATCATATTTTTAGTTAAGTTTAGGTAACTGAGTGGCCAATAAATTGTCTAGCTATGTCCCATCCAGCTATGTATCATCTTAATTAATTAAATTTGGGTAGCACAGCATAATGAAAAATCACAGCAGAACTAAATTGGAAATTACAGTAACGAAATTAAAAAAGTATAAAGTTAAAACACAAGAACAAGTTCAATTTTAAAAACACTTTTAGGTTTTTTTGTTTTTTTTTTTTTTTTTTGTTTTTTTTTTTTTTTTTTTTTTTTTTTTTTGTTTTAAATGTTGCAATAAACAAGTGTCTTCTTGTATAAAATCACAATATTTTATAATTTGACTTTTACCTTGTTTAATTGTTTCTAGCTCTGATTCCAGCGAGCCGAGCTTTTCTTCTACCTTTGATTCGAGTGATTCAGTTGTTCTTTTTACTTGTGAACGAAGTGATTCAAGTCCTGAAGAAGAAGAAAAAAGAGAAGTCAAGACATGACAAGTAATATATTTTTAAAGATCGTAATATTTTAAGGTCTTAGATTTTTAAAATGTAGCCGCAACAGATAATTTGTTATCAACAACATGAAATGATTATAAAACTCGACGCCGTCCTTGTACAATGCAACGTCGGCAGAATGTGAACCCTTTGGATCGTAAGGTCATAGAAGTGTTCGTAAATTGACAGTTTTCAACGTATCAGAATAAATCTAAAGATTTTATGGATATTAAATAAAAATAAATCTAAAATCCTTTAAGGTGTGGAAACATATCAATTAGAAAGAGCATGGCCCATACCACGGTTAAGGATATTTAAGCCTCTTCAGTGACCCTTTAGATTTAACAAATGACAAGAACATTGTCTTAGGCGCATGAAACGATGATTTTAAAACGCATTCATTTAAAGAGGTATTTGGAGCAACCAAGCAATACAAAAAGGATGTGAAGGCAAATTTCTAAACCATTGAACACAATGCAAACAGCTGACCTTTTTAAGTCTATGAGATCCATCGTTTCATCCATTGTTTATCAACGTTGTTGATTATGAGACACATGATTTTCGGCTTTTTCGTTACAAACATTACCAGCCGAAAAAAGTACGTAAGCGTGCCGTCGAAATTGTCTTAATTTCGGGTTAATTGGTTTCAATGGATTTTCAGAAGAACAAAAGACAAACGAAGCATATTACGAAAACACGCCATTGCATTCAACAGAGATTTTTTAGCTTTAAAAACTGAAAATTTTCAGCAGAAAAAAGTGTTATTTTTCATTTTTATGCTCAAAACATCTATGTTTTGGAGCAAAAATAAGAAAAATATATATACCCCTGCATACCCCAGTTTTGCTTTATAAAAGTGGGGAACTGTATAAAGGGGTTAACACTTCCCGGACATGTTTTCCTGATGTAATGTAGCCAATACCGTGGCGATTAAGTAACACTTAACAGTCTCAGGGCCATAACGCGACATGCTAGTGAGATAATGCTGACGTTAAACTCATTATTTAAGCTCACGTTATGAAGCCATGTTAGGGAATTTTGCAAACCTTCTTTATTTTCACAGGGATTTAAACTCAGTGCCGATTTTTTTGGGAAATTCCAATTAGAAACGTAACTGTAAGGCGATAAATGTAGGAGCAAAGGAAACAATAAATTCAAAAACTTACGATCTTTATTTCTCGGCGATAAAACTTCGTTTCCAAACGTTTTAAATGTTTTTCTTTGTTCTGATGACTAAACAGCTGCTTATGTATGATGTTTGTTTCCCAATTTAAGCAGTTTTATTTTTCAAAGGTATAACATGTTTCATGTTTTTTTAAACCATAAGAGACAACTTGACATGCAAACGATAGTTGTTTTAGCTCTCCTGAGCCGTTAGGTGAGCCTATAGTATACTCATGCTATGACCGTCGTCGTCATTGTCCACAATGTTCAAACATCTTTTTTTCTCCGAAACCACTGGGTCAGATGTTTAAGTTGTTACGTGAGTTTAGTAATTCGAGACTTCAGTTTTGAACTAATTTAGGCATTGAGGTGATACAAAAGCTTAATTGTTCAAACTAAAAATATCCTATAAATATTAAAAAAAATAAACATGCATTTAACATACACAGGTAAAATTTGAAGGCTGGTTGAAATAGGAAACTATCATTTTAACTTCCATATATTTTTTAGCAATTATTTTACTCAATCATTGTCGATCAAAACTGTCGTATTGGAATAAACTATAATTAAAAATACAATAAAAACATTATACAAAAATGAAATAAAAATAAAGTGTTTCTGTTACATAAAAATAAAACTGCAGTAAGCATATTAATGAGAAAATGGGTGGGCCATACCGCGGTTTCGTAAGCATCTTCAGTGACCATTTAGATTTGGCACAATGGAGCCAAATAGAAATACTGTAATTTTGCATTTTTTTCAATTTTGAACAGAATAATCGATACAAAGTACTAGTATTTAAGGAAGGCCATAATATTATCCAAACAGAGCCAAATATATGAAACGTTGGTTAGCAAATGAATCTAAATCGATAATGACTTTCTGATTAAAGTTATATAAGCGACATAATTCTTAATATAGCATGCATTAATTATCTTTAACTATACGTATTGTGACGTCACAACACCATCTATTTATAGCAACGACATCATGTATTCAGTCTAAAATGTCAGCCACTACTAAGCAGATGTTTTTATAGCCTCAACCCTTCAATGTATTATTCTATAGCTATAACTGTAATGGAAAAGGCCCATATAGATATCCATCCGAGAAAAAAAAAAGTCCGGTTTTAAAAGATTGTTTATTCGTCAATATGATTATTTTAGTATGTAAAGCTGTAGACATACAAAAAGTAAATCGATTGTTTTGTCAACTGGGACACTTAAAAGCTTAAAAGTTACTAACGTTTCAAATTAAAAAGAATGCTTAGAGGCCATGGGTAGTGATTCGGTCGGCGGTCATCAGTCTGCGGTCTTTGCAAGCCTTAGGCATATTCGTCCCCAATTATTTCGATACAAATTGTTATTTCGGTTTCTAATCTATAAACGACATGCTTAAGACATGATTTCTATCATTGATTATGCCTGTAGTGCCTGTCTGTTCTTCATAATAATAATAGTTCATCGCTGTTTGTATTTAGCGCTACACTGCCGTGGTCACTTCAATAGTTTTTTTATGATAACCTCGAATGTACGAATGAAGCCGAGATAGCCTGATTCTCTTACTCTTCTAGTAATCAAGGGCGGGAAAATGATTCGGTATCAATTGAGCATGGCACTGGTTCCTATTCCGAATATATTTACATATAACATAAACCTGATAATGGGAAACCAGCCGATAATGGCAACTATTTTTATAATATTATTTATAGACCATAAATATTAATAATAACATGAGTAATGCCGTTAAAGTCTGTTGGCCCCATTAGCTCAGTGTGTTAAGCATCGGTCTTCTAATCAGACGCTTACAGGTTCGAATCTCGCCGAGTATCCGCTATTCATTTTTTTTATCATAATAAGTTTCTTTCCTTTCTTCATTCGTTTTTATTCTTTCTTTTTTATGGAGTCTATTTAGCAGTACGCTGAAAAAGTTGTTCAGTACTAGCGATAACTGGTAGGCCCAGACAGATGAATGATGCATTATCAAATGAGCCGCGTCACAAGAAAACCGGATTTTTGCCTATGCGAAAACAAAGGCGCAGATCAGCTTCGCAGTAACTGCACAGCTGATCAGCGCCTTTGTTTTCGCTACACGGATAGTACACTTTCTCTTCTTATTAAATCCGAAATTTCAAGCTTCTATGCTGCTTCTGGGACTGTACATGTCGGTTTGTGTCAGACCTGGTTGGAAACCCCGAAGACCGGGTTTCTCGCGTCGCGGCTCATTTAATACTGAATTTTGAAATGATGTTTAACCGTATCTTCAATGGCAAAAAAGATAAATGTATTACATAGGTGTAAATTATGTTAAGTGTATGTTGAGATATCTGATAATTTTCACAAGTGATTGATATCAGCCGATATTTTAACTGTAAACTTTCTGATAACTTCTGACGTTTCCATGCACTTGACGTCATTAAAAAGTGTTTCACGCCAGAAATTCTAAAGCCTTTAACTCAGTTATTTAAGAAATAACATAAAGTATTGGTGTTCATGTTCTTAAATGTTTTATTTAGAACGTAAGGAAGAGTGTGTTTTCAATATTTTTTTTGTTTTTTATTTTCACCGCCTGCCTCTTCAATGGGAAAATGTACAAAATCAACACACTCGATTTAATATATTTGGTATTCAACTCAAAAAAGTAAAATATCCTCTTAGTATATATATATACCCATACCCATACATACACGTCAATCTTGAAAAGTCAGTCGCACATTAACGTACAAGACAAACGCGACCCTGGCGTATGAAAAAATCTCAACACGCTGAATAAGAAAATTTGCTTCTTAAACTTTAATTACCTATAGTATAGGACTTACGGCTAATCAATTACTAGAATCTAGTAAAACCACAACATGGAAGTATGGAGAAATCTCCGACCACTTTTGCAACCTCTTGGCGTGATTTGTTTGTTTGAATTGATGCTTTACGTCCCAGTCAACAGCTAAGGTCATGTTGGGATGTTGCCTCCATTTTACAGGACTTTTACCCAAAATGAGGATGTCATCACATCCAACAAGTGCTTGAAATATAACTATCCAACTAAGACCCAAACGGCTTATACGTATGGATGGTTTGACTTGAAATGTTTCCTCGGCAGGCTCAGAAAAGCGCGGTTAACCAGTAATCAGACGGTCAGTCAGCAGTGTATTTAGCTTTACCTGGAGGCACAAGCAGCCTATATCTATTTATTTAGGCCCCAATGGGAGGGGGGGCCCATAGTCTCTATGGTGAAATTAGCAGTCACAAATGATTAGCGTGTGTCTAAGGTGTGTACAGGTCGTATAATAATCTCAGCATGCTGAAAATTTTGGATTGCATGTACTTTTGTACAGTTATGTTAAGCACACAATACAGTATAGGCGCGTATCAAACGTTTAATATACCGCGTGTTGAACTTATTCGTATAAGACACATACCTGAGACACGTCGAGCTTTAAGCATGCTGCATGCTTAAAATACTTTAACGTACACCAAGCGTACAGAACGCACTTGTACGAGGTTTGTGGACACCTTGGCTAGCAGGAAAAGTAAAGTGCTGTTGTTTAAGTGTTTTTTTTTTTTTTTTTTTTTTGTTTTTTTTTGTTTTTTTTTTTTTTTTTTTTTTGTTTTTGTATAAATATAAGCAGCAATATCTTATGAGCATATATTTGAGGAATTTGTTTCAATTTGAAGTATCAACACATTAAATATGACATATTTTCTACTTAAGCGTACGTAGGGCCACACGGGACAGGTGCCAAAACGTCAACAAAATGTGACGATTTTCATATTGTGTTTTTTTCCCTGTCAAACGGCACTTAAATATGTTATAACATTAAAATATTTCGTCCTAAAACCATATAACACTGACTTCAGTTTCAGAAAGATGCCGACTTGGCGGCAGTGTTGTTTGATTTATGTGAAAAACAAATCAGAAGCAGACCGAAAAATCTGTTTGAAATAATGGCGTAATTTGACGTCGGAGAACAGCCGACGCCGATTGTATGTTTGTTAAGGAAATCACCCACAGATACGATGAAAATGTTACAAACAACAAAAACGTCATCGGTCTGTCAGTTACTATTTAGTTCACAGTAGTTGTGGCACAGTCGATTTTCAGCTGCTCAGAAGTCCACCTATGATGATTAACGGAAGATCACCTGTCTGGCATGCTCGCCGCAAGAAATTGTTACACATGTTCAACAGGTGGACGAAAAATTTTGCGAGAATTGGTACGGCGTATCTGCATTTGACAGCTGGATACACAGACATAAAAATGTTGATAGCCAAGGATCTTTTGTTAAAAAAAAAACACACCCTGAAACAAATGTATAACGCGCTGGCGGCTTAAAATGTCAAGTAACGTCATATAGAGACGTTGATCTTTGCCCCGCACTCGGTTCGGAAGTGCAGGGAAAAGGCTGTAGATGACGTGTTTTTGTCAGATTTCCAAAAAATTTCTTGTATATTTGCTTATAAAAAGCAGATATATTCATTTTTCTGTTGAAAATATAAATGGTGTACACGAACTTTTCTGACAAACCACGCATGTATTAAACGCATTTGTTACGTGTCTCCGACTTGCTTCTGATGTTTGTTGAATCAAGGTATCTCTATGTCTATGGAAATACATTGGTTGAATTTGCGGCATATTTTTCCACACGCTCGGTGCGCGGTTTGTCTTATACGTTATTGACTGCGATAGAAAATTGAGGCTATTGATATGACACTTGTGTCATATCTTTTCTTGTTAACTTATGTTGTCAATAGTTATTTATCTTTATTATTTTTTAACTTATATTATAAAGTACTTATACAGAGAATTTGGTCTGTGGCATACTGGTGGTGTTTCGTTTTTCGAATAGTGTCATGTCAGAATCTTTGAAAGGAATGTAAGACATGGGTTCTAAGAATGGCGAAGTCACGCTTGAGGTGCTAGAGGATAATATGGACCGATATCATGGACGTTTGACAGTAAATTGATAAAAATTCCATTAATCAAGTTATTTCGTATCGAACCAGTTACAGGTCCGATGCTTGTTGTACTGGACCTCGGCCTCCCTTCAATTTAACACACGAACGAAAATTGGTATAATCACATGCGGTATTGCAATCGTTTTTGTTTAAAACGTTAGGTTTTATTCAGAGTTTTATGACTTGTAATTTTAATCACAAACCATCGAGGGGTTTTGAAGCTATAGCGATTTTAACTGTCCCAATGGGATTTCGTATGTATTTTCACTGACTAAACGTTTGCCGGTTAGCATATATTCCGAGTTAGCTTGGGCCGTCTTGACCAGAGGCCGACATGACCATGATTCCTCTTAACGACCGTAAAAGCACAAGGACACAAAGATTTGTATTGAATGGATCAGTAAAAACTCTTCTACTTCTCCTGATGCCACTGTAACAGAGGTAACGAAGCTGATATTTACATTTGTTCATTGCATGTTTGCCAAGCTATGTGGTTCGGGCTACATAACAGTATCAAACTCGGACTAAAAACAAATTAAACCACGAAAAAAATTTTATCCTCTTATTTTATGACGCGTCGCATTACGAAAACGCGCCCATGAAAAGGACATTTTTTTCGCAACTTGTTAAATTAAAATTTTCATTTGAAGATAAAGATATTAATTTTTTACTCACAATCTATGTATTGGATAAACAAATGAAATAAAAAAAAAAACAAATGGCATATCACTTTGTACCAAAATTTCATACAATATAAATGTTGGGCTACACCCGGCTTACGATATGTTTTTTATGTATTAGTATTGCTGATTTAGTTTATTCCCGTCTCTGGTTTTAAGAGGGAATTTCTTTCTGATTGCACCATTTCCTGATCGATCTTTGCCTACTTTTACCTTTGAGGGTTCAAATAAAAAAGAGATTGATCCTTAGCAATCAGTGAAATCGTTTAAGGGAGTTAGTATGTGCCATGTTGCGCATTTACATTGCCTGGAGATGTATTCCTGATGGAGAGCCTGCTGGTTAGGTTGTTCAACATACTACGTGCATGAAGCAAACCAGTTGAATGATTAAACTGACCCGTGACTTTGCAAACTACCAGATATGTCAGAGTACCAAACCAGTAAGTGGAATGATTAAAACTGACCCTTGACGTTCGAACTACCAGAAAATTCAGAGACAAAGCGATGATCAGAGTATTTGTTCTTAAAGTAAAAACTTAGAACAGTTTATTAGGAAACCATACATCTTTCAGAAAATATTTTGAATCTCTAGCGAAGCGTATTTTGCTGTGTGCATAGGTCTGTCATTCCATTTATATTTGTCTTAAACATCGCTTTTTACAAGTATGTAGCGTTTCTTAAGGTCCATATACGTTAATTTCTGTTGTCAGATTCAAAGTTATCAACCACTTCGTCAAGTTTAATGACGTATTTTGTTGCATAGTGGGGAGTCATACAATAAATCTATGTCTGAATATATCGCGTTTTACAAATATGGAATTCCATAAGATAACAATGTTACTTACTGTTGTCAAATCCAGTCGTAAAGTTATCAACCGCTTCGTCAAGTTTCTGGATGTGTGTTTTCAATGACGTTGAAAGGGTGTCTGATATATTTTGCAGTTCGATCTTCTGTGACTGCAATGTATGGTTAACTTTTTCGAACACTTGTGTCCTCAATGTCTTTTCCTGTTTAAAGGCCCGTCTAAATATTTTTGACAACTGTGCCATTGATTGCCTATTTTCCATCATATACTCCGCTTCACCTGGATTAGAAGGGCCTAAAATAGAAACAAGTGAACAAAATATGTAGTATGAATAATAATTCTGACATGTTTTCGACTCGCAGACTGAAATCCATAGGTTTCCGAACCCGTAAATCTTATGTTTATTCTGTGTCAATCAACAGTACCGATAAAAAGTCCGCAAAGTATGAAGTAATGAATTTTTTTTTACTCCTTTAAACAAACATTTAATGTTTATTTCATTTTCTAAAAACGATATTAAGTTTGTGAGTCACTCAGACTAACTTGGGCTTTAATAGTCAACAGCATGAATAAATGGCTTAGATATCCATAACGATGGGCAATCTGGCATATAAAGGAAATGTCTGTCATAAATAAAATTTCGGGCTTGGCCTCCAATGAAATGTGACAAAACCATCCCAAAAGAACAGTACTTCTAAAATGCAGTTGTATACTGTCCATAAAAGGTAAAGCACCTTAAATTTTGTCAAAAATTAGTAAAACATCCAAAAACTAAATTCGAGTTACATGTGTGAGCAAATCGCAAATTACGTTTACGCAAAAGACCGTTAAATTTTAAATAAGGGTAAGCATTTTAGAGTCACATTTATTATATAAACTAGCAATGTTTTGAGACACGCATTCTAAAAAATCGATAAAAATGCCGAATTTTCAAAGCGATTGAATTATTTTCTAAAAAACACATTTTTAAAAAAGTCCCTGTTAATTTATATCAATTAATATTGTTTTTTTTTCTGATTTTTAGGTCCATAATTAGACATTTTTCACTTTTGAACGTAAATGCTGCTGGCGCTTGCGGCTATGACTTTCCGTGTGATGGGGGACGACTCGTGAGGGCATATTTGAGACGAATACGAGGGATGGCATGAAGAATTACTTAGTCAAAACTACCAATAGCCCAACAAAGACGAATTAAATAAGAGAGTCAAAAAAAAAAGAAATAGTCTAGGACGTGTAGCTGTGTAGCTCAGTAGGTAGCGTGCTTGGAATTGAAAGCGAAAGGTCCTGGGTTCGTGTCCCGGACGGATCACTTTTTTTCTTTTCTTTATTTGTCCCTCTTGTGACAATAAAGCTTTGGAAATAAAACATATATTATCAGCTGATTATATTTTTTGGCAAATGCAAGAATCATGAAATGCCCTACTACATTAAATTTCTTAAATCGTAAAGGAATTGAAGTTTGAGACGGCAGCCCACATGTATGTTTTCTATTGTATTGGGAACTCGATCGTATTTTTGGTATAAGAGCTGATCTATCCCCACGTCAATATTTCTTTCTGGGAGACATGAAAATATGACTAAACTGAAGGCTTGTACAGGCATAATGTGGCTAGGATAAGTTAGCCACCCTGAACGACTTAAAATGTTTTCCGCGGACGTAGGCACTAACTCAAATAGTACACTGTATAGTGTACATGTAAAGATATATGTATATTTATTAGGTGGAAGACCTACAGTTCCACGTGCTGTCTCGTGAGAGAACATAATTTGTTTTGGCATGTTTATACATGTATTTCAAACAGATACTCGAAATCTTGATGTTATTTATTTGGTTGGTGTTTCGTTTTGAGCCCATTAGACAATCAAGTCATAAGTGCGATATCCTAGCTACATTTTGCATAGCCATACAAATAAGTTGAGGTTTTGTAGACCTTCCACAGTACTTCAGCATTTTGAATGCGATAATTACGATTTTGGGATGCTTTTTTTTTTTCAAGTCAAAGGCTTTCTTTCTGATCCTCATTTATTCTCTTGAATTATGCGTGATGTTTATCTGGTTGAATTCAAATAAATATAATTAAACTTCAAACTAAAACAATATTATTTTCAAGAAAATGAATGTTTTTAGACTGAGAAACATACGGTTCGTTTTTTCATAACGTGCCGCGTACCTTGCTTAACCCTAAGACAATATTCTTTACGCGAGCACACACACACACGCACGCGCGCGCGCACGCACGCACGCACGCACGCAAGTTCCGTAGATGACTTCATGTCGCAGTGGTTCAGTCAGTCGCTTCGTAAAATCACATGTCGAGAATAAATACGTACATGTAGTTGATATAAGACTTGTACAAAATTATTTGTAGGGAGCGCGGTGGCGTAGTGGTAGGGCGTCTGACTCCGAATCGAGAGGTCCTGGGTTCGATCCCCAATGGCGCCACCGTGTTGTGTCCTTGAGCAAGACACATTAACTCCTTACTGACTGGTTAAACCCAGGAAGCGTTGGCTCCGTCCCGACATGACTGAAAATAAAATGTTGACTGGGACATAAAACCTTAATGAAAAATGATTTTGATAAGAGCATCTGACTCGTTAGCTCAGGAGGTTGAGCGCGAGTAGGAAACGCCTATTTTTATTGGAATTATTATTATTATTATTATTATTATTATTATTATTATTATTATTATTATTTTCGCATCTTTGACAGTATTCTGGCGTAGAAAAAATAAAAAATAAAAACTTTAAACCTATATGCATTGGTAAAATGCAAAAATAAAGAAATCAACAGTAGATAAGTGCGCTAGAAAACAAGTTTGTGGGCACTTTTGCGGCATGAAATGCAACAGTGCTTACGTTATAGAGGGACACACCCTCTTTCAGTTTCTGCCTGTGGCAAAAAAGACAGACCAGTATTAAGGTCAATAAATGAGGTCAAAGGTCATCAGGTGCAAAATTATGTAAAAAGTACTATGCACCTTTTTTAAGCTTAGCAAAAGTATAATTTTGCCTCAGTAGGTCCTTAAGATGAATCACTGAATCCTAAATTAGTTGTTGCCCTTATGACAAATCAATATTGAGGTCAATAGATAAGGCCAAAGGTCATCAAGTGCAAAAGATGTTAAACGTAACATACAAAGCATTTAAGCCTACTATAATGTCATTTTGTAACAATATTTCTTAAAATTCAGATAATTAAGGCCAAAGTGGCTTAATTGTCCAGAATCGTGCTTGGATCCATATGGGTGGGGTAAAAGTGTCAGTAGGGTGGGTTGGGGGTAAGTGGCTAGGGTCACGACCGCTTGGATTTTAAAGGTAAGGGATTATTAGTTGGGCTTCCCTTGCATTCAAGCTGGCACCCCGGTAGACGAAAAGCTCGAATATAACCTAAGACAATTTTTCTGGATCAGCAAAACAGAATTACTTATTTCAAATCATATCAAATTACAGATGTACAGAATGGATGTATGTATGGTTCCTTTCTACGTGTATAAGTTTTGAAGTTGTTTTAATTCTCCAATGAATACATAATGAAATATATGTATACTTCTTCCATACCTTTGTTCAAATTTAGCCAGAACCATCAAAAGAAATGCGATTGTACTAACATGGTCTGTTTGAATGCGTAAATGCCAAAACAAATATATCAATAAAATGCGCAAAAATGCACACTTTGCTTTGTTTGGAAGATTTCAATCATGATTTTTACGCGAATATTTACATGTTACTGTTCAAGGTGAACATGGATCCAGTTTCAAGATATCATTTAGGACAAATGTTTGTTCTATGTGTGTGACCTCAACAAATTGACAAAGAAATGTTTTAGGAAGTCTTAGAACAACTTCACGCAAACGTACATCAGTAGATGGGGCAAAAATGAGAACCCCTAGAAAACCCACCTTGGTATAGCAGAACTTAGTTTGTCTCGCGTGCCCTGTGTGTGGGTCAAACTCACAACATACAAAGCAATGATATATTTGAATGATTATGTGGTAATGAAATCAATAGTGTTAGAAACGCAGCCGTGGGACCGCAATAGCAGATGCCAAATCAGACAATTAATACTGTTTGGTTCATAAATCTATGTTGGCAATACACTTCCAAACAGTGGTTACCACCTACAAATGCACACCAGATTAACAGCTACAAACAACATGCTTTCTAATTATCCAGCTCATTCAATTATCTCAGAGCATTCCTCAAGTCATTTAGCTATAAAATCTGGACACTCCATGTCATGTATCATACTCGACAGTCAAAATATGAATTAAGATGATGTAAGCCAACAGAAGATACATGTACATGTAGTTTCAACAATAACCTAGACATACAATCGCTTTGTCTTGTATACTATGGCACAAATTGTTTTCCTTTTAGTTCATATCATATGCTAATATGTCTGCTGAGTTACACCAAACATAGAGATCAAACATTGGTTCACTTGTAGAAGATGGGGATGTTGTTTAAACAGGAAATATCTGCATGGGCATGCACGAGATGCAACCAGAAAACCAAGTTGCAAGAAAGCTCATTTTCACACATTAGCAAAGAGGTAGTCCCTTACTCTGTTCGGGGTGGCCAAACCTTATCGTTTGCATCCATATGTACATGTATATGGTAGTCAGTTGAGCAGTAAGTGCCAACCGTGCCGTTATTGGAGACATAGGTATCAACTGCGCCTTCTGTAGACAAGATGGTGCCAAAGTGGTCTGAAAGAATTTGTTGTATGGATAAACGGACTTGCTGTTGCAAAGACTATATTGAAACATTAGCCGCTGGTGCACAACACATAATAATGTTTCGGATACAAAGCATCGTCCAATTATTTTCCGGTCTTTGAAATAATAAAAATAGAACTGAGATCCTTTAAGAGCAGTGAGCATATAAATGAGAGAAGGGATGGGCCATACCATGGTTTCGGCTACTTAAGCCTCTTCAGTGACCCTTTAGATTTGGCGAAATGGGGCCAAAGGGAAATACTGTAATTTTGCAACTTTCAACAAGATAGTCAATACAAGGACTAGCATTATCCAAAAAGAGTCAAATGTATAAAACGTCGGTTAGAAAATGAATCTAAACCGGTAATGAATTTCTAATTTCTCAGTATACCCTCGCTGATCTCAAAGGACCAAAAGGAAAATATAATCTGCACTATGGATGATGTACGGGGAGACTTTTTAGGGCCGCCACACGGCACAACACCAGCTGCAGTACTAGAAAATAAAAATAGAACTGAGATCCTTTAAGAGCAGTGAGCATATAAATGAGAGAACGGATGGGTCATACCATGGTTTCGGCTACTTAAGCCTCTTCAGTGACCCTTTAGATTTGGCATAATGGGGCCAAAGGGAAATACTGTAATTTTGCAACTTTCAACAAGATAGTCAATACAAGGACTAGCATTATCCAAAAAGAGTCAAATGTATAAAACGTCGGTTAGAAAATGAATCTAAACCGGTAATGAATTTCTAATTTCTCAGTTTACCCTCGCTGATCTCAAAGGACCAAAAGGAAAATATAATCTGCACTATGGATGATGTACGGGGAGACGTTTTAGGGCCGCCACACGGCACAACACCAGCTGCAGTACTAGAAAATAAAAATAGAACTGAGATCCTTTAAGAGCAGTGAGCATATAAATGAGAGAAGGGATGGGCCATACCATGGTTTCGGCTACTTAAGCCTCTTCAGTGACCCTTTAGATTTGGCGAAATGGGGCCAAAGGGAAATACTGTAATTTTGCAACTTTCAACAAGATAGTCAATACAAGGACTAGCATTATCCAAAAAGAGTCAAATGTATAAAACGTCGGTTAGAAAATGAATCTAAACCGGTAATGAATTTCTAATTTCTCAGTATACCCTCGCTGATCTCAAAGGACCAAAAGGAAAATATAATCTGCACTATGGATGATGTACGGGGAGACTTTTTAGGGCCGCCACACGGCACAACACCAGCTGCAGTACTAGAAAATAAAAATAGAACTGAGATCCTTTAAGAGCAGTGAGCATATAAATGAGAGAACGGATGGGTCATACCATGGTTTCGGCTACTTAAGCCTCTTCAGTGACCCTTTAGATTTGGCATAATGGGGCCAAAGGGAAATACTGTAATTTTGCAACTTTCAACAAGATAGTCAATACAAGGACTAGCATTATCCAAAAAGAGTCAAATGTATAAAACGTCGGTTAGAAAATGAATCTAAACCGGTAATGAATTTCTAATTTCTCAGTTTACCCTCGCTGATCTCAAAGGACCAAAAGGAAAATATAATCTGCACTATGGATGATGTACGGGGAGACGTTTTAGGGCCGCCACACGGCACAACACCAGCTGCAGTACTAGAAAATAAAAATAGAACTGAGATCCTTTAAGAGCAGTGAGCATATAAATGAGAGAAGGGATGGGCCATACCATGGTTTCGGCTACTTAAGCCTCTTCAGTGACCCTTTAGATTTGGCGAAATGGGGCCAAAGGGAAATACTGTAATTTTGCAACTTTCAACAAGATAGTCAATACAAGGACTAGCATTATCCAAAAAGAGTCAAATGTATAAAACGTCGGTTAGAAAATGAATCTAAACCGGTAATGAATTTCTAATTTCTCAGTATACCCTCGCTGATCTCAAAGGACCAAAAGGAAAATATAATCTGCACTATGGATGATGTACGGGGAGACTTTTTAGGGCCGCCACACGGCACAACACCAGCTGCAGTACTAGAAAATAAAAATAGAACTGAGATCCTTTAAGAGCAGTGAGCATATAAATGAGAGAAGGGATGGGCCATACCATGGTTTCGGCTACTTAAGCCTCTTCAGTGACCCTTTAGATTTGGCGAAATGGGGCCAAAGGGAAATACTGTAATTTTGCAACTTTCAACAAGATAGTCAATACAAGGACTAGCATTATCCAAAAAGAGTCAAATGTATAAAAAGTCGGTTAGAAAATGAATCTAAACCGGTAATGAATTTCTAATTTCTCAGTATACCCTCGCTGATATCAAAGGACCAAAAGGAAAATATAAAAAACTGCCTTAAAATTATTGGCATTGCTTTAATATTTGCCACGTGCAATGAGTCATTTTATTCGGAATGCCAAGTATCAATAAAGTGTGTTTCAGAAACATAATCACTCAAACGCTGATAAGTTTTGGGTGAAGTCATTCTACACATTGCATATTTGATAGTGCCAAGAAATGTCAGTTTAATATATAAGATCCCAATCCTTGACTTTGAATGTTATCATCTATAAAATTACCTACACCATCAGACGGTCTCCCTCTCACATCTTATACTGGAACACTTCAAACGTCAATTACATTACCATACAACTATATGGTTGACACCTCCATTCCTAGAACACTCCTTCAAACCAGAACTATAGCTGATGGTTTTGAGGCTTAGTTGACCGTTACATGTTCTGTATCATGCCCCCTTGCCCAACCAGACTTACCACAAAGCACCCACTAAGCACTCACAGCTGACTGCCAATATTAAGACAAATCAGTTATGAAATGTTTTCCTGCTTTTGCAAACCATTTTTGTCCACCCAAATGTAGATACAAAGTCGAAATTTAACGAAATAGACGATAATTTATCAAATAGTACTTGATGACCTGTACAAGGGGTTGGGTATTCAGCAGGAAACCAAGTAGCCTGAGTGTCAGTGGTGAAGCATGTACATCTACTGATGTACTAGTGCTGCACTGTGCTTATAATAGTCACATGCTATTTTTTCTTGAATCACAAACAATCCAGTTCGTAATTTGCATATTTGAACAATATTCAATACGTTGCACCAACGTTTTATATCCGTGGCATGAACTGTCCCAGACATGCCACCATTTACATTCTAGTTGAAAAATAATCAAACCCATTCAAAACATAGCTTCTGGTCTGGTTCAGACAAGATACAATTTATTCCAAAAGTGATAAGTCAAATCCTTAGGCTACACAAACAAAAAAAAGGACAATTAAAAACAAACATTAAGGACATTTGACCCCATTTTGACCTATTATATGGTCAGAATATTTTGTAAATAGGATTTAATCACTCTTTGAGTGTCTGCTAATACAGTTTTATCAACACACACCTTTTTTAAGATGCTAATATAAATATTGAAACTACCCTTTAATCATATTGCAATAAAATGCACCTGGTGACCTTTGACCTTGATTGTGACCTTATTTTGGGTTTTCCATTTTTGCAACAGGGCAAAATCAGATCAGGAATGTTTACTGATGTTAATTAGCATAGAGGCACCTTATGCCGCAAAAGTGCCCACACTTCCAAAAATGCACCCCTAAAACCACCTGTCTAAGACAGCAATTAAACATATAAATCGTAAACAATGTTATCATATGCAATGGTAACAATGATTATTGTTGTCTTCCCGTTTAACTGTCTGATTCTAATGGAACAATGAACCAGAAGTGGCCTTTGACACGACATATTTATAAAATCGCATCATCAACCGTCATGTTTGCCATTAAAGATACATTACGCGTTCAATGCGAGTCGGCCTTACAAATGCTTGGCGCGAACAAAACAGCTTCCATTGCAGAATATTATTTTTTTAGACACTTGTTTGTATAACTAGGGATCGCTAGTTCCATTCTGAACTGCCCATGGCTATATGGTGACACTATAAACCGAGATCCCGTCTGCATATGACGATAACTGTTGGTGGGAAAACAACTATCAACTATTTGTTATCGCAATGTGACTTTTAACATACTGGTGCATGTATATACGTACATTGGTTCTGTTAAGCTACATTTCAGGTGTTTTTCGTGAACACACAGATTTTTTTTTACTTTACATGTAAACATGGCAAGATTTACAATTTGAAACATTTAGTTGATCTTTAATTTTATTTGCAGTTTCCATTCTACGCTTTACAAGGTTTTGACACATTTCAAGTAATATCGATCATGGTCTGTTATCCTCATCAGGATCACATGTCCATGACATGTTTACCCCATTGAACAACGCTTTTATAAAGCAAAACAGGGGTATACCTAGTTTTAGCTCACATGAGCCCTTCGGCTCAAAAGGTGAGCTTATGGGATGGCCATGCCCCGTCGTCCGTCCGTCGTCGTCTGTCAACAATTTCCATGATCTTCTTCTCTGAAACAGCTTGGTCAATCAAAGTTAAAACTGTTTGCGGAGCATTCTTAGGAAGGGGGAACGAAATTTGCATAAATGGACCAGGTCACATGACCAAGATGGCCGTCTTGGCTATAAATAGCAAAAACCGTTAAAATTTTTCTTCTCCAGAACCAGAAGTCCTATGATTTTGTAACTTGGCACGAAGCATCAAACAATATTAAAAGCACTACAAAGTTTGTATAAATCATTTCGCTGGGATGACCTTGACCTATTTTACGGTAAGATCAACTTACATGTAGGTCGCCCATGCATTTAAATGTGGAAATTAGTTAAATGTAATTAAATGGGTGGAAACTTGCTATGATAATACAAATGGGCAGCTTTATTTTTACGAAAACATTAAGACCCAGGTGGTTGTCTGCTCCTGCCTGGGGGATATATACATGTATATGACTATAATATCTAAACATCTTCTCTGCAACCGCATGGCCGATCAAAGCCAAAATTCGTGGAAGGGGAACGAAAGTTTGTATTAATGGTCAAGGTTACTTGACCAAAATGGCCGACATGGCTATAAATTAAAAACCTTTAAAAGTGTTCTTCTTCAGAACCAGTAGGCCTATGATTTTGAAACTTGGCATGAAGCATCTACAAAGTCTATATATGACCCAGGGATGACATTTACCTATTATAGAACAAGGTCAACTTACACTTAGGTTGCCTATGCTTCTGAAAACATAGATTGTGAGTATTCGTTCTATCATGTGTCCACAATCTATGTTTTGAACAAATAAGAAAATATCAAAACTGTTGAACTGAAAATTTTCATTTTTTTTTCAACTTAAAAAACACACTGTATTTTGCTTGTTAAGGTTTTGACTCTAATGATATCGTGATGATAAAGGGTACCGTTTTAGTGCACATGTATTACACATGCTGACGACAGATCTACAACATTTGATCATTCTTAACCTTACTCATTAGGGCCCATCATTGCGTCCGGAATCGGGCAAGCATATAAGCACATTAGCTTCTTACCAAATCTGAATTTAAATAAATAATAAATTGAATCGGTTTGTTGATTTGAGCGTTAATCCAGCAGCAAAGGTCATATGGAAACGGGACTTCAGTTTATAGTCTCATCCGACAGACTCAAGAAGATCCGGACCAAACCTGCGATGTCTGGTTTATAAGGCACGTGAAATAACCACTGCACCATGGAGGCTTGCTTAATAGGTTCAGTATAAACTTTATCATGATAGAAATCGTACTTTTAAATGCTAAAAAAGGACAAAAGAACGCATGCCCTTAACACCAATTGAGTTCGGCTTGCCAAGCAGCAATGTGGTTTGATAACTGATCCGGCTTTTTGTCGATGGGCCCTAGGACAAAATTTCAATAGCCAAACACAACACAATTAAATTTCCCCTGTTACATGTATATATATATTAGAATCATGAATGGCGGTTTGTTTGTTTACATATAAAAGGTCGGTAAATGGACACGTGAAATGTCTGCGTGGCATAATGTACATGAATATTTGTATTCTGGTATTGTCTATCAGTGTCAGCACCATCGTATATGCTTGCGATACAATCAAAGTCCTTACAACAAAGATTGATGCAACATCACACAACGTGATAAAATGGATTAAAACAACCTTCAGTGCAGCAATATCGCTTTGGCAACTCACCAACACCAAGACAATGAACTCTTCGCCGTAGGTACATGTAGCTGCCCAATTGATCAGTCTTACAATCACGGGTGACACAAACCCAAGTTCTTCTTGTGGGTGTGCAAGTTCGTTTTCTCAGGGTTCTCCCCTTTTTCCCTTGTTACTGATTTACCCGTCTCATATGAACTAAAATAATCTTGAACGGGCCGAAAATTGTATAAAAAAACGCATCATTATGACCAGAAATGAGCACAATCAGACCCTTATGTGTAATCAAGTAACAATAGAATGACCAAGAATCTATACAATTCAATTTCCCATCCTAACATAGACACCAGGCGGGAGAGACATGGCGGTGCAACACATCACAAGCAATTTAACAACACGCATAAAAACAAAATTACTAGCTCTTTCCAAACAAGACCAGTCTGTTAAAAGGGACAATGCACAAGGCAATAATCTTAAGAAAACACGTGTCAATGTGAAGACTGTATACACCATTATTTGTGAAACAAATGAATAATTTGTGCACTTTGACAGAATATGTTGTGTCCAAAATTTCTTCTACGTGTGTGAAAATGGCGAACATCAAAAGTAAACTGCGGCGAAGTGACGCGCGACCCGCTTTACGGGGCGACTGAAACACTATGCGTCCTCTACGGAAACACTTTAGAAACTCAAAAAAAATAATATAATTGTGTTAGTTTGATTTTAATTTATTTATTTGAATTCAACCAGGTGAAATAGCACGCATACTATCACACTGAATAAATGAGGATCAGAACGAAAGCTTATGTCTTGCCAAATTAATTTTCTACATCTTAATCATCGCACTCGATATGGCAGAAATACTGTTGAAAGTCTACAATAAACAAAAACAGTTGTGTGGCTAGGCATATTGTAGCTACATGTAGGGTATTGCCACCATCGCTCTTCCTACTGTCGAATGGACTCAAAACGAGACATCGACAAAATAAACATCGTTCGCTCACGAGATGGCACGTGAAACTGTAGTTTTACATCTAATTATACACATGTATCTGAACATGTACACTATACTTTTTGATTTGGTGTCTTGTGTATTTGTTAAAATTCAGTTTTACGTCTCTTTCAAGATTATTTCAGCTCATGTGAAAAGCACCAAACAGTAGGTGGGGCGAAAACGGGAGTACCCCGAGAAAAACCGCCTGGCACACCCGCAAGCAGAACTTGGCCTGTATCACACGTGGCCATTGTGGGTCTCGAACTCACACCAGATACAACGGTGAGATGATAAAGTGATTATGAAACAGCGCTCTTAACTGCTCGGCCACGGGGGACGCTTGCGATTATCTGTACCAGCCAGTCAGGAAATAAATGTTGACGTTAGGATCGGTCGCTGATCCGTTCTTCTGCCGAAAATGACGATCGAGTTCTCGGCTTCAATGGGTGAAAAATCAACAAGACCTATAAAAAACCAGAGGACCAATGGTCATGTAAACGCTCACCTGAAACCTGAGATATATGCCAATAAACTTGTTTGACTAGAATGGTAATATACATGTATATAACCCCAGGGCCGGGTCAGAGCAACCCCTGGAGTCAATTTCTTTTTGAAAACATAAAACTGCAGTCCATTTGCCAATTTACTGCAAGTTTTGCCCTTCAAATGGCATTTTAACAATTTTCCCCATTCAAATGCATGGGCGACCTAAGTTGACCTTGCCATAAAATAGGTCAGGGTCATCCAAGGGTCACGATTTATATAAACTTTGTAGAACTTCATTGCCTGATGCTTCATGCCAAGTTTCATAATCATAGGCCTTCTGGTTATGGAGAAAAAGATTTTTAAAGGTTTTTGCTATTTATAGCCATGGCAGCCATCTTGGTCATGTGACCTTGATCATTTATATATACTTTCATTCCCACTTCCTAACAATGCTCCTCATAAAGTTTGGCTTTGATTGGCCAAGCAGTTTCAGAGAAGAAGATCTTTGAATATCACTGTAATATACATGTATATTGCCCCGGGGTGGGAGCAGACAGACCCCTGGGGTCCAATTTTTTTTCAGAATCATCAATCTTAAGTCCATTTGCCCATTTCCTGCAAGTTTTTCCCTACAAATGACATTTTAACACTTTTCCCCATTCAAATGCATAAGCGACCTATCTTGACCTTGCCGTAAAATAGGTCAAGGTCATCCCAGGGTCATGATTTATATAAACTTTGTAGAGCTCTAGTCACTGATGCTTCACACCAAGTTTCAAAATCATTGGCCTTCGGGTTCTGGAGAAGAAGATTTTTAAAGGTTTTTTCTATTTATAGACATGGCGGCCATCTTGGTAATGTGACCTTGACCGTTTATATAAAGTTTCTTTCCCCCTTCCCAAGGATGCTCCATATTAAGTTTGGTTTTGATTGGCCAAGCGGTTTCAGGGCAGAAGATGTTTCATTATTATGGAAATATACATGTATATAGCCCCGAGGCAGGGGCAGACAACCCCCCAGGGACTAAAATTTTCCATTAACATTAATCTTCTGTCCATTTGCCTATTCCCAGTAAGTTTTACCCATTAAATAGCATTTTACCATTTTTTCCCATTCAAATGCATTGGCGACCTAAGTTGACCTTGCCATAAAATAGGTCAAGGTCATCCTAGGGTCATGATTTATATTAATTATGATAGGCCGACGTCCCAAATGCTACATACCAAGTTTGGTCGAAATCGGCCCACTGGTTCTGAAGAAGAAGATTTTTAAAGGTTTTTGCTATTTATAGCCATGGTGGCCATCTTGGTCATGTGACCTGGACCATTTATATAAACTTTCGTTCCCCCTTCCTAAGAATGCTCCACATGAAGTTTGGCTTTGATTGGCCAAGCGGTTTCAGAGGAGAAGATCTTTGAAATTATGAACGACGGACGGACGACGGACGCCGGACGACGGACGGACGCCGGAGCATGGGTATACTATAAGCTCACCTGTGAGCCTTCGGCTCAGGTGAGCTAAAAACCTATACATGCGGTCTGCCTTCTCACTAAAAAGTTTAATCCAGAAACTTACGATTTTAGTATTAAATGCAGCAGTGAATTTTGTGATTCTTGCATTTGGCAATAGATAAAATATTATTTTCTTTTTTCCCTTTTTTCATATCTTTTTAATTTTCTAAGCAGGTGCGAAAAAAGGAAGAAACAAAGAAAAGGAAAACTAATTTTGTCCTATCCGGACTCGAACCCAGGACCTTTCGATTCTATGTCTTACACTCTACCGACTGAACTATTCAGCTAGGCGTCCTGGATTTTTTGCGTGTCTCATTTAATACACCTCCGGTGGGCTGTTGGTAGTTTTGACTAAGTAATTCTTCATATCGCCCCTTGCCTTCGTCTCAAATATACCCTCAAGAGTCATCGCCCATCACACACAAAGTCGTAACCGCAAGCGCCAGCAAAATTTACGTTCAAAAGTGAAAAATGTCTATTATCAGACCAAAAACAAATTTTCTTTTAATTTTTCGCTCACAATTGTGATATTGTTTGGGAAAAAAATGATTTTACAAGTTTTCTCCTAAAAATTTCACCATTTTTAAATCGCAACGAAAATCAACTGTGAACCTTTCAAATGAATGGTAAATTCTTAGAAAAATAGATTTTGAAAACATATTTACGCGAAACAAATGAAAATGAAAAGCAAATATGATTCTTTTTGTACTGCGTATACACTGTATATATATCAAAACAATGTACTTGCGTACCCTTGAATTTGCCAAAAAAAAAAAAAACGTATGCAGCTTTATTTGTTTTTTATTCATAACGGCAATGATATTAAAAAAGAAATAATATTCAAAACTACAAATGGAATGATAACTTAATTTCTTACTGTTCGATTCTACGGTCGATCCTTTGATAGCAGTCTCCGACAGATTCATCTTCGCCTCCAAGACGTCGTTTCGCATCTTTTCATCTTCAAGTTCGCCCTTCAGATAACGTATTTCAAGCTCTAGATCGCGTGTTTTTTTATGGTAATTTGTATCAATCATGTCTATCCTTTGACTTAGATTATTCAATGATAGATTACGTTTTGAAAGAACATAATTAAGTTCAAATAATACAATGCAAAGTACTATCAAGTAGCGTAGCGATTCCATTTTACAAAAATTGCAGCTATGAAAGTAAACTCAAGCTCCAACAAAACTGATTAAATAAGGTATGCCAATCTGATTTATGCATAGGTAACAGGAATTTGAAATATAGCCACGACGTGATGAAACAAATAAGCACATCAGTAAGTGTAAAAACATGTAACCTAATGAGCAAATTACGTAAAATTTGCTATACAATATATATATATATATTACATGTAAGCCCTGTTTCTCAAGTCTTAAATTCAAACCTGTAAGCTTTTATGTCGTTTCTGGTCGTATTTAACCCTGCCTAGAACCAAGTTAACCTTTCTTGTGAGCTAGTTGAATATACGAGCGCGCAACTTCTCACGTATTCAGGCTTCTGCGCAGGTGTATTACGTAAAACGAAGCTGAAAACATTGTTGGTTCCAGTCCAAAATGAAAAATGCCACTTGCACTAAAACGCCGGTCCCACTGCTCTCAAGATCGTTAAACGATTGTCTAAATATTGATTTGGGGGTCGTTTCTTTGGCCCCGAAATGCAATCTAAGAAAGCATAGATCGTTCGAAAACATTTTAGATAAACGACATGCGCAGTTTTATCACAAACTAATTATTATACAATCGCACGATTGCTTACGATTCGGTGGGACCGGCACTTAACTGATATACGAAACGTTATTAATCTGAACATATGCTAAAAATGCAATATCTGTTGGACAGCTCTTTATTTGTTTTGTGGCACCTACTTATTAATGCAGTAAAACCACCCCCACCCCTGCTCATTTAATATTGAGTTTTCAAGCTTAGACCTGGGTCTAAGTTTGAAAACTCAATATTAAATAAAGCCCCTACAAAATCGTCTGAAACAAAAGCTAGAAATTTACTTTCTTATGAACAAGAATTTATGAAAGTTCCATTTGCACGTACGGCTACTATGAAAAATATTATTTCTGTAACTGATCCAAAACTGTGTTTCGCGTAAATATGTTTTCAAAATCTTGATAGTAATTTGCATTGTATTATTTGAACTTAACTATGTTCTTTCAAAACGTAATCTATCATTGAAGAATCTAAGTCAAAGGATAGACATGTACAATAAATAAACACACGATCTAGAGCTTGAAATACGTTATCTGAAGGGCGAACTTGAAGATGAAAAGATGCGAAACGACGTCTTGGAGGCGAAGATGAATCTGTCGGAGACTGCTATCAAAGGATCGACCGTAGAATCGCACAGTAAGAAATTAAGTTACCATTCAATTAGTAGTTTTGAATATTATTTCTTTTTTAATATCATTGCCGTTATGACTAAGAAAATATATAAAGCTGCAATAATTACGTATTTTTTTTTGCAAATTCAAAGGGACGCAAGTACATTGTTTTGATACATATACAGTGTATACGTAGTACCAAAAGAATCACATTTGCTTTTCATTTTTATTTGTTTCGCGTAAATATGTTTTCAAAATCTATTTTTTCTAAGAATATGCCATTCATATAAAAGTTTCACAATTGAGTTTCGTTGCGATTTACAAATGGTGATTTATTTTTAATAGAAAACTTGTAAAATAATTTTTTCCCAAACAATATCACAATTCGTGGGTTCGGCGCAATAGGGTTGTAACTCAATGTTTCAAAATTTTTCAGGAGAGACAAAAAACGTTGCTTTTTTTACTTAAAGGTTGCAATGTATTGAAATTCAGCTATTAGAACATAAACATAACATAACATACACTTTATTCACTCAGGTCTACATATACAGACATGTGAGGTTATATCATGGGCTCTACATGGTGGATACATATATACAACATACAGAAGTAAATATTTACAAGATAATTACTTAAACATCGTGCAAACAGGTTCTGTTGGGTTGGGGTGAGGGGAAAGTAATTTTTAATCTCAGAGAGCTTTATAGATATGGATATGTATAACATTGGTATAAGACAGACACACAAAACACAAAAAGTTGTCCTAGCTGAGCATATGACAGGATTTTGATGATTAATAGAATTATAATTTTAACCGATGCCGTTGATATCTTAACAAGACTTTTAGCTTGAAAAAAAAGCAAAATATATATTGACGATAAATTGCTACAATTTACAATGTATGTGGAATAATGGCTTAACCGTATCTGCTCAGTTACAAAATACAAGAATCTGATAAAATGCATACCAGACAAATAATACAAGGATTTTGCTGTGCTTCCATACTTTTATCCTAGGAAAAAAAACGACAAAACAAACATGAATTGCACGTGATGTGATAAGCGTGTGACCGTCATTGTGAAAAGGTACAAATAGGCAAAGATCAGGAAAAGGCGCAATCAGAAAAAAGAGTCTCACTTCAAAAACCGAGGTGGGAAAAAAACAAACTAACAATCAGGTACTTGTATCATGAAACATTTCGGAAGCCGAATGAGCAGCTATTTTCCCAATAGGTGGCCACAAAAAGAACCACCACAGAAATATCGCCTTGTAACGATCAGTAACACAAAGTTACTTGCGGGCTTTAACCGGTTTTACTTCTGTGGTGGTTGTTTTTGTTTTATGTCTTGGTGTTTGAATTATTTGTGTGCTGTTGGCGCCTTATGTATGTTTGCATATTTTTAGTTAAGTTAAGTTAACTGGGTGGCCACCTATTGGGAAAATAGCTGCTCATTCGGCTTACGAAATGTTTTCATGGTATAAGTACCTGATTGTTATTTTGGTTTTTCCCACCTCGGTTTTTGGAGTGGGAATCTTTTTCTGATTGCGCCTTTTCTTGATCTTTGCCTACTTGTACCTTTTTACAGGATCCTACCTTCACCCTCAGCTTCTGCTGTGGTTCATAACATTTAATTAGTTCTTCGGTCCTCGTGGTGAATCTCTAACTAGTCAATGAATCATCAAGAACAAACAGATAAATCATGATAAACATCCTGATGAATCAAAAACAAGGACTCACAGATTGAGTAAGCTGCCCGACGATGGAGATCCCTGGGCGCCGAATAACCTACCAACTCCGGAGCAAAAGAAAAACACCAGTTGGACCCCGGTGGGCCAAGTAGACGAGACGGTGGGTAGGGATTTTTTTCGTTTCGCACAACACCTTCCACATACTAGGTTTGATGCTATGTATGGCTTCTTTGATTACTATTAAGCGTTTCTAGGCACGTTGTCGCCTTGTGACATGGTGCATTTGCCCTCCAGAAGCCGTTACGTATGTTACCCATTTAAAACAAAAATATACTCCAAGTTAGTAAAATACACTAAGAATCTCTAACCTGAACTCCAAATCTAAATATATTTATATCATGTGTTGAAAGGAAGTTACTGGAGCATTTGTTGATATTTGTCAATAATTTTTATTAACCGATTGTGTTACCTACGTTACATTTCCTAAACAGCTTATACAAATCCTAATTACCGGACAGTAACTATTTTTAATAATCATCTCTATGAATTTATTTAATTTTGATACACTGGTCTAAAAGACAAATTATTTCCCTTTCCGAGAAAGAAAGAATTTTCATCATATCATTCCTCAGTAGAAAGTTATTGCATATGATCTACAGTTACACACTTTAAGTTATGAAAGAGTAAAGCGTTCACATTCAACTATGAACAGCCCAGTTTGAAATAAAAGAAAGATTTATACCATCATCTTGCTATAAATATCTTCCTTAAGTTGAAAGCTCACTGCTGTTTCATAAATGTGTACTTTCGATTCGTAAATATGGTAACGTATGTAACACATAAACATAAAACATAAAACAATCAGTTTTAATGATTTAATGCAGGTGAAATGCTCATCGATGTCCAATATTATGATTTGGCACTAATGAAAAATTTATATTATATATATTAACTATTCAAAAGTGCAATCCGGTTATGCCATTGAATTTTAAGCCCTCACACCCCAAACACAAACAACAAAATATGTTTTTTCCTTTTTGCCATTTTTAGGATTCAGTGTTATAATAAGATATTATCAACGCGATCTGTCACTATTTCTGAAGTAACCTTTCAAAAAGCTTGCCGCTGTACATAAACAAATATCAATGCGGGTGACGGACAATTTAATGGTAACGTATGTAACACATTTTCACTGAAATCAGACGCATAACACTCGAGGCGTAAAATACGTCGGAACACAAATAGCAATCAGATCTACCCATCATCACATGAACATTATTTTCCGATTTCTGGATCGCATCGGACATACAAAAAACACAACTCGGTGCATGTGAGCTCTTTTGGTGTCTTAGTGCAGACATTTGCAACTGTTGGCTGTTAGTGCAATGAACCCCTTTGGGTCCATTGTCATGAGAACTGCTTCAATATCAGTACCTTTGATTTTCCATGCCTGATATTGTTGAGGGATTCTACTCAGGCTGTAGACATCAACGTCAGACTCCCGGGAGGTACTCCATATTAAGGCAGTAATAACCCTAACCCTAACCCTCCCCCTTTGGAGTTTTATTTTTAGCTCTGAACACACACCTTCTTATTCAGTTGGATCAGCTCTAAAAACGCCCGCTTTTTTCCCAGTTCGATCGGATCTAAAGCCACATTTTTACAGTTCTATCAGCTCTGTCATGCTTTGGTGGTGTGGTACATTTTCTTCTATGTAGTGCTTTTGGCAAAAGGGCTAATGACTGACGAACGCTAGGTATCAACAAATGAGCCGCCTCGTGGGAAAACCAACAATGTGGTTTCCGACCATGTCCGACACAAAGCGGCCTGTACAGCTACAGAAGCAGGCTAGAAGCTTGAAATTTCGGATTTAAGTAGAAGAGGAGTTGTACTATCCGAGTAGCGAAAACAAAGGCGCTGATCAGCTTCGCGGTTACCGCGAAGCTGATCTGCGTCTTTGTTTTCGCATATGCAGATTGTTGGTTTTCTCATGAGGCGGCTCAAATAATAAAACTGAGACATTTTAAGAGCAGTGAGCATATCAATGAGAAAAGTATGGATGGGAAATACCGCAGTTTCGACTACTCAAGCCTCTTCAGTGACCCTTTAGATGGAGCCAAAGAGAAATACTGGAATATTTTGCACTTTTCAACAGGATAGTCGATATAAAAACTAATATTATCCAAACAGATCAAAATGTATAAAATGTTGGTGAAAATGAATCTAAACCGAAAATAAATTTCTGATTTCTCAGAATACCCTCTTTGATCTCAAAGGACAAAATATGAGAAGCGTTATCGTCTGTTTCCCAAAGGTAGTTTGGAATTTATTGCTTTCTCAGCATCATTCACCAATGTCATTGAATCTCAGCCAGTGAGTGCATGAAGGACAACAATGCCATGCAAAGGGCTTGCTCTAAATGAAAGGTAGCAGTACTGGATGATATCCTACTTTATCAGGAGTTCCATTATGGAACAATATATTGCCAGTGTGGAACCATAATGTATTGCAATAAACTGACAAGAATAGAGAGCAGCATAAGAAGCATCGGGTTCACTAAAAACGTCGCGTGTCTACGAGGGAAAATCCAAAATAACGTAAACTTTTGCTGTAGCTTTAACATACGTAGATTTATTTTAGAAAAAAATGCATATTGCTTTCAATCAAAACATTCGTATATCAAGATAAGATCGTATATCAAGATAAGATAAAACAATTACACATTTCGTAAGTATCGCAAACACGCCGAGCCATTTTAAAACCATGGTGACGCATACGCGGCGCACGCGAATTTTCGGTCGTGTCCTGTGTCATACATGTCTCAATAAAATGTAAAATAGGTATGCAAATCGCACCAAATTTAGTACAGTAAAAGCTTGGCGTTTAGATATTCCTGTGTATAAGTTTCAACAAATTTGAGTCATGCGTTTTTGAATTACATGTATCAATTGTGCACGTTTCAGCCTGCATTTAACGTTAAAAACGTCGTCACCAGACACGGTTTAAATGTATGCGATTACTAAAATTGCCACGATTTTTAAAAACGCCAACACAAACACCGAAAATAACTAAATGTAGAGAAAATAAGAACAGTCAATGAATAAACAAGCTGTGTAAAAATAATGCCCTTGTGATTTGGACGCTAAAATAGCATAACAAAGATGGAAAAAAGAAACAAAACTAACGCGCATCACTGGTGACGTAAATGCGTAATGCGCTGACCGTATGCAGACGGCTACGGATGAGGCGATTTTGAAGCAATTTGTTTCCAGTTTTGGACATTGACAGAAAATATGTGAAGTACAGAGCACAATAAGTTACAATTCTTTTATCTATGTTACATGTTGAATAGATGACCGCAAGCGCTGATAGGAAATAATACAAACGCCAACGACGTTACGAAATCTAAGCTGACGTGCGCTGGGTAGACCAAAGTGACCTTTTTGTTTTTACTGTTGATTTTTAACGAGTAGTTATTTTTGCTTGATATTTTGCCGCAATATTCTAGACACATTCCGATCTATGTTCATGTTATTTTATAAGCATTTGATTGAGCTGTTTAGGAGCTACAGCAAAAGTCTACGTTATTTTGGATCATCCCCCGTACGTCCTTATGGTCAAAGTACAGCCCCGTCATCACTTGACTGACAAGAGCAGCGTTTTTGTTACCTGTAAAGATGCATACACGTGCTTGCACATACAGAAGTTCTTCTATTTTGTTTTCACACCAATGTCCTTCAAGAAGTTCATATTCTTTGTTCTTACCTCGCCATTCCCGGGGATCTGGTATCGCAGGTCTAGATGATATCCTCTTTCTCGTTCACCTGATCAAATGGATACATCTTTGTATGTTTCGAACGCTACGTCACATCAATGGTTCCGAAAAGCTGTAAGGAATACCACATAGTCTTAAATAGATGGGTCCACAAGTTTGAGAACGTCATCCTCGTCTAGTTGGGTGAGCTGTCAGTGTGATCTATGTGGAGTCTGTGTCTTGCTAAGTCATAAAGTTCACTCATTTGCGGACGATAGACCATGGATCTTGTTCAAGGACACAACCCAGCGCCATTCAGATCGAATCCCATGAACCGTCGATTCGGAGGGAACGCTTTACCACTCGGTCACCATAATCAAACTATTCTTCTGTTTCCTTAGCGATAATGTTTTACATCTGTTACCATGAGCATGCATAAAACACAAATGTATCACCATACCCAAAATGCCTTACTGTGTCATATGCGAAAAAGGCGTTACATACATTACCATGATCATGCTGGCAAGTCACCAGTCTATCAACTTACTCGAAATACCTTACTGTGTCATATACAAAAGAGCTATGCAGGAACATTATTTGAATCCACTTTCAATTGAGCCGCGGTGCGAAAACAAAACCTCTCTTCCGCCAATACGGTCTTCACATTCACAATAGATGAGACGCCTGAAATTTCTAATTTAAATTTATCTGTGTAGAGGAAACAAAGCCGCTGACCAGCTGTGCTGTAACTGCATCTTTGTTTTCGAATATGCTGAATCTGGCTTTTGAATAACCCAGCTCATTTCATAAGCAAATCCTTGTTGCGTTCGACATTTACACTGTATTTAAATATTTGAATGTTTTCGTTCTACTGTGAGTACTCACTAAAGAATATTTTTGAGTGTAAAATAATCATAAGCCATTAACCCGTGAAAAGTATAAAATGAGTCTACATATTCATTTATATTCACTTAAATGAAAATCACCTTTATTTGTAACATTAAGGTGTTGCATATGTTACCATGAACATACTGGCAAGTCACAGGTTGTTTATTTAAGCACACTTAACATGCATTCATCATAAATTGTGAAAAATAGAATTGTATAATTTACAAAAGCATGTATTCATTTTTATATTTTTTGTTGAAACACTTGTTTTCAAATGTTACAGCTTACGACAGCACTCGTAGAAAACGTTAAATTATTTGAACGAAAAGAAATATGTATATTTGATTTTATGTAATAGCCAAGTACAAGAAGAACTATCAGACATTAAGAAAGTACCTAGCGTTTATGGAATACGAAGAAAGAAGTATGCCATAAGGACGTTTTTGATCTTAAACCTTTATTTTAACGGTATAGTTGTTAAAAGTAACGTATGTAACGCCGTATAATGTCGAATTTCAACTTTTAAAGATCATAAAGTGTTCTAGTACATGATATAATAAGTGCTGTTGCTTGATAAAAGTTGGTGGAGTATAGTTGGTTTCGCCGTTCATTTTATACAAATATGTCTTGAATAGGTGACTAATGTAACAAGCTACAGAAATATTGTGCACCACTTGTCGGTGTGACAACATGCCTAGAAATCATCTAGGGTGACCAATGGACCAATTACATATTGCAAACAAAGTATGTGGAGGGTGTTGTGCGATTTCGTTAAATACGGTAGATACAGAATCTAGCGTCTCGTCTAAAGCAACAGACAAGAAGCTCCGACCCCAACCGACTAAAATGAATAGCTTTAAGTCGGGGCCATCACAGAGTCTGACGCCCGACCCACCGGCGTGCAATTAAAGAATGCAGCAAAGTTATCAACCATGATTGGGTTAAAAACTAAGCATGCAGACTGTCGCATAACATTCAAGTTATAACCTATACGTCTGTAACGTGTTATGATTTTCCTGAACTGAAAAGAAAAATCATTAATTCCTATAAGTTTTTTAAATTTGTAAACCAAGTCACCATAAAATTCAGGTTCCGAAAGGCCCTCACTTAAAATCGTCTTTAAACCAACATTATATTTGGAAATAAATTCATAGTGTCTACGATAAAATTTAGAAAAATGTTTTTCGAAGTTTATGATACCAATAGCCCTGTTGGAGAAGTTTTGCCGTTAATTACTTATTTCGAGCGTTGAAGTCTTTAACATGATTGCAGACTCTAGCAAACCTAATAAGTTGCGAAATGTATACACTATAACAAGCACGACGAGGAACGCCACCATCCAAAAAAGGAAAATTTACTATATCAAAATCAAAGTCTACATTTCATGAATTTTATCAGAAGTTTTTTTTTGTATCGTTTTATGACAGGTATTTTGTAAACAAGTGGATTCTTTAAAATTTAGAAAAAGGTTTTTCGAAGTTTATGATACCAATAGCCCTGTTGGAGAAGTTTTGCCGTTAATTATTTATTTCGAGCGTTGAAGTCTTTAACATGAATGCAGACTCTAGCAAACCTAATAAGTTGCGAAATGTATACACTATAAGAAGCACGACGAGCAACGCCACCATCCAAAAAAGGAAAATTTACTATATCAAAATCAAAGTCTACATTTCATGAATTTTATCAGAAGTTTTTTTGTATCGTTTTATGACAGGTGTTTTGTAAACAAGTGAATTCTTTAAAATTTAGAAAAAGGTTTTTCGAAGTTTATGATACCAATAGCCCTGTTGGAGAAGTTTTGCCGTTAAACATTTATTTCGAGCGTTGAAGTCTGTAACATGATTGCAGACTCTAGCAAACCTAATAAGTTGCGAAATGTATACACAATAAGAAGCACGACGAGGAACGCCACCATCCAAAAAAGGAAAATTTACTATATCAAAATCAAAGTCTACATTTCATGAATTTTATCAGAAGTTTTTTTGTATCGTTTTATGACAGGTGTTTTGTAAACAAGTGAATTCTTTAAAGGTAGGAAACAATTAGCGTTTTAAATATAGTTTCATTTAAAATTATTCATTGATTTATCTCGGTTTTTACGCATGATATAACCCAGGCTGACACAAACATGTACATTGGTTTAATCAAAACAGAACAAAAAATTTATACAAGCATACATAGACAGTATGATATTGTGTGGGGCAGAGTATATTTACCAGCACATGACAAGTTGCCTTCAGCCATCAAAAGACTTATGTTTAAAGGTTTCTGCCACAAATCATTATCGGTCAGGAAACAGTAAATTCCGCTGAATGCAACTTTTACGACAGTATACTGCATAAATCAGACATATTTGAGAGAGAGAGAGAGAGAGAGAGAGAGAGAGAGAGAGAGAGAGAGGGAGAGAGAGAGAAGCAGAGACAGACAGAGAGAGAGAGAGAGATATGCTTATATATCAGGATACCAAGCTGTTATGAGATGTTATAACATATAAGTCAGTCTATTCTGAAGGTATGTGTATGCAGTAAAACCATAATAAACACAGTGAAATAGTGTCAGAGATAAAATTTAGTGTTAAACGTGAAACGAAACTGCCGGATGCTAACCGCAACCCCTTATCCTACGAAATCGAAAAGGGAAGGAGCTTTCAGCTAGCAGTCCGACTCATTGAACAAGTGTATGGTCCCCAGAATACGGGGCTGCCAAAAAGTTATGCATAGTAATTGAAATATGATCACTTGAGTATATTGTACAATTTACTTTGAAATTTCGGACATCAATGGACATCTTTGTGGTACTGTGTAAACATATAATATGAATACTGGTCATTGCTTTGTAGTGGGTCGAAATGACCTTTTCAGTAGAGCATGTCCGTCGCTTAGTAGAAAATCCGGATCACCTATTTCAAAGTCATTCAATATTTTTATGACATCAATAGAACAGATAGTATAGTCTAGGATCATTAAGGATTGTTCTATGAACGTGCATCTGCCGACATGTTTATCTTTTCCGAAGCGACCGTTCAGAATGAAAAGATTGTTATTTATGCATATGTCAATGAGTTTGCGTCCATTTTTATTCGCATTTTTATCCATGGTTACCCTTCGTATATTGATATCTAGCTTGCTTTACTATTCTGATTTGTTAAAAAAACTGTAGCGTTTCCTGATCGAATTGCATGAGATCCGCAATGGTTTTATCTGCAGTAATAAAATCACAGAGCTGGGACGTTCTTGCATTCATATCACCTGTAAGACAGATATATGAGGACAGACCAACCATTGACGTTATTTCTGTCTCAAGGCAGAAATATTCATCTTCGTTTAGAAACCGGGACTGGGCAGGGGGGATATATAATACGCCTAAGATGAGGTCTTCATCGGTGCTTGTTAGTGAACGGTCAAGTCTGAGCCACATGATATAGTCGGAATCTGTAGGGATTACTCTCAATTTTCCTTCATATATACTCTTATAAATAACAGCGATCCCCCCAGAGCTACGTATGAAGTTTTTTTCCGTTCTTGTGAAATGAATCCATAACCTAGTATATTAATAACGTCTATGTGATCAAGTTTGGTTTCAGTCACACATAGAATGTCGAAGTTAGAGAGGCAATCAGAAAATTCGGGATACTTTACTGATCGTTCCAAGGCGATACTTCTGTGGTGGTTCTTTTTGTTTTATGTCTTGGTGTTTAATTTTTTTTTGTGCTGTTGGCGCCTTATGTGTGTTTTCATAGTTTTAGTTAAGTAAAGGTAACTGAGTGGCCACCTATTAGGAAAATAGCTGCTCATTCGGCTAACGAAACGTTTTCATGGTATAAGTACCTGATTGTTAGTTTGGTTTTTTCCCACTTTGGTTTTTGGAGTGGGAATCTTTTTCTCATTGCGCCTTTTCCTGGTCTTTGCCTACTTGTATCTCTTTGAAGTATCTTACAGAGCCAAGCAGTTATAGTTTGCATACCAAAGAAGTAGATAATTAAAATCTTATTCAGCTCACAATGAATGACATACCATATTTATTCTAATTAGTGCATATGCTCCAATAAGCACACACCCTGGCCATTTACGAAAAACCATGCAAAAGTACACACTGCTCGACTGGTACATTGTTATTTACACCAACACTACCCATTAGTACCTCATTTAAACTTATGGTTGAATGGTCAAGAACTATTTTGCAACAATAAAAACACCCAAATGATATTATCATTGATATTTTGACATGGTTATTTCAGCATATTTATGTGTTGTCTTCGTTCGCAGTGTGCGCGAAGTAGAACAAAATTCTATTACCCAATCCTTCAGTTATTTTGAAAAGTAAAGCGCACTGTGCGCATATTAGAATGAATACAGTAATTTTGTTTAATGTTTATTTTAACGTTTCAGCTCTGTAAAAATGCAGTATGTAACTTTAAGCTGATTTTAGGCTAATTCGCAGCGCAATATGGTTGTAACTATAGCACTGGAAAATGTTGCGTTTCAGAGGGTAAAAGGTTGTATCTCAAACATTTACAAATATCTCCTTTGAAAATTAAAATATATGCAAAAATATGTTTTGCCATTAATTAAGTTGCCATTTAACATCTAATAGTGACTTCCGGTTTTTCGAACATGATGGGCGCGTTTTTTTTTCTCGTCTTGATAAACATTAATATAGTGTCGATGATCATTTGAATATTGTGATTTTATGGACTAAAATGGCATATATGACCAGAAGACTGAGGACACGTGGCGGTCGAGGTAGGGGTTTCGTTCAGAACCATGTTTTATCCCATACACGAGGACTGACCAGAATAAAGTTGAGATCTTGTCGAGCCTTCAAGATGGCAAGACGCATATGGGCGATTTGATGATGTTGATTCTGACGGATTTACCAAAGTCAGAAATAGTAAACGACAGCGGGTTAATACAGGAGGCGATGATAATGATGCGGACACTCGTTTTTCCCAGACCCCGGATCTTGATACAGATGCTGATTTTGATAGCTTGGACATGAATAAAAAACTCTCGACCATGTTCATCACGTTAAACAGTAAAATCAGCCATGTTGAACAGAAAGTTGATTCTATAAATAAATTTAACGGTCGAGTACAACGGGTAGAAACGGTGATGAACAGTTACAATGAGCGGCTTAAGCTACTTGAGTAAAAAATCAATTGACACCGAGGCTCGCTCAAGACGTAACAATTTACTATTCAGGGGATTCCCCGAGTCACGTGACGAGGATTGCAAGAAGGTCATCTTAAACTTCCTGGAAAATACGTTGAACTTTGAAGAGCCCCAAACCATTGAACGTGCTCACCGTCTTGGTAGATTTAATAGACTTAAACGTTAACGACCCATTATAGTTGCATTTTCCTTCTATACTGACACTGAGGATATACTATCGGCAGCTGGTTCACTGAAAGGGACACCCTACAGCTAAATAGGGATTACCCGGTCGAGATAACGAATGCCCGAAGAACTTTATGGCCAAAGTTTAAGGCAGCGCGTTCACATCCCTCAAACAGAGTCAGCATCAGCTATCCAGCCAAACTCTAAGTAAACGGTGCAGTTGTTTGTGACATGTGTCCAGACTGGGACCAGATTATGAAGGGTAGTAGAATTTCGTTAGATCAAAGTGGTGTGACAAATATTTCCGATGGAACATCCCACTCAAATATAGTTACTACTGCAAATGATAGAAATCCGAATGTTGATCCCTACCCAGGGAGCAATGTTGAGTTCAGGGAAACCCAAGATTGTCCATCACGCCCCCACAACATATCTAGTGTGTTAATCCCACAAAACTTAAGTGCGTTCATGCCGGGACAAGGGCGCGGGTCCAGTATGGGTGTTGGACGTGGTCGAGGATTAACATATGAACAAGAACTCTGCCCTAGAAATTCTGCTTCGCACACATACTGGGGAGGCAGTGACCCATCACGTGATCGAGGGATTTCAAATCTCCATTCAAGTAACGATCAGCCAGTCAGACATAACGTGTTACCAGAACAAACTGAGGACAATTTCTAACCTAGTAACCCATCGGATCAAATCAACCCACGTGTGTGTGCTCCTATGAACTCAACTCCGTGTAAAAGCCCAAGTAACATGAATAATTCTTTGACAAACACACAAAACTGCTATGCTCAGCAAAAGTCGAACAATGACACAAACTCTGTTAAACCAAGCCCTAACCCCAGTTCAAACAGAGAAAGCCCCCAAAAAGATGGTTAACAAAGCTCTGCGTTGCAACAAACTGTCAATTCACCGGCTCGACCTGTAGATCAATGATTTTTCTCACCGGGCTCGCTAGCTGATTCATTATTTAACGTCCATCGATTAGCTGAGAAATCTGCCTTAGATCCGACAACCTCACAAAGGCACGGCGCAAAACCGAAACAGTCTGCAAAATCTCCGACCCGCCCTCGTCCAACCAAGGGTTTCCTGTCACCACGCTCGTTAGCAGAATCATTACTCAAGCAGCATCGCGAATGCGAAACCGTTGTGGAAAATGACCAAAACACAGGCAGTAATGGCACTCACCGCGCGCAGCAAACAGCGCTCTAGTCGAAAACCGATGTCGTGTTCTCAAAGCACTAAGAGAAGCTCGGTAAGCATAGTTCGTTCACAAACAGCCGCCAATCGCTCTGCAACTGCACTAAATGACCATAGAGCACAGTCAGTCGAACCGCATCCATCCAAAACACAATAGGGGAACGCCGGGGTGACCACAGATGCTAATGCACCATGAAAACGTTTCGTAAGCCGAATGAGCAGCTATTTTCCTAATAGGTGACCACTCAGTTACCTTAACTTAACTAAAAATATGAAAACATACATAAGGCGCCAACAGCACAAAAATATTTTAAACACCAAGACATAAAACAAAAAGAACCAAAGAGAGAAAAAAAAACTCTTGCCGATGTATCTATTTCTTACCATTAATTTAGCACTTTTTACATACATATAGCCATGTGCTAAATAGGTAACCAGGTAGGTTGATAGTAAACTGTAACCCAGATAGGTCGAAGGTAAACTGTTAGGTAAGGTAAGCTACATAGGTCGCTTAACATGCCAGTTGGTTTGGTTACCATGGCACCTGGAAGGTAGGTAGGTATACTGGTGGGTCAAAGAATTATTCATGTTACTTGGGCTTTTACACGGAGTTGAGTTCACAGGAGCACACACACGTGGGTTGATTTGATTGGATGGGTTACTAGGTTGGAAATTGTCCTCAGTTTGTTCTGGTAACATGTTATGTCTGACTGGCTGATCGTTACTTGAATGGTGATTTGAAATCCCTCGATCACGTGATGGGTCACTGCCTCCCCAGTATGTGTGCGAAGCAGAATTTCTAGGGCAGGGTTCTTGTTCATATGTTAATCCTCGACCACGTCCAACACCCATACTGGACCCGCGCCCTTGTCCCGGCATGAACGCACTTTAGTTTTGTGGGATTAACACACTAGATATGTTGTGGGGGCGTGATGGACAATCTTGGGTTTCCCTGAACTCAACCTTGCTCCCTGGGTAGGGATCAACATTCGGATTTCTATCATTTGCAGTAGTAACTATATTTGAGTGGGATGTTCCATCGGAAATATTTGTCACACCACTTTGATCTAACGAAATTCTACTACCCTTCATAATCTGGTCCCAGTCTGGACACATGTCACAAACGACTGCACCGTTTACTTAGAGTTTGGCTGGATAGCTGATGCTGACTCTGTTTGAGGGATGTGCACGCGCTGCCTTAAACTTTGGCCATAAAGTTCTTCGGGCATTCGTTATCTCGATCGGGTAATCCCTATTTATGCTGTAGGGTGTCCCTTTCAGTGAACCAGCTGCTGATAGTATATCCTCAGTATCAGTATAGAAGGAAAATGCAACTATAATGGGTCGTTAACGTTTAAGTCTATTAAATCTACCAAGACGGTGAGCACGTTCAATGGTTTGGGGCTCTTCAAAGTTCAACGTATTTTCCAGGAAGTTTAAGATGACCCTCTTGCAATCCTCGTCACGTGACTCGGGGAATCCCCTGAATAGTAAATTGTTACGTCTTGAGCGAGCCTCGGTGTCAATTGATTTTTTACTCAAGAAGCTTAAGCCGCTCATTGTAACTGTTCATCACCGTTTCTACCCGTTGTACTCGACCGTTAAATTTATTTATAGAATCAACTTTCTGTTCAACATGGCTGATTTTACTGTTTAACGTGATGAACATGGTCGAGAATTTTCATTCATGTCCAAGCTATCAAAATCAGCATCTGTATCAAGATCCGGGGTCTGGGAAAAACGAGTGTCCGCATCATTATCATCGCCTCCTGTATTAACCCGCTGTCGTTTACTATTTCTGACTTTGGTAAATCCGTCAGAATCAACATCATCAAATCGCCCATATGCGTCATCGCCATCTTGAAGGCTCGACAAGATCTCAAATTTATTCTGGTCAGTCTTCGTGTATGGGATATAAACTAGTCCAGTTGCCAAACATGGATTTGGCCTGTGACCTGGAAATGTGTGCCGCATAAAATGTTTTAATGGATTTCACTTCTTGATACCTTTCAGATGAAGAATCCGAGTGATGCCACCTTGGCATCATTGAGCATTTTGAAAAATTCAAAATGGCCGACAAATGGCGGAAAATATTGCGAAAATCAACATACTATAGTCTATACATGTATGTGAAGCAAAAAGCTCACTTATCTTTTTGTCCTTACTGTCTTCTTCTGGTTCATCAGACCATGCCAGTTCAAAAACTGCATCATTAATTGTAAGAAAAAAATAAAAAATCAAGATGGCGTCCAAGATGGTTGGCATAAACAAGAAAACAACATCCCAGAGTTGCATGTAATCAATGTTTTGTGTTATAAATGCTCATTTTATGTTCTTATTAACAAAACACCATAATTTAGTTTTGTTTATGTTTTGACGCTCCAATCATAGCCAAAAGGCAAGATGGCGACCAAGATGGCTGCCGAAATAATGATATAGAGAACTTGGTCTCTAATAAACTGTCTTGTTTTTGAATTTACTTTTTTTTTGTTAACAGTTCAAGTTTGAGTTTAATTCTGACCCAACATCATAACAATGATGCAAGATGGTGGTCAAAATGGCCGCCTTAATCTTAGTATAAGGGAAAATGGCCTCTGATTCAATAAACTTATCTAAATGTATATTTGTTAAGTTTTAAGTAAGCAGAGTTAACAGAGGGATGCAAATCTACATCATTTAATGAAAGATAGAATTAGCATTTTATTCTAAAACCAAGATTAGGTATTCATCTGTGTCATTACCATTGTAATAATAAAGCAAAGTCATCAGCTGCATTGTTCAACTATTGCAACAATTGTTTCTTCAATTCAAAAATGATTTTTAAAGCGCCTATATTTTGATGGTGAGCATGGTTGTTCAGAAGCATACCCACAGCAAATCATTCTACTTGAAGTATGCTATCTGTTGCTGGAGCCACACTGTAGGCTGTTGTAATAGCGCAAGCGCTCAGAACCCTTCAACATTATTTCAACCACCTGACTTAAGTTGGATATAAGACCACGCACCCTTGACCAAGCGTGGATTATCAAATGGATGTCTGTCCATGTGTTGGTTTCACATGTTTGGTAAACGACTGTGTATATGGTGATTATATGATTAAGCTTGGAAGTGTTTATTAGCCTTTGCTTACCAGTTTTACATTAAACCATTTATCTTACAGAAATAATTCTACGTTGCTGCCATAACATCCTCCAATTGCGATAATTCCCCTGATATTATCTGGTAGGACTCACAGATTGAGAAATCCACAAACACGAATAGCGTTGAGAGAATGCTAGTGCTTTTTGTTAAACCTCTTGTCTTGCTGGAGAAGTTTTGGTTATGCTTTTAATGCTACAGTCAACGTAACAATGGGTCGTCCACAGAATAGCACAGCCCATCGGTGACGACTGTATTAGGCCAGCGCCGTGTTTGTGGATTTCTCAACTAGTACATTTTGCTTCCAAACATATTGTGTGTTCGTAATCCTCTTGTCAGCGCTCTCCACCAACATTGAATAATGCTGGGAACCAATTCCTGGGGGTATACCATGGTAAATCTACCTGGAAGTGTCTTGAATAAATAACCTTTGCTTCAAATGCGTTTGTGGCTTTTACAGGTGCGTTCACTTATAAATATACCCCTGCGATATTCACAAATAAATTGACAACTTTTCTTGTTTTTGAACAATGGTCACTGGCAAGAAATAGACAACTGGATGAATCTGTCCATATAATATGTTAAGTATGTCTATAAACATTTACTCTGTATATAAAAACAGCCACCGGAAATTTTTTGCCAAACCGGTTTTTGGCAAACTTGCCTTGTAATTCTAGAAGAGTTAGAGGCATTTAATCACTCAATTTATATAAAATGGTGTGTATTAAGTACATCCTATACCATTTGGACCCTTAATCTATTAACGCCTTGAAAATATTTAGCCGCAAAAGTCAAAATCCCCGCGGGGATTTCGAAAACCCCGCGGGAAATCCTAAACCCCGTGGGAAAAATTGAAATTACCCGCGGGGATTTTTCCCCTAGGTAAAAAATCCCCATGGGAAAACCAAAACAATTTAAAATGTTTATTTTTACATACAATCAGCAATCCTGCATGTCAAACTGTGATTCTAAGTTGTTATAACTGTTAAATTCAAATACTGATTTTTTCCCATGGGGAATTTTCGCCGCGGGGTTTTTTCAAATGAAAATCCCCGCGGGGTTTTAGTGAAAATTTCAAAACCAATATTTAGCCACAGTTGATCTTGAAATGTATCATTTTGACATTTAGCATTACTTAAACCATTGTTTTGTGCAGTTTCTAGTGATTTCTATTTTTCCCACGGGGAAAAAAATCCACGGGTTTTTTTTGCCCATGGGGAAGAAACCCCGTGGGGAATTGTCAATCATGATATATTTGCTAAATAGCTATATAATATGCAAAATGTGCTTCGAAACTGATTAGAAGTTAAGTCCATATCACCATGAAATGAGTATAAAGAAATAACATATTCCCCATGGGGACTTTTGCCTACGGGTTTTTTTCCCCGCGGGCTTTCCTTCCTGCAGGACTTTTTTATGTGGGCACAATATTCCTTTCATAAGATATGAATGTTTAATTTTTTATGATGACATGGAGAAAACATGGTGAACATTTGCAGTTATTCAGCAGATATAAGTCAATTTATCATGCTTTTTACTTCCCACTCAACACCTAAGGTCATAATATCCAAGTAAGTCTGATGGACAGAGTGATAAAACATGTCATAAATGATAACCATACTCTGTTTAGAGCATCAAGATAAATCACAAACTGTTGATTGTCTATCTTCATATTATACTGATCATCATCTTCCAAAATAAGTGTGAACTGTGCATCAGGATAACATGTCCATGCAAAAAATACCCCCTTAAACCCCACTCTTATATAGAAAAACTGGGGTTTGCATGGGTATACCTATTTTTCTTATTTTTGCTCGAAAACCTAGATTGTGAGTACTCGTCAGAACCGCCTCGGCGAAAAAATTGAATTTTCAATTTTTACAGCTGAGAAAAATCTCAGATGCATGGACAAGTTTTCATAGTGAGAAATGCAATCTTCTGACATTCAGCCATGCCCATCTCATGTCTTCTGGCTTCAGTATACAATCACAAGTCCCGTTAATATCCTGCACTGTTAAATCTTCTGTGATTCTGCCAGCTCCCTGCTGTTGCGGGTACAAGTTGGTCCTTGGACTTTAATACTGTTTTCTGTCAAACTGTAAATTGAAAAAAAGACCACCATTAATATCTATTTTGACACCAAGGACAAAACTCAGTACCATATCAATCGACAGGTTGAGTGTCGTGCATAATTATGAAAACTGTCATATCAGGACGGTCAGTTTTCCCGGCAACACTGTTCCTGGGAATGTCTCTTTGAGGCAGATGACCTATACTTAAGTGCCAATTTCTTTAACCAATGCTCGAATATCCTCTTCTTGAATCAGAATTGTAAAAAAATGCCACAGTTCTTTTTTGTATAATTTCATGAACAATTTTCAATGAAAGAAAAGTCTAAGAAGTAAGGGATACCACTCTCATGCTACGGATACCTTGCTTGCCTGGTCAATAATTCATTTTTATTTATTTATTCTGTTGATCTGAGTGAACATAGTTATGCAAGCAGTACTCACCATTGTTCCTGCCAAAGAATATGCACAAGCCTTTAACATTTGATTTCACACAATTAATCATTCTAAATAAATATCAAACAGCAGTTGCTCATGAAGTATGACTTTGTTCATTTCAGAATGTTTTCAAACTCTGCATTAGAACTACAGCTGCAACTGCATTCTAACCTGCTATGCTTGTTTCGCCTGTTTAAGATAGCAGGTCATTTCGGTCTCATTTCATGTTTTCTCTCTCTTTCTACATGTCAGTAGCTTACGATGGATCAACCATTCAATCAAACACCTCATCAGGAAACGTAAAAAGGTACGTTGGCAATGATCAGGAAAAGGTGCAATCAGAAAGAAATTCCCACTCCTAAACCCGAGGTGGGAAAAAACCCAATTGACAATTAGGTGCTTATACTTAGAGAACGAGGCTTGTATAGGGTATATTGGGATACGGGATATTGGCCTATTTTTTAAGGGATACTGGGATATTTGTTTGTTTGTTTTTTATTTTGGGATCTGAATCTGAATCTGAATCTGAATAGTTTACTGGTGACACGCCAAATGACATTATTTCACCAGGGGGTTCGGATGGGGGAGAAATTAGTCCCTTGAACGCACGAGTGAAGCGAACTTGGACACACAGTCATCAGACATTTCAGCAAAGGAGACAAGTGAATCTGTGGAAAGAAACTACTTTTGTACGCTTCTTTGCTAGCTGAAGGTATCTGAAAAGCCAAAGAGTGTTGATTTCTACAACGCCTATTCTTTGGGATAAGGTCATCTGTGGGTATTCTGGCTTTACCCTTTAGACCTTTGTATAGCAATATAAGTCTACTTTCCTTCCTCCTTTCCTTAAGAGATTCCCATTTCAGTTGACCTAAAATGCCAGTCATGCTCCCAGTTTCAAAAACATAATTTCCCGTCACAAACCTTGCCGCACGATTTTGGACCTTTTCCAGTTCTTCCTGGAGGTCATGAGTGTGAGGGTCCCAAACTGAGCTTCCATATTCCAAGACCGGCCGCACCAGTCCTTTATAAGCTGCTTCTTTCACATCTGGGGGACAAGAATACAAATTTCTCCTCAAGAATCCGAGAGTTCTGTTAGCCTTTGTACAAACATTGGAAATATGAGTATTCCATTTCAAATCATTTGTGATAGTTACACCCAGGTATTTTATGCTTTCAACATTTTCCAGTAAAGTGCCCTCAAGGGTGTAGTTAGCCTGTATCTTACTAGACCGTTTATTTGTCAGCTGCATCATGTTGCATTTGACGGGTTGAAATCTCATTCCCCATTTTCTAGCCCAACTGCCTAAGCGATCAATGTCTCTTTGAAGTTTCAATGTATCCTCTTCATTCTTGATTTCACGATAGCAAACACAGTCATCAGCAAAGAGTCTTATTTCAGACTCGATGTCTGCTGAGATGTCATTTATATACAAGGAAAACAGCAAGGGGCCGAGAACGGTGCCCTGAGGGACACCCGACACAACTGGAACCCAATCCGATTTAATACCATTAACCACTACCCTTTGTTGTCTGAAACAAAGGAAAGAATTTATCCAATTCAGTGTTGTTCCACCTATTCCATAGCTGAACAATTTGCTTTTAAGGAGTTCATGGGGAGGAGTATCGAAAGCCTTTTCAAAATCGAGTATAAAAGTGTCGACCTGGCCTTTTTTGTCTAAGATTTTGGCCCAGTCATTTATCACTGTAGTCAACTGAGTTTCACAGCTATGCCATTTCCTAAATGCGTGTTGCCTGTCCGACAGGAGTTCATGTTCATCAAGATGGGCCATAATATTAGAGCATACAATATGTTCAAGAAGCTTACAAGGAATGCATGTCAAAGAAACAGGGCGGTAATTGCGGGCAAGTGACCTGTCGCCCTTCTTAAACAGGGGGCAAATATTAGCAAGAGACCATTCTTTAGGAATTTCACCTGTATCAATTGACTGCTGGAAGAGATGGGCGAATACCGGCCCTAATTCCATAGCCAGTTCCTTTAGGACTCTGGGATGAAGCTCATCAGGCCCTAAGGCTTTAGACGGGTTTAGACATTTGAGAAGTTTGGTCACCCCTTCCAGGGGGGGGGGTCCGGACCCCCGGTCCCCCCTCTGGATCCGCGCATGCGGCAGGTTTCCAGCATAGAAATAACTAATATTGGAAAAACAGGTAACCAAATTTAAGGTGGTTTTAGTTACCTGTACTCTCAATATTGATTTTGGTGAGCTGGGAACCAGCGGATAATGCAAAAATGGTGAATAATGACACCTTGGTCCACTTAGTATGCCCATTACAAATAACCATTACAAAATATCCTCGATATGGTGATTTCTTTAAAGAAGCAATACTAATAGACTGAAAAAATGCCTCTTTTCCCATCTTTTCGTCTCTTTTTGCGAAAAAGCCTTTTATCGCTATCTAGTCCTACTGGTTCTAATGGCCCATCCCGAATGTTCTCCGCATCTAGTTATGTCTTTTCTTTCAATTTCCCACCTAGTATCTATTTTGGGGACTTTAGATTTAAACGATTCCTGAATCTTACTCTTCTGTTCTTATTCCATCTTTCACAAACTGTTATACTGATTTTCTTAGAACAAGGAATTAACGTGTGATGTATTTCATTATTTTGATTTTTGCAATTATTTTGCAATTACATGTATTGTCCTATGATATTGAAGCATAACCGAAACAAAACTGACTGTGACTTGTCTGTAAATAATAATAATCGAAATAATAATAATATTATTCAGGCCGATTTGACCCGATCGAGTTGACTATTTTCTTGCCCCCAAGATGTTAAAGAAGCAGCTTATAAAGGACTGGTGTGCCCAGTCCTAGAATATGGAAGTTCTGTTTGGGATCCTCATACTAAATGCCTCCAGGAGGAATTGGAGAAGGTACAGAATCGTGCCGCTAGATTTGTAACTAGGAATTATACTTTCGAGGAAGGTAGTATGACTGGCATTCTTGAACAACTCAAATGGGAATCTCTCAAGAAAAGGAGGACGGATAATCGACTTATATTACTATACAAAGGTCTGAAGGGTAAAGCCAGAATACCTACAGATGACCTTATCCCAAAGACTAGGCGTTGTAGAAATAGCCACTCCAAGGCATTTCAGCTTCCATCTGCTAGTATAGAGGCCTATAAATGTAGTTTCTTTCCCCAGACTATCAGGGACTGGAATGACCTCCCTGACTCTCTGTTTACTACTGCTGAAATGTCAGATGATTGTGTGTCCAAGTTCGCTTCACTCGTCTGAATGTTTCTGCCCTCATAGATTCATAATCACCTTTCTGGTACCGATACACCTTCCTCCGAGGTTTCTTAATGGGGGGAATAACAATCTTCAGCGTTCCAGAAACAATATCATGATCACTGAGACAAGGGACTAATTTCTCCCCCATCCGAACCCCCTGGTGAAATAATGTCATTTGGCGTGTCACCAGTAAACTATTCATATTCAGATTCTATGTGGTGACCCATTCTATTCTATTCTATTCTCACGGTAGGCCGAGTTGACCTGCTTCCTTATCAACGGCGTTCGACTGTCAGCTGTGTCAGTTTGCTACACAAGTACGCCTTTCTGGCGGTGATGGTTTCTGGTTGCACTACTATAAATATTTACTCATTATGCAAGCTCCGCCTCTTTTGGGGAGGAGCATTCTGTCACACAATGAAACTTTTCTGGCTGCTGATTATTGTTATTGGTAAAAGTGAAATATTTTTGGGAAAGCTATTCAAAGTATTTAATAAAATAAATAAAATTATTTTCTAACACCATTTTCAACCTCTCCAGTGAGAAAAATATATTGCATATGGCCCACTAAAATCTCAGCTCGGAATTTACTGCGGACCAGCATTGTTTACATTGGATGACAGTTTGCTCAAAAAAATGCCGCATAACCCCATATTTTTTTGACTGCTACTGGTAAGTAATGTTCTTGTCCGCTGAATGTTACAGTTCATAATAGTGACTTTACCCCAGACAAACTTTGACAGGTTGGTGAAATGACCTGATTTTGCATTAGTAGCAATGGGATTTTTTTTATAGTAGTACTACCTAAACTGAAAGTAGGATGTACCTTCATTTTGCCAGAAGGACTGATTTTTTTCTGCTTACAGCATTCCCTTCCACTCAGTGTTGAAGAAAACATTTGGTTCTGCATGGAAATTCATTTCAAACCCTGACACTTGGCTTAAATTTGCTTTTTCTGTGACTTTGGTGAATTTTCCATGTATTTTGTGGGGGGTGGGGTAACATTTTCTTCTGATACACCTTTACAAGTGCAATGGGACAAAGAAATTGGTTGAATAGTACTCCAACTTGATGAAAGCATAGTAACGCATTAAATTTTATCCGGCCGGACTGTTTGAATAATGAAGAAAATGTCTTTTAACAGCGTCATTTTCCCAGACATCGGGTTCTGAAAGGACAAATTTATACACGGCAGGGGTTTAATTTGCTGAAATAGGCACAAGAAATGTTCCAGCTGCTTCTTTTTAGTTAAAACAATTGATTGTTGTGGTCTTATGAATAGAAAAAGCAGATTTTGTCTCTAGATGGTTGAGAATTTTCCATAAAAGGCCTACATTTTCATATTCTAGCTAATTTTGGGGGTATATATAGGAGAAATTGAATAACTTTATGTAGAATTGCTACTTGTCATTGGTTATACTCATTTTGTAAGGTAAATAGACTGTAGTTAGCTCCTCAGTACCTCTGGATCCATTCAATACTTGTGTTTTCCTATAATAGGAGGTCAAATAAATGACTTTTCTTCAAATCGCGACAAAATCAGATTTGAACGCAGAAAGCCTATGTGGCTCATTTTCGCAAAGATAAAGAAGGTCAAGCTTACTCAGCATCAATGTATGTCTTGAATATTGTTTGATGTAGAGTTAAATTTGTACTTGAAAGAATAGGAGTTTAAAAAGACAAGAAAAAGGGGCTGGTAAACTGAAAGTAGGATGTACCTTCATTTTGCCAGAAGGACTGATTTTTTTCTGCTTACAGCATTCCCTTCCACTCAGTGTTGAAGAAAACATTTGGTTCTGCATGGAAATTCATTTCAAACCCTGACACTTGGCTTAAATTTGCTTTTTCTGTGACTTTGGTGAATTTTCCATGTATTTTGTGGGGGGTGGGGTAACATTTTCTTCTGATACACCTTTACAAGTGCAATGGGACAAAGAAATTGGTTGAATAGTACTCCAACTTGATGAAAGCATAGTAACGCATTAAATTTTATCCGGCCGGACTGTTTGAATAATGAAGAAAATGTCTTTTAACAACGTCATTTTCCCAGACATCGGGTTCTGAAAGGACAAATTTATACACGGCAGGGGTTTAATTTGCTGAAATAGGCACAAGAAATGTTCCAGCTGCTTCTTTTTAGTTAAAACAATTGATTGTTGTGGTCTTATGAATAGAAAAAGCAGATTTTGTCTCTAGATGGTTGAGAATTTTCCATAAAAGGCCTACATTTTCATATTCTAGCTAATTTTGGGGGTATATATAGGAGAAATTGAATAACTTTATGTAGAATTGCTACTTGTCATTGGTTATACTCATTTTGTAAGGTAAATAGACTGTAGTTAGCTCCTCAGTACCTCTGGATCCATTCAATACTTGTGTTTTCCTATAATAGGAGGTCAAATAAATGACTTTTCTTCAAATCGCGACAAAATCAGATTTGAACGCAGAAAGCCTATGTGGCTCATTTTCGCAAAGATAAAGAAGGTCAAGCTTACTCAGCATCAATGTATGTCTTGAATATTGTTTGATGTAGAGTTAAATTTGTACTTGAAAGAATAGGAGTTTAAAAAGACAAGAAAAAGGGGCTGGTAAACTGAAAGTAGGATGTACCTTCATTTTGCCAGAAGGACTGATTTTTTTCTGCTTACAGCATTCCCTTCCACTCAGTGTTGAAGAAAACATTTGGTTCTGCATGGAAATTCATTTCAAACCCTGACACTTGGCTTAAATTTGCTTTTTCTGTGACTTTGGTGAATTTTCCATGTATTTTGTGGGGGGTGGGGTAACATTTTCTTCTGATACACCTTTACAAGTGCAATGGGACAAAGAAATTGGTTGAATAGTACTCCAACTTGATGAAAGCATAGTAACGCATTAAATTTTATCCGGCCGGACTGTTTGAATAATGAAGAAAATGTCTTTTAACAGCGTCATTTTCCCAGACATCGGGTTCTGAAAGGACAAATTTATACACGGCAGGGGTTTAATTTGCTGAAATAGGCACAAGAAATGTTCCAGCTGCTTCTTTTTAGTTAAAACAATTGATTGTTGTGGTCTTATGAATAGAAAAAGCAGATTTTGTCTCTAGATGGTTGAGAATTTTCCATAAAAGGCCTACATTTTCATGTTCTAGCTAATTTTGGGGGTATATATAGGAGAAATTGAATAACTTTATGTAGAATTGCTACTTGTCATTGGTTATACTCATTTTGTAAGGTAAATAGACTGTAGTTAGCTCCTCAGTACCTCTGGATCCATTCAATACTTGTGTTTTCCTATAATAGGAGGTCAAATAAATGACTTTTCTTCAAATCGCGACAAAATCAGATTTGAACGCAGAAAGCCTATGTGGCTCATTTTCGCAAAGATAAAGAAGGTCAAGCTTACTCAGCATCAATGTATGTCTTGAATATTGTTTGATGTAGAGTTAAATTTGTACTTGAAAGAATAGGAGTTTAAAAAGACAAGAAAAAGGGGCTGGTATACTGAAAGTAGGATGTACCTTCATTTTGCCAGAAGGACTGATTTTTTTCTGCTTACAGCATTCCCTTCCACTCAGTGTTGAAGAAAACATTTGGTTCTGCATGGAAATTCATTTCAAACCCTGACACTTGGCTTAAATTTGCTTTTTCTGTGACTTTGGTGAATTTTCCATGTATTTTGTGGGGGGTGGGGTAACATTTTCTTCTGATACACCTTTACAAGTGCAATTGGACAAAGAAATTGGTTGAATAGTACTCCAACTTGATGAAAGCATAGTAACGCATTAAATTTTATCCGGCCGGACTGTTTGAATAATGAAGAAAATGTCTTTTAACAGCGTCATTTTCCCAGACATCGGGTTCTGAAAGGACAAATTTATACACGGCAGGGGTTTAATTTGCTGAAATAGGCACAAGAAATGTTCCAGCTGCTTCTTTTTAGTTAAAACAATTGATTGTTGTGGTCTTATGAATAGAAAAAGCAGATTTTGTCTCTAGATGGTTGAGAATTTTCCATAAAAGGCCTACATTTTCATATTCTAGCTAATTTTGGGGGTATATATAGGAGAAATTGAATAACTTTATGTAGAATTGCTACTTGTCATTGGTTATACTCATTTTGTAAGGTAAATAGACTGTAGTTAGCTCCTCAGTACCTCTGGATCCATTCAATACTTGTGTTTTCCTATAATAGGAGGTCAAATAAATGACTTTTCTTCAAATCGCGACAAAATCAGATTTGAACGCAGAAAGCCTATGTGGCTCATTTTCGCAAAGATAAAGAAGGTCAAGCTTACTCAGCATCAATGTATGTCTTGAATATTGTTTGATGTAGAGTTAAATTTGTACTTGAAAGAATAGGAGTTTAAAAAGACAAGAAAAAGGGGCTGGTAAACTGAAAGTAGGATGTACCTTCATTTTGCCAGAAGGACTGATTTTTTTCTGCTTACAGCATTCCCTTCCACTCAGTGTTGAAGAAAACATTTGGTTCTGCATGGAAATTCATTTCAAACCCTGACACTTGGCTTAAATTTGCTTTTTCTGTGACTTTGGTGAATTTTCCATGTATTTTGTGGGGGGTGGGGTAACATTTTCTTCTGATACACCTTTACAAGTGCAATGGGACAAAGAAATTGGTTGAATAGTACTCCAACTTGATGAAAGCATAGTAACGCATTAAATTTTATCCGGCCGGACTGTTTGAATAATGAAGAAAATGTCTTTTAACAGCGTCATTTTCCCAGACATCGGGTTCTGAAAGGACAAATTTATACACGGCAGGGGTTTAATTTGCTGAAATAGGCACAAGAAATGTTCCAGCTGCTTCTTTTTAGTTAAAACAATTGATTGTTGTGGTCTTATGAATAGAAAAAGCAGATTTTGTCTCTAGATGGTTGAGAATTTTCCATAAAAGGCCTACATTTTCATATTCTAGCTAATTTTGGGGGTATATATAGGAGAAATTGAATAACTTTATGTAGAATTGCTACTTGTCATTGGTTATACTCATTTTGTAAGGTAAATAGACTGTAGTTAGCTCCTCAGTACCTCTGGATCCATTCAATACTTGTGTTTTCCTATAATAGGAGGTCAAATAAATGACTTTTCTTCAAATCGCGACAAAATCAGATTTGAACGCAGAAAGCCTATGTGGCTCATTTTCGCAAAGATAAAGAAGGTCAAGCTTACTCAGCATCAATGTATGTCTTGAATATTGTTTGATGTAGAGTTAAATTTGTACTTGAAAGAATAGGAGTTTAAAAAGACAAGAAAAAGGGGCTGGTAAACTGAAAGTAGGATGTACCTTCATTTTGCCAGAAGGACTGATTTTTTTCTGCTTACAGCATTCCCTTCCACTCAGTGTTGAAGAAAACATTTGGTTCTGCATGGAAATTCATTTCAAACCCTGACACTTGGCTTAAATTTGCTTTTTCTGTGACTTTGGTGAATTTTCCATGTATTTTGTGGGGGGTGGGGTAACATTTTCTTCTGATACACCTTTACAAGTGCAATGGGACAAAGAAATTGGTTGAATAGTACTCCAACTTGATGAAAGCATAGTAACGCATTAAATTTTATCCGGCCGGACTGTTTGAATAATGAAGAAAATGTCTTTTAACAGCGTCATTTTCCCAGACATCGGGTTCTGAAAGGACAAATTTATACACGGCAGGGGTTTAATTTGCTGAAATAGGCACAAGAAATGTTCCAGCTGCTTCTTTTTAGTTAAAACAATTGATTGTTGTGGTCTTATGAATAGAAAAAGCAGATTTTGTCTCTAGATGGTTGAGAATTTTCCATAAAAGGCCTACATTTTCATATTCTAGCTAATTTTGGGGGTATATATAGGAGAAATTGAATAACTTTATGTAGAATTGCTACTTGTCATTGGTTATACTCATTTTGTAAGGTAAATAGACTGTAGTTAGCTCCTCAGTACCTCTGGATCCATTCAATACTTATGTTTTCCTATAATAGGAGGTCAAATAAATGACTTTTCTTCAAATCGCGACAAAATCAGATTTGAACGCAGAAAGCCTATGTGGCTCATTTTCGCAAAGATAAAGAAGGTCAAGCTTACTCAGCATCAATGTATGTCTTGAATATTGTTTGATGTAGAGTTAAATTTGTACTTGAAAGAATAGGAGTTTAAAAAGACAAGAAAAAGGGGCTGGTAAACTGAAAGTAGGATGTACCTTCATTTTGCCAGAAGGACTGATTTTTTTCTGCTTACAGCATTCCCTTCCACTCAGTGTTGAAGAAAACATTTGGTTCTGCATGGAAATTCATTTCAAACCCTGACACTTGGCTTAAATTTGCTTTTTCTGTGACTTTGGTGAATTTTCCATGTATTTTGTGGGGGGTGGGGTAACATTTTCTTCTGATACACCTTTACAAGTGCAATGGGACAAAGAAATTGGTTGAATAGTACTCCAACTTGATGAAAGCATAGTAACGCATTAAATTTTATCCGGCCGGACTGTTTGAATAATGAAGAAAATGTCTTTTAACAGCGTCATTTTCCCAGACATCGGGTTCTGAAAGGACAAATTTATACACGGCAGGGGTTTAATTTGCTGAAATAGGCACAAGAAATGTTCCAGCTGCTTCTTTTTAGTTAAAACAATTGATTGTTGTGGTCTTATGAATAGAAAAAGCAGATTTTGTCTCTAGATGGTTGAGAATTTTCCATAAAAGGCCTACATTTTCATATTCTAGCTAATTTTGGGGGTATATATAGGAGAAATTGAATAACTTTATGTAGAATTGCTACTTGTCATTGGTTATACTCATTTTGTAAGGTAAATAGACTGTAGTTAGCTCCTCAGTACCTCTGGATCCATTCAATACTTATGTTTTCCTATAATAGGAGGTCAAATAAATGACTTTTCTTCAAATCGCGACAAAATCAGATTTGAACGCAGAAAGCCTATGTGGCTCATTTTCGCAAAGATAAAGAAGGTCAAGCTTACTCAGCATCAATGTATGTCTTGAATATTGTTTGATGTAGAGTTAAATTTGTACTTGAAAGAATAGGAGTTTAAAAAGACAAGAAAAAGGGGCTGGTAAACTGAAAGTAGGATGTACCTTCATTTTGCCAGAAGGACTGATTTTTTTCTGCTTACAGCATTCCCTTCCACTCAGTGTTGAAGAAAACATTTGGTTCTGCATGGAAATTCATTTCAAACCCTGACACTTGGCTTAAATTTGCTTTTTCTGTGACTTTGGTGAATTTTCCATGTATTTTGTGGGGGGTGGGGTAACATTTTCTTCTGATACACCTTTACAAGTGCAATGGGACAAAGAAATTGGTTGAATAGTACTCCAACTTGATGAAAGCATAGTAACGCATTAAATTTTATCCGGCCGGACTGTTTGAATAATGAAGAAAATGTCTTTTAACAGCGTCATTTTCCCAGACATCGGGTTCTGAAAGGACAAATTTATACACGGCAGGGGTTTAATTTGCTGAAATAGGCACAAGAAATGTTCCAGCTGCTTCTTTTTAGTTAAAACAATTGATTGTTGTGGTCTTATGAATAGAAAAAGCAGATTTTGTCTCTAGATGGTTGAGAATTTTCCATAAAAGGCCTACATTTTCATATTCTAGCTAATTTTGGGGGTATATATAGGAGAAATTGAATAACTTTATGTAGAATTGCTACTTGTCATTGGTTATACTCATTTTGTAAGGTAAATAGACTGTAGTTAGCTCCTCAGTACCTCTGGATCCATTCAATACTTGTGTTTTCCTATAATAGGAGGTCAAATAAATGACTTTTCTTCAAATCGCGACAAAATCAGATTTGAACGCAGAAAGCCTATGTGGCTCATTTTCGCAAAGATAAAGAAGGTCAAGCTTACTCAGCATCAATGTATGTCTTGAATATTGTTTGATGTAGAGTTAAATTTGTACTTGAAAGAATAGGAGTTTAAAAAGACAAGAAAAAGGGGCTGGTAAACTGAAAGTAGGATGTACCTTCATTTTGCCAGAAGGACTGATTTTTTTCTGCTTACAGCATTCCCTTCCACTCAGTGTTGAAGAAAACATTTGGTTCTGCATGGAAATTCATTTCAAACCCTGACACTTGGCTTAAATTTGCTTTTTCTGTGACTTTGGTGAATTTTCCATGTATTTTGTGGGGGGTGGGGTAACATTTTCTTCTGATACACCTTTACAAGTGCAATGGGACAAAGAAATTGGTTGAATAGTACTCCAACTTGATGAAAGCATAGTAACGCATTAAATTTTATCCGGCCGGACTGTTTGAATAATGAAGAAAATGTCTTTTAACAGCGTCATTTTCCCAGACATCGGGTTCTGAAAGGACAAATTTATACACGGCAGGGGTTTAATTTGCTGAAATAGGCACAAGAAATGTTCCAGCTGCTTCTTTTTAGTTAAAACAATTGATTGTTGTGGTCTTATGAATAGAAAAAGCAGATTTTGTCTCTAGATGGTTGAGAATTTTCCATAAAAGGCCTACATTTTCATATTCTAGCTAATTTTGGGGGTATATATAGGAGAAATTGAATAACTTTATGTAGAATTGCTACTTGTCATTGGTTATACTCATTTTGTAAGGTAAATAGACTGTAGTTAGCTCCTCAGTACCTCTGGATCCATTCAATACTTGTGTTTTCCTATAATAGGAGGTCAAATAAATGACTTTTCTTCAAATCGCGACAAAATCAGATTTGAACGCAGAAAGCCTATGTGGCTCATTTTCGCAAAGATAAAGAAGGTCAAGCTTACTCAGCATCAATGTATGTCTTGAATATTGTTTGATGTAGAGTTAAATTTGTACTTGAAAGAATAGGAGTTTAAAAAGACAAGAAAAAGGGGCTGGTAAACTGAAAGTAGGATGTACCTTCATTTTGCCAGAAGGACTGATTTTTTTCTGCTTACAGCATTCCCTTCCACTCAGTGTTGAAGAAAACATTTGGTTCTGCATGGAAATTCATTTCAAACCCTGACACTTGGCTTAAATTTGCTTTTTCTGTGACTTTGGTGAATTTTCCATGTATTTTGTGGGGGGTGGGGTAACATTTTCTTCTGATACACCTTTACAAGTGCAATGGGACAAAGAAATTGGTTGAATAGTACTCCAACTTGATGAAAGCATAGTAACGCATTAAATTTTATCCGGCCGGACTGTTTGAATAATGAAGAAAATGTCTTTTAACAGCGTCATTTTCCCAGACATCGGGTTCTGAAAGGACAAATTTATACACGGCAGGGGTTTAATTTGCTGAAATAGGCACAAGAAATGTTCCAGCTGCTTCTTTTTAGTTAAAACAATTGATTGTTGTGGTCTTATGAATAGAAAAAGCAGATTTTGTCTCTAGATGGTTGAGAATTTTCCATAAAAGGCCTACATTTTCATATTCTAGCTAATTTTGGGGGTATATATAGGAGAAATTGAATAACTTTATGTAGAATTGCTACTTGTCATTGGTTATACTCATTTTGTAAGGTAAATAGACTGTAGTTAGCTCCTCAGTACCTCTGGATCCATTCAATACTTGTGTTTTCCTATAATAGGAGGTCAAATAAATGACTTTTCTTCAAATCGCGACAAAATCAGATTTGAACGCAGAAAGCCTATGTGGCTCATTTTCGCAAAGATAAAGAAGGTCAAGCTTACTCAGCATCAATGTATGTCTTGAATATTGTTTGATGTAGAGTTAAATTTGTACTTGAAAGAATAGGAGTTTAAAAAGACAAGAAAAAGGGGCTGGTAAACTGAAAGTAGGATGTACCTTCATTTTGCCAGAAGGACTGATTTTTTTCTGCTTACAGCATTCCCTTCCACTCAGTGTTGAAGAAAACATTTGGTTCTGCATGGAAATTCATTTCAAACCCTGACACTTGGCTTAAATTTGCTTTTTCTGTGACTTTGGTGAATTTTCCATGTATTTTGTGGGGGGTGGGGTAACATTTTCTTCTGATACACCTTTACAAGTGCAATGGGACAAAGAAATTGGTTGAATAGTACTCCAACTTGATGAAAGCATAGTAACGCATTAAATTTTATCCGGCCGGACTGTTTGAATAATGAAGAAAATGTCTTTTAACAGCGTCATTTTCCCAGACATCGGGTTCTGAAAGGACAAATTTATACACGGCAGGGGTTTAATTTGCTGAAATAGGCACAAGAAATGTTCCAGCTGCTTCTTTTTAGTTAAAACAATTGATTGTTGTGGTCTTATGAATAGAAAAAGCAGATTTTGTCTCTAGATGGTTGAGAATTTTCCATAAAAGGCCTACATTTTCATGTTCTAGCTAATTTTGGGGGTATATATAGGAGAAATTGAATAACTTTATGTAGAATTGCTACTTGTCATTGGTTATACTCATTTTGTAAGGTAAATAGACTGTAGTTAGCTCCTCAGTACCTCTGGATCCATTCAATACTTGTGTTTTCCTATAATAGGAGGTCAAATAAATGACTTTTCTTCAAATCGCGACAAAATCAGATTTGAACGCAGAAAGCCTATGTGGCTCATTTTCGCAAAGATAAAGAAGGTCAAGCTTACTCAGCATCAATGTATGTCTTGAATATTGTTTGATGTAGAGTTAAATTTGTACTTGAAAGAATAGGAGTTTAAAAAGACAAGAAAAAGGGGCTGGTATACTGAAAGTAGGATGTACCTTCATTTTGCCAGAAGGACTGATTTTTTTCTGCTTACAGCATTCCCTTCCACTCAGTGTTGAAGAAAACATTTGGTTCTGCATGGAAATTCATTTCAAACCCTGACACTTGGCTTAAATTTGCTTTTTCTGTGACTTTGGTGAATTTTCCATGTATTTTGTGGGGGGTGGGGTAACATTTTCTTCTGATACACCTTTACAAGTGCAATTGGACAAAGAAATTGGTTGAATAGTACTCCAACTTGATGAAAGCATAGTAACGCATTAAATTTTATCCGGCCGGACTGTTTGAATAATGAAGAAAATGTCTTTTAACAGCGTCATTTTCCCAGACATCGGGTTCTGAAAGGACAAATTTATACACGGCAGGGGTTTAATTTGCTGAAATAGGCACAAGAAATGTTCCAGCTGCTTCTTTTTAGTTAAAACAATTGATTGTTGTGGTCTTATGAATAGAAAAAGCAGATTTTGTCTCTAGATGGTTGAGAATTTTCCATAAAAGGCCTACATTTTCATATTCTAGCTAATTTTGGGGGTATATATAGGAGAAATTGAATAACTTTATGTAGAATTGCTACTTGTCATTGGTTATACTCATTTTGTAAGGTAAATAGACTGTAGTTAGCTCCTCAGTACCTCTGGATCCATTCAATACTTGTGTTTTCCTATAATAGGAGGTCAAATAAATGACTTTTCTTCAAATCGCGACAAAATCAGATTTGAACGCAGAAAGCCTATGTGGCTCATTTTCGCAAAGATAAAGAAGGTCAAGCTTACTCAGCATCAATGTATGTCTTGAATATTGTTTGATGTAGAGTTAAATTTGTACTTGAAAGAATAGGAGTTTAAAAAGACAAGAAAAAGGGGCTGGTAAACTGAAAGTAGGATGTACCTTCATTTTGCCAGAAGGACTGATTTTTTTCTGCTTACAGCATTCCCTTCCACTCAGTGTTGAAGAAAACATTTGGTTCTGCATGGAAATTCATTTCAAACCCTGACACTTGGCTTAAATTTGCTTTTTCTGTGACTTTGGTGAATTTTCCATGTATTTTGTGGGGGGTGGGGTAACATTTTCTTCTGATACACCTTTACAAGTGCAATGGGACAAAGAAATTGGTTGAATAGTACTCCAACTTGATGAAAGCATAGTAACGCATTAAATTTTATCCGGCCGGACTGTTTGAATAATGAAGAAAATGTCTTTTAACAGCGTCATTTTCCCAGACATCGGGTTCTGAAAGGACAAATTTATACACGGCAGGGGTTTAATTTGCTGAAATAGGCACAAGAAATGTTCCAGCTGCTTCTTTTTAGTTAAAACAATTGATTGTTGTGGTCTTATGAATAGAAAAAGCAGATTTTGTCTCTAGATGGTTGAGAATTTTCCATAAAAGGCCTACATTTTCATATTCTAGCTAATTTTGGGGGTATATATAGGAGAAATTGAATAACTTTATGTAGAATTGCTACTTGTCATTGGTTATACTCATTTTGTAAGGTAAATAGACTGTAGTTAGCTCCTCAGTACCTCTGGATCCATTCAATACTTGTGTTTTCCTATAATAGGAGGTCAAATAAATGACTTTTCTTCAAATCGCGACAAAATCAGATTTGAACGCAGAAAGCCTATGTGGCTCATTTTCGCAAAGATAAAGAAGGTCAAGCTTACTCAGCATCAATGTATGTCTTGAATATTGTTTGATGTAGAGTTAAATTTGTACTTGAAAGAATAGGAGTTTAAAAAGACAAGAAAAAGGGGCTGGTAAACTGAAAGTAGGATGTACCTTCATTTTGCCAGAAGGACTGATTTTTTTCTGCTTACAGCATTCCCTTCCACTCAGTGTTGAAGAAAACATTTGGTTCTGCATGGAAATTCATTTCAAACCCTGACACTTGGCTTAAATTTGCTTTTTCTGTGACTTTGGTGAATTTTCCATGTATTTTGTGGGGGGTGGGGTAACATTTTCTTCTGATACACCTTTACAAGTGCAATGGGACAAAGAAATTGGTTGAATAGTACTCCAACTTGATGAAAGCATAGTAACGCATTAAATTTTATCCGGCCGGACTGTTTGAATAATGAAGAAAATGTCTTTTAACAGCGTCATTTTCCCAGACATCGGGTTCTGAAAGGACAAATTTATACACGGCAGGGGTTTAATTTGCTGAAATAGGCACAAGAAATGTTCCAGCTGCTTCTTTTTAGTTAAAACAATTGATTGTTGTGGTCTTATGAATAGAAAAAGCAGATTTTGTCTCTAGATGGTTGAGAATTTTCCATAAAAGGCCTACATTTTCATATTCTAGCTAATTTTGGGGGTATATATAGGAGAAATTGAATAACTTTATGTAGAATTGCTACTTGTCATTGGTTATACTCATTTTGTAAGGTAAATAGACTGTAGTTAGCTCCTCAGTACCTCTGGATCCATTCAATACTTGTGTTTTCCTATAATAGGAGGTCAAATAAATGACTTTTCTTCAAATCGCGACAAAATCAGATTTGAACGCAGAAAGCCTATGTGGCTCATTTTCGCAAAGATAAAGAAGGTCAAGCTTACTCAGCATCAATGTATGTCTTGAATATTGTTTGATGTAGAGTTAAATTTGTACTTGAAAGAATAGGAGTTTAAAAAGACAAGAAAAAGGGGCTGGTAAACTGAAAGTAGGATGTACCTTCATTTTGCCAGAAGGACTGATTTTTTTCTGCTTACAGCATTCCCTTCCACTCAGTGTTGAAGAAAACATTTGGTTCTGCATGGAAATTCATTTCAAACCCTGACACTTGGCTTAAATTTGCTTTTTCTGTGACTTTGGTGAATTTTCCATGTATTTTGTGGGGGGTGGGGTAACATTTTCTTCTGATACACCTTTACAAGTGCAATGGGACAAAGAAATTGGTTGAATAGTACTCCAACTTGATGAAAGCATAGTAACGCATTAAATTTTATCCGGCCGGACTGTTTGAATAATGAAGAAAATGTCTTTTAACAGCGTCATTTTCCCAGACATCGGGTTCTGAAAGGACAAATTTATACACGGCAGGGGTTTAATTTGCTGAAATAGGCACAAGAAATGTTCCAGCTGCTTCTTTTTAGTTAAAACAATTGATTGTTGTGGTCTTATGAATAGAAAAAGCAGATTTTGTCTCTAGATGGTTGAGAATTTTCCATAAAAGGCCTACATTTTCATATTCTAGCTAATTTTGGGGGTATATATAGGAGAAATTGAATAACTTTATGTAGAATTGCTACTTGTCATTGGTTATACTCATTTTGTAAGGTAAATAGACTGTAGTTAGCTCCTCAGTACCTCTGGATCCATTCAATACTTGTGTTTTCCTATAATAGGAGGTCAAATAAATGACTTTTCTTCAAATCGCGACAAAATCAGATTTGAACGCAGAAAGCCTATGTGGCTCATTTTCGCAAAGATAAAGAAGGTCAAGCTTACTCAGCATCAATGTATGTCTTGAATATTGTTTGATGTAGAGTTAAATTTGTACTTGAAAGAATAGGAGTTTAAAAAGACAAGAAAAAGGGGCTGGTATAGGTTGCACTACTATAAATATTTACTCATTATGCAAGCTCCGCCTCTTTTGGGGAGAGCATTCTGTCACACAATGAAACTTTTCTGGCTGCTGATTATTGTTATTGGTAAAAGTGAAATATTTTTGGGAAAGCTATTCAAAGTATTTAATAAAATAAATAAAATTATTTTCTAACACCATTTTCAACCTCTCCAGTGAGAAAAATATATTGCATATGGCCCACTAAAATCTCAGCTCGGAATTTACTGCGGACCAGCATTGTTTACATTGGATGACAGTTTGCTCAAAAAAATGCCGCATAACCCCATATTTTTTTGACTGCTACTGGTAAGTAATGTTCTTGTCCGCTGAATGTTACAGTTCATAATAGTGACTTTACCCCAGACAAACTTTGACAGGTTGGTGAAATGACCTGATTTTGCATTAGTAGCAATGGGATTTTTTTTATAGTAGTACTACCTAAACTGAAAGTAGGATGTACCTTCATTTTGCCAGAAGGACTGATTTTTTTCTGCTTACAGCATTCCCTTCCACTCAGTGTTGAAGAAAACATTTGGTTCTGCATGGAAATTCATTTCAAACCCTGACACTTGGCTTAAATTTGCTTTTTCTGTGACTTTGGTGAATTTTCCATGTATTTTGTGGGGGGTGGGGTAACATTTTCTTCTGATACACCTTTACAAGTGCAATGGGACAAAGAAATTGGTTGAATAGTACTCCAACTTGATGAAAGCATAGTAACGCATTAAATTTTATCCGGCCGGACTGTTTGAATAATGAAGAAAATGTCTTTTAACAGCGTCATTTTCCCAGACATCGGGTTCTGAAAGGACAAATTTATACACGGCAGGGGTTTAATTTGCTGAAATAGGCACAAGAAATGTTCCAGCTGCTTCTTTTTAGTTAAAACAATTGATTGTTGTGGTCTTATGAATAGAAAAAGCAGATTTTGTCTCTAGATGGTTGAGAATTTTCCATAAAAGGCCTACATTTTCATATTCTAGCTAATTTTGGGGGTATATATAGGAGAAATTGAATAACTTTATGTAGAATTGCTACTTGTCATTGGTTATACTCATTTTGTATTTGTAAATAGACTGTAGTTAGCTCCTCAGTACCTCTGGATCCATTCAATACTTGTGTTTTCCTATAATAGGAGGTCAAATAAATGACTTTTCTTCAAATCGCGACAAAATCAGATTTGAACGCAGAAAGCCTATGTGGCTCATTTTCGCAAAGATAAAGAAGGTCAAGCTTACTCAGCATCAATGTATGTCTTGAATATTGTTTGATGTAGAGTTAAATTTGTACTTGAAAGAATAGGAGTTTAAAAAGACAAGAAAAAGGGGCTGGTAAACTGAAAGTAGGATGTACCTTCATTTTGCCAGAAGGACTGATTTTTTTCTGCTTACAGCATTCCCTTCCACTCAGTGTTGAAGAAAACATTTGGTTCTGCATGGAAATTCATTTCAAACCCTGACACTTGGCTTAAATTTGCTTTTTCTGTGACTTTGGTGAATTTTCCATGTATTTTGTGGGGGGTGGGGTAACATTTTCTTCTGATACACCTTTACAAGTGCAATGGGACAAAGAAATTGGTTGAATAGTACTCCAACTTGATGAAAGCATAGTAACGCATTAAATTTTATCCGGCCGGACTGTTTGAATAATGAAGAAAATGTCTTTTAACAGCGTCATTTTCCCAGACATCGGGTTCTGAAAGGACAAATTTATACACGGCAGGGGTTTAATTTGCTGAAATAGGCACAAGAAATGTTCCAGCTGCTTCTTTTTAGTTAAAACAATTGATTGTTGTGGTCTTATGAATAGAAAAAGCAGATTTTGTCTCTAGATGGTTGAGAATTTTCCATAAAAGGCCTACATTTTCATATTCTAGCTAATTTTGGGGGTATATATAGGAGAAATTGAATAACTTTATGTAGAATTGCTACTTGTCATTGGTTATACTCATTTTGTAAGGTAAATAGACTGTAGTTAGCTCCTCAGTACCTCTGGATCCATTCAATACTTGTGTTTTCCTATAATAGGAGGTCAAATAAATGACTTTTCTTCAAATCGCGACAAAATCAGATTTGAACGCAGAAAGCCTATGTGGCTCATTTTCGCAAAGATAAAGAAGGTCAAGCTTACTCAGCATCAATGTATGTCTTGAATATTGTTTGATGTAGAGTTAAATTTGTACTTGAAAGAATAGGAGTTTAAAAAGACAAGAAAAAGGGGCTGGTAAACTGAAAGTAGGATGTACCTTCATTTTGCCAGAAGGACTGATTTTTTTCTGCTTACAGCATTCCCTTCCACTCAGTGTTGAAGAAAACATTTGGTTCTGCATGGAAATTCATTTCAAACCCTGACACTTGGCTTAAATTTGCTTTTTCTGTGACTTTGGTGAATTTTCCATGTATTTTGTGGGGGGTGGGGTAACATTTTCTTCTGATACACCTTTACAAGTGCAATGGGACAAAGAAATTGGTTGAATAGTACTCCAACTTGATGAAAGCATAGTAACGCATTAAATTTTATCCGGCCGGACTGTTTGAATAATGAAGAAAATGTCTTTTAACAGCGTCATTTTCCCAGACATCGGGTTCTGAAAGGACAAATTTATACACGGCAGGGGTTTAATTTGCTGAAATAGGCACAAGAAATGTTCCAGCTGCTTCTTTTTAGTTAAAACAATTGATTGTTGTGGTCTTATGAATAGAAAAAGCAGATTTTGTCTCTAGATGGTTGAGAATTTTCCATAAAAGGCCTACATTTTCATATTCTAGCTAATTTTGGGGGTATATATAGGAGAAATTGAATAACTTTATGTAGAATTGCTACTTGTCATTGGTTATACTCATTTTGTAAGGTAAATAGACTGTAGTTAGCTCCTCAGTACCTCTGGATCCATTCAATACTTGTGTTTTCCTATAATAGGAGGTCAAATAAATGACTTTTCTTCAAATCGCGACAAAATCAGATTTGAACGCAGAAAGCCTATGTGGCTCATTTTCGCAAAGATAAAGAAGGTCAAGCTTACTCAGCATCAATGTATGTCTTGAATATTGTTTGATGTAGAGTTAAATTTGTACTTGAAAGAATAGGAGTTTAAAAAGACAAGAAAAATGGGCTGGTAAACTGAAAGTAGGATGTACCTTCATTTTGCCAGAAGGACTGATTTTTTTCTGCTTACAGCATTCCCTTCCACTCAGTGTTGAAGAAAACATTTGGTTCTGCATGGAAATTCATTTCAAACCCTGACACTTGGCTTAAATTTGCTTTTTCTGTGACTTTGGTGAATTTTCCATGTATTTTGTGGGGGGTGGGGTAACATTTTCTTCTGATACACCTTTACAAGTGCAATGGGACAAAGAAATTGGTTGAATAGTACTCCAACTTGATGAAAGCATAGTAACGCATTAAATTTTATCCGGCCGGACTGTTTGAATAATGAAGAAAATGTCTTTTAACAGCGTCATTTTCCCAGACATCGGGTTCTGAAAGGACAAATTTATACACGGCAGGGGTTTAATTTGCTGAAATAGGCACAAGAAATGTTCCAGCTGCTTCTTTTTAGTTAAAACAATTGATTGTTGTGGTCTTATGAATAGAAAAAGCAGATTTTGTCTCTAGATGGTTGAGAATTTTCCATAAAAGGCCTACATTTTCATATTCTAGCTAATTTTGGGGGTATATATAGGAGAAATTGAATAACTTTATGTAGAATTGCTACTTGTCATTGGTTATACTCATTTTGTAAGGTAAATAGACTGTAGTTAGCTCCTCAGTACCTCTGGATCCATTCAATACTTGTGTTTTCCTATAATAGACATTTTTCACTTTTGAACGTAAGTGCTGCTGGCGCTTGCGGTTATGACTTTCCGTGTGATGGGGGACGACTCGTGAGGGCATATTTGAGACGAAGACGAGGGACGGTATGAAGAATTACTTAGTCAAAAGTACCAATAGCCGACGAAGACGAATTAAATATGAGAGTCAAAAAATGAAATAGTGTAGGACGTGTAGCTGTGTAGCTCAGTAGGTAGCGTGCTTGGGATTGAAAGCGAAAGGTCCTGGTTTCGAGTCCCGGACGTATCACTTTTTTCTTTTCTTTATTTGTCTCTCTTGTGACAAAAAAGCTTTGGAAATAAAACATATGTTATCAGCTGATTATGTTTTTTGGCAAATGCAAGAATCATGAAATGCCCTACTACATTAAATTCTTAGATCGTAAAGGAATTGAAGTTTGAGACGGCAGCCCATGTATGTTTTGTCTTGTATTGGGTGTTCGATCGTATTTTTGGTATAAGAGCTGATCTATCCTCACGTCAATATTTCTTTCTGGGAGACATGAAAATATGAATATACTGAAGGCTTGTACAGGCATAATGTGGCTAGGATAAGTTAGACATCCTGAATGACTTAAAATGTTTTCCGCGGCTCAAATAGTACACTGTATAGTGTACATGTAAAGATATATGTATATTTATTAGGTGTAAGACCTACAGTTCCACGTGCTGTCTCGTGAGAGAACATGATTTATTTTGGCATGTTTATACATGTATTTCAAACAGATACTCGAAATCTTGATGTTATTTATTTGGTTGATGTTTCGTTTTGAGTCCATTAGACAATCATCTGCAAGTCATAAGTGCGATATCCTAGCTGCATTTTGCATAGCCATACAAATAAGTTGAGGTTTTGTAGACCTTCCACAGTATTTCAGCATTTTGAATGCGATAATTACGATTTTTGGGATTTGTTTTTTTCAAAGTCAAAGGCTTTTTTTCTGATCCTCATTTATGCTCTTGAATTATGCGTGATGTTTATCTGGTTGAATTCAAATAAATATAATTAAACTTCAAACTAAAACAATATTATTTTCAAGAAAATGAATGTTTATAGACTGAGAAACATACAGTTCGTTTTTTTCATAATGTGCCGCGTACCTTGCTTAGCCCTAAAACAGGCTGACAATATTCTTTACGCGAGCACACACACACACACACACACACACACACACACACACACACGCGCGCGCGCGCGCTCGCACGCACGCACGCACGCACGCACGCACGCAAAATCCGTAGATGACTTCATGTCGCAGTGGTTAAGTCAGTCGCTTCGTAAAATCACATGTCGATAATAAATACGTACATGTAGTTGATATAAGACTGGTACAAAATTATTTTAGGGAGCGCGGTGGCGTAGTGGTAGGGCGTCTGACTCCGAATCGAGAGGTCCTGGGTTCGATCCCCACAGGCGCCACCGTGTTGTGTCCTTGAGCAAGACACATTGACTCCTTACTAACTGGTTAAACCCAGGAAGCGTTGGCTCCGTCCCGACATGACTGAAAAAATGTTGACTGGGACATAAAGCCCTAATAAAAAATGATTTTGATAAGAGCATATGACTCGTTAGCTCAGGAGGTTGAGCGCGAGTAGGAAACGCCTATTTTTATTGGAATTATTATTATTATTTTTTTTTTTTTCGCATCTTTGACAATATTCTTGCGTAGAAAACAAAAAATAAAAAATAAAACCAATCCAGACAGCAATTAAACATATAAATCGTAAACAATGTTATCATATGCAATGGTAACAATGATTATTGTTGTCTTCCCATTTAACTGTCTGATTCTAATGGAACAATGAACCAGAAGTGGCCTTTGACACGACATGTTTACAAAATCGCATCATCAACCGTCATGTTTGCCATTAAAGATACATTACGCGTTCAATGCGAGTCGGCCTTACAAATGCTTGGCGCGAATAAAACAACTTCCAGTGCAGAATGTTATATTTTAGACACTCGTGTGCATAACTAGGGATCGCTAGTTCAATTCTGAGCTGCCCATGGCTTTATGGTGACACTACATGTATAAACCGAGATCCCGTCTGCATATGACGATAACTGTTGGTGGGAAAGCAACTATCAACTATTTGTTATCGCCATGTGACTTTTAACATACTGGTGCATGTATATACGTACATTGGTTCTGTTAAGCTACATTTCACGTGTTTTTCGTGAACACACAGTAATTTTTTTACACGTAAACATGGCAAGATTTACGATTTGAAACATTTAGTTGTTCTTTAATTTTATGTGCAGTTTTTTTATTCTACGCCTTACAACGTTTTGACACATTTCAAGTAATATCGAGCATGGTCTGTTATCCTTATCAGGATAACATGTCCGTGACATGTTTACCCCATTGAACAACGCTTTTATAAAGCAAAACTTGAGTATGCAGGGGTATACCTAGTTTTAGCTCACATGAGCCCTTCGGCTCAAAAGGTGAGCTTATAGGATGACCATGCCCCGTCGTCCGTCCGTACGGTCGTCTGTCAACAATTTCCATGATCTTCTTCTCTGAAACAGCTTGGCCAATCAAAGTTAAAACTGTTTGCGGAGCATTCTTAGGAAGGGGGAACGAAATTTGCATAAATGGACCAGGTCACATGACCAAGATGGCCGCCTTGGCTATAAATAGCAAAAACCGTTAAAATTTTTCTTCTCCAGAACCAGATGGCATGAAGCATCAAACAATATTAAAAGCACTACAAAGTTTGTATAAATCATTTTGCTGGGATGACCTTGACCTATTTTACGGTAAGATCAACTTTCATGTAGGTCGCCCATGCATTTAAATGGAGAAATCAGTTAAATTTAATTAAATGGGTGGAAACTTGCTATGATAATACAAATGGGCAGATTTATTTTTATGAAAACATTAAGACCCAGGTGGTTGTCTGCTCCTGCCTGGGGGATATATACATGTATATGACTATGATATTTAAACATCTTCTCTGCAACCGCATGGCCGATCAAAGCCAAACTTCGTGGAAGGGGAACGGAAGTTTGTATTAATGGTCAAGGTAACTTGACCAAAATGGCCGCCATGGCTATTAATTGAAAAATGTTCTTCTTCAGAACCAGTAGGCCTATGATTTTGAAACTTGGCATGAAGCATCTACAAAGTCTATATATGACACAGGGATGACATTAACCTATTATAAGACAATGTCAACTTAGGTTGCCTATGCTTCTGAAAACAAAGATTGCGAGTATTCGTTCTATCATGTGTCCACAATATATACTGAGCCAAACTTATAACGCAACACGGTAATGGCATTTTTTTGCATTTTAATGTGATACAAGATGGTCTTCCAGACATATGCTGGTCAGCAATCGCCAGCGAATAAATTGGGTACAAAAATTTGGGTTTTCAGAGCATGGGTCACTGAATTCAAATCTGATTGGTCAAAACGGTTATTTGAGTGGCATGCGCCTGCTGAGAGATTCTGGAAGTAAGTTTTAACACATTTTGCTTCTTTATGGATCGTCCAGTGAGGCTCGATGAGTTGTTTGCAAAATGCCTTTCATTTGTTCCCAAAATTTTAAATCAAAGTTTGCATCATTGAAAATTGAACGTTTAATATTGAGCACTCCATTGAACACAATACAAAATGGAATTTGTGAAAAATTTTAATGGCGAATATTTTTCATGAAACCTTTGTGGTAACATGTTCATTTCGTCATTCTGCATCGTTAGAAAACACAATAGCATCCAATTGCTGGGTCAGGAACGTCTGTAACAAATGTTAAAATGTGAGTAAACTTGAACGGTTGGGGGCGAAAATGAGTCTTCAACTCTGCTCAAAATTGAGCAAAATTGATCTTTTGACAGTAAAAGTGTCCATTGTCTAATGTGGAGCAGGGGTAATCCTGAAAACCGACATTATTTTCTAAGGTACGAATAAACGTCACATGTCGCGTTCTGGAAAATCACAATGCATTTCATTTTTTGCCGAGACCCTACCTCTGAAAAATGATTAATTTCTTGAGACGCATAACACAAAATGTTTCAATCAAGATGTTGTGAGATGTGTCGATCGTACGGCAATCTAATTCAATAGAGAAAAAGTTTATTTGATAACGTTCCGGAGTATAACATTAAAAATAATCCGATGTTGCGTTATAAGTTTGGCTCAGTATATGTTTTGAACAAATAAGAAAATATCAAAACTGAAAATTTTCAATTTTTTTTTCAACTTAGAAAAACATACTGTATTTTGCTTGTTAAGGTTTTGTAATGATATCGTCATGATACAGGGTACCGTTTTAGTGCACATGTATTACACATGCTGTCATCAGATCTACAACATTTAATCATTCTTAACCTTACTCATACGGGCCCATCTTTGCGTCCGGAACCGGGCAAGCATATAAGCACATACGCTTCTTACTCAATCTGAATTTAAATAAATAATAAATTGAATCGGTTTGTTGATTTGAGCGTTAATCCAACAGCAAAGGTCATATGGAAACGAGACCTCAGTTTATAGTCTCATCCGACAGACTCAAGAAGACCCGGATCAAACCTGCGAATTCTGGTTTATAAGGCACGTGAAATAACTACTGCACCATGGAGGCTTGCTTAATAGGTTCGGTATAAACTTTATCATGATAGAAATCGTACTTTTAAATGTTAAAAAAGGACAAAAGAAGGCATGTCCTTAACACCAACTGCATTCGGCTTGCCAAGCAGCAATGTGGTTTGATAACTGATCCGGCTTGATATGATCTTTGTTTTGTCGATGGGCCCTAGGACAAAATTTCAATAGCCAAACACAACACAATTAAATTTCTCCTGTTACATGTATATATTTTAGAATCATGAATGGCGGTTCGTTTGTTTACATTTAAATGGTCGGTAAATGGACACGTGAAATGTCTGCTTGGTATACTGTATATGTGTATTCGGGTATTGTCTATCAGTGTCAGCACCATCGTATATGCTTGCGATACAATCAAAGTCCTTACAACAAAGATTGATGCAACATCACACAACATGTGATAAAATGGATTAAAACAACCTTCAGCGCAGCAATATCGTTTTGGCAACTACCAACACCAAGACAATGAACTCTTCGCCGTAGGTTGCTGCCCAATTTATCAGTCTTACAATCACGGGTGACAAAAACCAAGTTCTGCTTGTGAGTGTGCAAGTTCGTTTTCTCAGGGTTCTCCCCTTTTCCCCCTGTTACTGATTTACCCGTCTCATATGAACTAAAATAATCTTGAACGGGCCGAAAATGGTATAAAAAACGCATCATCATAATCAGAAATGAGCACAATCAGACCCTTATCTGTAATCAAGTAACAATAAAATGACCAAGAATCTATACAATTAAATTTCCCATCCTAACATAGACACCAGGCGGGAGAGACATGGCGGTGCAACACATCACAAGCAATTTAACAACACGCATAAAAAACAAAATTACTAGCTCTTTCCAAACAAGATCAGCGTCCATTCTGTTAAAAGGGACAATACGCGAGGCAATAATCTTTAGAAAACACATGTGTCAATGTGAAGACTGTATACACCATTATTTGTGAAACAAATGAATAATTTGTGCACTTTGTAGTGTCCAAAATTGCTTCTACGTGTATGTGAAATGGCGAACATCGCGAAGTGACGCGCGACCGCTTTACGGGGCGACTGAAACACTATGCGTCCTCTACGGAAACACTTTAAAAACTCATGAAAATAATATAATTGTGTTAGTTTGATTTTAATTTATTTATTTGAATTCAACCAGGTGAAAAAGCACGCATACTATCACACAGAATAAATGAGGAACAGAACGAAAGCTTATGTCTTGCCAAATTAATTTTCTACATCGTAACCATCGCACTCGATATGGCAGAAATACTGTTGAAAGTCTACAATAAACAAAAACAGTTGTGTGGCTAGGCATATTGTAGCTACATGTAGGGTATTGCCCCCATCGCTCTTCCTACTGTCGAATGGACTCAAAACTAGACATCGACAAAATAAACATCGTTCGCTCACGAGATAGCACGTGAAACTGTAGTTTTACATCTAATAATACACATATATCTGAACATGTACACTATACTTTTTGATTTGGTGTCTTGTGTATTTGTTAAAATTCAGTTTTACGTCCCTTTCAAGATTATTTCAGCTCATATGAAAAGCACCAAACAGTAGGTGGGGCGAAAACGGGAGTACCCCGAGAAAAACCGCCTGGCACACCCGCAAGCAGAACTTGGCCTGTCTCACATGTGGCCATTGTGGGTCTCGAACTTACACCAGACACATCGGTAAGATGATTAAGAGACTATGAAATAGCGATCTTAACTGCTCGGCCACGGGGGACGCTTGCGTATTTTTTTAGTCATTACAGGCGGTCAGCTTATCCACATTATCTGTTCCAGCCAGTCAGGAAATAAATGTTGACGTTAGGATCGGTCGCTGATCCGTTCTTCTGCCGAAAATGACGATCGAGTTATCGGCTTCAATGGGTGAAAAATCAAGACCTATAAAAACCTATACATGCGGTCTGCCTTCTCACTAGACAGTTTAATCCAGAAACTTAGGATTAAATGCAGCAGTGAATTCTGTGATTCTTGCATTTGCCAATAGATAAAATATTATTTTCTTTTTCCTTTTTTTTTTTTTTTCATTTCTTTTTAATTTTCTAAGCTTTATTACCACAGGTGCGAAAGAAGGAAGAAACAAAGAAAAGGAAAATATTTTTTGTCCTACCCGGACTCGAACCCAGGACCTTTCGATTCTATGTCTTACACTCTACCTACTGAACTATTCAGCTAGGCGTCCTAGACAATTTCGTTTTTTGATTATCTCATTTAATACACCTCCGGTGGGCTGCTGGTAGTTTTGAATAAGTAATTCTTCATATCTCCCCTCGCCTTCGTCTCAGATATGCCCTCACGAGTCGTCGCCCATCACACACAAAGTCGTAACCGCAAGCGCCAGCAAAATTTACGTTCAAAAGTGAAAAATGTCTAATAGGAGGTCAAATAAATGACTTTTCTTCAAATCGCGACAAAATCAGATTTGAACGCAGAAAGCCTATGTGGCTCATTTTCGCAAAGATAAAGAAGGTCAAGCTTACTCAGCATCAATGTATGTCTTGAATATTGTTTGATGTAGAGTTAAATTTGTACTTGAAAGAATAGGAGTTTAAAAAGACAAGAAAAAGGGGCTGGTAAACTGAAAGTAGGATGTACCTTCATTTTGCCAGAAGGACTGATTTTTTTCTGCTTACAGCATTCCCTTCCACTCAGTGTTGAAGAAAACATTTGGTTCTGCATGGAAATTCATTTCAAACCCTGACACTTGGCTTAAATTTGCTTTTTCTGTGACTTTGGTGAATTTTCCATGTATTTTGTGGGGGGTGGGGTAACATTTTCTTCTGATACACCTTTACAAGTGCAATGGGACAAAGAAATTGGTTGAATAGTACTCCAACTTGATGAAAGCATAGTAACGCATTAAATTTTATCCGGCCGGACTGTTTGAATAATGAAGAAAATGTCTTTTAACAGCGTCATTTTCCCAGACATCGGGTTCTGAAAGGACAAATTTATACACGGCAGGGGTTTAATTTGCTGAAATAGGCACAAGAAATGTTCCAGCTGCTTCTTTTTAGTTAAAACAATTGATTGTTGTGGTCTTATGAATAGAAAAAGCAGATTTTGTCTCTAGATGGTTGAGAATTTTCCATAAAAGGCCTACATTTTCATATTCTAGCTAATTTTGGGGGTATATATAGGAGAAATTGAATAACTTTATGTAGAATTGCTACTTGTCATTGGTTATACTCATTTTGTAAGGTAAATAGACTGTAGTTAGCTCCTCAGTACCTCTGGATCCATTCAATACTTGTGTTTTCCTATAATAGGAGGTCAAATAAATGACTTTTCTTCAAATCGCGACAAAATCAGATTTGAACGCAGAAAGCCTATGTGGCTCATTTTCGCAAAGATAAAGAAGGTCAAGCTTACTCAGCATCAATGTATGTCTTGAATATTGTTTGATGTAGAGTTAAATTTGTACTTGAAAGAATAGGAGTTTAAAAAGACAAGAAAAAGGGGCTGGTAAACTGAAAGTAGGATGTACCTTCATTTTGCCAGAAGGACTGATTTTTTTCTGCTTACAGCATTCCCTTCCACTCAGTGTTGAAGAAAACATTTGGTTCTGCATGGAAATTCATTTCAAACCCTGACACTTGGCTTAAATTTGCTTTTTCTGTGACTTTGGTGAATTTTCCATGTATTTTGTGGGGGGTGGGGTAACATTTTCTTCTGATACACCTTTACAAGTGCAATGGGACAAAGAAATTGGTTGAATAGTACTCCAACTTGATGAAAGCATAGTAACGCATTAAATTTTATCCGGCCGGACTGTTTGAATAATGAAGAAAATGTCTTTTAACAGCGTCATTTTCCCAGACATCGGGTTCTGAAAGGACAAATTTATACACGGCAGGGGTTTAATTTGCTGAAATAGGCACAAGAAATGTTCCAGCTGCTTCTTTTTAGTTAAAACAATTGATTGTTGTGGTCTTATGAATAGAAAAAGCAGATTTTGTCTCTAGATGGTTGAGAATTTTCCATAAAAGGCCTACATTTTCATATTCTAGCTAATTTTGGGGGTATATATAGGAGAAATTGAATAACTTTATGTAGAATTGCTACTTGTCATTGGTTATACTCATTTTGTAAGGTAAATAGACTGTAGTTAGCTCCTCAGTACCTCTGGATCCATTCAATACTTGTGTTTTCCTATAATAGGAGGTCAAATAAATGACTTTTCTTCAAATCGCGACAAAATCAGATTTGAACGCAGAAAGCCTATGTGGCTCATTTTCGCAAAGATAAAGAAGGTCAAGCTTACTCAGCATCAATGTATGTCTTGAATATTGTTTGATGTAGAGTTAAATTTGTACTTGAAAGAATAGGAGTTTAAAAAGACAAGAAAAAGGGGCTGGTAAACTGAAAGTAGGATGTACCTTCATTTTGCCAGAAGGACTGATTTTTTTCTGCTTACAGCATTCCCTTCCACTCAGTGTTGAAGAAAACATTTGGTTCTGCATGGAAATTCATTTCAAACCCTGACACTTGGCTTAAATTTGCTTTTTCTGTGACTTTGGTGAATTTTCCATGTATTTTGTGGGGGGTGGGGTAACATTTTCTTCTGATACACCTTTACAAGTGCAATGGGACAAAGAAATTGGTTGAATAGTACTCCAACTTGATGAAAGCATAGTAACGCATTAAATTTTATCCGGCCGGACTGTTTGAATAATGAAGAAAATGTCTTTTAACAGCGTCATTTTCCCAGACATCGGGTTCTGAAAGGACAAATTTATACACGGCAGGGGTTTAATTTGCTGAAATAGGCACAAGAAATGTTCCAGCTGCTTCTTTTTAGTTAAAACAATTGATTGTTGTGGTCTTATGAATAGAAAAAGCAGATTTTGTCTCTAGATGGTTGAGAATTTTCCATAAAAGGCCTACATTTTCATATTCTAGCTAATTTTGGGGGTATATATAGGAGAAATTGAATAACTTTATGTAGAATTGCTACTTGTCATTGGTTATACTCATTTTATAAGGTAAATAGACTGTAGTTAGCTCCTCAGTACCTCTGGATCCATTCAATACTTGTGTTTTCCTATAATAGGAGGTCAAATAAATGACTTTTCTTCAAATCGCGACAAAATCAGATTTGAACGCAGAAAGCCTATGTGGCTCATTTTCGCAAAGATAAAGAAGGTCAAGCTTACTCAGCATCAATGTATGTCTTGAATATTGTTTGATGTAGAGTTAAATTTGTACTTGAAAGAATAGGAGTTTAAAAAGACAAGAAAAAGGGGCTGGTAAACTGAAAGTAGGATGTACCTTCATTTTGCCAGAAGGACTGATTTTTTTCTGCTTACAGCATTCCCTTCCACTCAGTGTTGAAGAAAACATTTGGTTCTGCATGGAAATTCATTTCAAACCCTGACACTTGGCTTAAATTTGCTTTTTCTGTGACTTTGGTGAATTTTCCATGTATTTTGTGGGGGGTGGGGTAACATTTTCTTCTGATACACCTTTACAAGTGCAATGGGACAAAGAAATTGGTTGAATAGTACTCCAACTTGATGAAAGCATAGTAACGCATTAAATTTTATCCGGCCGGACTGTTTGAATAATGAAGAAAATGTCTTTTAACAGCGTCATTTTCCCAGACATCGGGTTCTGAAAGGACAAATTTATACACGGCAGGGGTTTAATTTGCTGAAATAGGCACAAGAAATGTTCCAGCTGCTTCTTTTTAGTTAAAACAATTGATTGTTGTGGTCTTATGAATAGAAAAAGCAGATTTTGTCTCTAGATGGTTGAGAATTTTCCATAAAAGGCCTACATTTTCATATTCTAGCTAATTTTGGGGGTATATATAGGAGAAATTGAATAACTTTATGTAGAATTGCTACTTGTCATTGGTTATACTCATTTTGTAAGGTAAATAGACTGTAGTTAGCTCCTCAGTACCTCTGGATCCATTCAATACTTGTGTTTTCCTATAATAGGAGGTCAAATAAATGACTTTTCTTCAAATCGCGACAAAATCAGATTTGAACGCAGAAAGCCTATGTGGCTCATTTTCGCAAAGATAAAGAAGGTCAAGCTTACTCAGCATCAATGTATGTCTTGAATATTGTTTGATGTAGAGTTAAATTTGTACTTGAAAGAATAGGAGTTTAAAAAGACAAGAAAAAGGGGCTGGTAAACTGAAAGTAGGATGTACCTTCATTTTGCCAGAAGGACTGATTTTTTTCTGCTTACAGCATTCCCTTCCACTCAGTGTTGAAGAAAACATTTGGTTCTGCATGGAAATTCATTTCAAACCCTGACACTTGGCTTAAATTTGCTTTTTCTGTGACTTTGGTGAATTTTCCATGTATTTTGTGGGGGGTGGGGTAACATTTTCTTCTGATACACCTTTACAAGTGCAATGGGACAAAGAAATTGGTTGAATAGTACTCCAACTTGATGAAAGCATAGTAACGCATTAAATTTTATCCGGCCGGACTGTTTGAATAATGAAGAAAATGTCTTTTAACAGCGTCATTTTCCCAGACATCGGGTTCTGAAAGGACAAATTTATACACGGCAGGGGTTTAATTTGCTGAAATAGGCACAAGAAATGTTCCAGCTGCTTCTTTTTAGTTAAAACAATTGATTGTTGTGGTCTTATGAATAGAAAAAGCAGATTTTGTCTCTAGATGGTTGAGAATTTTCCATAAAAGGCCTACATTTTCATATTCTAGCTAATTTTGGGGGTATATATAGGAGAAATTGAATAACTTTATGTAGAATTGCTACTTGTCATTGGTTATACTCATTTTGTAAGGTAAATAGACTGTAGTTAGCTCCTCAGTACCTCTGGATCCATTCAATACTTGTGTTTTCCTATAATAGGAGGTCAAATAAATGACTTTTCTTCAAATCGCGACAAAATCAGATTTGAACGCAGAAAGCCTATGTGGCTCATTTTCGCAAAGATAAAGAAGGTCAAGCTTACTCAGCATCAATGTATGTCTTGAATATTGTTTGATGTAGAGTTAAATTTGTACTTGAAAGAATAGGAGTTTAAAAAGACAAGAAAAAGGGGCTGGTAAACTGAAAGTAGGATGTACCTTCATTTTGCCAGAAGGACTGATTTTTTTCTGCTTACAGCATTCCCTTCCACTCAGTGTTGAAGAAAACATTTGGTTCTGCATGGAAATTCATTTCAAACCCTGACACTTGGCTTAAATTTGCTTTTTCTGTGACTTTGGTGAATTTTCCATGTATTTTGTGGGGGGTGGGGTAACATTTTCTTCTGATACACCTTTACAAGTGCAATGGGACAAAGAAATTGGTTGAATAGTACTCCAACTTGATGAAAGCATAGTAACGCATTAAATTTTATCCGGCCGGACTGTTTGAATAATGAAGAAAATGTCTTTTAACAGCGTCATTTTCCCAGACATCGGGTTCTGAAAGGACAAATTTATACACGGCAGGGGTTTAATTTGCTGAAATAGGCACAAGAAATGTTCCAGCTGCTTCTTTTTAGTTAAAACAATTGATTGTTGTGGTCTTATGAATAGAAAAAGCAGATTTTGTCTCTAGATGGTTGAGAATTTTCCATAAAAGGCCTACATTTTCATATTCTAGCTAATTTTGGGGGTATATATAGGAGAAATTGAATAACTTTATGTAGAATTGCTACTTGTCATTGGTTATACTCATTTTGTAAGGTAAATAGACTGTAGTTAGCTCCTCAGTACCTCTGGATCCATTCAATACTTGTGTTTTCCTATAATAGGAGGTCAAATAAATGACTTTTCTTCAAATCGCGACAAAATCAGATTTGAACGCAGAAAGCCTATGTGGCTCATTTTCGCAAAGATAAAGAAGGTCAAGCTTACTCAGCATCAATGTATGTCTTGAATATTGTTTGATGTAGAGTTAAATTTGTACTTGAAAGAATAGGAGTTTAAAAAGACAAGAAAAAGGGGCTGGTAAACTGAAAGTAGGATGTACCTTCATTTTGCCAGAAGGACTGATTTTTTTCTGCTTACAGCATTCCCTTCCACTCAGTGTTGAAGAAAACATTTGGTTCTGCATGGAAATTCATTTCAAACCCTGACACTTGGCTTAAATTTGCTTTTTCTGTGACTTTGGTGAATTTTCCATGTATTTTGTGGGGGGTGGGGTAACATTTTCTTCTGATACACCTTTACAAGTGCAATGGGACAAAGAAATTGGTTGAATAGTACTCCAACTTGATGAAAGCATAGTAACGCATTAAATTTTATCCGGCCGGACTGTTTGAATAATGAAGAAAATGTCTTTTAACAGCGTCATTTTCCCAGACATCGGGTTCTGAAAGGACAAATTTATACACGGCAGGGGTTTAATTTGCTGAAATAGGCACAAGAAATGTTCCAGCTGCTTCTTTTTAGTTAAAACAATTGATTGTTGTGGTCTTATGAATAGAAAAAGCAGATTTTGTCTCTAGATGGTTGAGAATTTTCCATAAAAGGCCTACATTTTCATATTCTAGCTAATTTTGGGGGTATATATAGGAGAAATTGAATAACTTTATGTAGAATTGCTACTTGTCATTGGTTATACTCATTTTGTAAGGTAAATAGACTGTAGTTAGCTCCTCAGTACCTCTGGATCCATTCAATACTTGTGTTTTCCTATAATAGGAGGTCAAATAAATGACTTTTCTTCAAATCGCGACAAAATCAGATTTGAACGCAGAAAGCCTATGTGGCTCATTTTCGCAAAGATAAAGAAGGTCAAGCTTACTCAACATCAATGTATGTCTTGAATATTGTTTGATGTAGAGTTAAATTTGTACTTGAAAGAATAGGAGTTTAAAAAGACAAGAAAAAGGGGCTGGTAAACTGAAAGTAGGATGTACCTTCATTTTGCCAGAAGGACTGATTTTTTTCTGCTTACAGCATTCCCTTCCACTCAGTGTTGAAGAAAACATTTGGTTCTGCATGGAAATTCATTTCAAACCCTGACACTTGGCTTAAATTTGCTTTTTCTGTGACTTTGGTGAATTTTCCATGTATTTTGTGGGGGGTGGGGTAACATTTTCTTCTGATACACCTTTACAAGTGCAATGGGACAAAGAAATTGGTTGAATAGTACTCCAACTTGATGAAAGCATAGTAACGCATTAAATTTTATCCGGCCGGACTGTTTGAATAATGAAGAAAATGTCTTTTAACAGCGTCATTTTCCCAGACATCGGGTTCTGAAAGGACAAATTTATACACGGCAGGGGTTTAATTTGCTGAAATAGGCACAAGAAATGTTCCAGCTGCTTCTTTTTAGTTAAAACAATTGATTGTTGTGGTCTTATGAATAGAAAAAGCAGATTTTGTCTCTAGATGGTTGAGAATTTTCCATAAAAGGCCTACATTTTCATATTCTAGCTAATTTTGGGGGTATATATAGGAGAAATTGAATAACTTTATGTAGAATTGCTACTTGTCATTGGTTATACTCATTTTGTAAGGTAAATAGACTGTAGTTAGCTCCTCAGTACCTCTGGATCCATTCAATACTTGTGTTTTCCTATAATAGGAGGTCAAATAAATGACTTTTCTTCAAATCGCGACAAAATCAGATTTGAACGCAGAAAGCCTATGTGGCTCATTTTCGCAAAGATAAAGAAGGTCAAGCTTACTCAGCATCAATGTATGTCTTGAATATTGTTTGATGTAGAGTTAAATTTGTACTTGAAAGAATAGGAGTTTAAAAAGACAAGAAAAAGGGGCTGGTAAACTGAAAGTAGGATGTACCTTCATTTTGCCAGAAGGACTGATTTTTTTCTGCTTACAGCATTCCCTTCCACTCAGTGTTGAAGAAAACATTTGGTTCTGCATGGAAATTCATTTCAAACCCTGACACTTGGCTTAAATTTGCTTTTTCTGTGACTTTGGTGAATTTTCCATGTATTTTGTGGGGGGTGGGGTAACATTTTCTTCTGATACACCTTTACAAGTGCAATGGGACAAAGAAATTGGTTGAATAGTACTCCAACTTGATGAAAGCATAGTAACGCATTAAATTTTATCCGGCCGGACTGTTTGAATAATGAAGAAAATGTCTTTTAACAGCGTCATTTTCCCAGACATCGGGTTCTGAAAGGACAAATTTATACACGGCAGGGGTTTAATTTGCTGAAATAGGCACAAGAAATGTTCCAGCTGCTTCTTTTTAGTTAAAACAATTGATTGTTGTGGTCTTATGAATAGAAAAAGCAGATTTTGTCTCTAGATGGTTGAGAATTTTCCATAAAAGGCCTACATTTTCATATTCTAGCTAATTTTGGGGGTATATATAGGAGAAATTGAATAACTTTATGTAGAATTGCTACTTGTCATTGGTTATACTCATTTTGTAAGGTAAATAGACTGTAGTTAGCTCCTCAGTACCTCTGGATCCATTCAATACTTGTGTTTTCCTATAATAGGAGGTCAAATAAATGACTTTTCTTCAAATCGCGACAAAATCAGATTTGAACGCAGAAAGCCTATGTGGCTCATTTTCGCAAAGATAAAGAAGGTCAAGCTTACTCAGCATCAATGTATGTCTTGAATATTGTTTGATGTAGAGTTAAATTTGTACTTGAAAGAATAGGAGTTTAAAAAGACAAGAAAAAGGGGCTGGTAAACTGAAAGTAGGATGTACCTTCATTTTGCCAGAAGGACTGATTTTTTTCTGCTTACAGCATTCCCTTCCACTCAGTGTTGAAGAAAACATTTGGTTCTGCATGGAAATTCATTTCAAACCCTGACACTTGGCTTAAATTTGCTTTTTCTGTGACTTTGGTGAATTTTCCATGTATTTTGTGGGGGGTGGGGTAACATTTTCTTCTGATACACCTTTACAAGTGCAATGGGACAAAGAAATTGGTTGAATAGTACTCCAACTTGATGAAAGCATAGTAACGCATTAAATTTTATCCGGCCGGACTGTTTGAATAATGAAGAAAATGTCTTTTAACAGCGTCATTTTCCCAGACATCGGGTTCTGAAAGGACAAATTTATACACGGCAGGGGTTTAATTTGCTGAAATAGGCACAAGAAATGTTCCAGCTGCTTCTTTTTAGTTAAAACAATTGATTGTTGTGGTCTTATGAATAGAAAAAGCAGATTTTGTCTCTAGATGGTTGAGAATTTTCCATAAAAGGCCTACATTTTCATATTCTAGCTAATTTTGGGGGTATATATAGGAGAAATTGAATAACTTTATGTAGAATTGCTACTTGTCATTGGTTATACTCATTTTGTAAGGTAAATAGACTGTAGTTAGCTCCTCAGTACCTCTGGATCCATTCAATACTTGTGTTTTCCTATAATAGGAGGTCAAATAAATGACTTTTCTTCAAATCGCGACAAAATCAGATTTGAACGCAGAAAGCCTATGTGGCTCATTTTCGCAAAGATAAAGAAGGTCAAGCTTACTCAGCATCAATGTATGTCTTGAATATTGTTTGATGTAGAGTTAAATTTGTACTTGAAAGAATAGGAGTTTAAAAAGACAAGAAAAAGGGGCTGGTAAACTGAAAGTAGGATGTACCTTCATTTTGCCAGAAGGACTGATTTTTTTCTGCTTACAGCATTCCCTTCCACTCAGTGTTGAAGAAAACATTTGGTTCTGCATGGAAATTCATTTCAAACCCTGACACTTGGCTTAAATTTGCTTTTTCTGTGACTTTGGTGAATTTTCCATGTATTTTGTGGGGGGTGGGGTAACATTTTCTTCTGATACACCTTTACAAGTGCAATGGGACAAAGAAATTGGTTGAATAGTACTCCAACTTGATGAAAGCATAGTAACGCATTAAATTTTATCCGGCCGGACTGTTTGAATAATGAAGAAAATGTCTTTTAACAGCGTCATTTTCCCAGACATCGGGTTCTGAAAGGACAAATTTATACACGGCAGGGGTTTAATTTGCTGAAATAGGCACAAGAAATGTTCCAGCTGCTTCTTTTTAGTTAAAACAATTGATTGTTGTGGTCTTATGAATAGAAAAAGCAGATTTTGTCTCTAGATGGTTGAGAATTTTCCATAAAAGGCCTACATTTTCATATTCTAGCTAATTTTGGGGGTATATATAGGAGAAATTGAATAACTTTATGTAGAATTGCTACTTGTCATTGGTTATACTCATTTTGTAAGGTAAATAGACTGTAGTTAGCTCCTCAGTACCTCTGGATCCATTCAATACTTGTGTTTTCCTATAATAGGAGGTCAAATAAATGACTTTTCTTCAAATCGCGACAAAATCAGATTTGAACGCAGAAAGCCTATGTGGCTCATTTTCGCAAAGATAAAGAAGGTCAAGCTTACTCAGCATCAATGTATGTCTTGAATATTGTTTGATGTAGAGTTAAATTTGTACTTGAAAGAATAGGAGTTTAAAAAGACAAGAAAAAGGGGCTGGTAAACTGAAAGTAGGATGTACCTTCATTTTGCCAGAAGGACTGATTTTTTTCTGCTTACAGCATTCCCTTCCACTCAGTGTTGAAGAAAACATTTGGTTCTGCATGGAAATTCATTTCAAACCCTGACACTTGGCTTAAATTTGCTTTTTCTGTGACTTTGGTGAATTTTCCATGTATTTTGTGGGGGGTGGGGTAACATTTTCTTCTGATACACCTTTACAAGTGCAATGGGACAAAGAAATTGGTTGAATAGTACTCCAACTTGATGAAAGCATAGTAACGCATTAAATTTTATCCGGCCGGACTGTTTGAATAATGAAGAAAATGTCTTTTAACAGCGTCATTTTCCCAGACATCGGGTTCTGAAAGGACAAATTTATACACGGCAGGGGTTTAATTTGCTGAAATAGGCACAAGAAATGTTCCAGCTGCTTCTTTTTAGTTAAAACAATTGATTGTTGTGGTCTTATGAATAGAAAAAGCAGATTTTGTCTCTAGATGGTTGAGAATTTTCCATAAAAGGCCTACATTTTCATATTCTAGCTAATTTTGGGGGTATATATAGGAGAAATTGAATAACTTTATGTAGAATTGCTACTTGTCATTGGTTATACTCATTTTGTAAGGTAAATAGACTGTAGTTAGCTCCTCAGTACCTCTGGATCCATTCAATACTTGTGTTTTCCTATAATAGGAGGTCAAATAAATGACTTTTCTTCAAATCGCGACAAAATCAGATTTGAACGCAGAAAGCCTATGTGGCTCATTTTCGCAAAGATAAAGAAGGTCAAGCTTACTCAGCATCAATGTATGTCTTGAATATTGTTTGATGTAGAGTTAAATTTGTACTTGAAAGAATAGGAGTTTAAAAAGACAAGAAAAAGGGGCTGGTATAGGTTGCACTACTATAAATATTTACTCATTATGCAAGCTCCGCCTCTTTTGGGGAGAGCATTCTGTCACACAATGAAACTTTTCTGGCTGCTGATTATTGTTATTGGTAAAAGTGAAATATTTTTGGGAAAGCTATTCAAAGTATTTAATAAAATAAATAAAATTATTTTCTAACACCATTTTCAACCTCTCCAGTGAGAAAAATATATTGCATATGGCCCACTAAAATCTCAGCTCGGAATTTACTGCGGACCAGCATTGTTTACATTGGATGACAGTTTGCTCAAAAAAATGCCGCATAACCCCATATTTTTTTGACTGCTACTGGTAAGTAATGTTCTTGTCCGCTGAATGTTACAGTTCATAATAGTGACTTTACCCCAGACAAACTTTGACAGGTTGGTGAAATGACCTGATTTTGCATTAGTAGCAATGGGATTTTTTTTATAGTAGTACTACCTAAACTGAAAGTAGGATGTACCTTCATTTTGCCAGAAGGACTGATTTTTTTCTGCTTACAGCATTCCCTTCCACTCAGTGTTGAAGAAAACATTTGGTTCTGCATGGAAATTCATTTCAAACCCTGACACTTGGCTTAAATTTGCTTTTTCTGTGACTTTGGTGAATTTTCCATGTATTTTGTGGGGGGTGGGGTAACATTTTCTTCTGATACACCTTTACAAGTGCAATGGGACAAAGAAATTGGTTGAATAGTACTCCAACTTGATGAAAGCATAGTAACGCATTAAATTTTATCCGGCCGGACTGTTTGAATAATGAAGAAAATGTCTTTTAACAGCGTCATTTTCCCAGACATCGGGTTCTGAAAGGACAAATTTATACACGGCAGGGGTTTAATTTGCTGAAATAGGCACAAGAAATGTTCCAGCTGCTTCTTTTTAGTTAAAACAATTGATTGTTGTGGTCTTATGAATAGAAAAAGCAGATTTTGTCTCTAGATGGTTGAGAATTTTCCATAAAAGGCCTACATTTTCATATTCTAGCTAATTTTGGGGGTATATATAGGAGAAATTGAATAACTTTATGTAGAATTGCTACTTGTCATTGGTTATACTCATTTTGTAAGGTAAATAGACTGTAGTTAGCTCCTCAGTACCTCTGGATCCATTCAATACTTGTGTTTTCCTATAATAGGAGGTCAAATAAATGACTTTTCTTCAAATCGCGACAAAATCAGATTTGAACGCAGAAAGCCTATGTGGCTCATTTTCGCAAAGATAAAGAAGGTCAAGCTTACTCAGCATCAATGTATGTCTTGAATATTGTTTGATGTAGAGTTAAATTTGTACTTGAAAGAATAGGAGTTTAAAAAGACAAGAAAAAGGGGCTGGTAAACTGAAAGTAGGATGTACCTTCATTTTGCCAGAAGGACTGATTTTTTTCTGCTTACAGCATTCCCTTCCACTCAGTGTTGAAGAAAACATTTGGTTCTGCATGGAAATTCATTTCAAACCCTGACACTTGGCTTAAATTTGCTTTTTCTGTGACTTTGGTGAATTTTCCATGTATTTTGTGGGGGGTGGGGTAACATTTTCTTCTGATACACCTTTACAAGTGCAATGGGACAAAGAAATTGGTTGAATAGTACTCCAACTTGATGAAAGCATAGTAACGCATTAAATTTTATCCGGCCGGACTGTTTGAATAATGAAGAAAATGTCTTTTAACAGCGTCATTTTCCCAGACATCGGGTTCTGAAAGGACAAATTTATACACGGCAGGGGTTTAATTTGCTGAAATAGGCACAAGAAATGTTCCAGCTGCTTCTTTTTAGTTAAAACAATTGATTGTTGTGGTCTTATGAATAGAAAAAGCAGATTTTGTCTCTAGATGGTTGAGAATTTTCCATAAAAGGCCTACATTTTCATATTCTAGCTAATTTTGGGGGTATATATAGGAGAAATTGAATAACTTTATGTAGAATTGCTACTTGTCATTGGTTATACTCATTTTGTAAGGTAAATAGACTGTAGTTAGCTCCTCAGTACCTCTGGATCCATTCAATACTTGTGTTTTCCTATAATAGGAGGTCAAATAAATGACTTTTCTTCAAATCGCGACAAAATCAGATTTGAACGCAGAAAGCCTATGTGGCTCATTTTCGCAAAGATAAAGAAGGTCAAGCTTACTCAGCATCAATGTATGTCTTGAATATTGTTTGATGTAGAGTTAAATTTGTACTTGAAAGAATAGGAGTTTAAAAAGACAAGAAAAAGGGGCTGGTATACTGAAAGTAGGATGTACCTTCATTTTGCCAGAAGGACTGATTTTTTTCTGCTTACAGCATTCCCTTCCACTCAGTGTTGAAGAAAACATTTGGTTCTGCATTGAAATTCATTTCAAACCCTGACACTTGGCTTAAATTTGCTTTTTCTGTGACTTTGGTGAATTTTCCATGTATTTTGTGGGGGGTGGGGTAACATTTTCTTCTGATACACCTTTACAAGTGCAATGGGACAAAGAAATTGGTTGAATAGTACTCCAACTTGATGAAAGCATAGTAACGCATTAAATTTTATCCGGCCGGACTGTTTGAATAATGAAGAAAATGTCTTTTAACAGCGTCATTTTCCCAGACATCGGGTTCTGAAAGGACAAATTTATACACGGCAGGGGTTTAATTTGCTGAAATAGGCACAAGAAATGTTCCAGCTGCTTCTTTTTAGTTAAAACAATTGATTGTTGTGGTCTTATGAATAGAAAAAGCAGATTTTGTCTCTAGATGGTTGAGAATTTTCCATAAAAGGCCTACATTTTCATATTCTAGCTAATTTTGGGGGTATATATAGGAGAAATTGAATAACTTTATGTAGAATTGCTACTTGTCATTGGTTATACTCATTTTGTAAGGTAAATAGACTGTAGTTAGCTCCTCAGTACCTCTGGATCCATTCAATACTTGTGTTTTCCTATAATAGGAGGTCAAATAAATGACTTTTCTTCAAATCGCGACAAAATCAGATTTGAACGCAGAAAGCCTATGTGGCTCATTTTCGCAAAGATAAAGAAGGTCAAGCTTACTCAGCATCAATGTATGTCTTGAATATTGTTTGATGTAGAGTTAAATTTGTACTTGAAAGAATAGGAGTTTAAAAAGACAAGAAAAAGGGGCTGGTAAACTGAAAGTAGGATGTACCTTCATTTTGCCAGAAGGACTGATTTTTTTCTGCTTACAGCATTCCCTTCCACTCAGTGTTGAAGAAAACATTTGGTTCTGCATGGAAATTCATTTCAAACCCTGACACTTGGCTTAAATTTGCTTTTTCTGTGACTTTGGTGAATTTTCCATGTATTTTGTGGGGGGTGGGGTAACATTTTCTTCTGATACACCTTTACAAGTGCAATGGGACAAAGAAATTGGTTGAATAGTACTCCAACTTGATGAAAGCATAGTAACGCATTAAATTTTATCCGGCCGGACTGTTTGAATAATGAAGAAAATGTCTTTTAACAGCGTCATTTTCCCAGACATCGGGTTCTGAAAGGACAAATTTATACACGGCAGGGGTTTAATTTGCTGAAATAGGCACAAGAAATGTTCCAGCTGCTTCTTTTTAGTTAAAACAATTGATTGTTGTGGTCTTATGAATAGAAAAAGCAGATTTTGTCTCTAGATGGTTGAGAATTTTCCATAAAAGGCCTACATTTTCATATTCTAGCTAATTTTGGGGGTATATATAGGAGAAATTGAATAACTTTATGTAGAATTGCTACTTGTCATTGGTTATACTCATTTTGTAAGGTAAATAGACTGTAGTTAGCTCCTCAGTACCTCTGGATCCATTCAATACTTGTGTTTTCCTATAATAGGAGGTCAAATAAATGACTTTTCTTCAAATCGCGACAAAATCAGATTTGAACGCAGAAAGCCTATGTGGCTCATTTTCGCAAAGATAAAGAAGGTCAAGCTTACTCAGCATCAATGTATGTCTTGAATATTGTTTGATGTAGAGTTAAATTTGTACTTGAAAGAATAGGAGTTTAAAAAGACAAGAAAAAGGGGCTGGTAAACTGAAAGTAGGATGTACCTTCATTTTGCCAGAAGGACTGATTTTTTTCTGCTTACAGCATTCCCTTCCACTCAGTGTTGAAGAAAACATTTGGTTCTGCATGGAAATTCATTTCAAACCCTGACACTTGGCTTAAATTTGCTTTTTCTGTGACTTTGGTGAATTTTCCATGTATTTTGTGGGGGGTGGGGTAACATTTTCTTCTGATACACCTTTACAAGTGCAATGGGACAAAGAAATTGGTTGAATAGTACTCCAACTTGATGAAAGCATAGTAACGCATTAAATTTTATCCGGCCGGACTGTTTGAATAATGAAGAAAATGTCTTTTAACAGCGTCATTTTCCCAGACATCGGGTTCTGAAAGGACAAATTTATACACGGCAGGGGTTTAATTTGCTGAAATAGGCACAAGAAATGTTCCAGCTGCTTCTTTTTAGTTAAAACAATTGATTGTTGTGGTCTTATGAATAGAAAAAGCAGATTTTGTCTCTAGATGGTTGAGAATTTTCCATAAAAGGCCTACATTTTCATATTCTAGCTAATTTTGGGGGTATATATAGGAGAAATTGAATAACTTTATGTAGAATTGCTACTTGTCATTGGTTATACTCATTTTGTAAGGTAAATAGACTGTAGTTAGCTCCTCAGTACCTCTGGATCCATTCAATACTTGTGTTTTCCTATAATAGGAGGTCAAATAAATGACTTTTCTTCAAATCGCGACAAAATCAGATTTGAACGCAGAAAGCCTATGTGGCTCATTTTCGCAAAGATAAAGAAGGTCAAGCTTACTCAGCATCAATGTATGTCTTGAATATTGTTTGATGTAGAGTTAAATTTGTACTTGAAAGAATAGGAGTTTAAAAAGACAAGAAAAAGGGGCTGGTATACTGAAAGTAGGATGTACCTTCATTTTGCCAGAAGGACTGATTTTTTTCTGCTTACAGCATTCCCTTCCACTCAGTGTTGAAGAAAACATTTGGTTCTGCATGGAAATTCATTTCAAACCCTGACACTTGGCTTAAATTTGCTTTTTCTGTGACTTTGGTGAATTTTCCATGTATTTTGTGGGGGGTGGGGTAACATTTTCTTCTGATACACCTTTACAAGTGCAATGGGACAAAGAAATTGGTTGAATAGTACTCCAACTTGATGAAAGCATAGTAACGCATTAAATTTTATCCGGCCGGACTGTTTGAATAATGAAGAAAATGTCTTTTAACAGCGTCATTTTCCCAGACATCGGGTTCTGAAAGGACAAATTTATACACGGCAGGGGTTTAATTTGCTGAAATAGGCACAAGAAATGTTCCAGCTGCTTCTTTTTAGTTAAAACAATTGATTGTTGTGGTCTTATGAATAGAAAAAGCAGATTTTGTCTCTAGATGGTTGAGAATTTTCCATAAAAGGCCTACATTTTCATATTCTAGCTAATTTTGGGGGTATATATAGGAGAAATTGAATAACTTTATGTAGAATTGCTACTTGTCATTGGTTATACTCATTTTGTAAGGTAAATAGACTGTAGTTAGCTCCTCAGTACCTCTGGATCCATTCAATACTTGTGTTTTCCTATAATAGGAGGTCAAATAAATGACTTTTCTTCAAATCGCGACAAAATCAGATTTGAACGCAGAAAGCCTATGTGGCTCATTTTCGCAAAGATAAAGAAGGTCAAGCTTACTCAGCATCAATGTATGTCTTGAATATTGTTTGATGTAGAGTTAAATTTGTACTTGAAAGAATAGGAGTTTAAAAAGACAAGAAAAAGGGGCTGGTAAACTGAAAGTAGGATGTACCTTCATTTTGCCAGAAGGACTGATTTTTTTCTGCTTACAGCATTCCCTTCCACTCAGTGTTGAAGAAAACATTTGGTTCTGCATGGAAATTCATTTCAAACCCTGACACTTGGCTTAAATTTGCTTTTTCTGTGACTTTGGTGAATTTTCCATGTATTTTGTGGGGGGTGGGGTAACATTTTCTTCTGATACACCTTTACAAGTGCAATGGGACAAAGAAATTGGTTGAATAGTACTCCAACTTGATGAAAGCATAGTAACGCATTAAATTTTATCCGGCCGGACTGTTTGAATAATGAAGAAAATGTCTTTTAACAGCGTCATTTTCCCAGACATCGGGTTCTGAAAGGACAAATTTATACACGGCAGGGGTTTAATTTGCTGAAATAGGCACAAGAAATGTTCCAGCTGCTTCTTTTTAGTTAAAACAATTGATTGTTGTGGTCTTATGAATAGAAAAAGCAGATTTTGTCTCTAGATGGTTGAGAATTTTCCATAAAAGGCCTACATTTTCATATTCTAGCTAATTTTGGGGGTATATATAGGAGAAATTGAATAACTTTATGTAGAATTGCTACTTGTCATTGGTTATACTCATTTTGTAAGGTAAATAGACTGTAGTTAGCTCCTCAGTACCTCTGGATCCATTCAATACTTGTGTTTTCCTATAATAGGAGGTCAAATAAATGACTTTTCTTCAAATCGCGACAAAATCAGATTTGAACGCAGAAAGCCTATGTGGCTCATTTTCGCAAAGATAAAGAAGGTCAAGCTTACTCAGCATCAATGTATGTCTTGAATATTGTTTGATGTAGAGTTAAATTTGTACTTGAAAGAATAGGAGTTTAAAAAGACAAGAAAAAGGGGCTGGTATAGGTTGCACTACTATAAATATTTACTCATTATGCAAGCTCTGCCTCTTTTGGGGAGAGCATTCTGTCACACAATGAAACTTTTCTGGCTGCTGATTATTGTTATTGGTAAAAGTGAAATATTTTTGGGAAAGCTATTCAAAGTATTTAATAAAATAAATAAAATTATTTTCTAACACCATTTTCAACCTCTCCAGTGAGAAAAATATATTGCATATGGCCAGAGATATATACTATACAGAGATTTGAAACTGCTAATGAACATCGATATTTGCCCCCGCTATGACTGTCGCTCAGGTAGACAGGTAAATCGAGGGAAAAAAATCAATATTTTTATCGGCCGCTGAATCTGTTCTGAAAGTTTTATATTAGCAAAAATATATTGTTAATATTTTCTTCGTTTGGTTCGCTATTATCTAGATGATAGTAGAAATATTTATTTTTGTTAAATAGGCCTTCGAATTTCCAACAAATAGATACTAAACACGCCCGGTATCTTTGTTAAAAAGAGTTATTTATTTACGGTTGATAATTTATATAATTATTATCCTTTGTCCTACAATTTGTAAAAGCCATTGTTGTTGTTTTTTTCTCCCACAAATTAATACGTTTTTAATTATGCTTATTATCTACGCGACTGGACACATTTGAAACAATTATTTACGGATTATCTTTAGACACAACGGGCAGTTCTTTGACACATCGAGTATATCTATCGAGTTCAATGAAGAATACCGCCAATATAATTCAATTTTGCACTTCATTTTGTTGGTCTTATTTTACACTTTTCTTTACAAAACGGGCAGTGGCGGGACGGATTATGTGAATTTAATGGACTCAGTCAGGCATGAACTCGAACATTCTTCTTTTTTCTCTATCTTTCATTCTTGCATTCATGTATATTCTAAGAAGTCGCCGCCGGATTTCAAAAGAAAAAATGACACTTTTATTACCAGCTTACCGTATTGCACCAAGCAATACCTGTTGATTCAGTGACTAAGATGTCACCACCGGATTTCAAAAGATAAAATGACACTTTTATTACCAGCTACCTGTATTGCACCGTGCAATACCTGTTGATTCGGTGACTTGTTTGATCTTCGCACTTATGTCACGTTGCAGGCACGTGCCGCATTGATTAATAACCGATACCACACACATTATCCACACACTTTATTGAAGATTGTATTCGGAAACATAATTAAAAAAAACAGTATGAAAAAATTATCATAAACTATAGGCCAACATTCAACCACACTTTTCTTGCCCTGTTAGCTCTCATCATGATATAGTCATACTCAAAATTTTGAAAAGAATAATACTCTAGCTGATTATGTACACTTGCCCGTGCTCTGAGCAACGTTTTTTTTTTTTTTTTTTTTTTTTTTTTTTTTTTTTTTTTTTTCAATAGCTGCGATGGTGTCTGTTTTTAAGTGCGGTCTCGCAGTTTTCACATTGTACGAAAATTCAACAATGGGATGCTTTTCACACCTGAGATGATGATCAGAAATTGATCGACTCAGTTTATGAAAATAGATAAGAAGCATCAAGTCAAAATGCAATCCGCATATCAGAGCGCCATTTTTGAAACAATTATTTACGGATTATCTTTAGATTAAAGAAATCGCCGATTGATTAATCTCGCCGTAATACTAATCATATTTAACGCCGAAAAAAGAAACGATGATTAGTGAACAAGGCGCTAATTAAAATAAAATGCATATTCAAGCTTTAACTCCGACAGTTCAAGGCATTTCAAATTCGCCATTTACGTTAAACGCGCGTCAGAATGTCTTACGGAAAAGACGATTTTTTACATCGGGATGATGATATTGATCTTGATTCTTTGCTAGGTGATTATACGTGTAGTGAAATTGAACTCACGGACGATGATGAACCATCGACAAAAAAACAGAAAGCAAAAAAAAAAGTGAAAAGTGACAATAGTGAAAATAGTGCTAAGGCTAAAACATACAATTGTTCCGAGTGTACTAATTCGTATGCGTCGATATCTGGGTTGCGCGTTCATCTACGAAAAAAACATGGAATTACAAATGCAAAAGGTAAGGAGGCCATTCAATATTTTGATCTTGTATATTTCATTGTTCGATTTTTTTTCTCTCGATTTTCCCAAAAATGACTTTTTATCAGGTGTTTTCCTGCAATGTTTTCACAATGTGTAACGAACTTGTGAATTAAAATAATTATACACAATTTTTATCTATCTATCTTCATAGCTATACTGAGTCGATCAATTTCTGATCATCATCAGTTTTAAGCTCCTTTTAGCCACACTTAAGCTAAATTCAGTTCAGAAGCTAACATCTAGGATGTCCTGTAAAATCATTTGTCATTTTTTCTTTCAAAATGCAACTTTTTCATCTTATTTGCAATGCCAAATAAGGTGTAGAAAATATCGCCATTTTAAATTCAAAAGCGCGAAAAGTTGTGAAAAACAGCTGCTTAATTCGGACGATTTGACCCTGTCAAAAATACCCAAACAGTATCAAAGGGCAATAAAACGATTTGTAAGACATTGTTCTTTAAGAATATTGATGATGTTTATCAAAAAAATGTCATTCATGGAAGCCTTATAATGAAAAATGAAACGCATCGTTTTGAGATCGGACGGAACAGATTTTCCTAAAATTACAAAAATAGTCAATATTTATACGATCATAACCCAAACGCAGTCACGCGCTGAGTGCTAATTTACGAATAAAACGACTTTTACATCTTTCTTCTTTCATATTTTGTTGATTAAAAATTACCTAGCCTATTAATAACAACGCGTTGCAGTAAAAAAGTACCGACTATTTTACGCTTGGTCGCCATTTTGAAACCTTCAACAAGGATTGCATCGTTTTATCAACGTAAAATACACGAGTAAAAACCCAATAAGAACACTACAAATTTCAGAATCTGGTTCATAATTGAAAGATAAAATGCTTATCATTTCTTTAGGACTAAAATATTGCTTCATCAGATGTATAAAATCGCCGATGGAAGTTGATTTTTATAGCGTCGAAATTGTCTTCGTTTAGAGTAAAAAAACAAAATGGCGGAAGTAGGTGGAGCCACAGGTAGAGGCGCGTCAATCAAAAGTGACCGCTAGGTGGACTTTCTTATCTCTTCATCTTTATCTCAGATATGGCCCACTAAAATCTCAGCTCGGAATTTACTGCGGACCAGCATTGTTTACATTGGATGACAGTTTGCTCAAAAAAATGCCGCATAACCCCATATTTTTTTGACTGCTACTGGTAAGTAATGTTCTTGTCCGCTGAATGTTACAGTTCATAATAGTGACTTTACCCCAGACAAACTTTGACAGGTTGGTGAAATGACCTGATTTTGCATTAGTAGCAATGGGATTTTTTTTATAGTAGTACTACCTTCTTCAGCATTGATACGATCGGCGTGACGTCATAGGTCATTCGTACGAGGTGAATTCCTCGGTGTTAATCGCTGTAACCTTGCTGAATTATAATCAGAAAATATGAAAACAAAATAAAAATATTAATAAAAGCTTTGCATGTCTTTTCAGATCTTCATTATTTATCCAACTCAAGGTGTGAACCCCGTTCTTATTCTGACAAATTATGATTTTATAAGCGTCTGAAAATGATTAAATCACAGCGATATTGACCGAGTTATACCCTCGGCCGAATGAGCGAAGAGGCGGGAAAGGTGCAGTTCCAGTAACCAATATTGATTTTTTCTAACGCGAGAGTAGCTTGCCGACTGGGTCAATGTGCAAGTTTGTATTTAAAACTTTCTTATGGTATCGTAGCATTATTCAAGTATGGAATGATTTTCTCACGAAACAGTGGCATGGACTTCAGCCTGAAAGAAAGCTTTACGGAAGAAAAAAACCTTCAAGAGGCTACATCTTGATATTGTCATAGGATTTCGCGAGTCATAAGACAAAGCTTCCAGACATTGCGAATAGAAAACAAGAACAACATGCATTTATAAGGTGAGATGATATAATAATCTATGTATGGGCCGCTTATATTCAAGAAATGAATTTCTTTTTTGGATATTCATGGGGGAACAAGACATCTAAAGTGTTACGTTGAACTGTCACGATTTGACTATCTCACCTACAAGACAACTCACCGACACAGTTTTTGAGACAACTCGCCAACACTTTTGAAGACAATTCAATGACTCTTGTTCAAAGTTAATGACTTGTAACTGATTATCATAAGGCCAAGATAAAATATATTCGTGGTTCCGGTCGCCCGACCGTCCCTAGATTTGATGCCCGACCCTAAACATTTTTTTCAGGTGTCAAATTCCGATTATTTTTTTTTTTTACTCGTTTTTCCGGTAGTCCCGGTTTTTATCAATCTCGGCTTGGATGGGGCTTTCATACCGCACCAGAATCCGGTGATTAGTTGTACCCTTTCCTGTTTAGAAGATGGCCGCTTGCTCGCGGCTTGCGCCAGACCACATTTTCTTCTCGCCTGTCGAATGAAGAAATGCGACCACATCCCTGAAGAGAAGAAGACGTTTCTGTCTGTCGCTACGAATGAAACAGTCACTGACATATTTCGTAAATGCCACGACAATGCAGGCCAGAATTACGATGAAAAAACAGTACTGTTTTACTGCAGAATGCAGTTTGGGATTGACCAATTCCGACGAGAAATTTCAGGGATGTTTTTAATCTGTCAACATTTAAATATGCTGGCGCGAGTTGTTCTGTAGATAGTTCTATGACCGCTTTGTTATATGTGCATTGGAAGTTGCCCATATTGATTGTTTACAATAGCTACACCAATCCTTAGTTACCCCACCCCTTCAGGCTAGTTATTATACATTGGGTTTATGCAAGGGTGGGGGATGAATACATCTGGCCAGCGCCTAAGGGGAACACCTGCTCAATTTTTTTAGATGTTGACTTAGTTTTTTTTTTTTCAAGGATTTTTTTTTTTTTTGGTGGGGGGGGGTCTATGCTTTCATGTATTAAAAGTTCAAGTGTGGAAGGATCAACATTTGGTTCATGTAAACATGGTGTAAAAACAAAAGGGAAAACCAAGGAAGATACAGGCGATTTCGAGTCAGCATGGACTTATAGTCAAACCAGCGATTGCAAATCAATACCTAAGCGACACAACTACTCTGTCTGGATTGGTCGGTCGATACTATGCAGTATATCTATGTCACGCCCACCTGTCACTCTTGGGTGTATTTTTATGGTATGCGGTAATTGAATCTGGTTTGAATATAAATACAATAGTTTAATACTATCACAAAGACGATCATTATTTGTGGAGATCAAAATGAACGTTAAACGTTCAGTTCAATACGAATTTTGACAGACGCTGACCGCCTTAATTTGATCCTCGCCCCAGTTATGTTTCGGATGCAGTAACGACTATAATCTCTGTTGCGTCCGTTAACTTTTCTGTTTGGGCTAACAATCGTCTTTCAAGTAAAGATCAAAGTTGGTAATTGACTTGTAATCCTATTTATATGCCATGATATCATCACGGCCAATTGAGGAAGCTAGTTTTATCTTTTAAACATCTTGAAATCCGAAACTGTAATTTAGCGGGGAGAAAACTCAAGCTGAGCTGTCAGGATAATTGTAACAATGTTGATGGTTGTAGATTTAACTAAATTTTCATTTTCATTTTCTTTGCGATTTTAGTACGAAATTTAAAAGAACGCACGGAAGTCACACGCCATGAGACTCGCAAGATGTGTGTACGGCCATTGCACCTAGCTGCTTATTAAATGCGAACGCCACCCGACTTCGCACATAGTCATTGAGCGTTTTATCGCAAGGCTGTCTTCAGAAACTCGCATGGCCGTCATACCACTGTCTTGCGACCACGGTGGGAAGCATCTGAAAGGCATGTGCCAGTCTTACGGCACTCTATCAAATTTACAGTCTTACGACAACCATGTGCGGGCGAACCGCTGGAGTCAACCGTACGAACATCGTACTGTTTTAATCTCTTGTAAATTTGCCGCGAGCTACCCAGGGCTCTACGAACTACTGGGGCGGCAAGCTGACGGTGCTTATTAAATGTACCCATGACTAATACGCGCGATGCATTTTACTATAATCCCATTATATAAACATGTCGTGGCAAAGGTCACTTTGTTCCGTGTTCTGTTAACCAAACGGGACAAAGTTGATGCTTCATGATCATAGACTTCTAGAGATGTTTAAAGGTTTTTCATTTATATCCATGGCGGCTGGACCATTTATACAAACATTGGTTCCCCTTTTCAAATACCCCACTTGAAATTTGGCTTTGATTGACTCAGTGGTTTAAGAGGAGAAGATGTTTGAACGTTGTGTACGACAACTACAACTACCATTACAATGACAATGACAACGACAACGACGGAGCATGGGTATACTAAAAGCTCACATTGTGAGCCTAATGGCTCAGGTGAGCCAATGATCTTTGCCACTGTGTTAATGTCTTAATTTTTATATCATCCCTGCAAATGACACGAAAGGAAGCATGTTCGGACACCAAATTTTCCTCGCCGCCGGCAGGAATCGAAGCCGGGACCTCTAGCACTAGAGGCCAGTGTGCTAACCACTGAGCTACCGCGCTTCCTAGTGTCAATGAAGCTGTTTGTTTGTATTCAGGTTTAACGTCCCAGTCAACAAATTTTCAGTCATGTCGGGACGGAGCCAAGGCTTCCTGTGTTTAACCAGTACTGTAGGGAGTTAATGTGTCTTGCTCAAGGACTCAACACGGCGCCGCTTGTGGGGATCGAACCCAGGACCTCTCGATTCGGAGTCCGATGCTCTACCACTACGCCACCACGCTCCCTAGTGTCAGTGAGCCGAACTAACTGGACTACTGCTGTGAAGACTTGTTTTGTTTCTTACTCAGCTTGGCTCGAAACCCTGACGCAGTTATTTGATCTCTCGAGGCGTTTCTTACACAAGCAGCGACTAGCTTCTGATCTAGACTCTCATTCGCATTTGTGTGAATGCAAATTAATCTAAGATTGCTTTTTTAAAGTACATGCATGTCTCAACACATGACACATGACGAGAATTATCTGACAGACAGATACCTTGCCGCAAGAGTGGGGGTGTTTTCTTTGACATACAGGACCAGAGACAACCAACTCGACTGAGAATAACCGACAAAGTGGAACCAATATAAGACTGTAGGATGCAAATACATGTCTTGGAACAACTTTAACATGGATCATTCTGATCTGTGGCAAGTTTGTTCACATACATGTATTTTCTCCTTATTGAGCTTATTTGATTTCATCTGCGTTGGTTGTCTCTGAATAAGTGGTGTGTATACAGAATTTGAGCTTCCTAATGAGAAAACCAACAAAGTGCATAGGCGAAAACAAAGCCGCAAATCAGCTTTGCAGTAACTGCGAAACTGATCAGCGCCTTTGTTTTCGCTAGTCGAGTAGTACATTAAGGCCTTCCTATTAAATTTCACGCTTCTAGCCATCTGCGCTTTTACAGGCCGGTTTGTGACAAACCTGTTCGGAGACCACATTGTTGGTTTTCCCACAAGGCGGCTCATTTCTATGCATAACCTGCTGAAGGCATGAACACGACTTATCAATGGCACTGTAATTTTTCTTTTTTATCTCCACTGTTGCATAGGCGTCTTTTCGTAATATGATTAATTAATTGATTGATTGGAGTTTAATTAACGTCCCACCAACAGCTAAGGTCATATGGAGACGGGAGCTCGGTTTATAGTCTCAATCCGAAGGACTGGAGAAGCCCGGGTTCGAACCTGCGACCCCTGGTTTACAAGGCAAGTGACATAACCACTGCGCCGCGGAGGCTTCTAATTTGTTTAATTAAGAGACCAACAAAGGTGCAAATCATCACGCGGGATCGTACATGTATATATAAAATAAATTTGTGACCACATGGACAACAGATATTGAATTTTTCGGACCAATATACAAGAAACCGCAGGACCATTGGCACAAATAATGTGAAATGTGAGTGATGTCTGGAGCACTTCAACAGTTTCCTCTGCCTCGCAAATATGTTAAGCTATAACAATTAGCATTTAATTTAACGTTGTTAAATATTGTTTCTCAGTGTCAGACCTTTAAGATGTTTAGCCAAGACAGTCCACAACACAAACCATCACCGCTATGGATGATTACTTCTCCTCCTACAATACATGCATTAGAAGCTGGGCAATCAATTTTGATTTTTACCTAGTCGAAAAGACTGTGGTCGAAAAATGATCACTTTATGGCGAGCGCGATAGCTTAGCGGTAGAGTGTTTTGACTCTAGATTGTGAGGGCTTGGGTTCGAATGCGTATCAGGAGTTGAACGCCGTGGAAGCTGTTGCTCTGGCACTAGATAGCTGAACAAATATTGATTGGGTAATTAAACAACAACAAAGAAGCAAACACAAAACACTTTCGTAATTACAGAACATGTCCCGTCACCACGTCATGTTAATTCGAAGAAACCAAAATACATGTATCCCTTATCCTTATTAAAGTAATAATTAGTAGAGCTAACTCGAACTGCAAAATCTCAACATCCAAGCTTAGTAACACAAAAGAAGCCTTTTGATTACGCGTTAATCGGAAAAGTCCTGGCTGATCCTGGGCAATTAACCAGAACTTTAGGGAACTTAAAGTATTTTGCTCAAGGACCCTTGACAGCTCAAACCCAGGACCAAGTCCGACGCTCTGTAGCCACTGAGCCACCGCGCTCCCTTAATATAAAGATTATTGGAAAATTGCACAGCAAGCAAATGACATGTACAAGAATGCAAAGTTATCCATTCAATATATTCGGAAAAGTCCTTGCAGAACAATTTATTCTGTTTCAGGTGGCGGCTCTATACTATTAGTCGTATATAAACATGTCAATAAGCGACATATTCTTTAAACGTGCTGGATATTTGCAAAACACTTTTTTCATCAACATGTCCAGGATACATCACTTTATGCATTATTGCATATTTTATATCGCTGGTCAGCCTGCAAAATCATAACTGTCCTATTACACCATTATTTGTCGCTAGTCGAGAAAGAAGTGGTAGTTATTCACGAGTTAATCACGGGGGTGATTCAAATGATGTGCTGTCGTCCGAGTCAATTGTATATCATCTCATGCAAAGTTGCAAACCCTGCTGTCGTCTAATTTATATGTTACCATTGATTTTGCTGTCGTCCGAAACATGATATGACCGTCGTTACACTCGGACGACAGCAAGCTTTTACACGTAATCGTATACAAATGAGCCGCGTCGTGGGAAAACCAACAATCTGCATGGGCAAAAACAAAGACGCAGATCAGCTTCACGGTAACCGCGAAGCTGATCAGCGCCTTTGTTTTCGCTACTCGGATAGTACAATTCCTCTTCTACTTAAATCCGAAATTTCAAGCTTCTAGCTCTTTTCTGTGCTTGTACAGGCCGGTTTGTGTCGGACCTGTTCGGAAACCACATTGTTTGTTTTCCCACGAGGCGGCTCAAATGTCTCGGATGTCAGCTCGTACCATTTGATTCACTCTTGTGCTATTGGTCAGATGAACATATAATCAATCGGCAAAGCGACTTTAGCATATTAATCCACATTAATGTATCCACATTCTCTGAAGTAGCTCCTGCAATCCCCAGCTGTAATCTCGTTGACTGCACAGAAAATTGCATATTCGAGGCTCACATCCGCTGCAATTCTCCTCAAACGTTCACTTTTCATCAACGTTTTGATGTGTCTAAAGCAATGTTTCACGGGGTTTAGATCAGGCGAATACGTAGGTGTAAATGTGTACCTTATTCCTTGGTTTTGTAAATACTGTGCTAAGATAAGCTGGCCACGGTTTCGATGAGTAGGACAGTTATCAACTATTACAATATCCCCTGTAACAAGGGCTGGTATTCCGATGTCATTGACTGAATTCGAAGCCTCATGAAAGAAGTTTAAATATCGTGTTGTGTCAGTCGCCCCCTCAACAACGTTTGCGTAAGCTATTCCTTGGAGACTGATCATCAAGTTTAAAGTGAAATGAGGCGATCTGGTCTTCGAACTTATTTCAACAGCGGGCGCACCCAACGGTGCATGTCCGTATTTTCTTCTGATCGAATCCGGCAAATTAAAACCACTTTCGTCAAAGAATTTAAGCTTATAGGGACTTTGCCTTGAAACATAATTCAAAAAGGCTTGAGTATATTGAATATTATAAGGTGTGAATCTTTCAGCTGAAGGTGTAACCATGATTTTTCTTGTCCATGGCCCACCCTTTAGTTTATGCTTTAAAGTTTTACAAATAGTAGAAGTGGACACATCAACATTTGAAAACATCGCCAGTTTTCCTTGTATCTCATGTAGATATATAGAGGGTTTTTCACGTTTCAATTGTTCTATGTACAGCAAATCAGGTTCCTTTAGTTTTGAATCAACGCCTCCACCATGAGGCCTAGGCCTAACGCTGCCAGCTTCACAATAACGGCTCCAAATATTTTTCACACACGTTTTCGATAACTTCAGCTGAGAGGCTACACTGGAAAGAACACCTCTTGGAATATATTGAGTCCGTATTTCCACCAGCTTCTAAAATTAGTGTAATAGCTAAAGAGCGTAAGTCATCACCCACCGGTTGACCACTTATGAAACTCCTGTTTCGTTTGCTCAGACGATGTTTTTCATCCGGGTCCATTTTATATGTATGCTGATATTCCAGAATTTATTAAGACTGAATTGATTCACGTGTGAAGTCAAAGGAAAACTCAAATATTGTATGTCTCGAGTTGAAAAGAAAATTATGGTAAAAAGGTTGCAGGTCATTGGGCGGGACTAAAGCCGAAGAGATTGTAATAAATTATCGAGACATATTTATTTAACTATTGATGTTTAACTCATTTAAGCCTGGCGTCCTTTTTATGGGGCATAGGTAAACAGCATAGCCCCAGATGTGACGCCGCGAAACGCGGCGTCCCATCTGGGACTGTTCTGTTTGCATAAAGAAATTTCATTGAAAGAGATGAAAATTAAAAATCACTCATGATAGTGAACTCACCCAAATGATAATGATGGGAAAATCCATTCGTCAAATATGGGTTAACTCATATAAATAGAATCTTAATGTTAAACAAACGTAACGATCAGCTGCTGAACTAAATGTCCAGAGGCAGTGATCCAAACATGACTGAAAATTTTGCTGTATCCACGGGGATTAATACAAAATGGTCCTACTACAACTAGCTACCTGTGCTGTCGACAATGTGAAGATAGCAGACTGCGGGAGAAAAAACGTGTATGTGTACATTTCTGTCCCCGTAGTGTGTGGATTGCCGGACAAAAGCCAAATGCACCACATTGGTCCACAATGTCCCAATGCTATGTGGGTGGAGGGGTGGGGAATGTCTACAAATCGATTAAATATCATAGGTGTGGTTTAGAAGTTTCGATTGGTAGAAACCCCTTGGAACCGCGACGGTGCCCACATTTCAAATATTACATGTTTCAGTTTGAAGTCACTGTATTTGGTATATGTGTATTGAACGTCCCATATGCTGTCAGCGAACAAGTGTGACCGTTTCTACATATTTATTTCAATAAAGTGTTGTTTTGTTCTGTTCTGATACGCGTAGACTTCCATGTGACCTTGATGAGAAATGAAGAAAAAAATGCGACGAAACAACCAACGACCAAAGGCAAAAATCTACGTTTTTATTTTGTTTTATTTTTTTAAGTGATGATGTTTCTCCGACCTTCTTCAGGCTCAGTCCTTCTACATGTGACCTCAACTTGTTCTCCATATCGGAAGTGAAGCGAAGTGCTGAGAAGTGTAGCAGAGTGCAGGTTAGCCAGCTGATCAACAGTCATGCATTCACTGTTTACATGATTTACAGCAATGTAGTATTCAAAATGTACATGTGTATTGTTTGTTTGTTTGTTTTACGTAACACGCGCACGTTCGACAGCTATTTAAATACTGTGTCAGGACGATCAATCGTAGCCACACTGTTCCTAGGCTAGCCTCCCATTAACAGGCTATTTTTATACCAGTACTTTATGTACATACTGGCCGTAGAAATCTTTTTATGATCAAAACTTACTTACTGTCTTTGAGGCCTTGTATAGTCTCTCGAATCTTGGGCCCTTTCACGTCTTCTTTCATTTAACTGGTGATGTCTAGCATGCGCGAGTGGATATGAATAACAGTCTGGCTCAAATTTGGTGTTTTTGTTCTTCCAGAACTTGAGATAAGAAATGCATAAAATACAGTTTATGGTTAATATTACTTAGATAATAATCCCATAATAACATCTTGCTCTGTTTGATTTAAGACGGTTGCATATTTAAAGCAAACGAAGAATATTAAGAAGTTTATCTTATGTCAATCACTCCTCAATCACTCCCCAGGGGCAATTCATTTACATGATTACCCGGGCTACTTCAAGCGGTCAGGCTTTAGTCTGAGTTTATATAGATCTGTGGACGGAACCAACATGTCGGGGGTTCTTAATCAATACTTTGGGGAACTTAAAAAAATCTTGCTCATTGATATTTATTCCGTTCAGTGCAAAAGTAAACCAAGGGTCACCTCCACGACTATCCCCTGCTCTGTCTCCTTGAAAGCCATGATTACAAATGACCAAATCATTGACTCGTTCATTGTCAGTTCACATGAGTCATGCAAGCGTGATCTTATTTTATTGATCAGTATTGACGAACATTTTGTCGGATTTAAATGATGGCGGTCCGATTCCGGCTGGGCTTCGATCCGCACATGGATCACATGTTAGACAAACGAAGTTTATTGTGTGTGTGTGGGGGGGGGGGGGAGTGCTGGTGTCTCCCGGGGTACTTCACATTTCTCCCCATTTAATGATTAGATCGTTTCGTTCTAAATGAGTGAACTAATCTTGCAACGGATAAAAAAAAAAAAAAAAAAAAAAAAAAAAAAAAAAAAAAAAAAAAAAAAAAAAAAAAAACTATTTGTTTTGTTTTTTATAATTGACAGTCAGACACAATTGCTGACCGACCCGCGTAGCCAGAGAAGCTACTTCAAATTTTCATTTGAAACAGGACGTTGATAAGTGTCATGATAGCGCAGTTTACGAACTCGGATCCAATAAACCCGAGATACAAAACAGCAGGGTTTCCAAAATAATTTGTGTCTACAGATAAGAGATCAAGAGATATTTATGACAAAAATGTTGACTGATCTTTACCGAACAAAAAAGGGTATTTAAAACTATTGAATAACGCTATTTTCATTTCCACCATCTTTTATCTAATATTTCAATAAGCGACAGATATACGACAAGGCGTGTCACTGTCACAGTAGGCGTGTTTTTTTGTCGATATCGGGTGTAAAATAGTCCACGTGACATCAGAGTATAGCGCAAAGGTATTGATTTGCAATCGCTGGTTTGACGATATGTCCATGCTGACTCGAAATCGCCTGTACAAGTTTTATTCACATTTGGGTCCTTCTGAGATAAACTGCAACATTTCTGGACATTTATTTGCAAATTGAAAATCTACTTATTTGCAACAATTTCTACCTAGAAATATTGGGCAGTTATTCATTTTGCCTAAATTTGTCACAAAAAGATAGTTCTTGCTCGATTAAGCTCAGTTTTTTACATTTTCTTCAGCAGTCACTGATCGTTACGGATGTTACATTGACATGTCAAAATGCTGAAAATTAGCTGTAAACATTATACAAGCACTCCATTCTGTGTTCGAATATGTAACTCCCAAACATATGAATAAATTCAAAGCATAGTTTTCTTTGCCATACAAGAATTTCATATGCAAATAAGGTTTTGGTCTAGTGTTACGCACGTCACCCAAAACACGAACTTAAATGATTTTTTCTGAATGTGCCAGAGTCGGTTTTTTCATAAATACAATGTCCAAAGCTATTTTTCAATTATAAAGCATAGGTTGTGAATATCTGGTGTGCATCCAGCTGCATTATATTGCTGTTTTAAGCAATGACATTTTGGCACATAATTGTCAAACTTACGTCCATTCAACCTGTCAAGCAGTAACATCCGCAACATCTCTTTCTCATTTCATCCTTCATTATGCAACTATTAGCTGCTAGTCGCCCTCTAAGTAAGAAACTACAGTTGTTTTAAGTGATACATTGTAAACAATATGATAATCTATGGTGTCAGTGCAGAATATATTTAATCTCGGTATGGACGTTACATAACTTGTCAACAACAACGTCCCTAACACACCATTGCAGTGTCAAATACAACGTCCAAATGAAAGCAGCCAACAAATAATGACATTATAGAGATCCCTGCCTGATCGTCGAAACAATAACCTTCAAAAACGTTTAGCATTTGATTCAAACGTAAGACTGAATCCTTGTACGTTTATAATGCTACCAAACTCACCCATTGTGTTTCAGACGTAACAGTTGATGCGTGATAATCATCTCGTAATTGTCATCTGATGACATCCGTTTATTTTTCAATCAAACTGACATCGACAACATGTAAACATACCCATTTAGTACAAAATTCACCAAATTAGCGTAATCCAAGCACGCATGAACAGTCATCCCTGGGCGGTTTGTCACCAAACTGTCGTAGCGATTAAAAACGAAACTCGATACGGATGTAAATTCCAATAAAACATTTGACCGATCGTATTGTACTTTCGTTTTGCAACAGACGGCAAGGAATGAATGCCTCAGAAAGTGATGACGTAGTACACAGTTTTATTATGTATATGCACAACATTCGCGCATGGCTATTTTCGGCCCCAAGGATGATTTAACGGGAGAAGTTAAGTACGTAATATTATGACCGACACTCATCGTAAGTTATGTAGTTCGTTTTTGCAAAGTTAGTATTGCTTTCCCGTTGCAAATGACATATTACATTGCAAGGAAGAGTGTTTAAACGCACCTTACAATATCAAATGTAAGAAAAAGCAGCATGATTAAGGAGATGAAAAACGGTAAAAATACACATTTTTTTGACCGACAGCATAACGTCCGATCAGCATATTTCAAACTCCTCGTAAGTTTCAAAGAAGATATAATAGCCAAATTATCATTGCTAAAATAACAGAACAGTTCATTGTTAACAGTTTAATAATAAAAGAATACAGAAAAAGCGTACTTAGGTAGTCTATTTTTGATGCTTAAAAATTCGTGCTAATTTTTGTCACAAAAAACGTCCGAAAATTTGGCTTTTTTGGAAAAAGAAAATTAAAAAAAATATAGAAAACGACCAGATAATACTCTAAAATTGTTTATTTTGTCATTTCAACACATCTTCTTTCATTTGCAACTGTCTATTTGACCCCACCCACTTTTGAACTGTTATTTTTATTGCATCAAAATTTCCACTAGTGCTGTTGCAGTTTATCTAAGAAGGACCCATTTATATTGTCACAAACAACACTATTATAAGAAAACAATGAAAATGCAACAGTTTATTAAAATAAACTTTATAACAAACAACGTTATTACAAGATACTTGATTCTAAAAAAAAATAATAATTTTTAAAAATAAAATAATTTTCCTACCTACCTACCCTATTTTTCAAAATCATGTAATAGGAACCACGAATATATTTTATCTTGGCCTAATTGGTGATAATTCATTGACCATTAATTATATCCTCATACAACCTATTTTCGACCACTGCCTATTTTCGACCACCTAAGACTTTGTCTTATAAAAATCTTGATACACTGAATTTTGCAGCTGTTGGGGTATCATTGTTTTCAGCAGGGACAGCCCTATTAGGTAGTGTTTTTCTTTTGGCTGTTTAAGTTCAGTGGTAACTATTAAATTACATTATGTTGGAAGACCTTGTTTTTGTGGGCTTTTTCTTATTACCAAAATTTATGCCTGTTTCCATGGCTACGATTTCTAAACTGTTGAGCTAAATTTCATAATTTAAAAATATTGTTTATCCACAGTGATTTCAGTTACTATTGCAACACAATAAAATTTCAAAGCTTTCTAAATGAAATAATTTTAGAGCAAATAGTTGATATACCGTCCTTATAACAGTTTTCTTAGTTTTCATCAATTTTTAAAATTATCAAAGTTTCAAAAAATGTTAAATAAAGCACCACATAGCCATGTACAACAGTTATCATCTGCATGATATCGAAGCATAGTTTCTCTTGAGTTGAAATGTACTTTCTTTGTCTCTGATGGAAGTGTAAAACATTTTCTATACTAATATTCCCTACCCAACCCCCAGTAATTCAACAGCCCATTCAGTGACATGTACCTTGTATGAATTGCCCTTGTGTGTCAGGCTGCTTACTTATTATACCCCCGGCATTTATGCCGACGGGTATATAGCTTTCGCTTTTCCGTTCGTCCGTTCGTATGTTAGTTAGTTAGTTAGTTAGTTCGTTTCTTCGTTCGTAATTCCGGAACGTTCGTGGAATTTACGTCAAAGTTTTGGTTAAAGTTTCTCTAGAGGTGTATATCTCATGAACCAATGGTCAGAAACCATTCATATTTGGACCATAGGTACCCTATAGGGTTTGCTTTGTTTCCATGAGTTCGGACCCCAGGGCCCATGCCCGGGGGTAGGGCTTGAGGTCAAAATCTAGGTCACCTTTAAAATATGCTATTTACAATTTTAATGTTTTTTTCTCTAAGTCCATATCTTAACAAACAATCATAGGGATGTATTCTTATTTAGTTCCTAGATACCCTATAGGGTTTGCTTTCATATTTCATGCTCAGTACCATCTCCAGGGGTGGGGCTAGAGGTCAAAATCTAGGACTTATTTATAATATGATAAATACCATGATAAATTTTCTGTAAGTCTATTTTCTTGACATCCACAAAGTCTTGTCAGAAAGCATTCATACTTAGACCATAGGTACCATGTAAAGTTCAGACACTAGGGTCCATGTGAGGGGGGTGGGGCTAGAGGTCAAAATCTAGAACTTCTTTAATAATTGTATTTTCTGTACTTTTCTTTACTACCATGTTTAGAAATGATTTGTACATGCACCAAAGGGACTCTATAAGGCTTGCCTTGTTCCTAATGACATTGGACTCTAGGGTCCGTGCCCAGGGTGGGGCTAGAGGTCAAGATCTTGGCCATCTTTTTTTTTTTTTTTTTTTTTTTTTTTTTAAATATTAGGGAAGAACGACATTCTACTTTACATCTAGGACACAGGACCTGACCCTCAATGTCCGCAATCAAGTCCTAGATTGAGTATACAAGTCAGCTCTGTATACTGTTCTAAAATAGATCTGTCATTCTACTACATTCCCCCCCCCACCCCCCTTCCCATGGTTTTAGACAGTGCTTTTTGCAAATACAAATTTATAAGTAATACTTGTATGGGCACTTTCATGTTAAATTAGAGAAAAAATTCCCAGACGGTGCCCAAAAAAAGTACCCTTGCACTGAAGCGATATATGACTTTTCCTTTTGTTTTTACCCTAAATCACATGGGAAATACTTTGGAATTGACTTTAATTCATCTGCATAAAAAATATTGGAATTCAAATTCAGAAATGTTGATTTTTAAAGAAAACCAAAAATTTTCTTATTGTAGGGGATTTGAATGCTGATAAGGGTCTTTTGGTGAAAAAAAGTTGCCAAAATGGTAGTCAGGTATCATATAAATTGCAAAAAACACCCATTTGTTTTTCATTTCAACTATACAGGTTACAATTTAAATTGCAGATTATGAACTGAAGTAAAAACTGGATTTCACATCCTTATTTCTTTTGTTGTTCTTATACTGTACACTGCAAGTCAAAAATTTTTGGTATACAGCATTGGAGTTAGGAGGTTTAACAACTGGCAAATTCTTTTGTAGAAAGGAACAGCGGTTTTGTCATAGGAAGATGTCCCAAAAGTATGTCCTCACCAGAACAATGTTCTGGAGAGGACATTTAAAGGGACAAGGTGTTTAACAAACAATGTGTTAGCTTAAGAGAAACTGGAATAGCTTCTATTTATATTTAATGAAACTGTAATAAAATACATCAACATGAGACCAATAGAACCTTACAGAACTTTACAGAACTCCATGTTTAACAGATAATGTATAACACCAAAGAAACGCATGAAGAGCTGTGCCAAGAACATTAATATCATGATAGCAAAATAGTTCTTGCAGATCTATGTACTTGTACCCTGGCATGGTATATTACCCACAAAATATGTTTGCTTTATGCATATAGCTGCTAAATTTAATCCCTATAGTTGTTCTGGAGAGGACATTTTTTGGGACAAACTTTACACTGCCAATTGTTTTTGAAGTTCATTATATTTTTGAACTCCATTAAAGTTTTCATTTAAATATTACACAAAATTTATGAAATATATCAAGACAATACCAATAAAAAATTAAGAAACTCTTATTCATAATGGATAATGAAAAACACCAAAGAAGCATTTGACATGTTGTGCCAAGAGCCAAAAATCACTATCATTAAACTACCCTGCTGTTTACATAACTTGCAAATCTTTATACTTGTACATTGTCAAGGTATATTAGTCACAAATAACTTTGCTTTATGTGTATCACTATTATATCTAAATACACATCATTGTTCTGGAGAGGACATTTTTTGGGACAAACCTTAGACTGTCATGTTTTTAAAGTTGTATCTAATTTTTAACTCCATTGAAGTTTTAATTAAGATTTTACACAATATTAATAAAATATATCATGATATGATCAATAAAATTTTAAGCAACCCTTTATTTTGTAAAAGAAAATGTATAACACCAGAGAAACATTTGACATGTTGTGTCAAGAACCTACCATTAGTAATATGAGCTCATCTGTTGTTAGCAAAATAAAACTTGCAAATCTGTATACTTGTATATAGTAAATGTATATCAACTACAAAACATCTTTGCTGAGTATGTTTAGCTGTTTAATGTAATCAACATTGATGTTCTGGAGAGGACAATTTTTGGGACAGACTTTATATTCCCTGAAATTATGAATCTTGTCATGTGTTTGAAGTTCATCTGACACAAACTGGGCTGTACAGCCACAGAAGATGGTTAGAGGCTTGAAATTGCATATTTAGAATGAAGAGGAATTGTACTATCCATGGAGCAAAAAACATAGTGATCAGCCCGCCCAGTTTCTGCGCAGCTGATCTGTGGCTTTGTTTTCGTATAAGCAAATTGTCTGTTTTCTCATGCAGGGGCTCATTTGGCACTATGAAGAGAAAAATAAAAAAAAGTTTTCATCTAAAGGGGGTGTTACAAATGTGCCACGCATGGATTTTCTTTAAATTTTACTCATACGTAGGTCATCATATATGAGCTTTGAAAATGCATAGATTGAATTAAATAATTAATTATAGGACTCAGAAGGCAACCTTGGCTCACTCCTACAATGCCATGATACCTGCCATCATCTTTGTGTGTCCAAAATCTTTAGTTTTACTATTTTCCAAGATTTATCACATGGATTGGCTCGAGAACATTCCAGGCATTACACTTACACCGTAAAAACATTTTACAGAAGAATTATATTGATTTCCTGATGAAATGATTAAAACATTTCTCGATTTTTTCTCTTAAATTTACAAAAATTACCAAATTCAACTTCAAAGATAAATATGTTCCAGTCTTTATCAAGATACCATATTTGCATAAAAACATGCCATATATATCTTCCTGATTTGAGCAAAATTGCATGATAATTCAAAACCGGTAACATTGTCATTTTTAACATTATACACGTATACATGTAGGTCACGTTTCATAATTTTAAGAAATGTTGAAATTGCTCCAAAACATTATTAAAAGGAATTGAATTTTGATCTGCATCATTAATGCACCTTTCTTGCACACAATGTGCTAAGATAATCCTAAATGCCGTAAATGGCATATATTAAGTTAGTTTATGTAAATGAGTGGTCACCTTTTGGGAAATAGCCATTCTCTTGGCAAACTACATTTTCATTGTACCAGTAAATATTTGTTATTCCGTTTGCTTTCCACTTGGGATTTTAGGTGGAACGTTGGTTCTAATTGCACCAGCTCCTGGTCATTGCTTACTTTTACCTAAATAAGTATAGACTTTGCCAAAAGGATGTTATTCATGGATGATGGTGGTCTTCTACTATCTGTTTTTCACACTTGTTTGTTTTCTGTAGGTTTAGAACTATATAAAGTAATTCGAAAATAGCAGTGAGACCAAATGGCTTAAAATTTGCCTTCTGTTGAATCAATTCTAAAAGCTAAAATATTATTCTAATGAGGAAAAACTAGAGGATGCTTAACTTTGTGTAACTGATAATCAGATGTTTAATATGATTCTCATATAGGAGTGAGGCAGGGAGATCCGTATGTGGAGTTGTCTAGGGATAAACTGAATTTCTTATCCTTTGTTATTTACTCCATGCAAAATGACACAATATTTACCAATAACATTTAATTTTTTAACGACACAAGTGGAAATTTTAACAAATAATAACTGTATATTACTATAACATACCAATTCCATACCAGTTGTAAGGTTTTAAGAAGGGGAGCTAGAGTACCCCTTACTGTATCTAATTTTAATACTATGATTTTCAACATACGATCTGATTTTGCACTCTACATGAGATTTAACAGACCGTAAATTCTGTGAAGCCATTAGTATTTTAAACATTTTGCCCTCAGTAAAATGTAACATTACTTCATTACATATGTTACCCACATAAATGCTTGTCAACTAAACATCAAACCAAAATCTCCTAGAAAATGTATGCATGTTAGGCCAATTATGAAGTATGCTTTATCGTAAAGGTAATTCCACTTTGTATCTTCACATTCCTTTAGATCTTATTCAACCATTTAAATGCATATTGTAGGTTACAAACATTACATTCTTCAAAACTGAATATTTAAAGTTATTTAAATATAAGATTTGCTCTGTGAAAATTAAATTCGGTAAGTTACATTCGTTCATATCATAACAAACATCTTGTTGTTAATGATTTTCCTTTTCATACAAATGCAAACATTATTCTCCCATATTATGTGTTCTTATCTGTTACACAATCCTTCAAAAATACTAAGACAGGCTTTGCATCAAAATAATACATTGAATGATGAATAGATGTCATAAAAACAAATTGAGTAATGAACTTCTAACCTTTTCTTGAGATTAATATCATGGTACATGTACTGTGATATTCAAGAAAAATGTAATTTCTTAATTTGTGATTTTGTAACATCCTAATTAAATAAGGATAAAACAACTCCTTGATTTAGCAAATGCATTAACTTACATTTTATATATATAAAACATTCTTTTGAAATAAGAATAAAAAGTTCAAATCTTAAAGATCTGTGAAATTTGTTCATAGTACATATTGTGCTGAATGTAACATATGTAACAGATTGTAATATAACACAGAAACAACTTCTGAATTCATAAAGATCAATAATATTGCATTGTAAACCCTGCAGTTATACTAATATGATGTTAAAACACAAAACTTTATTGAAATCAATAAATTCTTCAAGTCTGTCTAAATGGTAACAGGGTATAGGGTCTGTGTATTGTGTTTCATTGAAAACTTGCTATAATCATATAAATTGCTAATAACAAGCATACAGGAAAAGTCCTACAGTCATAAATCATTTATTCAAGTACTTTGAAATTGTAAATTAACAAGTTTGCATTTTGATAAAATAAGGGTCATATGTAATGAATGTAACAAACAACTGTAGCATTATATTTCTATTGGGAATATAAGGGAAATATATATCTGATGGTTTTAAAGAAAGATTATCAATATAAAATAGCCCTTTAAAAGGATTAAACACAGTCTACAATGTTCAGATATTTAAAAATACAAGATATGAATATCATACATGAGGGACAAGAAGTTGTGTCGCAAATTCAAAGTATGTCCCATAAAATGTCCTCTCCAGAACATTATTTACCTGTTTTTTTGGGATGCATACTATCAAATTCCTTTAGGATATATACATCCACAGTTCAATACTTCGTTTTACATTGCTATAAGAAATGAAATTTCATAAAATATGAATGAAAATAGTTGTTATATTGGCAACTGTCTCATTTCACATCTTAATGTCTGCAGTATATGAGGTCAAATTTACAATTTTACCAAAAGTATAAAATACTGAAGCATATTTGGGGACATTTTCAAGTACAGGGTCATTTCAGCAAAGATAACAAAACTTAAAAAAAAGACATTAGTGGTCAATAAACCCTAAAACCTTTGATTTATAATAGAAGGCCTAATGTTCTGGTGAGGACATTTGCTATTTTCGATGTATTCTGTCAAATTATGATTACAAAATCAGTACCAGATGACAGCCAGCTCAACAGGATAGGAGATAACCTGGAATTTTAGCACATTTTCATCACATTTTTCAACAGCAAAGCTGTATTTCAGAAAAAAACATTGTTCTGGTGAGGACATTTTTTTGGGACAATGCATGGTAAAGTTCTTTGGAAGGCTACTATTCTTGAAACTGTTGACAGAACCATAAAGATGTTCATTTATTCAGTTACTGGGACATTTAAGTTTATTATAGCGACAAAATTCTTAACTTACCTTGCATCTGTTGTCCTCTAATAAACCCCTTGTTCTGGTGAGGACATTTTTGGGACATATTTAAGGTTTTCTATGAATGTAATTTTTTTTACACTTTTTTTTTGCTCATGGATGATTTTCTGTTGGCAGTAAATAGGTCATGTACACTTCATGAAAACACCCTATTTTATTACTTAACAGTCACCATTGCAGAAAAATACATTGTTTTAAAGTGTAAATTTTAAAATGGGAATTTTATTTGTCCCAAAAAATGTGCATTTTTCACCATTACAGGAGAACTAATGGACTGATCTTAACGAAATTTTCACAACAAGGAGCTGGCGGTCAGGCGCATAAGTAGATAGTATTCTATTTGTATTAGACAAAGTATTAAAACAATTATATAGGTCCAAACGTCCGATTTTCAATTCTCTAATTTAACGTGAAAGTGCCCACTTGTTGAGGTTGCTCTTTTTTATTCGGGAATGCAGGTTCATTGTATCAGTGTCAGTGAGCATGTCTGGGTGGTGGGCAGGGGGGGGGGGGGTTGGAGGGTGCTACCAGCCGGGGGTATACGTGCCTCTCAAGGCACTTTTTCTAGTTTTCAAAATCATTTTGCTTGTTTATTGCTTCTGTAAGGTTGTGCCCCAACAGCAGAAATGCATTCAGTTCTTTTTGTATGTGTCATATACATTTTACCCCTGGCGGTCGAAAATAGGTTAGTAAATTCTGAAATGGCCTACCTCCATATTATCAGGGCATCCCAGACACAAAGGAGGAAATTTGAATATTTATAATATTGTTCTTGGTTTATTACACATGGGCTGACAGATGATATAAAACAAACATATCAGGAATTAGTCAAAAGACCAAATAGAGCAGGGCAAAAAACCTCTTAGGCGGTCGAAAACTGGTCGTACCGGGATATATAAGACAGTTCATGATGGTACCTTCGAAATTCGGGGTAGATAATGTTTAGTTGCAAATAACGGCTCTCTCTTCATCATCAACAGGTCCATAGAAATACTGGATTGCACCAAAACATAAAATTGCACCTGTATATAATTTATGGGATCAAATCGTAAATAATGGGTAAGCACATGATGTGCTAAAAATTTTTGGGTAGAGATGATTTTGATGGGTAGGTAGGAGCATAGCAAACCAACAATTTTATTTTAAGGTCGGCCCAAATAGAGTGGACCAAGGTACAAATACTAGGGGCACAAATATACTTAATGACACTTCCAATGCTACCAAAAATGAATTTTGTAATGTTAATATGTTAAGTATGTTAATAATAAATTGTGACAATTTTATGCCCTTGTGAGATGCTAGATTCATTCAACAACTTTAGATAGATTTTGTATCTACAATGTCTTCATGTGACAATTCATTGTTTTAGGTCCCTAGAGATGCCGGAACATCAGGATAACATGTCTGTGTAATGTATACCCCCTTATACCCCACTTATATATAGAAAAAGCTGGGGTTCACAGGGGTATACCTATTCTTCTTATTTTTGCTCCTAAACATAGATTGTGGGTACTCATTAGAACGGCCTCGCCGAGGCAGTTCTAACATGCACCCACAATCTTTGTTTTGAGCAAAAATAAGAAAAATATCAACATTTTTCAGCTGAAAATTTTCAATTTTTAAAGCTCAAAAAATGTTTATTGCATCCATGGGCAAGTGTTCGTAATGATGCACCAAAACATAAAAACGCACCTGTATACATAATTTACGGGAACACATAACAAGAAAGATATGACACAAGTGTCATATCAATAGCTTCAATTTTCTATCGCAGTCAATAAGGTATAAGACAAAGCGCGCACCGAGCATGTGGAAAAATATGCCGCAAATTCAACCAATGTATTTCCATAGACATACATACGTGGTTTGTCAGAAAAGTTCGTGTACACCATTTATATTTTCAACAGAAAAATGAATATATCTGCTTTTGCAAAAGTATTTTATAAGCAAATATACAAGAAATTTCATTGAAATCTGACAAAAACACATCATCTACAGCCTTTTCCCTGCACTTCCGAACCGAGTGCGGGGCAAAGGTCAACGTCTCTATATGACGTTACTTGACATTTTATGCCACCAGCACGTTATACATTTGTTTCAGGGTGTTTTTTTTTTTTTCAACAAAAGATCCTGGTTATCAACATTTTTATGTCTGTGTATCCAGCTGTCAAATGCAGATACGCCGTACCAATTCTCGCAAAATTGTTCGTCCACCTGTTGAACATGTGTAACAATTTCTCGCGGCGAGCATGCCAGACAGGTGATCTTCCGTTTATCATCATAGGTGGACATCTGAGCAGCTGAAAATCGTCTGTGCCACAACTACTGAGAACTAAATAGTAACTGACAGACCGATGACGTTTCTGTTGTTTGTAACATTTTCATCGTATCTGTGGGTGATTTCCTTAACAAAACATACAATCGGCGTCGGCTGTTCTCCGACGTCAAATTACGCCATTATTTCAAACAGATTTTTCTGTCTGCTTCTGATTTTTTTCACATAAATCAAACAACACTGCCGCGAAGTCGGAATCTTTCTGAAACTGAAGTCAGTGTTATTTGGTTTTAGGACGAAATGTTTTAATGTTATAACATATTTAAGTTCCGTTTGACAGGGAAAAAACACAATATGAAAATCGTCACATTTTGTTGACGTTTTGGCACCTGTCCCGTGTGGCCCTACGTACGCTTAAGTAGAAAATATGTCATATTTAACGTGTTGATACTTCAAATTGAAACAAATTCCTCAGATATGCTCATAAGATATTGCTGCTTATATTTATACAAAAACTTAAACAACAGCACTTTACTTTTCCTGCTAGCCAAGGTGTCCACAAACCTCGTACATGTGCGTTCTGTACGCTTGGTGTACGTTAAAGTATTTTAAGCATGCAGCAAGCTTAAAGCTCGACGTGTCTCGGGTATGTGTCTTATACGAATAAGTTCAACACGCGTTACATTAAACGTTTGATACGCGCCTATACTGTATTGTGTGCTTAACATAACTGTACAAAAGTACATGCAATCCAAAATTTTCAGCATGCTGAGATTATTCTACGACCTGAACACACCTTAGACACACGCTAATCATTTGTGACTGTTATTTTCACCATAGAGACTATGGGCCCCCCTCCCATTGGGGCCTAAAGAAATAGATATAGGCTACTTGTGCCTTCAGGTAAAGCTAAATACACTGCTGACTGATTACTGGTTAACCGCGCTTGTCTGAGCCTGCCGAGGAAACATTTCAAGTCAAACCATCCATACGTATAAGCCTTTTGTGTCTTAGTTGGATAGTTATACTTCAAGCACTTGTTGGATGTGATGACATCCTCATTTTGGGTAAAAGTCCTGTAAAATGGAGGCAACATCCCAACATGACCAGTCCCCGAAGCAGCATAGAAGCTTGAAATTTCGGATTTAATAAGAAGAGAAGGTGTACTATCCGTGTAGCGAAAACAAAGGCGCTGATCAGCTTCACAGTTACTGCGAAGCTGATCTGCGCCTTTGTTTTCGCATAGGCAAAAATCCAGTTTTCTTGTGACGCGGCTCATTTGATAATGCAACATTCATCTGTCTGGGTCTACCAGTTATCGCCAGTACTGAACAACTTTTTTCAGCGTACTGCTAAATAGACTCCATAAAAAAGGAAGAATAAAAACGAATGAAGAAAGAAAAGAGGCTTATTATGATAACAAAAAAAAAAAAAAAAAAATGAATAGCGGATACTCGGCGAGATTTGAACCTGTAAGAGTCTGATTAGAAGATCGATGCTTAACACATGTACACTGAGCTAAAGGGGCCGACAGACTTTTAACGGCATTACTCATGTTATCATTAATATTTATGGTCTATAAATAATAATCTAAAAATAGTTGCCATTATCGGCTGGTTTCCCGTTATCAGGTTTATGTAATATGTAAATATATTCGGAATAGGAACCAGTGCCATGCTTAATTGATACCGAATCATTTTCCCGCCCTTGATTAGAAGAGAAAAGAGAATCAGGCTATCTCGGCTTCATTCGTACCTTCGAGGTTATCATAAAAAAAAACTATTGAAGTGACCACGGCAGTGTAGCGCTAAATACAAACCGCGATGAACTATTATTATTATGAAGAAAAGACAGGCACTACAGGCATAATCAATGATAGAAATCATGTCTTAAGCATGTCGTTTATAGATTAGAAACGGAAATAACAATTTGTATCGAAATAATTGGGGACGAATATGCCTAAGGCTTGCAAAGACCGCAGACTGATGACCGCCGACCGAATCACTACCCATGGCCTCTAAGCAGTCTTTTTAATTTGAAACGTTAGTAACTTTCAAACTTTTAAGTGTCCCAGTTGAAAAAACAATCTATTTACTTTTTGTATGTCTACAGCTTTACATCCTAAAATAATCATATTGACGAATAAACAATCTTTTATTTTTTCTCGGATGGATATCTACATGGAACTTTTCCATTACAGTTATAGCTATGATTTGAGCGGCTACTTCCATTTCTGGGTCACTGCATGCGATTGCATTTTATCGTAACATCAAATATATCTTAAACTGCATCGAAACATGTTTTTTATATTCAAATGACTGAGTTTTATTAAATTTGATGATAAAAATTAAAGGAGACGGGAAATAGATAATCTGTTATATCAAATACATAAATATCAATAAATGCTTTCATTCACAGAAAACGGCATGTTTCTAGGTGGTCTGATACATGCCCGGTAAAGTGCAAATTGACCACCGCGGATGGTCAACGTAAAAAAAGTTGATATACATCCGGTGGTCGTTTTGAGCGTTTCCTGTTATTAGTTTTCGCGAGTTTGGTGGATGTGGAAGGTAAGATGTTTTTTGATCAAAAACGTATTATAAAAATCAAAGAATGTCAGGCTATCAGTTTTTTGCCATTGAATGTCTAGCCGAAGTGGTAGTGGAAAAAAATAAACCGTTTTACTACAATCCTTTCCGGCCCTTTTGATCGGTAGTGAAAACGAAAGTAGAATCTGGTCAAACACAGGTTAAAATGCCCTGATCGTGCATTTCCAAGCTTTCTTTAACCAATGGTCGTTGCAGTTAGTTAAATGAACACTAAATTAGCTTTTCAGACATAATTTTAAAATATTTCAAGCTTTCCTTTCAACACTTAGATCGATTTTGTACCGGCGGTCAACTTGAAGTAGCGGTGGTCATATTGATCAATGGGGATTACAATGTAAATTTTCATCGTGAGAGAAAGCCAGAAAAAATGCAACTTGATGTCGTTTTCTGTTAGGGGGCATGACAAACATTAATGGAGATGCATTCTAGACACAACCAAATCCAAATCAATGCTGTCGGTCCATGTCCATGGATTCTGTGGAAAATATCAAGGGTACTGTGGACATTGTCCATGGATTCCGTGGTCATTGTCCACACATTCCACGGATTCCATGGACATTGTCCACACATTCCATGGATTCCATGGACAATGTCCAGATTCCATGGACAATGTCCATGGATTTTGTGGAAAATATCCATGGATTCCATGGAAAATGTCCAGGATGTCCATGGAATCCATGGACTTTCTACAGACGGGTTTTGCAATGACCAGTTTTGTCTTCACTCGATTTTTTGTGATTTTTGAAATTAATGGTTGCACATGTCAATTAATATACAAATAAATAATGGGTGGCTGATAAACCAATGGCGTAAATTTCAAGAAAATTGCTTTGTCGGTTTTTGAGATGTTGAAAATTCATTATCGGTAGCGTTGGAAGTGTCATTAAGTATATTTGTGCATCTAGTATTTCTGTTTACGCAGACCTTAAAAAATTGTTTCTTTGCTATGCTCCTACCTACCCATCAAAATCAGCCCTACCCAAAAAAAAATTATGGCCACACTGGGGATTTTCTTTTTTTTTTTTTTTTTTTTTGGAAACCAGTGATTCAATTTCAGATAAGTGTTCTAATCAAAGCTTCCTAATTTAGTGTCATACAATATTTCAACAATGAATTCTCTTTTAATATATATAGTGTTTTAACCATATTCATGTACTGATTAAGCAAAAGTGCTTTATTTTCTGGTTTACAAAAAAAAAAAAAAAAAAAAAAAAAAAATGCACAACCTACCTACCCATTCTGAATTTTATGGGTAGGAGCACAGCAAACAAAGAATCATTTAAGGATGGCCTTGCTGTCACGATTTTCATTCCAAAATGAATGAAATAAAAGAATCATAAAACTGTGCCAGGTTAGGGGCAAGCATACAATTGGGGGCATAGTGTTTTACAAACACACATATCTAGTTTAAAAATATTTACGAATCATGAAAATGAATAAATGCATAGTACATTTCCATATAAAATGTTTATGAAAAAGTAAAAGAAGTGTTGATTTATACTTCATTTAGTCTTGCCATGCACTCAGGTTGCTATAAAATTATATTCCATTCCCTTATTTGGGTGTGCAATATGAAATCTTAAGTCTTCTGCTTCCAATAGACACTGGTGAACACAAATCACATTACTTCGGGCACCATATTGTCCAATAGACATCATAAATCATAGACAAAACCACATGGTGGCTGTGTCATGAAAAATTTGGTTTTACATTAAGTACTTGTAGAGAAATTTTAAGGTTGATACCAGTCTTAAAATTCACAGGTGGATCAGTATGTATGAATTTGTTTTTGCAAGTCTTCTTTATTTGAAGCAAAGTTCTAAATATTATCCATAGCAAAAACAGAGTAGATTGGATTAAATTTTCAGAACACAGTAAAATAGGTTTTCTCATGATATGAAACTAAACTGATAAAGGTATAGTCTTATTTTTAAGTTGAGACAGTACAACATGTAAATTAGTTTACTGATTATATTACTATTATATTTTATATTGAGTATATTGTTTTTAAATAAATAAATAAATGAGATAATTAATAAATAAATCATACAACTGGGATATTATGAGAGGAAAAACAATTATATTGTAAGTAGTATTAATATGGTTTTTGCTTTATAATATGGTTTTAGCTTGATTGTTTATAATTATGTCCTTTGACTATGTTGGACAGTGACACTCAAAGAGTCATATCCTGACTAGACTGTTTCAGGGCAACCCTTGCGAGGCAAGTTCAGGATGTAAATCATGACTAGACTTGTTAGAACCCTTTTGATCTGATGTATTATGATAAAAACAAATGAAGAACTTGAATTGGCTGCTTTTTAGAGATATTATGTTCTGATTTGCTGTGATATAAACATTGAATACTTTAAACAGACTGCTTTTCAGGAGCATTTTTAATATGGTTTTTGCTTTATAATATGGTTTTAGCTTGATGATATGGTGTTCTATGACGCAAACATTGACTACATAGAACAGGCTGCTTTGCTTTTTATGAGCATTTTGATCTTAGTGCAGTACTGGTATGATGGGAAACATTGAAAGTCTTGAACAAGCAGCTTCAGGGTGTCAGTCAGGGAAAAAAGATATTTCTTCAAGGTCAGGAAATTGTCAGGAAATTTTGACATCAGTCCGGGAATTTTGCATTTACAGCCAAAAGCTAGGGAACTTTATGAATAAGATATCAAGAACATTGGCTAAGGCATTTTTTTCATGTTTGGATTTTATAATAATTGAATAAGCAACAAGAGAATAATGTTTTCATAGATAAAAAGCATTATTCATATTATGGCTAATTATTCATTTGTGAAGAAAACTGAAGAGAGTGACAATCTGCGCCTCCCCAGAAGAATGCAATTTGAGTCAGAGAATTGTCAGTGCTTGGCTAAAATTGTGGACACCCTGATCAGCTGTTTTGAAGTATCACATTGATCGAAATACATATTCATATGCAACACTTGCACCTGGGTGTATTTTGCATCCAAGTGCAGATTTGCACCCGGTGTTTTTTGTTTTTTTTTTGCCATGTGAACAGTGTTTTAAGAAAATACACCCAGGTGCCAAAATGCATTCGGGTACAAATTTGCCCTTGCTTTCGAGGTGCAGCAAATTAAATTTGAACCCAAGGTGTATTTTTTGTGAATGAACACATGGGAGTGCATATATACATGTAACTTAAGGGGGTGCAAATATGCACTCAGGTGCAAAAAGTTACCTGGGTGCAAATGCTGCACATGAACCCAGCTCTAATGTGCTATATGACAGCAAACATTGAAAACGTTGAAGAGGCTGACACATTTGTTGGGGTGTGATGAGGATAAGATATTAGTAAAGTATTTTGGTGTGGTACCAGGTCAGTGTAGTTAACCCATATATGCATGGATCAGTGTGTATGTAGTGTCGAAAAAGAAAAAAAAATGACATATTTTTGTAACGGTTTGAAAAAAAAAACAAAAAAAACACAAAACTTTTTTAGTTATAATCTTTCAAATAATGTTCCGTAGTTGTTCTAATTAGTGCATGGTCATGTCCAAAAAAGCATGTGCATAAGCACACACTGCTCGACTAGCATGTTGGTATGTTATAGCAATTTTACACATTAATACCGTATTTACCGTGCAATCAGAAAGAAATTCCCACTCCAATAACCGAAGTGGGAAAAAAACTAAATTGACAATTAGATACTTGTAATAAGAAAACATATTGTAAGCTGAGTGAGCAGCTATTTCCCAAAAGGCTGCCACATAGTTTCCTAAACCTACCTAAAATATGATTAGAAAATGTGTTTATGAAACACTATGCCCCCCAACTGGTACCTCACTTTCAAGATGTGAAAATGTCCAAAAAATGACTAAGTTCAAATTGCACAAAAGTGACAAAAATTAATCTGAGGAGAATATCCCAACCACATTCATATCTTCAAAGCATGGTCACAATGTCTGTAAAGTTTCAAAAGTATTGGTATTAAACTGTAGGAGTTGCACACACAAGGTACCTTCTATCTATTCACTAAAATGCAAAAAAAATGACTAAAGGTTCAAATTGTGAAAAAAAAAATGACCAAAAACAATCTGTGCACATGCATATCTTCAGACCATGCCCATAACCTATATAAAGTTTTAAAGCAATAAGCATGAAACTGTATGAGGAGTTGCGCACACAAGGTACCAACTGTCCATTCACTTTCATTGTCAAAATGTCAGAAAAATGGCTAAGTTCAAATTGTGAAAAAAAAGTGACAAAAATTAATCTGATGATTACATCCAAACCACATGCATATCTTCAAAGCATGGTCACAACATCTGTAAAGTTTCAAGAGAATCAGTATCAAACTGTGGGAGGAGTTGCACACACAAGGTACCCACTATTTATTCACTTTATCAGGAATTAAAAAGGGAAATAATGGGCCCCTAGTCCCTTGAATTTACCTGAAAGAAGAAATACAGGTCCTATGAATTTTCATAATGAAACCACATACCAAATTTCAAGATCCTAGCTCTAACGGTTCCTGACCGAGTGCTAAGCGTAACGGACTCACTGGACTCACTCTACAGACAGACCCAAACCAATATGACCCTTCATCTTCTTCGAAGTTTGGGGCATGAAAGCGAACATAAGGTGCAAACAGCACAAAAATTAAACACCATGACATAAAACAATAAGAACCACAATAGAAGTATCGCCTTGGATCGATCAGTAATATAAAAGTACTGTACTTAAATGACATCATCATTGATATTGATATGATCATTACAGCAGTTTGCGTTGTTTTCGTTCATAGTGTGCGCTAATTAGAACAATATTTTGTTACTTAGAGTAATTTTGAAAAGTTAAGTGCTGTGTGCTAATTAGAATGAATATGGTAATGTAGCTTTTTTTTCCTACCAGTACTCATATGCATATAAACTTATATAAACTGGTAGCCTGCCTCAAGATGGCTTAACCAGGAACAGTATATGGCTATTAAGGTGACTGTCCCAACATGACTTCAGCTGTTGAATGTAAACATAAATCACTTACACAATAGACAAGTCTTTTTCTCTCTGGTGTGAGTGGGGATTTTATTTTTGAATAAAATTTGTTGCTTGACTTTTCTAAAACTTTTCTTCTCTTACATAAAATGAAAATCCTTTATTTAAACTTTATTATGTGAAAATAGTCTGTCAATTTTCATAATTCTAAAATGATATTGATAATACCCCTTCCTTTTATATGTTCATAAAATCAGGTAATAAAGTATTGATCCTTTCCTTGACAGCCTGGGGCTATAATGAAACAGGTAACAATACATGTGCATTATGAAATTGGCTGCATCATGAAAAAACTATTTTAGGGGTTTCTTATCTGGTCAAACATTTATTTGGGCTATGTAGCCATTGGAGTTGTTTCAAGGTTTGAAAATTTGCATGAATGTGCTTACCATATGATGACAACAACAAACTGATCAGCTTCTTTTCTTTGTGCTGTTCTGCGCCTTTATTTAAATTTATCAATATATGTTATTTTAAAACAGTTTTTCTCGTGATGTAGCCCAGTTTTAACAATGTTGATTTTTCTTCATTTTAGTGAAAAGAGGGATGATTAAAGACTGACTGTCACACAGTATTGTAAGTATGTTTTAATTAATAACTAAATTCTGCAATGTTTCATTCACATTTGATACCTGGAAGGAAGATAAAGCATCTTGTTTCAACTGAATTAAAATATAGGAATTAAAATACAATATTAAAATCATATACAGATATATGGCTGAAAAAAATATGAAGCAGTAATTTTTATCGCATCTGCTTATAGCAGGGTGTGATATAGGAGTCCAAATTTCAGTCAGTCAACAGTTATGGTCATGTCCGGAGGTTGCCTCCATTTTATGGGACCTACCCCACATCAGGATGTCATGACACCCAAAATGTGCTTGGAATAACGACCACCCATATAAACCCAAGAGACTTTTATCTATCATGGATGGGTGGCCCCCGTGGTCAAGCGGTTAAGAGCAATGTTTCTTAATCACTCTATCATCTCACCGCTGTGTCTGGTGGAGGTTCCAACCCCGCGCTGGCCACATGTAAGACAAGCCAAGTTCTGCTTGCGGTGTACCAGGTGTTTTTTCTCGGGATCCTCCCGTTTTCGCCCCACCTACTGATTGGCCGGTAAGATATGAGCTGAAATAATCTTGAAAGGGACGTAAAAAATATCATTGATGGTTTATATCATGAGCGGTTTACCAGTAATCAGGTAGTCATGCAGTCTGATTTTTTGTAAGCTTTGCGTGGAGACACAAGATGCCCGTATATTTCTCCAGGCCTCAATGGGTTGGGACCCATATTCCCTAAACACCCTTATGAAGCAGTGATGATAATTGTATTCTGCATGTAAAGTGCAATTTGCTATTTTTTTCTTTCAGAAATTTTATAATAGGAATAAGAACATTTTCTTTTCTTTTGAAAGTATTTCCCTTTAGTCAACATGGTACAAAATCCCCCCTGGACAGAATCCTCCCCACTCTTTTTTGTTGACGAGGACAGAATCCCCCCAGTATATCTTGCAAATAGGACAGAATTCCCCCCCCCCCACTTCCCAGACAGAATCTACTGCTATAATTGGGCAATTTTTAATTTAGTTGACTATATATATATAACAAGAAGTATCTTTAAAAAAAAAGATATACGACGAAGGTGAGGATGCTGTTTGTGGGTGTTATGTTTGGAAAAATAATGAATGTGTCTAAAAACAAGAATATTTCACCAACTACAGAAGGTGGACACTTTTGTTTGAAAACTCTATAGACTTCAATCTTTTTTCATGTTTACACAGTGATTTTTTTTTGCTATAAAACCGACTCCGGTTTTAGGAGTCATTCCCAATGGCAAAAAGTTTCTTTTTTTCCCAAATGCAAGGTTCAAAATTCCCAATCTGAGAAAGTATCCCAATCAGACTCACAACTGCAACCATAATTTATACATGTACTGTTAAAAGCACCAATTAGTCAATTAATCTGATATTTGTGACAAGGAATAACACTAATTTTTATGAGTCCCAGTCATACGTTGTTTACTTTTAGAGAACAAATCACTGTAACACTTATCATGATATTTTACCATTTTTACTGGTCTTTAGATAAATGTCCCTGATTTTCCCAATTGACGGTAAAATTATGTTATTTTTCCCAATTGAACCGGTACTGGTACCATTCCCGAAATGCTGAAAAAAATCACTGTTACAAGAAATAAAAGGTTTCGCCAGATTTGGATGATGAAATTCAGATTTTATTGAATTCATCAGCTTATACCTAATCTCAGATGGAAAGTGTGTAGATTTGTGGAAGGTTAGCACAGCCAACCACACATTTTTGGTTTTCGATGTATTTTGTATGATATGTTACACACTTTTGACAGCATGTCTTAATCAATTAATTAGGATGAACATGATCAATGTGACTGGCCAGGGTTCAAACCAGCAACCTCCTGATTGTCAAGCGAATCCATAACAGTTCGACCACGGCGGCCGATTTAGCAATATTACATTTGAGAAACAAATATACGCAATACTTCATCTGTGTAGCAGATACATGTACATCAGGAGGAGATACTCTGTATAGGCCTATCTGTCAATAGTTATACAATTGTTATAAAAAGTAATTGAATTTCAGATATTTGTCACTGCAATGGGTTATGCTGTGTAATTATAAACAGAAAGGTACTTTTTGGAACCGAACCAAAATATCCAACTAAACCTTTATACAGGCAATGAGCGCAAACCACATATGGTTGCCAGAGTAAACAACAAAAGCCATGCATTTCACAGAGAATTCCTCCTGGTTAATTTATTTTCTCTTGGTCTATGCTGTGTCAAGACAAAAAATACCCCTTGATGTAACCGATTTTCTGCCATAAAGTTAAGAAACCTGTATCATGCTACTAACAATTTAAACATGATTACTATTCTGTATCACCGTCCAACAATTTTACCTGCAATTATTATGCTTGGAACTTTTCTTTTCTTTTTTTTGCATAATGTAAACAGGTAAAGTGCAGCTAGGTTTTCTAATTATCTGTCTTGTTTCAAAACATATTGTACCATAAACTTGATAAAATTCTTAACTTTATAAAAGTCTCAAATGGAAGTAATTTTTGACTCTTCAAGTAATTCCTGTAAGGTCTAAGCATAGTTGATTAATTGTCATATGTATGTTAATAATATCAGTGAACTTATAAAATACATGTTCAATATTAAAATGGAAACAACATGGTTATTAAAATATGACTGACAAAATATGACTGAGTTGTATGACAAAGTCAGTCCCAAATTTTAGAAACATTATGGTTGTCCTGAGCAGCCAGGTAAAGCTTGTCTCTAGATTTTATGACCTACCCTAAGGCCATTTGTGTCTTGTTCCAATAATCTCTGAAATGTGCACTACATTTTATTAATTTATAATATTTCACCACATCAGTTCAGTGTGTGTGACTATATGGGTATGGAAAAATTGTCTTGTGTTATACAATTAAACTTTTTTCATATGAAAGAACTAAATGTTCATAATGGGAATTGTTAGATTTTTTTGGTAAGTATTAGAAAATATAATTATATATATAAAAAAAAAAAACATATCCAATTGTGCAACAAAAACTTAGCATGCAACTTTTCTTTCTTTCTTTCTTTCTAATGTGGAGGTTGTTTTTTCTTTGTTAATATAGCTAGGTTGGCGTAATATTTTTGTTGAGGTTGATCTCTGTCTTTCTTAAAATGTGTGTAAGGAAGTCTAGATTTCAAAGCCTATCAATGAAATCTCAGATTCAAAATTACCCGGATATGGCACTAATATTATTATATACATGTACATACTTATTATAACCAATTAATGATGAATGGACTTGCCCATCATTATATACTGAACAAAAAAAGAAACACAACTGTAGTTATCCGAGGATTTTCGAGTTTAAGGGTAAAACGATGATATAAATTTCAGGTTCGTTGCTCTATGATTCCTACTCATGGGATATTAGGGTATGATAAGATTTTTATTTTGATTAAAATTGAATGAGAAATTTTTGTCGTCTTAAATAATTCTAAATAATTCAAATTGGGAAAGATTTGCTTTGCACATGCACACACTTTTTAACTTCCAAATCATCAAGAAACAATGTCAGCTGCTCACTCTACAATTCTTGAAAAAGAAATAAGGATCCATTAAAAAAAATAAAAAAAAAATTGTAAACATTACGAAAACATATGCATGTCCATGCAATTTTTAAGCTGTAAAAATTGAAAATTTCATCAGAAAAAAAATTGATATTTTTGATAGGTTTGCTCAAAACATTGATTATGGGTGCATGTTAGAACTGCCTCAGTGAGGCGAGGCGGTTCTAACGAGTACCCACAATCTGGATCAGAAATAAGGAAAATTGGTATACCCCAGCAAACCCCAGTTTTTCTATATAAAAGTAGGGTTTAAGGGGGTATACATTTCATGAACATGTTTTCCTGATGTAAAACCATCTAAGTCCCTGTATGTTTAATTGAAAGGGGCATAATTTCATTTTTAGTTCTGTGAGTTATCTTCTAAGCCGTTCATGGTGATTTTGAATGGGGGTTAAATATAGCCAAATTAAATTGTACCATTATTTTAATCACTGTGTATAACCATACAGTGAGCCAAAACGGAAGTGACACCAACTGTACGCAAATATATCACTAGTTCCTAGCGATAAACAAAGACGCTCACATTTTTCATATCGAGGTTAGTTCACTTTCACACGACACTTTTAAAAGCGGTTTTCGGTTTTGAATAGCGAACTAAGCATAGTTTTCATTCATGATTTTCAAAACACTCCAACACGATGTATCTGTCTGCAAATCAACATATAATGCACGAAATCACTAAGATTTATTATTTTTCGCCCGTAAGTATGACAGATTTTCCTCTAGAAAGGTATGTTCTGATACACAATGTGGAAAGTTTTGCTGCTAAAACAGACATATAATCTATTATCACAAAACCCTTTACTCGATTTGGGCACAGAAACTCTAACATGTAAATAATTACATGTCTTTTGAAAACAGCCACCCTTTTGCCAACAACTGTACGAGTAGGTACTTTAACACATTTCGTGTCTGTACAAATAGTTCTAAAAAGATATACATGTTTATAGCCATCTCCTACACTGATTCTAAGATGCTGACTGACACCCTATCTTTTGCTGCCCTTGTGTTGAAGGGCAATCTCTCGCCTGCTGAATGTGTTGGGAGTCCACTATGAGTTGTGAAGCATATGAATGAGTCTTGTTTGGGGGCACAGTGGGACTCTATGGGAACTATAATTATAGTTCTCTGTCCATGTAAGAAATTCAATTTGGTGACCTCAAATGCATATAAAATATTTTTTTTCAGAATATATTGACATGGCAACTTGATATCTTCAATGGAATGTTACATGTGAGCCGCCTCATGAGAAAACCAACAATCTGCATATGCGAAAACAAAGGCGCAGATCAGCTTCGCGCATGCGCGAAGCTGATCAGCGTCTTTGTTTTTGCTACACCGATAGTACAATTCCTCTACTTTCTAAATCCAAAATTTCCAGTCTCTAGCCATCTTCTGTGCTTGTACAGCCCAGTTTGTGTCGGACCTGTTCAGAAACAACATTGTTGGTTTTCCCACAAGGCTAGCCGCATATATAGTCCAAGCGTTCATTTTTGCATTCATCGGTCAAATGCGGCTTGTCATTACAAAGACTGAGGACCTAGGGCACTACCTGGCGGTAACAATGTTAACTTCATTTGTTTGTTTGAATTGATGGCTTGCGTCCCAGTGAACAGCTATGGCCATGTCGGGACATTGCCTATATTTTCTACACAGTTGAACTTCTTAATTGGGTTACCATGACGTCATAACGATGTTGTGAAGATTGTGGATGAAAGCTTGCTCCAATGTTAAGCCGGGCTTTCAACTGTATGTCTATAATTTTTAATTATAAAATAAAAAGTTTCAACATGAACAGTGCTTTTAATGACAGACTCTCTCTCTGTCTGTCTCTCTGTCTCTCTCTGTCTCTCTCTCTCTCTTGGTGATAATACCTTGCCATTGCTATCGATTAAGTTGAAGTGATGGTTTTGGATATACACATTAAGCATAAAATCGCTCTCTTGGTGATAATACCTTGCCATTGCTATCGATTAAGTTGAAGCAATGGTTTTGATTATACACAAGCATAAAATAGTCAACTATTTCACTACTGAGAATCAAGTGGTATTGTCTACATACAAACCGATATCGGTGACAACCATAATTGCAATTGAGGCCGAAGTTGAGTTTAGATTTTCGAGTTTTCTACTATAGCGTTTACTCTATTGACTGATAAATACATGCAGGTGCAGGCAATGGAGAAATTGAACATGTAAGCTGCCACACTGTGACGTTTGGTATGTGGCTATATACGATCCATGTGGGCTCGAAAAGTATATCTATGCTTTCTGCACATGAGATAACGGAATATTCAAAACATAATATATATAAATACGCACAAAAATGGACGAAATCTGCTAAAAATAAAATTCAATGATGACACTAGTCGTACAGTTTTTTCTTGATACGTTTTAACTAGTGATACTGTACGCTTGTCACTAGTCGTACAGGCGATCGGAAGGGAGGCGTGCAATTCCTCGGAGAATACCCGGGTAAGTTTAATGACTTGGGGAATACCATGGTGCAGGGCTTCAACACAAATGATTTTCTTATCTTTCATCACTGGTTTGATCAAAATCTGTGAACTCAGTTACCCATAATGGACTTCGTAACACAAATTTGATGGTTCATAAAAATGAAAAGTCAGTGATTTGCCACTTAATTTACAAGATACACTGGAAAGCATAAACAATATCACAATAAGCAACATATACGCTTATTAAGTTTTAAATTCTCTTTCCAACACCGACAACCAGGTTAAGATTTGTTTCCTGAATTTTATTTTACATTGATATAAATGATCGCTTACCTTTCGAAATCCTAAGGACACTAATGATGTATTTGCGTACAGTATGTGTCACTTCCGTTTTGGCTCACTGTACGGTTATACACAGTGTTTAATGCTCGCGCATGGGCACTGTATTGTTTTACTACTTTCATCATGCATGTGGTTGGCATCGAATAACTTCGGAAATACTCATTCAAATGAAAATCGGTTTCTTGCATTTGGAAGTCTGATATCTAATGCAAAAGTAGAAAATGCATTGATTTCTGATTATGTCATAGTTTGCTAAAAATTTAGTGGAATATAATTGTTGCATTTCATTTTTATACCCCGCCACTTCAAAAAGTGCGGGGTATTATGTTATACCCTCCGCAAAAAATTTGCGCTCGAGTGTCCGTCCGTCCGTCCGTCCATCTGTCCGTCCGTCAGCGCTTCGTTTCCGTGCTCTAACTTGAGCATTTATTGACCAATTTTCTTCAAACTTTGTATAGGAGTTTATATCAGGAAGGAGTGGTTTGGGATTGAAGATAGGCAAATTTCGTCAAATAAGTACAGAGTTATAGCCCTTGATTTACTTTAAAATTTCGTTTCCGTGCTCTATCTTGAGTATTTATTGACCAATTTTCTTCAAACTTTGTATAGGAGTTCATATTAAGAAGAAGTGGTTTGGGATTATAGATGGGTAAATTTCGTCATATAAGTACAGAGTTATGGCCCTTGATTTACGTTAAAATTTCGTTTCCGGGCTCTATCTTGAGCATTTATTGACCAGTCTTCTTCAAACTTTGTATAGGCGCTAATATTAGGAAGCAGTGGTTTGGGATTGAAGATGGGTAAATTTTGTTGAATAAGTACAGAGTTATGGCCCTTGACTTATATTAAAATTTCGTTTCCGGCCTATACTTTGGGCATTTATAGACCAATTTTCTTCAAACTTTGTATAGGAGTTCATATTTGGAAGGAGTGGTTTGGAATTGAAGGTGGGAAAATTTCGTCAAATAAGTACAGAGTTATGGCCCTTGATTTACGTTAAAATTTCATTTTCAGGCTCTTTCTGGAGCATTTATTGACCAATTTTCTTCAAACTTTGTATAGGAGTTCATATCAGGAAGGAGTGGTTTGGGATTGAAGATGGGTAATTTTCGTCAAATATAAATACAGAGTAATGGCCCTTGATTTATGTTACAATATTGTTTCTAGGCGCTGTCTTGAGCATCTGTAGACCACTTTACTTCAAACTTTGTTATACAGGAGTTCATATCTGGAAGATGTGGTTTGGTATTGTAGATTGATGTCGTCAAGATATTATGTGCATTTGTACTAAATTAAATTTGTGTGGCGGGGTATCATGCATGCCTGCAGCGCTTTTATTTTGTTTAGTATAATTTGGGTGAGTCCTCTTTACAATCAGATGTAATTAAAGCTAATCTGGAGTTTCCTTTTCATGCACCTGTTTTCAGCAGGGTGTAATATAGGTGTCCAAATTTCCGTCCATTCATCTGTCCATAAACATTTACGTCGAAGTTTGACATTTACGTCGAGCTTATAGTGTAGGGAGGCATCCGGCGTCCATGCGTCATCCGTCGTCGTCAACATTTTCAAACGACTTCTCCTCTGAAGCTGCCAGACCGAATCTTTTCATATTTCATATTTAGCATCTACAGGTGGGGGGAACGAACATTTGTGTTTTTTATTTCGATCGGATAAGAACTCTTGTTGCTATGGCAACTTGAAGTTTCCATTGACTTGTATGGAGAAAAGTGGAAATTGGCATTTTCCGTTGTCAGGCTGGGGATATTTGAATTTTGTTTTTACATAAATGTGTATTGAGTAGTCCTTCACGTTTAAGGCTTGTACTCAGAAGCCGTATGGGGGATGAAGCTGAAATTTAGCATACATGCTTTTGACATTAGCCTGTACAAAGTTTGTGTTTTTTATTGTCTTTGTCCAACTACTTTGGTTGCTATGGTAACTTGAAGTTTCCATTGTCTTATAAGGCAAAAAGTGGAAATTTGCAATTTCTGCCGTTTCATTGAGGATATTGAAATTTTGTTTTTACATAAATGTTTATTGAGTAGTCCTCCCCGTTTTAGGCAACTTTTGTCAAAATTGCTTTATTCGTTTGGTTGCTAAAGCAACGTAAAGGGTAAATTTTCTAAAAATATTCAAAAATTTTCTTCTTTTTGAAAACTTTTGCAGCCCGAGACCTGAAAAGTGGCAGATGCAAACAACTAATGGAGTAGATGAAGGTATGTGATTAATTTAGGTCAAGGTTATCTCTTGACCTTGGCCTGTCTGTCGTCCATACACACTTTTCAAAGATCTTCTTCTCTGACACCGCTTGGCCTATCAAAGTGAAATTTTATGTGCAGCATCCATGGGTAGGGGTAACGAAAGTTTGATCGCGAAATCCAGGTCACATGACCAAGATGGCCGCCACGCTCATATATGGTAACAACCACTCAAAAATCTTCTTCTCTTGAACCGGCTGGCCGATTTTCTTGAAACTTGGTATGTAGCATTTGGGACTACAGCCCATCATAGTTTGGTAAAATGATGACCCTAGGTTAACCTTGACATATTTTAAGGCAAGGTCAATTTTGGAACCATAGGCATATACAATGGGAAAAAGTGAAAACAATGGATATTTTGAAAACTATTGCAGCCTGAGACCTGAAAAGTGGTAGATGCAAACAACTTATGGAGTAGATGAAGGTATGTGATTAATGTAGGTCAAGGTCAATTTTGGAAGCATAGGCAAACATGGAAACAAGGGGAAAAAGTGACAACTAGGTCTCAGGTAAGCGTTTACAGGACCAATGAACCTATGGAAACCATTGCAGCCATTGACCTGAAACATGACCAAGATGGCCGTCTTACCCATATATGGAAAAAAAAAAAACAACACTTTGTCCAGTGACTGTACTTGTTGACTCTCAGGTGAGGGATCGTTGCCCTTGGGCTACTTGTTAATTATTTTGCCTGATGCAGGTGCGATATCGACCTCCAGGTTATTTGTATCATGTATGTTGCCATGGCAACCATTGCACCATAAGACCTACCCTCATGAAATAAAAAAAAAAAAATAAATAAAAAATTTGATGATTGATGAAATCGAACAACACTTACTTCTACGGGTCCATCATTTGGACTCATGGCATATGAAATGTTTCAAATATACTCTTTCGTTTTCATTTTTTCACGTAAATATAACATATTTTCAAAATCTAAAATTTTCTAAGGATTTCAGCCATTCATTTGAGATTTTCACAATTGAGTTTTGTTGCAAAAATTTAAAAACAGTGAAATGTTTTAGGACATGTAGGAGAAAACTTGTGAAATCAACATTTTTTCCAAACAAAAAGAGAAAAATTAAACGAAAATTTGTTTTAAGTCTGATCATTGAGGACCAGCAAATCAGAAAAAAACACACTATTAATTGAGATTCATGAACAGGAAAATTTCCAGGGATTTTTCTAAACCAGAGGACCAATGGTCAAACACTCACCTGAGATCTGAGATATATACCAGTACATTTGTTTGACTATAATATTCACATACATGTAGTATTACATGTATATAGCCCCAGGGCAGGGTCATAATAACCCCTGGGGCCTTTTTCAAAATCATAAATATTCTGTCCATTGTCCCATTTCCTGAAGTTTTCCCATTCAATGACATTTTAACAACTTTCTTCATTATGTGACCTAAGTTGATCTGTCCTTAAAATTTGTCAAGGTCATCAAAGGGTCATTATCATTCAATCCTACTGCCCATTTTCCTATGTTGACCTTGCCATACAATAGGTCAGGGTCATCACAAGGTCATGATTTATATACACATTGTAGTACTTGTTTCATTGATGCTTCATGCCAAGTTTGGTTGAAAAGGGTCCACCGGTTCCGGAGAAGAATATTTTTGAAGGGTTTTTACCATATATGGGCACGGCAGCCTTCTTAGCTATGTGAGATGGATTGCTTATATATGTTCTGAGCAGAGTAGGAATCGGTACAATTCCGGAATTGCACCTGCGCAAAGTAGGAATTCACTTTGTCGTACAAAGTAAGAATTCTTACTTTGCCCAGTTCGATTCGATTCCGGAATTGTCCGTGCGCAAAGTAGGAATCGGGAACAAAGTAAAAATCTATTATCATCCTTGCACAAAGTAGGAATTTCGGAATTAAGTAGGAATATTATCTCTTCTCAGTGTTTTAAGTTACAATAACCAAACCATGCTAAACCAAACTTTTGTTCTGATTTCTCTGTTGTCATTTAATTGTTTTGTGTTGGAGTATTGCCAATAATTGCTTATTTTTTGTTCTGACTGTAAACGGATTGATTTAATAATGTGGGTAATGTTTCGATTTCTACCAAAGAAAGAAAGAAAGAAAGAAAGAAATAGAAATGAGCATCGTTTTATAGAAATTCACCATTTATAAGTTTGATGGCAATGTCAGGACTTTGCCTTCATTTTATCTCGGATTAATATGTTTCGATTTCTACCCAACATTAGCCGTGTGTCATGGCACCCCAAATGCGCTTTGATATCTTTTTATTTTCTCGCGTCATGCATACCTGATATTGTGTCTTTTTCATTAAATACTCAGACTCATTTTTTGTTGTCCATTAAACATATATATATATGTCACGCTTTATCAAAAGATTGGCTTTGTGTTCTGCATATGAGGCTTGATCATGGTGTTTTGGAAAACGAGATATTCACCAAATTGAATTCTTACATTGGGATAGGGGATATTCTGAAATGTTAAAAGTGATGTTGGAATTATTTGCCGTATCTGCCAAGTACTCCAAACACCCCTTTTCAGTATTACACCATCACGAAAACATGTCCGTGTATACCCCCTTGAACCCCACTTTTATATAGTAAAACTGGGGTATGCAAGGGTATACCTATTTTTGCTCCAAAACACAGATTGTGGTTACTCTGTACCCACAATCAATGTTTTGAGCAAAAATAAGAACTAGAAAATGTGTTTATGAAACACTATGCCCCCAACTGGTAAGCCACTTTCAAGATGTAAAAATATCCAAAAATGACTAAGTTCAAATTTTAAAGAAAGTGACAAAAATTAATCTGAGGAGTATATCCCAACCACATGCATATCTTCAAAGCATGGTCACAATGTCTGCAAAGTTTCAAAAGTATCGGTATTAAATTGTAGGAGGAGTTGCGCACACAAGATACCCTCTATCCATTCACTAAAATGCCCGAAAACATGACTAAGTTCAAATTGTGAAAAAAATGACAAAAATTAATCTGAGGATTATATCCAAACCACATGCATATCTTCGAAGCATGGTCACAACATCTGTAAAGTTTCAAGAGAATCGGAATAAAACTGTTGGAAGAGTTGCGCACACAAGGTACCCTATATCCATCCCATTCACTTTCATTGTGAAAATGCGCGAAAAAATAGCTAAGTTCAAATTGCAAAAAAAAAATGACAAAAATTAATCTGAGGATTACATCCAAACCACATGCATATCTTCGAAGCATGGTCACAACATCTATAAAGTTTCAAGAGAATCGGAATAAAACTGTTGGAGGAGTTGCGCACACAAGGTACCCTCTATCCATCCACTAAAATGACCGAAAAAATGACTAAGTTTAAATTGTAAAAAAATGACAAAAAATAATTCAAGGATTATATCCAAACCACATTCATATCTTCAGACCATGCCCATAATACATGTAAAGTTTTAAATGAATTGGCATGAAACTGTAGGAGGAGTTGCGCACACAAGGTACCCACTGCCCATTCACTTTCACTGTCAAAATGCTCGAAAAATGGCTAAGTTCAAATTGCAAAAAAAGTGACAAAAATTAATCTGAGGATTATATCCAAACCACATGCATATCTTCAAAGCATGGTCACAACATCTGTAAAGTTTCAAGAGAATAAAACTGTAGGAGGAGTTGCGCACACAAGGTATCCACTATCTATTCACTTTATCAAGAATTAAAAAGGGAAATAACTCTCACAGAATTGGCCCCTAGCCCCTTGAATTTACCTGAAAGAAAAAAATTAATACGGGTCCTCTTAATTTTCATATTCAAACTACATACCAAATTTCAAGATCCTAGCTCTAACGGTTCTTGACCGAGTGCTCACGCATCACAGACAGACAGACAGACAGACTGACTGACAGACTGACTGCACGGACAGACCCAAACCAATATGCCCCCTTAACTTCTTCGAATATCAAAGTTTTCCCACCAAAAATCTTCATTTTTTACAACTTAAAAAATCTTTGTATATTGCATGGGCATGTTTTCGTAATGCGAGGTGCATACCCCTTACTAGGATTTATGACACTTGGGTCACGTCATAAGAAGTAATACAAACGTAATTGTTGCACTATATGCGAGAACAGAAGCCATGATGGTAACTGAGAAGCTGACTAATGCCCCATACAATGCAGTCCCTTCCTTGCATTTCATCTGGATTTTTAAACAACTAGCCATTTACCTTGTCTGACCTACCGGCTACAGTTTGAACTGATCAGAAAACCCAAATACAGCTTTTTCGTGACATGGCCCTGTTATTGTGATTTTATCATAAAAATGGTGTCAACTCACCTCAAACGTGTTTTGATAGTATGGAAAGTTGTGTTCAAGAAATATCTTTAATTGTTAGGTGTGAATTATCACGGTAGGCATTAACTGGCACGTGTATAAAATAATGTAAGTACTGCTTTAACACACACACACACACACACACACACACACACACACACACACTCTGATATGGGCGCGTATCTCTAGCCACTGCCATACAAGTTTGCATCTGAATGTCACTTATCTGATAGCGTTTGCGGAAACAGCCACAGATGGCGCCCTTATATTTGTTTCAAGTGTCAGTCTGACGCAAATTGACATTGCTTCACTGTATGTTGTCGCCCAATCCATTGTAAACGTAATATTCAGAGTTTTCCTAAGTTGTAAAAATTGAAAATTTTCAGTAGAATGTTTAATATTGATAATTTTCTTATTTTTGCTCAAAAGATATGTTGTGGCACATTTATCCATAGTTTAATTCTTTCTTTATTTTACAATTTATAAGTCTAAAAGATTATTTTAGCATTTTATGTTCGATTATCACATCATCTTTCCTTTTTTCTTTCTTTTTTCCTTCTTTCTATCTTACATACTTCAGATTTACAAAACAAACAATTTGATACTAAGAAAAGTAGATCAATGATTAATTGAACTGATCCATGTAGTAGAAATGCTGCACGTTATCACTGAAGTTTCATTTAGTTCATGCGCAAGTCAGTGCATCTTCAGAGTTGAATGGAACTTCCGAAGAGATTTACTACTACATTATATTAATACTCATTTTGTACTTAAACACGCCAGTTTCTCGATAAATAATCTGAAACACAGAGATAAGTGTCACCAAAAGTCTATGAAGTCCTATTCATCTATTTGGCACTGACATTCAGAATAACATCCCATTTTATGGAGCGGCTCGCAGCATTTGATCTCTCTCACTCTCTCTCGCTCTCTCTAAATGAATAGATAAATAAATAAATAAAATGTAATGATCTATCTGGTCAATATAAGACAAGACATAAAACTATGACAAAGTGCAACATCAAAACCTTTTCCTTATGGAGAAAAAAAGAGAGAGAGAGAGTATAATATCTCTATCTTCCTCATGCACAAATGCTTCAAAATACATGTAGTGTCTTTTTCGAACCTTCTTTTTCCCTTTTCCCCTCTTTATATGCCTATTGTTGTACTTTTTGTCCATTCCTAAGTAAGTATCTGTGAAATTCCGAAATTGTCCCGTTGATTTCTTGGGCAGAATAGGAATTCCTACTTTGTCCAAATCGATTCCTACTTTGCGCACAGAGGAACGGGGTATATCAGACTCAGCTAATATATTTCCCTTGTACAATTCTAGAATTGTCCGGTACAATTCTAGAATTGGCGGACAAAGTAGGAATTCCTACTTTGCGCAGGTGCAATTCCGGAATTGCACCAATTCCTACTTTGCGCAGAACATATACACATTGGCTCCCCCTTCCTATAGATGCTTCATATAATTTTTGGCTTTGATTGGCCAAGCGGTTTCAAAGGAGAAGATGTTTGAATATTATGGTAATATATATTGCCCCGGGGTGGGGTCATATGAGCCCCTGCGGTCATCATGGGTCGCCAATGCATTTGAATGGGGAAAACTTTTAAAAAGTCATTTAAAGTGAAAGTCTTGCAGGAAATGGGCAGTAGGACTGAATATATATGATTCAGAAAAAAATTGGACCCAGGGGCTCATCTGCCCCCACCCCGGGGCATTATACATGTAATGTTACTATAATATTCAAACATCTTCTCCTCTGAAACCGCTTGGCCAATCAAAGCCAAATTTTATGTGAAGCATCAAAAGGGATGGGCGTTTATTAGTGGCTATGCTGTAGGTCATCATTCAAGAATTCATATATGAAAACTGATATTTTTGGTTGATCTCGGTCTGCCCCAGACGTGAATTTTGTTCCAAGTAGGTGTTCTGGCATCTCATACATTACCATTTACATGTACATGTATTTGGATGACAAGAGTAATAGATGTGTGTGTTATGTGATAAAGCAGCAAAATTAAAAAATTACTGCTTAACAATATTGGATTTTTCCAAACATTTTTTTAAGTGGGCGTTTTTTAGCTCACCTGAGCCGAAGGCTCAAAAGGTTAGCTTATAAGATGGCCATGCTCTGGCATCCGTCCGTCATCATCGTCCGTCTTCCACAATTTCAAAGATCTTCTCCTCTGAATCCGCTCGACCAATCAAAGCCAAACTTCATGTGGAGCATCCTTAGGAAGAGGGAACGAAAGTTTCTATAAATGGTCTAGGTCACATGACCAAGATGGCCGCTATGCCCATATATGGTAAAAACCATAAAAAAAATCTTCTCTGGAACCGATAGACCGATTTTAACGAAACTTGGTATGTAGCATCGGGGACTCTGGCCCTTCATAGTTTATATACTGTATTTGTTCTAATTAGCGCACATGCTCCAATAAGCGCACACCCCAGCCATTTCCGAAAAACGTGCATAAGCGCACACTGCAGGAATACCTAGTATATTGTGATTTTGCACCAATTCTGTATATTCATACAGCATTAGACACATTAAAGCGTGAATGATCAAAAACTACTTTGCAACAATTAGAACACTTAAATGACATCACCATTGATAGATTTGACATGGTTATTTCAGCAATTTGATGTGTTGTTTTCATGCACTAATTAGAACAACATTTTGTTACCAAAACTTTTATTTATTTTGAAAAGTTAAGCGCACTGTACGCTAATTAGAACGTATACGATAAATCATGACCTTGGGTTGGCCTTGACCTATTTTATGGCAAGGTCAATTTTGGTTACATAGGAAAAAATGGAAAAAAGTGAAAACATTGAATTTTTCAGGATGCTTTGTAGCTTGTGACCTGAAAGTTGGCAGATACAGACAACATGTTGAGCTAATGAAGTGTTGTGAGTATTAAAGGTCAAGGTCATTTCTTGACCTTTGCCAAATGTCATTTACAAATTAAATGTAAAATTAAATTTTCTCAGTAACCGCTTGACCAATCAAAGCCAAATTTTATATGTAGTATCCTTGGGATGAGGGAACGAAAGTTTATATAAATGGTCAAGGTCACATGAACAAGATGGCCACCATGGCTATAAATAGCGAAAACCTTTAAAAATCTTCTCCAGAACCAGAAGGCCTACAATTTTGAAACCTGGCATGAAGCATCAGGGAGAGGAGCTCTACAAAGTTTATATAAATCATGACCTTGGGATGACCTTGACCTATCTTACAGCAAGGTCAACATAGGTCGCCCATGCATTTGAATAGGGAATATTGTCAAAATGTCATTTGAAGGGGAAAACTTATTGGAAATGGCAAAATGGACTGAAGACTTATGATTCTGAAAAAAATTGGACCCAGGGGCAGGTCTGCCCCCACCCGGGGCATATATACATGTACATTACTATAATATTCAAAGATCTTCTCCTCTGAAACAGCTTGGCCAATCAAAGCCAAACTTCATATGGAGCATTCTTAGGAAGAGAGAATGAAAGTTTATATAAATAGCCAAGGTCACATGACCAAGATGGCCGCCATGGCTATAAATAGCAAAAAACTTTAAAAATCTTCTTCTCCAGAACCAGAAGGCCTACAGTTTTGAAACTTGGCATGAAGCATCAGGGAGAGGAGCTCTACAAAGTTTATATAATACATGACCTTGGGATGACCTTGACCTATTAAATGGCAAGGCCAACATGGGTTGCCCATGCAGATGAATGGGGAAAATTAGTAGGATGTAATTAAATGGGGGGGGGGTGGAGAGAACTTACTGTGAGTATGCAAATGGACAGAAGATGTATGTTTAAGAAAAAAAATGTCCCCAGGGGGTTGTCTGCACCTGCCCCGGGGCTATATACATGCATATGACCATAATATTCAAACATCTTCCCTGAAACCGCTTAGCCAATCAAAGCCAAACTTTATGTGGAGCATCGTTAGGAAAGGGGAATGAAAGTTAATATAAATGGTCCAGGTCACGTAACCAAGATGGCCACCATGGCTATAAATAACAAAAAACTTTATAAATCTTTTTCTTCAGAACCGGAAGACATATGATTTTGAAACTTTGCCTGAAGCATCAGTGAGTGGAGCTCTACAAAGTTTTTTTATAAATCATGACCCAGGGATGACCTTGACCTATTTCATGGCAAGATCAGCTGAGGTCGCATATCCCAGATCTCAGGTGAGCGTATACAGGACCATTGGTCCTCTGGTTAGAGGATACTGGAATTTCAAAACTCAAAGATAAAATGGCCATTTTTGGCATCCAAAAAGGGGTATGGGCATTTATTAGATTGTGGGCATTTCTTAGAATTTTTATGGTATTTTGTATTTTTGTATAAAGCTTATGCAAAACATATTTTTTCAGAGTCCTGAAACGAGTTTGGGAGCCTGCAAGGAAGGAGATAATTGGCAAATAGGAAGGGTATTACTATGGATAATAAGCTAGTTGATTAAGACCCCCTCAACAGAAATGAGCCCAGAAATAGGACCAAGAGCCTGCCAAAGAGTGAGCCACTATGCAAATATGGACATATAAGAGGTGGCAAGAACATATTACTAGTTCACCAAAGCTGGAGGCTGACAAGGTGCTCTCAACCTCTGTCGTCCTTCCATTGCCTGTCCATCATCCACAATTTCAAAGCTTAAGTCAGTCTCTAGACATTACAGCAGTAACGTTTCATCTACCTGTTGTATTCATGGAAATGTAGTTTCTTTATTAATTGGAATAGAGGGTCCATATTTGGTGAAAAGAGCTTCAAATGATACATGCATATCAATAAGTTTTGATTTTTTTTATTGAGTTTAATGTCCCTTTTAACGATTATTTCAGCTCATATGAGACAGGCCAAACAGTTCTTGGGGTGAAAACAGAACCCCAAGAAAAAAACACCAGGCACTCTTGCAAGAGGAAGTTGGCTTGTCTCACATGTGCCCCGTGCTGGGCTCAAACCCACACCAGATACAGTGGTGAGATGATCAAATGGTTAAGCACAGTAATGAAATATCAGCATTCTTAACCACTCAGCCACAGGATGCCTAAGTTTGATTTGAATAAGGTTCCTGAAATAACTTGAATGCAATCGAGTAATCACTTACAAACTGTCATTCATTTTGATGTGTATTGTAGTCATTGCGAAAAAAAAATCTACAACACTATTATGGATTTGCTTTACAGGCAAGCAACATGGTTGATCTTAATGGAGGTGCTTCTAGTAGAAATTCTATGGCAATGGTGGATACCATGAAGATTCAGACAAATATACAGGAGGATGGTGCATGTGATCGACTCGGGATGGAGAAATGTGATACATTTGCCCAATTGGAATCACAAGACATATTTTTTTTATATATATATATATAACATTGTTTTGATAAAATGGCTGCTTTGTGAACTTGCATTTATTTTGCATTTTAATAGGATTTGTATGTTTTTCTAGTGCCATCACAAGCTAAGCTAAGCTTTTCTGTTTTAAGCATCCTTTACCATGTTTACAAATTCAATAGAATGACCATATTAATATCAGAATATAGTTTACATGTACATGTAATTTGCTTTATTGACAAGAAAAAACCGTAAATCAAGCCATGAAAACATTTCTAACACAATTGCTCCTCTTTCGTTGCTTAAAAAAGAACATGAAATTTATCAGTTAGTGTTGAAAGAAATGTGCTTGAAGTACTGGTAATCTATCTGCCTCTTGAGAGGCATGCCAAGGAACAGTGTAGGCAGGATATTAGACTGGCCTGACATGACTTCAACTAATGGCCATGTATTTTTAGCATTCAAACAAACAAAATTATCAATTTGTATGATGTCGATTTGGCATAAACTCAGTGAGGTACATGCATGTATTATCACCCTCCTGTGAACTTTTCTATTTGATAAACTGTCTTTTGGATGATAGATCAGTTACTTATTAGCTCTTCTGAGCCAAAGGCTCACAGGCGAGCTTATAGGATAGGCAGGCATCCGTCTTTGTGGTCCGTCCATTGTCGTCCTCTGTCCATCAACAATGTCAGAGAAGAATATTTCTGAAGCTAGTGGGCCAATTTCGATCAAATGTGAACCATCATTGGGTTTGGGGAGTGGGGGATTGATTGCATTAGGTTTTGGAACAGATTGTATCAAAATTGTGGTTTTCAAATTCCATGGCAAGAAATAGCTTCCATAGACTTACAATGGGAATAAAAAAATAAAAACAAATCTTCTCTGAAACCACAAGCCCCAGAGCTTCTATAATGTGTATGTAACAATGTAGTCCCCGTCATAAATCCTGCCAACTGTGCCCCTTGGTCCAAATTGACCATGCCCTGGGGGTGTCAATATCAGCAATAGGCTTATACGTAATGGGAAAAATATTCTTTTCTAAAACCACAAGAGCTAGAGCTTGTGTATTTAGCATGTAACAATGTTTAGTAGTACCCTGCATATATTCTCCCAATCATGCCCTGGGGTCAAAATGGCCCCACCCTGGGGGTCATTAGCCCCCATAGGCTTACATAAAAACATAAAAAAAATCTTCTTATCTGAAACCAAAGAGTCCATAGCTTCTATATTTGTGTATAGCAACGTCTAGTGGTTCCCTTTATAAATTCTACCAACCATGCCCCTGGGGTCCAATTGGCCATGCCCGGGGAACATGAATATGTGCCATAGGCTTATACAGGAGAAATATGAAAAAATCTTCTCTGAAGCCTTAAGACCCAAAGCTTGTATATTAAGTATGTTGCAATGTTATGTGGTTCTCTACATAAATCCTGCCATGCAGCCAATCATACCCAAGGGGACCATACAGGCCATGCCCCAGGGCAGGGGTCATAAGCTCCCCTACAAGTCTAGCTATCCAGATCAGGTGAATGTTTACAGCACCATTGGTCCTCTGATTAGAAGAAAAGCGTAACTGATTGATTAGCTAACTTGTATGTAGAGTTGCATAAATGTATGATTTCTAAATTGTAGTCTGTTTTACATACCAAAAAAAAAAAATAAATAAATACTGATTTTCAGAAATAATAGAAAATCCAGTCTGTTGTAGACTGAGCATATCAACAACATTTTTTTAGCTCACTTTAGCCGAAGGCTCACAGGTGAGCTTATGGTATACCCATGCTCCGGCATCTGTCGTCGTTATCTCTGATACCACTTGGCCAATCAAGTTGAAATTTTATGTGGAGCCTCCATTGGTAGTGGGAATGAAAGTTTGTTCACGGGATCTTGGTCACACATAAACAAGATGACTGCCACGCCCATATATGGTAAGAACCCTTCAAAAATCTTCTTCTCCAGAACCGGTGGGCCGATTTCCACGAAACTTGGTTTGTAGCAGCCCATATTAGTTTGCTAAAATGATGACCCTGGGATGACCTTGACCTATTTTGCGGCAAGGTCAATTTTGGAAACATAGGCTTTTACATGGGAAAAGGACAAACAATGGCTATTTTTGAAACTATTGCAGCCTGATACTTGAAAATTGCTAGATGCAGACAACTTATGCAGTCATTGATGGTATGTAATTAATTAAGGTCAAGGTCATTTCTTGTCCTCTACCCAAGGTCATTGAAATATCAAAATTAACTCACAATGTCAAAGATCTTCTTCTCTGAAACTGCTTGACCGATCAAATTGAAATTTTCTGAGGAGCCTGCTTGGGTAGTGGAATTGAAATTTTGTTAGCGATATTTTGGTCTGACACATGACCAAGATGGCCACCATGCCTATATATATGGTAAAAACCCTTCAAAAATCGTCTTCTCCAGAACCAGTGGGCCGATTTCCGTGAAACTTGGTATGTAGCATTGGGGACACCAACCCATCATAGTTTGCTAAAATGATGACCCTGGAATGACCTTGACCTGTTTTACAGCAAGGTCAATTTTGGAAACATAGGCTTTTACATGGGAAAAGGCAAAAACAATGGATATTCTTAAAACTATTGCAGCCTCAGACTTGAAAGTTGCTAGATGCAGACAACTAATAGAGTCTGTGAAGTTGTGTAATCAATTAAGGTCAAGGTCATTTCTTCAATTAAGGTCAAGGTCATTTCTTGACCTTGACCATAGGTCATAGAAATATCAAAATTGAGTCACAATTTCAAAGATCTCCAGCCCATCAAAATTTGATCAAATGATGACCTTGGGATGACCATGACCTATTTTATGGCAAGGTCAATTTTGGAAACCTAGGCTTTTACATGTGAAAAGTTGAAAAGGATGGGTATTTTGGAAACTATTGCAGCCTGAGACCTGAAACTTACCAGATGCAGACAACATATGAAGTCAATAAAGGTGTGTGAGTATTCAAGGTCAAGGTCATTTCATGATGAATAAATGCCCCAAGATCAGGCTCCAGGTGAGCGTTCTCAGGACCAATGGTCCTCTGGTTATTTTTGGTTCAACTTTAAAGTTTACAGTCAATATGATGAAAATATGGACACACAAAAAGAATATCAGCCTTCGCTTGAGAAAACCAACAACTTAATTTCTTAACCAGATTCTACACAAACCAGCGTGTACAGTCACAGAAGCAGGCTAGAGGCTTGAAATTAAGATTTAAAAAGAAGAGGGATTGTACTATTTGTGTATCGAAAACAAAGGCGCCTGTCAGCTGTGCAGTTAATGATCTGCGCCTTTGGTTTTGATACACAGATACAAAAAAAAAATGCAGTTTGTTGGTTTTCTGGTGCGGCGACTGGTATATAGGTCCAACTGGTGTTTTTCTTTTGCTCCGGAGTTAGTAGGTTATTCGGCGCCCAGGGATCTCCATCGTCGGGCAGCTTACTCAATCTGTGAGTCCTGGTTCTTGATTCATCAGGATGTTTATCATGATTTATTTGTTTGTTCTTGATGATTCGTTGACTAGTTAGAGATTCACCACGAGGACCGAATAACTAACTAAATGTTATGAACCACTGCAGAAGCTGAGGGTGAGGTTAGGTACCTGTAAAACCGGTTTAAGCCCGCCAGTAACTTTGTGTTACTGATCGTTCCAAGTCGATACTTCTGTGGTGGTTCTTTTTGTTTTATGTCTTGGTGTTTAAAATTTTTTTGTGCTGTTGGCGCCTTATGTATGTTTTCATATTTTTAGTTAAGTTAAGGTAACTGAGTGGCCACCTATTGGGAAAATAGCTGCTGATTCGGCTTACGATATGTTTCCTGGTATAAGTACCTGATTGTTAGTTTGTTTTTTCCCACCTCGGTTTTTGGAGTGGGAATCTTTTTCTGATTGCGCCTTTTCCTGATCTTTGCCTTCTTGAACCCTTCTTTTGCCTCTTAGTGTAGTTTTATTTATGTTTATATCCTAATGAGATTTATTAGCATATTGGAAATGTGATTATCATATGTTCTTCAAATGAGCATTTTTGCTGGAATACTCTTTTCTGGAATTACCAGGTCTGACACAAACTAGGTTGTACAATCACAGAAAATAGTTTTGAAGCTTGGAATTTCTGATATAGAAATAAGAGGTTTCATACTATCTATGAAGCAGCAATGATGAAGTCACTGATGAACCGTCTATTTAATGCCCAGCTGATCTATGCGTTAGTTTGCATATATGCATTTAGTTTGTTGATTTTCTGATGTGGTGTTCATTGTTGAGAAAATATGATTGTAATAAATATGTTTTCCACAAACTGTATTGAATTGGCATCATGTTTTTGTCCTATAAAGATAATTTCCTTGCTGAACTTCTAAGTTGGCAATGTCATTGTAAATCATTTTGCACACACACACACACACTGATAGTTTGGAAAATCATACTAGGAATGATTTATGATGAAATATGTCTTGTAGTTGGTTCATTTTGTGTTATAAAATCATCTTTCTGTCACTATCAGACAGGACCTGGGTTTAAAGTCTCATTGGAAATTCTTGCTTATCCAGATTTATCAGATGAGACTATAAACTGAGGTCCTATCTCTATATGACCTTAGCTGTTGAGTGGGAAGTTAAAGACAAAAGAAAGTGGATGTACATGTATATCTGCTAAACTAACTGTCAGTGGTCTAAACCATCAGCAAAATTTGAACATTCATATCTTATGCCGGTATGAAGAAGTCTTGCAGGAAGGAAAGCCCGCAGAGAAAAAAACCCGTAGGCAAAAGTCCCCATGGGGAATATGTTATTTCTTTATACTCATTTCATGGTGATATGGACTTAACTTCTAATCAGTTTCGAAGCACATTTTGCATATTATATAGCTATTTAGCAAATATATCATGATTGACAATTCCCCACGGGGTTTCTTCCCCATGGGCAAAAAAAACCCGTGGATTTTTTTCCCCGTGGGAAAAATAGAAATCACTAGAAACTGCACAAAACAATGGTTTAAGTAATGCTGAATGTCAAAATGATACATTTCAAGATCAACTGTGGCTAAATATTGGTTTTGAAATTTTCACTAAAACCCCGCGGGGATTTTCATTTGAAAAAACCCCGCGGCGAAAATTCCCCATGGGAAAAAATCAGTATTTGAATTTAACAGTTATAACAACTTAGAATCACAGTTTGACATGCAGGATTGCTGATTGTATGTAAAAATAAACATTTTAAATTGTTTTGGTTTTCCCATGGGGATTTTTTACCTAGGGGGAAAAATCCCCGCGGGTAATTTCAATTTTTCCCACGGGGTTTAGGATTTCCCGCGGGGTTTTCGAAATCCCCGCGGGGATTTTGACTTTTGCGGCTAAATATTTTCAAGGCGTTAATAGATTAAGGGTCCAAATGGTATAGGATGTACTTAATAAACACCATGTTATATAAATTTAGTGATTAAAAGCCTCTAACTCTTCTAGAATTACAAGGCAAGTTTGCCAAAAACCGGTTTGGCAAAAAATTTCCGGTGGCTGTTTAAAACTTCCAGATCGTGTGATGTTGTATGCCTAAATTGATAACATAACATATGGAGCCAAATTTTTAACAAAAATTTCGCTGATAATCGAGTTTTAAAGATTCCACAAGGAACCATGGTTAATGGTTTGTAATTTTGTTTAAAAATTATGAAAGAATAGCCATTTTTGTACTACGGTTGAAAATTTGGTATCTTTATGAGCACTATTTACAGAGTTACACCCTGATTTTTTATGTATTGTACATTTTAGATTTTCATGATAAAGCGGTTGTTACAATATAAAACTAAGCATGTCAGTGTTATTTTGCAAGAAAACAAATATTCTACTAGGGCATTTATTCGACCAAAGCTTTCTAGTGGGTTCCTTCATAAGGTAAGCATGTCTGCAGTCACACATGATTTTTTATTCTGCCAAAACGTGGGTTGGCATTTTATCATACAATTCATGATTGTTTCCTACGCACCGCGGGGCTTAGTGGGCTAAATTTATTGTTGAACAATGACTCACATCTCCTCTTCGGGATATTCCAAACCTCTTCTATAGCGATTAAGTCACGGAAATTAACATACCAATAAAGGATGTCAAAATGGTATTTATGCAAAGCAAATGTTCTTTGTATTCATCCCTATTATTGATATAAGAGGAACGTCTGTCTTTGAATGTCCTGGTGATTTTCTTGATTTTATGCCTAAACAAAGGGATTCAAATATCATGAATATGAACAGTGAGAGATAGCCTACGTATGAAAGTTTCTCTGTGAAAGTCCAAGTCCCCTATGATATTCTGTGCCGAGAAATAAACCATGAATTGTATGATGAAATGTCAACCCACTTTTTGGCAGAATACAAAGCCATATGTGACTCCACAGTTCCTTAAGGCATGCTTTCCTCATAAAGGAACCCACTTGCAAGTTTTGTTCGTAAAACCGTCCTGGTAGAATATTAGTTAACTTGCAAAATAACACTGACATGCTTAGTTTTATATTGTAAGAACCGCTTTAATACGAAATTCTAAAATGCACAATAAATAAAAATCAGGGTGTAACTCTGTAAATAGTGCTCATAAAGACACCAAATTTTCAGCCGTAGTACACAAATGGCTATTCTTTCATACTTTATAAACAAAATTACAAACCAATAAGCACGGTTCTTTGTGGAATCTTTGAAACTCGAATATCAGCGAATTATTTGTTAAAACTTTGGCTCCATATATTATGTAATCAATTTAGGCATACAACATCACACGATCTGGAAGTTTTTTATACAGAGTAAATATTTATAGACATACTTAACATATTATATAAACAGATTCATCCAGTTATCTATTTCTTGCCAGTGGTGATTATTCGAAAACAAGAAAAGTTGTCAATTTATTTGTGAATATCGCAGGGGTATATTAATAAGTGAACGCACCTGTACTTACATGTAAATGAGTTTTGCGTACCGCCATTATAATAGCCAAAGAAGTGATCAAGCGATCATCGTTTGGAAACATTCCAGTCAACTTTTCAAATTCATCCATCAATTTAAATCCATGCGCTAAGAAGACTTGGTCAAGGTTTACACATGTATTTATTTGAAATGTGACAACAGCATATTGTATATAAAGTTGTGATGTTGTATTTCCCAATATTCTATGCACGTTTTAAACTTTTTCTGTTCTTAGCATTAGCATCAGTTCGACTCTTCATTTCGTCTTTGTGAACCAGCTTTATCTGCGTTTTTCAGTCTGTTACATCCTTTCCGAATTATCTTAAAAAATGCAGTCCTCTTTTCTTCTTTATTATATTTAAACTGTAAATGTCACGAGTACTTTCATTTAGTGGTGTACATTGATTTGCTTCCCTCCCTTTATTCTGCTAAATCAATAAGTAACACTTACATTAAGTTGATGTTTTGATCAGTGAAGAAGATCTCAGTCGTATTATAATTTCAAAGGATGCATATGCCCCAGTATCATTCAACGGCGTCAAAACAAAACACGAACATTAAATTGCGATGTTTACAACATAAAATAATTATTTCAAATATAAATCATTTAGGATCTGCAGCACTGGAATGCGGCTATGGCCAGAGAACATTAAAGTATAGATATGGTGGTCCTCTTGGTCACCATCTTGTATTATTGTTATCATGTTGGGGCAAATATAATACAAAAACACTTCATTTGTCAACATAATTTGAACATTTGATTTACAAAACATTGAGCAAATACAGCACTGGAATGCTGATTCAAGCAAAAATTATGTACTCATATATTATGATTATGGCGGCCATCTTGGCCACCATCTTGGCCCATTTTTATAATGTGGGAATAAACAATAAACCATGCTGCTCACAACATTATATGAGCATTTCAAACGCATTACATTTAGTGTATTCAGCACAGGAATTGTGTTTTAATCAGATAACACAATATTTTAAATTATAATTATGGCGGCCATTTTGGGCGCCATCTTACTTGGTTGTTATGATGTGGGTCCATAATTGAAGACCAAACGCTTAAGTTTTATGTGTACAACAAAAATGGACTTTCAAGCACAATACACTGTTTTATGCAGCACTTGAATGTCATTATATTACGAAAATATTGCTTTTAGTATGATTCTGGCAGCCATCTTGTCCGCCATCGTGTCTCATGATAATTACATGGGGGTCAAAACTTATAATTATGTTTTTAATAGCAACCAACCAACCGAGTTGTTGTCGCGCAGCGACAACAACGAGGTGTTGGTTGCTTTACGATTAGAAGTTCTGTTCTGTTCTATTCTGTTTTGCAGTATGAAGACGTCGATTTTTGTGAGTCATTCAACTTCCGGTAATTTTTACCGCAGTCGAATTCCGCCAAGCGAAACCATTTAATCTTACAAATAAAAATATGCTAGACTTGTGATAGTTGAAAATAAAATTACACAAGAACATACAAACGCTCGAAACTGCGTTTGAAATGCAAAACCTGTTTTTCTTTACTTTCGTTTTATCATTATTTTTCCTCTTACAAGCTGTGGTTCATTCTCTCCGTAATTGTTGCATAGCAACAGAAATCGTTCTTTGCTAGTTGGATGGCGGGAGGCAGTTGAAAAGAGATATGCTTCTGAAATGCATGGAAATGGTTCATTGAAACTAATTCATTCATGCTGACTTAGCCAATGTTAAGCCCTGTTTAACAGCCTGAACCGGTATGACATTACTTGGTACCGCTGATTAGCACTTCGGTGTTTAGTTGTCTCAAAGATAACTTTGTCAAGCGAAGAAGGACTCGAAATTTCACTACCTGATTCGGTTTCCTCTATGATTATTTGGATCTGCTCCTTGTTTACTGCGAGTAGGTGGACATTGCACATGTTAAACATCGTCAACAAAATATTTATAGTCTCTAACATACAGAAGGTGTAAATTTAACAGATTAAAAACAATCCGAACCACCGCCACCAGTGGGTGGGGTAGCGTAAGACGACAAGTGATCGATCAAGGACCAGTGATCGATCATCTAGTGGTTCTCAAAGGATACGTTAAGTAAATCTCATGCTTACATGTACAGTTTTAATTTGTGTTTGTCGACAAAATAGCCAATGGCTAATGTTATCCTGTTGTAAATTTGAAAGTCGACTTTAAATAAAGTTTCTTGTAATCTTGTAATCTTGCTTACAAACCATTAATTGGAAAGGTCCTAATTAGGTTGAATGCAGTAAAATTTGAGCCGGTTTTGTTTAACATCTGTAGAATGTCCATCGCCGACATCGAAAAAAGATTCGATACGAGAAAAGCTAGTATCTCACTTGCATGCGAATTTTGTCGCGGACTTTCGCACTACATTTGTGCGAGTGTCGCAAGAGTGTCGTGAGAATATTCATGTGTCGTGAGCTTGTCGCCAACTGGTCCGGAAGGTTTTAAACGTTTTAAAATTTTATGCGAATTTTTTAAAGTTGTTCCAAAATATTTCGCAAGAATGTCGTGCAACAGTCATGCAAGTGTCGCGAACCTGTCACCGCGAAATTTTGGCAAATTTACAATGCGAAATTTTCGCGACACTCGTAACAATGTCCTGCGAGTGTCTCACGATGGTTGCGCGACAGTCTTATGAAAACATGCGAAAAACCTCACAACTATCTGGCGAGAAAATAAAACTAAGCGACATTCGTACGAATGTCGTGCAGCACTCGCACGAATGTTGTGCAACTGTCGTACGAATTAAAATGAAAATAAGCTACATTCCCGGGAAAGTCGTGCGACTATTGCATGACAGTCGCAAGATTTATTTTCAAAATTAGACCGAAATTTGCGAATTTGTCGCATAAATGTCTGTTCAATGAGACTGCAACGTGAAACGGTGAAAGTTGTGTTTATATTGTCAATCTTTGTCGCGAAATAGTCTCCAGTTGTCGCATTCCAGTGAGATAGGGCTAAACCAGTCCAAATTCAATACGCAGCAATACTGTAAACAATCGAGATAAGACAGTTCGCCAACAAGCCGCACCACCGACCCTGTATCATTTCTGATAGATTCGGAGTGATTTTTAAACAACGACAGTTAAAAGTCTTGGTTTTAAGTCTGCCTATTATATAATAAATTAATCATCAGGAAAACATGTCCATGAAAAGTATACCCCCTCATACCCCACTTTTATATAGAAAAACTGGGGAATGCAGGGGCATACCTATTTTTCTTAGTTTTGCTCCCAAACATAGATTGTGGGTTCTCGTTAGAACCGCTTCGGTGAGGCGTTCTAATGTGTACATACAATCTAGCGAAAATAAGAAAAATATCAAAGCTTTTCTGATGAAATTTTCAATTTTTAAAGCTGACAATTTTCTTTTCCTTTTTTTTTTTTTTTTTTTATTTCTTTTTTCTTCAAACCCACACAGATGCTTGAATGGTTAAGTGCGGTAATAAAATATCAGCGCTCTTAACCACTCGGCCACTAGGGCCACCCCCAATATTTCAAAGTTCTGGTTACACAATCAAATGCAAATATTACTAAATCAAAAGTATGCCTGGCTTCTATGACTCTTTTGCAAACATCTCTTTACCAAGGCAATTGATGCAAAACTGTTTCAAGTTTTGAAAATAATTGGGTAATTACTTTTGTCTATCCTGTGACAAAACAAACTTAACAAACTTATTGTGAATGAAGTGAGATTGAGGCACTTTTACAAATTTATGTCTCATGAATATTGTAAGTAAGAGTATCTTGCAAATAATCCAAATATTGCATAACATCCCAGAACTTTTACAATAGTATTGATCCCAGGAAATTGGAGACCCCTACCACTTGGTCACAGAGCTTGCCTGTCTGAACTTAATTAATTCATAAATGTTCAAGAACATCATGGATAGTGAAACTTGTTCTCTTTTTCTAAACCTACTTTTTACGCCCTTACAAGATTCTTTCAGCTCATATGAGATGGGCATATCAGTAGGCAGGGCGAAAACTGAAGTACTCTAAGACAAAATACTGTGTACACCCATAAGCACACTACCCAAGGCAAAGGGGGCTTGAACCCACATACACTGGACACAGTGGTGAGACAAAGGAATGATTATGAGCAGTATAAATGAAAAAAAAAGTTGACAAGATGAATATGAACCGCTTTTCATATGAAATTGTTCTGCCAATACTCTATTGTCTGACACTATGGTCAATTTCATTTGAGGTGGCTCCGTGTTTCTTAATCACTCGATCATTTCACCGCTGTGTCTGGTGTGGGTTCGAGTGAGACAAGCCAAGTTCTGCTTGCGGGTGTGCCAGGTGGTTTTTCTCGCGGTTCTCCCGTTTTCGCCCCACCTATTGATTGGCCCGTCTCATACGAGCTGAAATAATCTTGAAAGGGACGTTAAACTGAATTAGAAAAAAAAAACACTTTCATTTGAATAAGTTTTACTGTTTCTTTGAACTGTATACATGTACTGTTTTATTCTCAGGTAAAAAAAACCAGCAGAGTGGTCATGAATCCATGGTCATTTAGGTGTTCTAAATTAGCCTTGGGTAAGACAAATAAAGTTTCTGTCTTTCTTGCAAATACTTATTCAGGGTGTCCATGGTCAGGGAAAAGTCAGAGAGAAATCACTTTTTTCAAAGCCAAGGAATTGTCAGGGATTTTTGACATCAGTCAGGGAATTTTTCAATTTAAGCCAAAATCAGGAAATTTTGAAAAACAGGTTTATAAAATGCCAAACTACAATGAACACAAACATTCTTCCACCTGTTGCTTGTCCTTATGAACACAAAACTGAAGTAAAGTAACTAGGATAAGCAAACTTGATGTAGAAATTCAATATGTAGATCATAATAAGTGATATTATTATTTTCAGCAACTGTAGATATTCATGGTGCTGTCCTAGACTGTGACCTTTGGACCAGGAGGGGCATTAATTTCTGTTATTGTACAAGTCATAATTTCATAGGTAAGTGCTCCTCAAGTTATATGACCCAAGATTTACTTTTTCCCTAAACCCTCCTCTGGAAACCACCTTAACATTTTTTCAGATTAGAATAAAATTTAGTGATTGACATGCATAAAATTTGCTTTCCAAATGTTTTGACATGCAAAAGTTTTCAAACTGTGTTCACTAATTTTATTTCCAAAAATATTCTTGAATTAGGCTCCATCCTGAAAATTAGATGGAATGTTTCTCACAACAGAAGTCCTGTGCTGAAATAATTGATTTTTATCGTACCTGCTTATAGCAGGGTGCGATATAGGAGTCCAAATTTCCGTCTGTCTGTCCGTCCATCCATCCGTTCGTTCGTCCGTCCATCAGCATTTACGTTGAAGTTTGGTTTTCTCTACATTAGTGAGAGCTAGGAACGTGAAACCTTGCAAAGTAATTGTCCTTGACATACCCTTTAAGCACGCACCTTGACCCAGTGCCCTTGACCTATATTTCAAGGTCCACTGACTTTGTTCATTTTTATGTCGAAGTTTGATTTTCTCTGCATCAGTGATAGCTGCAAGTGTGAAACCTTGCATAGTAATTGTCCTTGACATACCCTTCAAGCATGCACCTTGACCTGCTGACCTTGACCTATATTTCATGGTCCATTGACTTGTTAATTTTCATGTCAAACTTTGGTTTTCTCTGCACCTGTGATAGCTGCGAGTGTGAAACCTTACATAGTAATTGTCCTTGACATACCCGTCAAGCATGCACCTTGACCCGTTGACCTTGACCTATATTTCATGGTCCATTGACTTGTTAATTTTTATGTCAAACTGTGGTTTTCTCTGCACCTGTGATAGCTGTGAGTGTGAAATCTTGCATAGTAAATGTCCTTGACATACCCTTTCAGAACATACCTTGACCTGGTCCCCTCGACCTATATTTCAGGTTTTTAGTTATTTTGCCCAGTGCAGGTGCGATATCGACCTCCGCAGCGTTCTTGTTAAATTTTTGAAGTACCTCCCACCAGTGCATGTAAAATGCAAGGTTAACACTGCTATTCAGTACTATAATGTTATGATTTTGTCAACTGATTTTCAAAATTTGTGTTGAACTTTTTAGGGATCGAGGAATGCAATGGGAAAACAATATCAGATACATTTTTGAACTAGGTGAATAGCTAAAAAGGTAGGTTTTAAGAATGCTTGGTTGAAGTACAGTATGGTTATTCATGAAGATTTGAAGATATTTATACTTCTTTCCTCATATTCTGCTTCCCCTGATCCAAGAACAGATCTCAGTAAAATATACTGGTAAAGCCCTGTATATCCGTGATGCAACCAAATTTCTTAAGCACAGATTGATGCAACATTCCATCATGACAAAATGGAGTGTAGTGTTTGGAAGCCAGATTGATTTGAGTGCAACTTACCAGGAGGCATATACCTATAGAGAGACAATGACCTCTTTGCTGTAGGTTGAATCCCAATGGATCATTTAGCTTCCAATCACTGGATTGCGTGTCATGTGTCGTGAAATGCTGCATCAGTCTGCACTGTAAGAATCACAGGTATACAGGATGGTAATAAGTGCCTCAGATTGATTTGTATATATCTGACCATCCTAATAACACAGCAATTGTCTGCGAATGTAAAACATTACGTCAAGCAAATATGCCTCTAATAAATGTGTACTTATACATCTATGATTTAAAACTTAATCATAAGTATAAAGTTTTGGAATATCCATCTTAATTGCTAAAATATGAAATCTTTTACAGAATTAATTATTATGAATATAGATTGAATTTATAGGCACTTTACTCTTATAGAAGTTGATGCATTTTCCTTGATAAGGTTTCATGTAATTTATTAGAGGTGTTTAAATCTGTTTCAGATTTATTTACGGTTTGATCTTTTAAGTGGGAATACAGTATTGACCAGTGTCAAATGCATCATGGACCATGGAAACTGGAACATTGTTAACACATTACCAGAGATTTTTATGCCCAGTCAGCATAAACATTATGGACTGATTTAGATTCAATTCTGAGACTCCCAATCTTGCCAGCAAGTTCATTCATTCAGGATTCTGTCTTGTCAAAGCGCAATTACTACAGTTGAATCATCAAACTATTTTACTGTTTTTCAAATATTCTTAGTAAAAGTTAGCAAATACCATCTTCTTTTTCATGTGAAAGTTGTCTGTTCTAGCTTAAGAAAATGCACTTTATTTATTAAATTGACAGACCTGTGAAGGTGTCACTTAAATATTAAAACTTAACTTCAAGAATCTTAGTTAGAAAAGTGAGACATTAGAACTGAAAAATGCTTGGCAACATTTTCCATATAGGAGTTCTGTTCAATAAAATATTTCAGAAATGTAATAGACTATTAAATGAGCCATGACACCAGAAAATTGGTCTTCAGGGTTTCCGACCAGGTCTTACACAAACCGGTCTGTTGAGTCACAGGAAAAGGAAAGAAGCTAGAAAGTTTAAGTAGAAAAGGGATTGTACTATATGTGTAGCGAAAACAAGGGCGCTAATCAGATGTACAGTTACTACTCAGCTGATCTGCGGCTTTGTTTTCACATTTGCAAAAATCCTGTTTTTCTCATGTGGCTCAAATTATAAATGTTACATTTTAAAAGAATGAATTCTACACACCCATATACTTGCTGTGTTTATATACAGTTTGTACATGTGACTCTGTGCCAGATATTTAACCCAAAATCATTTCCATTATGTTGACATACATGTACTTGTACATGTAGATTAGCTCGATAGAAAGGTTGTAGTTCAAATCCTGCTTCTAAGACATAAGTACTAGGATGTGTTGTTGAACAACGCTTTTGTAACCATCAAGTATCCAAAAAATGTGGCCTGTCTTGTAATAATGAAAAATGGTTGCCTGAATGCAAACAAAACTGAAACATGGCTTCTGTGAACACTGATGACGAATTTAAAATAGGAAGTAAAATAAATGGGAGGCCTGGTGGCGTATAGGCTCAATATTTACAACTTTTTAAGAGATCTATAAGTGTCTTGGAACAGAAAAGCTATAGAATTGCAGACTGGTTATTTAATAATACATTTATTGATGCCTTGTTTAAAACTTCTGGTGCATATGATGCAAATCCGTAATCTGGTCATGTAAACCAGTTTGAAATTCCATTTTGCATACAGTTCACTGATGAGAGCCATACGTTTTTGTAAGTAAAGGTATCTAAGTTATGTTTACAAAAGGAAATTTGATGCACAGATATGACCATTGCCCAAAGTTGTTCATTTGGTTAAGCAACAAAACAAACAAACTAATGTACACACAAAAATCATGAATTCAATCGTGCGGTATCCTGATAGATTGGTTGGTTGCCCATTAGGTGTGCCTATTTCATATTATTGTTTACAGCATAAATTGAGCATTTTAAACGCAGATAAATGAGTATATTAAACCCTGGAGCGCTGTTTTCTTGTTTATTGTGACCATCTTGGACGCCATCTTGATTTTTCCAAAACGCTCAATGATGCCAGGGTGGCATCGTGCAGTTTCTGAACTAGAATGGCCCAGTGAACTGGAAACAACAATAAAATTTCATGCGGCACCATCTTCCAGGTTATGCTGATGGCTACTGGACTAAACATGGTTCTGAACGAAACCCCTACCTCGACCGCCACGCGTCCTCAGTCTTCTGGTCATATATGCCATTTTAGTCCATAAAATCACAATATTCGAATGATCATCGACACTATATTAATGTTTATCAAGACGAGAAAAAAGCGCGCCCATCATGTTCGAAAAACCGGAAGTCTCTATTAGATGTTAAATGGCAACTTAATTAATGGCAAAACATATGTTTGCATATATTTTAATTTTCAAAGGAGATATTTGTAAATGTTTGAGATACAACCTTTTACCCTCTGAAACGCAACATTTTCCAGTGCTATAGTTACAACCATATTGCGCTGCAAATTAGCCTAAAATCAGCTTAAAGTTACATACTGCATTTTTACAGAGCTGAAACGTTAAAATAAACATTAAACAAAATTACTGTATTCATTATAATATGCGCACAGTGCGCTTTACTTTTCAAAATAACTGAAGGATTAGGTAATAGAATTTTGTTCTACTTCGCGCACACTGCGAACGAAGACAACACATAAATATGCTGAAATAACCATGTCAAAATATCAATGATAATATCATTTGGGTGTTTTTGTTGCAAAATAGTTCTTGACCATTCAACCATAAGTTTAAATGAGGTACTAATGGGTAGTGTTGGTGTAAATAACAATGTACCAGTCGAGCAGTGTGTACATTTGCATGGTTTTTCGTAAATGGCCAGGGTGTGTGCTTATTGGAGCATATGCACTAATTAGAATAAATATGGTATGTCATTCATTGTGAGCTGAATAAGATTTTAATTATCTACTTCTTTGGTATGCAAACTATAACTGCTTGGCTCTGTAAGATACTTCAAAGAGATACAAGTAGGCAAAGATCAGGAAAAGGCGCAATGAGAAAAAGATTCCCACTCCAAAAACCGAAGTGGGAAAAAAACAAACTAACAATCAGGTACTTATACCATGAAAACGTTTCGTAAGCCGAATGAGCAGCTATTTTCCTAATAGGTGACCACTCAGTTACCTTAACTTAACTAAAAATATGAAAACATACATAAGGCGCCAACAGCACAAAAATATTTTAAACACCAAGACATAAAACAAAAAGAACCAAAGAGAGAAAAAAACCTCTTGCCGATGTATCTATTTCTTACCATTAATTTAGCACTTTTTACATACATATAGCCATGTGCTAAATCATACTAAATAGGTAACCAGGTAGGTTGATAGTAAACTGTAACCCAGATAGGTCGAAGGTAAACTGTTAGGTAAGGTAAGCTACATAGGTCGCTTAATATGCCAGTTGGTTTGGTTACCATGGCACCTGGAAGGTAGGTAGGTATACTGGTGGGTTAGGGAAACAAAATATAATTACTGTAGAAGAAGGAAGGCTAGTATGGCAAGCCAAGTGCACATTAATTCTTTAAACCTAGGTTTGGACTTCAAACCATGGTTTCAAAATTTCAAACCAGGGTTTGAAAACTTTAAACCCGGGTTTAAGACTCAAAATGTACATTAATTCTTCAAACCGGGGTTTCAACTTTCAAACCAGGGTTTCAACTAGCCAAATGCACATTTATTCTTTAAACCTAGGTTTGAACTTCAAACCAGGGTTTGAAATTCTTAAACTATGGTTTGAAAAAATATTCTCATTAAAAATATTGAAACTATGGTTTGAAATTTCAAACCAATGTTTCAGCTGGCCAAATGCACATTAGTTATTTAAACATAGGTTTGAACTTCAAACCCATAGTTTAAAGTTTTAGAACTTGGGTTTAAAATTAAACGACCGTACAAAAATAGTTCAAACCCTGGTTTAAAGTTTCAAACTAGGGAAGAAACAGCGCTCTTAACCGCTCGGCCACGGGGGCCGCCCGTGCCAGAAGCATATTAATTTTTCAAACCTTCAAACCCTAGTTTCAAAATAATTACTTTCAAACCCAGGTTTCAAAACTTTAAAATATGGGTTTGAAGTTCAAACCTATGTTTAAATAATTAGTGTGCATTAATGTCCATACTTTAAATTTTTTTAATGAGAATATTTTTTCAAACCATAGTTTAAGAATTTCAAACCCTGGTTTGAAGTTCAAACCTATGTTTAAATAATTAATGTGCATTTGGCCAGCTGAAACCATGGTTTGAACTTTCAAACCATAGTTTCAATATTTTTAATGAGAATATTTTTTCAAACCATAATTTAAGAATTTCAAACCCTGGTTTGAAGTTCAAACCTAGGTTTAAAGAATAATGTGCATTTGGCTAGTTGAAACCCTGGTTTGAAAGTTGAAACCCCGGTTTGAAGAATTAATATGCACTTTGAGTCTTAAACCCGGGTTTAAAGTTTTCAAACCCTGGTTTGAAATTTTCAAACTATGGTTTGAAGTTCAAACCTAGGTTTAAAGAATTAATGTGCACTTGGCTTGCCATAGGCTAGTATGCTGGTAAATTAGGTAACCCAGATAAGTAGGTTCGTCAACTGGGTATATCAATATGTAATCCGGATACATGTAGATAGGTGGATATGCTGGCAAATTGGTAAACCAGATAAGTAGTATGGTATTTGGACGAGTCTGGCTCACCCCCCCCCCTATTTCTTTTTTTTAAATTAGCCTCTCCTACCCACCCTTTTTTTTAAATTTAGCCTCTCCCACCCCCCAAAAAAATTAACCCCTCTCGCACATAAAAAATCACAAGTCGGGAGACAGTAAAAATCTGGTGGGTTGGGAAAGATGAAAAAAAAAAGAGCCGGGAGTACAGTAGAAAATCTAGGGGGTTTGGGGGAAGATGAAAAAAATCACACAGCCCCAGAGGACCACCTATAGGACACTTTAAAACAATTTAGTCGGGAGTACAGTAAAGCATTTTGGGGTGAGGGAATCATGAAAAAAGGGGAGGGAAGTAGATAGTTAGTTTGACGACTCTGGCCTACCCCTAAAAAAACAAATTTCAGCCTTTATAAAATCATGTTACCTTTAAATTTAGAAGAATCTACTTTCACTATATTGTCCGACATCACATCTGAGACAGTTTTAAACGGACTAAGGCGCCTTTCCCTAACCACAATTCCCCATTATCTACCTGACATTCTACCTTCTACACTATCATGGCTATATAACATTTTAGAAAACTTCGAATTAGACACGAACCATACCCTTTTACAAGACACCCTCAACTTTCGTGATTTAAGGGAATTATGTATTGTTTTAAATTTCCTGCGTGACACTTTACTTGAATCATACTACCAGCCTTATTTTTACGGAAAACTTTGTCACTTCACTACAGTTCTTATCGGCAAGAGTAATACTCGACCAAGTCCCTATGAATGACCCTGTCCCTAGACATTTAAGACGTTTGCTTTTCCAAAACGAATAGATATAAATCACGGACACCCACGGACACGGACACTCTTTAGAGACATTCCTGTAACACCAGCACATGCCCCTTACCTTCCCATCATCCCACCCGTTTACGACCCAACAGCTCCAGCAGATGAAAATTGGGACTTCGACTTTCCATATGAACCGGAATATGTGATACAAGGCCACGTTGCACCTTCTGCATAATTTCACATGGATATCTATATACCATTGTCGAATATAACGATCAAATAAAACAAAATGATTTCACTTAACTTCTTACTCATACTTTTCTTCATATTAGGAATGTTGGCGGGAAATTCAAATATATGAAATAGAAAACATGATGAGATTATATTGTTGTGGAACATTTATTATAGTAAAGGCACACATAAATAAAAAAAAATAACTGTCATATTTTGGCATTGGATCATTTATTATTGTAACTTTATTCAATAAAATCAAGCATTTCCTATTTATTTTTAGTTCGGTTAAAGCCTGGGCCTTGGTTTCCTCAATAAGTTTTTTTTTCTTTCCGTCTCACTCAATCCCGTTTGTTTTGAATGTATGCTATCTTTCAGTTTATTATATTTATCCAATTCATCTAATACAAGTTAAAATTCATTTTCGGATATCTGCACATCTGTCAAAGTCTTAGAAATCAAGTCTTTTATACTATTCAACTTAATATCAGCGATGGTTTTAATCTCATAATGTTTCTGTGATTTTGTATGTAATTTACGTCTAACAAGTTTAACACAAACCCTAAACCTCCACACACAACAGCGGCAATTTCCAACGGCAACATAATTGGAACTGTTAAACCAACACCTGCTAAAATAACGGACGTTGATATTAAAACGGTATCAACGCTATCAGTAATATTAATTCCACGTTTATATTTCTTATATAATGCTTTGCGAGTATCTCTCTCATTAAATAACATTTTCTCAATCTCTGATATCTTCTGTAATCTATAATTTTGCCCGTCTTCACTAGACAAGGCTGACGTGCCCCTGTGTGCAGTAACTGCAAGCCGATCTGCGTCTTTGTTTAAGCATATGCAAATCGTTTCCCATTTGATGATAAAAGATATATATGTGATAATGGGATTGATACACAACCTTTTGGAACGTAATCTTTATATTTTATTTAATTTCCATGCAACAGATCCAGTTAATACCATACCTCCAACAACAAATGCGATCTCTCTATTTTTCATCCGATGGAATATAAAAATCACTTAACGTAGGTTTCGGGGGTAAATCTTCTAATTGTTTACCAGTAATATAATAATAATTCTTCATTGCTTGGTCAACATTATCAAATTCATCCATAGCATGATTCTCTTTGTTCAGTTGCTTATTAATAAAATCTAATCGTTCAGTTCTTTTTTTCATTCCATGCAGTTGTTGCTGCTTCTTATTGTTCCATCGCTTTATCATGTCTTTTTCTCTCTTCATCACTGTTGCTACCCATATGCGAAAACAAATAATTACTACCCGACAGTGCTAACGCATTCACTACTGCTCCACCAACCATCATTGCTACTGTACTTGCCATTTTTTATAAAAGAAAATAAAAATCAACCAAACCTTTACTCAGCAATATAGACCCTCTGGTATCCTATCACTATTTCCTTAGATTCTTCTTACTTAGATTCTTCTTACTTAGATTCTTCTTCATCAGTAAAATTAAAAAAAAAATAACCAGAAAGCCATTCCAAACGTTGTAATATCCGAGAATGATGACAGTATTCGCAATGTAATAATATGTTCCTCTTTTGCAACTTCTTGGTTAACAAATATTTTATAGACTCTTATGTAATTTTACCAACGATTAATTTGTTTATCATTTTTTATACATTTTTTAAACTATTACAAAAACGAAAACAATTACTTCATAATATCAGCAGGTATAATACCTTGTTTAATCAACATATCTTTAGTTGCCATTGCAAGTAATATATCCACCGTAAGCATTCCCACATCGCCCATGTTAAAATCAACCTTAGGTGTCTGCATCTTTAACAGCTTCTTTGTCAGCTTTGAATACCCAATTGTTAATACAGTTTCCACTCCAGCATGATATAACATGTTTACTATTTGTTTCCCGTCTATTTGTCCTGCCATTTTTATATATTAAATTTAATTAAATTCAAATGGGTCAATTTCTTTCTTTTGTATCATAGGCTGTTGTTGTATCGTAGGTGCAACATGTTTAGACTTATACATAACAATCCCAATCCAACAACTCCAATTAAACATAAAGGTATATGATTTTTGTATATATTTACCATGATCGTAGAGATTTGGTTCCATTCTGGTATCAGGTAATGCCCCCGTTGTATGACGTAACTAACGTCATTTTGTTCGATGGCTTTTTTCCCGATGCGACCCCATTTGTGTTAAATTGCTGAAATGACGTGCGATTTGGCTTTCTGACGAGAAATCGCTCATTTAGTAGGCGTATATGGTTTGATGTGATATGGTCAAGTAGTCTTGCACGTTAACGTTTAACGTTTACAGGACCGAAAACCTATCGGCGATATTCTCCGTGTTCGCACCATGCATGTTGTCCGTCAGCTCTTTCGATACAAATCCATCTTTCCATGCATTTAATTATCAAGCATGAAAATCGTAGGTTGCTTAGAAATCCATTACGTCTTTATGACGTTAAATTGTCATTGCCCTATATCATGATAGCCTTTCTTTGTCTGGCGTCATGATGTCGGTTTTGGACGATGTCAGCTGATGGAACATGGTTCGAGGATACCTCATCGTACTCTCGTAAGCTTAAAAACCTTAAAATGGCTTTCTTATTCTTCATGTCTGCACTGAGCATATTGATCTTCGTGTTGCGTTGATTTAACGTCAAGCCATGACGGCGTCCCCTCGTGGAATTTTTCAAATGTCATGTCAGTTTATTCATTTTGTCACTTTTACCAATCAAACAAATCAAAGATTGATAACATGTGATGCACGGGGAATGCTGGGCACGTGATTTGCATAATTTTTTAAACGTAACGTAGCAACCTGTGGACGTAAGAAAAACACACAAACTCATCTCGAAACATGAATTTGAGCATCACTTTACATATTAAAAGCATATTAAAAGTTTTCAAGCATTTGATTTTGAAAATAATGATGGATATAAAAATTGCCAAACTTAAGTCTTAAAGTATATATAACATAAGCTATGTGTAGTTGTTTACCGACAACGGTAAATTATTTATCAACTTAAATCTTGGTTTATGACTAGTAACATTTTAAATGAATACACAAAATGTCAGTGGAAGAGGTGTCCATACCACAATAATAGACTGTACAAATACAACTACAACTTGATAAGTTCAAGAAGCTTTATGGTTGATCATTGTTGACGTTTTCAATCAGGAATTTCTAGAGTGTTTCTATTATGGTAGAGATTGACAGCATTCTTAGTATCTAAGCAACTAGTCCACCTTATTTCTGAAGTAAATGTTAAATTGCATGTTTAGTAATTTACAGGGAATGTACATTTAGACCATTTTAGACAAACTTGAGATAAATATCAATTTGAAATATTGACCATACAATCCAATTTACAAAATATAAAATACGAAAAGGTGTAACCTGTTCTGTTATTTTGAATGACGTATATTAAAATATTATGACGTCATAAAGCAAGAGCAATAATTCTATTAAGTCAAAGTAAAATATTAAAAGTGTTTTTGTTGCTCATATGAATGACAACTTAATGTGTAATTTGGAAGGGGGTCTGTATACTGTTACGAAAGCTATATCCTTCTCTATATTAGGGATCGAAATTACAAATTGTAAATTAACTGAAAATCAACGCACTGTCATTACTGTACCCCGTTCACTGGGTGCTTCCTTGGTCCCGATATAAAAAGGTTTTGTTTGACCTTTTGGTAAAGGATTTTGTTCTACTTCTTTAACGCAGTAAATCTCCACAAAATAGAGTCGATTATAACATAAATTGCTTCAATTACTTACATTTTTTAACGAATCAAATGGAATCTTACTATACAATTGCATTCAAAGCACTATATTGTGATTTGAAATTCTTTCAATGACGTCATAAATAAGAATCAAATCAAATCGTTGACCAAATTCTAGGAATTATTGTAGAAAAAAATCTGATACCGGTATCAAACAAAACCAAATCCTATCGGGACCTATAGTAAAAGTCAAACAAAACCTTTTTATATCGGGACGAAGGAAGCACCCAGTGCCGTTGTAAAATGCGATTACTATACAACCGTGCGTCAGACAGCAATTATTTTGATACCAATCTGATCAGAAAATGTTGGGGGCTTTTACCACATATGAACTACATACTCATTGATTGTTCACAGGAAAAGTACTCAAGCAAGTGACAAGTATTAAAGAACACCCCTCGTATTTTACGAATCATGCCAATAGACATCTATCCTTTATTCATCAGTAACTCTGCCGTCGCGGTGCATTCCATCCTATACATACAATGCTGAGCTGAGATTTAAACCCGCCAGTAACTTTGTGTTACTGATCGTTCCAAGTCGATACTTCTGTGGTGGTTCTTTTTGTTTTATGTCTTGGTGTTTAAAATTTTTTGTGCTGTTGGCGCCTTATGTATGTTTTCATATTTTTAGTTAAGTTAAGGTAACTGAGTGGCCACCTATTGGGAAAATAGCTGCTCATTCGGCTTACGATATGTTTCATGGTATAAGTACCTGATTGTTAGTTTGGTTTTTTCCCACCTCGGTTTTTGGAGTGGGAATCTTTTTCTGATTGCGCCTTTTCCTTATCTTTGCCTACTTGTACCTTTGCATATTTTTAGTTAAGTTAATGTAACTGAGTGGCCACCTCTTGGGAAAATTGCTGTTCATTCGGCTTACGAAATGTTTTCATGGTATAAGTACCTGATTGTTAGTTTGGTTTTTTCCCACCTCGGTTTTTGGAGTGGGACTCTTTTTCTGATTGCGCCTTTTCCTGATCTTTGCCTACTTGTACCTTTTTGCTGGGGACTGGAAGAAAAGAACAGACTTGACTGGCCGACCGCTAGATCGAATTTTTTTTTTCTGAAGGCGGGGATCTTATAAGATTAGATACACCTCAGAAAGTTGCCTATATAGGTATTGATTTTTTTTTATTCAGTTTAACGTCCCTTTCTTCAAGATTATTTCAGCTCATATGAGACGAGCCAATCAGTAGGTGGAGCGAAAACGGGAGAACCCCGAGAAAAACCACCTGACACACCCGCAAGCAGAACTTGGCTTGTCTCACATGTGGCCAGAGCGGGGCTCGAACCCACACTAGACACAGCGGTGAGATGCAGATTACATTTTACGTGTGTGACAAGCTGGGGTAGGTCAAATTAATGGGAAAGAAACACACGCAGAGAGAGAGAGAGAGAGAGAGAGAGAGAGAGAGAGAGAGAGAGAGAGAGAGAGAATGATATGTAACATGCTACATAATAATTTTATCGTTCAAATATACATTTTACTTTTTTAATATTGGCAAATGCCCTTGTACAGTGTAATACTCTGACATCACTGCTGGGAATCATGTGACCGCAAATGTATACATGCACACCAAAATGTAAACAAATTACGTCATCAGTTTTGTTTTCTTTTAAAATAACTTCTGAATGAGCATGTTGATCACAATGAAACCTAGCGCAGTCAATGCTCAACCCCATTTAGAAGATATTTGTCCATAGTTTGTGCCATTTAACAAAGCCGTTGTTTCAAACACTTCAAAACTTTACTAAAATTACGATGTTACCATGCACACTAACGCTATATTTTCTTAAATATTTCAAATATTTTATGTTAATTATGACCATGTAATTCATAACTACCTGTTGTGATTGTATAAAAATGTGCTGACATCGTTTCTGAACGGACAAAAGCAAATTCTGCGACTTGACAAGTAGATTACTAAATGTGTACCTTGCATCAAATTGATACCTCCCACACATACTAATTGGCATATTACTTGCTGTCAGTGTTTGCTACAGAATACATGGTACTTAGGGAAATTGGGGTTATGGAAACTGGGGTAAGTGAATATCTGGGACAAGAGGTCACATTTACGCGGAGATGGGTCTTAAATCCAAACCCTCTCGCTCAGTATACAGATACAATGTATTACGACTATTTCAGTGCACTGGAATGTCATACGTAGAAGATAAAAGTGCACGAGATTTCTTGGGCTAAATTTCATTAATTCGACACACTGTTCTACGTTTTTGATTCACGACATATACGGGGAAGGATTCCAGACTAATAGACGATTTCCGGGCTTGGTTATAAGGTTTGACCGGAAAATGTTTCTAGACTACCTTAGGCTATAATTATGAGCGAACCTCAGAAAATGCTGGGACATACATTTCATGTACCTTCGTATGGGTAGTTTGACTTAGCGTGAGCAGCCTCACCATTTCATATCGAAGACACGATTGCCCAGTTGATTGTTCGGTGTCACGGTGCGTGTGGCATCATGCAGTTTAAGACAGTGTATCCATTGCTCACAATCCCGATACGCAGGTTTCTAGTTCAAATTAATCTCAAGAATACAAAGTGCATGGATTTTCGCCTTTTCACATCAGGCTATGGTTAATTTGAAGCACATTTTTGTCTTTTTATCATGTAGTAGCTTTCACAAAGAAATTTATTGAGTATTTAGCAATAATAAATATTCATTGTTTCTAAAGAATGATAATACTTCATCAGACCAGTTTCGTGGAAAAATTGTAAGAAGCTGCATCCCGTATCGAGAGCATGTCTCCGAAAGCACCGTCCCGTGTTGTAAGACGAAGAGGCGTTCGAAAAAGCGGATCGCAGTTTTCCAGAACGCCATGGGATCTAAATCGTGGCGTCGTCATTGCGACCTTAAGACAAGACAGCCCCTACCCAACGGTGCCACTACCAGGGGGTGGATGACCATCTAGATTTTCCGGTTTCCTATTTGCATTTTACCTTGAGGTGGAATTTCCTCTCTAGACTGGTCTGGACTTCAGCAGGAAGTGGTTTATATATAGAAGACCCCGATGAGATATCGTCCGTTTTGGAATTGATTGAATGATGATTTGAGCGCAGTCAAGTTAGAAGAAAATTTGTTGCATAAAAAACATTCAAGTTAGCAGCAAACTTGCTGCAGCGGAAACGGTTAGAAGAAATTTTGCTGCCGATTATTTCCGCTTTAGTCCGGTTGTGAGGGCTATAAACAACGATAATGAATGTCAAAAACAGAACTTTTCTAATCCCACCTATGACAATTTTATCACTTTTGCTGCTGGTAAAAAATCGTCTATACTTTTTTACACTTTTTCTGCTGGCAGTGAATTTGGGTCCATAACTCGGGTCATAGGTGGGATAGTCTTGAAAAGTATGATATTCGTCATCGTTTTCTAAAGCGCTTTGAGCCAGACTAAAACGAACCAATTCGTCAATAATTAATTTTCGTATAACTAAAAGGGTAGAATAGAAAAGCTATGTTTTCGTCATTCATCATCGTTTTTATATAGCGTCCACAGCCAAACTAAATGAAAAAAAAAATCGTCGACACAAATGTTCCACTTTTGCTGCTGTCAGGGACTTTGGGCCAATAAATCGGATCACTGTTGGGATAGAAATGTCCTGTCATTGATTTATATAGCGCTCACAGCCAGACTCAAACGATAGACGCATTTTTTTTCAACTTTACTGCCGACAGGGACTTTGGGTGCATAACTCGAGTCAGAGGTGGGATTGAATATTTCTGTTTTCGGCGTTCGTTATCGTTTTCAATATCGCTTTCAGCCAGGCTTAAACGGAAAAATAAATCGCTGACATTTTTTTCTCATTTGCTGCTGGCAGGGACTTTGGGTCCATATCTCGGATCTAGGTGGGATAGAAAAGTTCCGTTTTCGGCATTCAATATTGTTTTCTATAGCCCTAACATCCAGACTAAAGCAAAAACAATTGGCGATAAAAATTGCTAACTTGGCCGATTTTCGCAGCAGCAAAATTTCTGCAAACGTGAAAGTTTTTGGCTGCAGCAAACTTAGTTTGCTGGAAACTTGACCTTTTTGGAAAGGGGTGGGGGGGGGGGCTGCAGCAAATTTTCTTGTGATTTGCGCACTTACATGTCGTATTCAGGTGATACTTTGTAGTAAATGCGAGATTGTATACAGAATGTAGAGTGCTCACAATACATCATCGAACGCGTAATGATGAAATTTTCAAATCCGCTACATGTATTTTCATGGGGTGAGGCGGAGTGAAATTTTACCGGTGTCACAAGACTTCATTGCTATCGACATCCGCTAGCTCGTCATTTGACTGGTTCACGGTCCCTATACGGTCTCGTATAAAGGTCATTTTGGGTGATAACGGGTTAAGATTCCGTAGTGGTCTATATAATACATATATAGACGAAGTGAGTCAGTATAAAGAAAAGGAAATGACGACTGTCATTTTTAGTGTGCATGGTATCAATCCACATTGCATGTGTACAGGAAGCATGCATTAGGCCCAAAACAAATATTTGGTGTACATGGCAACAGTCATATTTTGATACTTGGAATGAAGTGTTTACAAAAACAAAATCATCTCATCATTCATCACTCAAATCATCATTCAATCAAAAACAAAATATTTTACAAGATCAGCCTGTACAAGGTTCACTAAATATGATATTGCTGCAGCACCTGAGCATATTCATTTATCAATACACCTCACCATTTGAAAGAAAACTCGGTAGACACTATGAATTGATTTTCAAATATAATGTTGGGTTAAAGACGCTTTTAAGTGAGGGCCTTTCTGAACCTGAATTTTATGGTGACTTAGTTTACAAATTTAAGAAACTTATAGGAATTAATGATTTTTCTTTTCAGTTCAGAAAAATCATAACACGTTACAGACGTATAGGTTATAACTTGAATGTTATGCGACAGTCTGCATGCTTAGTTTTTAACCCAATCATGGTTGATAACTATGCTGCCTTCTTTAATTGCACGCCGGTGGGTCGGGCGTCAGACACTATGATGGCCCCGACTTAAAGCTATTCATTTTAGTTGGTTGGGGCCGGAGCTTCTTGTCTGTTGCTTGGACCAGCGGGGTCCAACTGGTGTTTTTCTTTTGCTCCGGAGTTAGTAGGTTATTCGGCGCCCAGGGATCTCCATCGTCGGGCAGCTTACTCAATTTGTGAGTCCTTGTTTTTGATTCATCAGGATGTTTATCATGATTTATTTGTTTGTTCTTGATGATTCATTGACTAGTTAGAGATTCACCACGAGGACCGAAGAACTTACTAAATGTTATGAACCACTGCAGAAGCTGAGGGTGAGGTTAGGATCCTGTAAAACCGGTTTAAGCCCGCCAGTACCTTTGTGTTACTGATCGTTCCAAGGCGATACTTCTGTGGTGGTTCTTTTTGTTTTATGTCTTGGTGTTTAAATTTTTTTTGTGCTGTTGGCGCCTTATGTGTGTTTTCATATTTTTAATTAAGTTAAGGTAACTGAGTGGCCACCTATTGGGAAAATACATGTAGCTGCTCATTCGGCTTACGATATGTTTCATGGTATAAGAGCCTGATTGTTAATTTGTTTTTTCCCACCTCGGTTTTTGGGGTGGGAATCTCTTTCTGATTGCGCCTTTTCCTGATCTTTGCCTACTTGTACCTTTTTACCTTCAACTCGAAGAAAATGGCGGATATTTGTTTTCGATTTACACATTTTACAAACATTGCGTATCACGTGATTCCCAGCAGTGGACATATAAACACTTATGTTTTCAATCATTTGACTATTTGGTGGTAAACGATATATGACCACGTACTTCACCTGACACTGGCGAAATGTGTTTAGTGTTTACAAAACTTTGTCACGTGGGGTCAAACGTTACGGTCAAAATATTTGCATTATAAAATGTTTAATATCAAAAAATATGTTTGTATCTATATCAGCTGGCTTGTCAATTTCGTACCAGAGCATATGGGTTGGTGGAGACGACCTGACAGAGGAGGGGATGTTTAAGAGGGTGAACGGTAAACTTGTACAGGGGATTCCGTGGGCAAGTGGTCAGCCGAATAATGCTGCTATTGTTTCAGATTGTATGCTGTTGTACAAACATACCGTAAAGTTTTACATCAAGCCCTGTACCAGCTGGTACAGTTTCCTGTGTCAACTCAATTGGCACAGTATCGTACACAAACGTCATTGCAACGTCATAATGAAACATGGAACCTAAGTTTGGTCGATTGTTACTCACTGCAAATACTCATTAGCCATATCATTTACAACGCCATTACAATGATCCGTTTCAAGAAAATGGGGTTGTATTTTTTCGCGTTTCTTTTGCAAATGAGTACGTGTATAAACATGTATATTGTAAGACTAACTTTACCAATGCTACACAGTTTCCGACCACATACGCCTAAAAAGAGTTGTAAATATACAGTGACAGCTGAATATTAGCGGCTTTAGGCTTTAATTTGGACATATACGCTATGGAATTGTCGTATTCGTTCTTATTAGTGCACATGCTTCAATCAGCGCACACCCTGGTCGATTTTGAGAAAAAAAAAGCAACAACACAAAAACATTAAATCAGCTGTTAACTGTCACTCCGCTTCACTTCGGTATCTCGTTCCACCTCCCTGACATGGGAGATGTTTAAAGGAATACCGATGGAAATAGTTCGTCTAGAAAATCATGTGCAAAAGCGCACATTGCTAAACTGGCATGTTGCTACTTTACACTTTTTTACACATTAGTACCTAATAAGCCACATTGAATTTTATACTTAAATATCAACACACCAACACTTAAAGCATAAAATCAATGATACATGTACATGTATGTTTGACATGGCTGTCTAAGCTTTATGTGTTGTTTCCGTTCGTGGTGTGTGCTAATAAAAGAAAGATATTGTGTTACCTTGACGTTTAGTTATTTTATGCGCTTATTAGAACGAATACGATACAAGCAATTGCGTATGATAGCTCACACATTCAATTTTTCCACAGACGGTTAATTCCAGTTGGTTAAGAATTGTGGGCTGCACGCCACAGACCGTGTCATTTAAATGCTATTTGGCAGTCTATGCATGATGCTGATTTGCATGTCATGCCTGTTTAAAACATGTTAAGATTGTCATTATTTGTATACCAAACAATTGACACAAAAGACAAAGATGGCGCACCTGAGAATCAGCAGCTGAAGTCACTAGAATCTTCAGTCCTTTGACAGAACTGGCCAAGCGAGATATTATACTATAATCGGCATCCGTACAAGCAAACGTCATGTGATACCATCAGGAAAACATGTCCGTGCAATCAATACCCCCTTAAACCCCACTTTTATATAGTAAAACTGCGGTATGCAGGGGTATACCTATTTCTCTTATTTTTGCTTCAAAACATAGATTGTGGGTACTCGTTAGAACCGCCTCGCCGAAAAATATCAATTTTTTTTCAGCTGAAAATTTTCAATTTTTAAAGCTAAAAAATCTCTGTTTATTGCATGGGCAGGTTTTCGTCATGCCTTTGCAGGCTACTTTACGGAGTCTATGCTGTGTCTAATGTAGGGTTCTAGTCTTCAGACCGGACTTTTTGGTTTAATATAAAAGCAAAAAAATTATATAGCAATTACGTAATTTCCAGGAAAGAAATGGCACTTTCACATCCGATGTAAATAATTGTGTATTACTTGATAATGTAAACCTCATGCTTTCTACACAAAATAGCACGTGTTCTCTTGTTATTCTTCCCGTGACGTAAAATCTCGTGATGTCTCGTTGTTAATCACGTGACAGGTGGTGGCACTGATCCGGATGGCACCTGAGGGCCTGTGTAGTATGGAGGTCCTGAAAATGCACAGACACGTTCATGCAACAGTTAGGGATTTACATTACGTCTAAACATGCATTGTTGCATAAAGTCCTGTTTTAGTGGTTTACGAACAGGCTCAGCCAAACCAGGCTACATAGGCAAAATTGAGTGTTAAAGCCGAGGCTAAGAAAATAATATTTATGCAAATAAAAACAAGCAAATGTGATTATCAGCTGTGCCCGACCACCATCACGAATGTCGAGTGGGGCTTCAAGAGGACTCGCCTACCCCCTCATCCCACACACACACTACCGTTGATAAGCAAAACAGTATCATTAATATATAGTCTATATAAACCTGCTATTGGTGCATTTTATGCATTTCAGCATGAAAATAGTTCGATCGTTTTCAATCATCTTTATCAAGTGGTCTAAATTCTTTGTACGTTAGAAATGTGTTTAGTATACTCACCATAGTAGCCGCCATACTTTGGTGCTTAGGGAATTTGGTTAAGCATACTAACCTACATTTGGATTTGAATCATTTCTATTAAATATGTTTAAGTCTTCCTTTGTACGTAAGAAATTTGTTTTGCGTACTCACCATGGTAGCCACCATACTTTGGTGCTTAAGTAATTTGGCTAAGTATACTCACCTACATTTGGGTTGTAGAACCCTCCTGGGTCGGCCACACCCGTGCCATAGCCCCCATATGATGGTGGACCTGGCACTTGTCCGGTTGTGGGGTATCCACCATACACGGGTTGTGCTTGTGGGTCACCAGTAGGATATGGCACGGGCTCTGGAAGAAAAGTGTAAATACTAAATATCATCATATTTTCAAATCAGGGAACCAGAAACCAATTCAAATATTTTTTTTTTCTATAAATGTTTTTCAACTTAAAACCTGCATTGGTACATTATTAGAGGCAACACAAGCTATCCTGGCGTTAGAATAGATGATTTGAGGATTGTAATGCCTAGGGGACTCTAGCATAAAAAGTGATTCCTGTAGTATCCAGTTCTTTATTTAGTAAAATCCAAATCTGGTGCTATCTGACTTACCTGTAGGTTTATTGAGGGGGATCATCTGACCCTGTCCTGATTGCCCTGAAAGTTAAGACAATAATATGAGAGGCTGGGCATTTAAAAGGTAGAGGAATAGTTTTATCAGTGTAGCGAAAACAAAGGTGCTGATTAGAGGAAAATTGGGCGTATGCAAAATATGCATGGAAGACACTCGAAATTGTGGTTACGCAAGTTCTCTCAATCCTTGACATTCATGAACATACCCTTTCCAAAATCATCTGTAACTATCACTTGCCCTTGATTTTTCTGTCTACGCCGTCGTGCGTTGAAACAATAAACCCCGATACCAAAAATTGCACAGACAAATATCACTGCTACAACAATCCCGGCTATACGCCCCGCCGCCCCATCGCTACTGTTGCCGTGTCTGAAACAATAAACCCCGATACAAAGAATTGCACAGACAAATATCACTGCTACAACAATCCCGGCTATACGGCCCGCCGCTCCGTCGTTACTGTTGCTGTGTCTGAAACAATAAATGATGCACAGTACTACAATAAATTTCTGGCTTTTGTTTGCTTGTATTGAGTTGTAGCGCACCAGTCAACAATTTGTTGGTCATGTCGGGACGGAGCTACCGCTTTTGGCTTTAACCAGTACTCTGGGGAATTATTGCGTCTTGTACAATGACACAACACAGTGCCGCCTTTGGAGATCGATCCCAAGACCTCCCGATTTTGAGTCCGATGCTGTACCACTACGCCACAGCGCTTCCCAGTTTTCTTGCCGTTGTACAATTAAAGATCGTTGCCAACTTTTTCTTTTATGTTAAAATGAGAGTTGAAACAAAATAAAAGCCCCGATTCCAAGAATACCAAGGCAACAATAAGTCTGGCTATACGCTCCCTCTCCCCCACTCCCACTTGCGCGATATCTGAAACAAAGAATTCTCGTGTGCCCGAAATTTGAGTAGATCTGAGCGTTATCTGAACATGATGTGTTTGTTATGATTAGTAGACATTCCATGTACACTGGTGACCAACCGTCATTCCACTAAGACGGTGTATTCACCGAACACATAATAAATGAATGATCAACTCGCTCTGGTTTTTGTCTTTGAATTTACTGTTTCAGTGCAATATAAAGTTTCCTTTTAAAAGGAAAGTCTCGCCCGTGTTGATCAATTTGTAAGGAGTAATATCAGTGTAAATATAAAATGATTGAATTCTATGTACCTAACATTGCAAGGTTATCGTCGCATTATAAACACAAACTGTTTAATTAGACCTGAGCAGTGTGTTAGAGTGTATGTTTGAAGGATTTGAGAAACCAGATGACCAATGGTCTTGTAAACGTTCACCTGAGATTTGGTATATACTCAAACAATTTCATTATATACTTGTATATAGCCTTGGGCCAACAACAGACAACCCTGTAAGGCCAAAACTTTTTCATAAACATAAATTTGTCCATTTGCCTATCCCCAGCATGTTTTGATCTCATGAATGAAATTTTACCAATTTTTTCCATTCCAATGCATGGGCAACTTAAGCTCACCTTGCTGTAAAATAGGTCATGGTCATCCCAGGGTCAAAATTTGAATATACGTTGTACAGCTCCATTACCTGATGTTTCATGCCAAGTTTCAAAATCGTAGGCCTTCTGGTTCTACAGAAGCAGATTTTTTTTTTATTTTGCTATCATAGCAACGACAGCCATCTTGGTCAATGTGGCCTGAATCATTGGTATACTTTTGTTCTCGTTTCGTAAAAATGCCCTACATGAAATTTGGCTTTGATTGGCCACACGGTTAAATCACCAGCAGTTTCATTCAAATCGCCAGTTCCAGTTGCAACACGTTACGGTAGAACTGTGAAACGACCGCAGAAACGAAGCTGACATTATTCATACAGGATAGAGACCTGATAAATCATTCTAAAATACATTCATACTGTAGAGAAACCAAGTGTGTATACAATGTGTTCATTTTAAAAGGTGCATTTATCAAGAGTAACGCAGTGTTAAGGAGCACAATAATCTCCAGTGCACACATACAGAACTCGAATACTGTTCAACTTTATGTTCAAAATAATTTTCATAAACAATATCAGTTCTAGCTCATACTCAGTAACCCACAGAATTCAGGAACATTCATTCTACTGAGATCCACAGCTACAAAATACAGACTAAGAGCTATGGTGCCATACAGACAGTTAGCTTGTTACAGTGACAGTCAACCGGCAGTGAAGCAAAACAAGACAGTTTACTGTTTAAAGTTTATTTGATCGTCACATTATATATACATAAAGCTATACTTTACTACTTAAAATGTGCATCTAAAGACAGTACAATTTACAGTGCATAACAAAACCATTTTAATGTTACAAATGTTAAGCATTTGCACATAGTGGTGTCTAAAAGTTATTTGATGCAGTATTTCATTTTTGATTTCATTTTTGCTCATTCCAAACAAAGAGGGATGTTTTGCTTATTGCTAGGGCCGAAACGACTCGTCATTATTGTATGCTCTTGTCTTGTATAATTTTATGTACACGATAAATCAAGTGCAGCAACAACTAAATCCACCTCTAGCATGTCTAGTGTCTAGTCGTTGTACATTACAATAAAAAACAAAATTGTCAAAATTTCAACATTTAGAGGAAAAGTATTCTATTCATGAGTCCCCGCTAGGACCGGTAGTAACATGCGTAACATGTATCTATGTTTGCACATCTAAACTGACTACTACGCCGAGGAGACCTTCAGTGCGCGGTGAAACATTCCATGATTCAACCACAAGCAAGAAATCTTGTATCTTGTATTTTAACTCTGAATCTAATAGTCTCGTCCCCTGTGTGGGACGAGACAAAAACCTATAAACTTTCACCGTGCCGGTTGCCCTCTGCCATAAATAAACTTTTATTGCTCGGACTGCTTAAATAAGTATGTTTTCAATTATGCAACTCTTTGGTGATAAACCACATATGGCCACGTGCTGCACATGACACTGTAAAACAAAAAGGTGTCCCTTTCCCAGTGTTTGTCAAGTGACGTCAACAGGCACGGTCAAGGTATTTGCACAGAGTTTTATTTGTTTTTGTATGTGAATATTTTATACACCTAGAATTAATTTGTCCGGTTGAATATTTATTGCGCCAAGGCCATTTGCATATTGGTGTAAACTAAAACGGTTGGTAAAGTAACTTAATGGCATCACCGCTGGGGTGTGGGGATGCAATTACCTCCCGTGTCTCGAGCTCTCACCAAAGTAAGTACAACAACGCTGTCTACCGGTTTCACCACAGCAATATTCGTAATCATCCGGCTGGTTCCACTCTGGGCAAATAAAGTACCCGTATGTGCCATTCCGTAGGTCTTCTTCGTTGAAACAGATTCGTGGCTCTGTTGAAAAAAAGATTCACAATGCATAGTATGGATGTGAGTCAATTTATTTACATAGCTACATTTTATGGAATATCTCTCAGTGCAACTTGATATGTTCTTAAAACAATTATTCTTTGCAGTATCTATCTCTATCTCTATCTGGTTTTTGCTTACAGTTTACGCGTGTTCTTAGACTTTTAAGACCGCATTCTTGTGAACCGGAGATACATCAGCCAAAACGAGTTAAGTCATTGAATTCGGGCCAAAATTTGTCCCATAATTTTTTTGGCTTAGATTTTCAAGTTTTGCTATTTTTTCAACTAAGTGGAACCTGCCTAATAAATTGTGATGTTTGAAAAATGTTATCAACCCAAATTTTCATTTTTTTTATCGCTTCATGAACAACAGCACTGAAATCTAATGTGAACTACGTTACTGTGGTAGAGTACATTTGAACCCGCAAAATATTTAACGAGGTATGACATTGTCAAACATTTCGAAACTTATTTATCAAAAATGTCTTTTTCTTGCTTAAAAACAAGTGCTATACCTAACACTTGTGACATTATTGCCTTCTCATCGTAATTTGAATGTTTGCCTCAAATAAATATTTAAAAATAGCTGTTATACTAAAATGCAAACATTATTTTGCTTATCTCCACCCACTTTTGAGCACTATTAGATAAATGAGCTCATTTTTATTTAGAATAAAGTTGATACATATCATAACTATACATATTTGAGGCACTTGTAATACCATTTTGTCATTTTCGTGTAGGAAAATGTAACAATAGGTTGGTAACGTAATTCACAAACCCATTACAAATGCATTCTTTCCTGTGTCAAATTGCACATTTCTCTACAAATTATCTGCCTCAGAAGTGCCACAGAATGTTAATTTCATCTCTGTTTGCACTTAAAATACAATTTTTTGTATATGTATTTGTTGATTTTGCAGAAAAGACCCTTTCAAATGTACAAGTTAAAGATTAAGTTAACATTCTATATATTATTGTTATTCATTAACTTGTTGTAGTTCACAAGACACCCAACCTATAAAGAATGAATCACCACACACCTATTCACAGAGGTTTCATACAACTTATTAAAGCTTTATATTATCGAAATAGTACATCTTGTCCAAAAATAATGCCATAAAATGTTAAAGGTAACGTAATTCACGCACTAAATATGTCAGATTTTATCGACTGTAGTATGTTATAAACATGGTTTACGTGTCTCTCCTTTACATAAAAATATCAAGAGACATGCAAAGTAAGTCAAAAGAACATTTGAGATAAAAGATACCATCATAAGAGGGCCAGGGCATCAAGGACAGCGTGCCTATTCTAAAGAGTATATTGAAAGAAAGACAATAACTGTGAATAACACACACTTTTTTGGATTATCTGGATACCAGGTGACATAGATAAATGATAATAACAATATACCAAGATGACAAAAGTCTCATATCACTGAAAGTATGAATCATATGATCAAAAGGTGGATCTAAAGCAGAATTATGTAAAAAGTGAATTACGTTACGTGCATGTGAATTACGTTACCTACACTCAATCACATTCAAATTATAGGCGGTATGCAAAACATAATGTAAGTTTTAACTTTTGATTTTTGTTGCTTATAAAGGACAACTTGCACATATTGCATCGATATGATGGCTATCTATATCATTTACATAAAAGGGAGAGATGATGTACCCAGAAAATATAGATTAAGTCTATGTAGCTACGAAAAAGCAACACTAGTATGGTAGGAATCGATACTTACGAGCAGTAATAGACGTGATTTAACCGAACAACTAACATAAATTCCAAAGAGACATGAGAATTCAGAGTTATTTCTCTTCAAGTAAAATTGTAGTAACGTAATTCACAGTAACGTAATTCACAAATTTGAGCTTTAACCCTATTTTCTCGTATGTTTAAAGCATCCCGTAAAGTTCTTTATCTATTTGCTACATAGTATGGTCAAAGTTCTTTCACTGCTGCCACTTGGAACATTTCTACCTCTTATGTAGCAAATTATATGGGTAGGGTAACGTAGTTCACAGAATAGTGTTATTTTTCAGCAGCTTTAGCTTTGACTTTATCTTGGACAAATGGGCAACAGCTAGCCCACATTTGTATTTATTTTCCAAGCATGTATCAATTATCTTGCCAAAAACATGTAGTACGTAAGCTAAACATACGTAGGTAGTATTTTGTGAGACATTAAAACTTAGTAACGTAATTCACGTAAGAATCTGGGACATCAGTAATTGAGACATAAAAGTTTTCATTTTCACTTCAGAACGAAAATCAAGGCGTAAAATAAAAGGCCTATGTATATGACATTGACATATGATAGCAAACCGCCAATCCGAACAATGTATTTTCAGTAATAAGTTCTGTAATAAGCTTACTATGCTGATGGGACAGCATTTTTGCAGGGTTTTTGTGGTATGTCCTGATGAAAACGTCTTACAGAGTGACTGGAGACCACTTCTCAAGCTTTTCTTGCACATGACTGTAGGGATATAACCTTAACCTAGGTGAAACCGCTTCAAAGCGCTGAAAAACTACTTGTCTACTTGAAAATATATGGATGGGACACAAAAATCGCCGAATTCAATGACTTAACTCGTACAGCTCATTGTTGTTACCGTTGAACGCCCCGTGATGCTCGGATTGGTAATGAAGGCACCAGAGAAAGACATTGTTTGCTTTGAGTTTCTAGATTGTGAAAATTAGATTCTGTGTATCAAATGTTTTTACACATTCTAAAAGAATTGGATACAAATAAATCAGGTATGCTTATATAATTTCTCATATTAATTTTAGCGTATCGATTCCGAAAAAGTTCTTAATTAACCATGCTCAAGAAAAACTAAATATTACAAAACGATCGTTCACATTGAAAATGTAGTCAGTATTTAGCCATATTTTACCCAGGTGCTCCGTTTCTTAGTGCACATAAGCAAACAAGTATTGCTTTTACTGAATGTATGGTTCAAGGCTATCATTTGCTATCAGTTAAGCTGATTTTCTTAGCTCTTGACCCAAGTGTTTAGCCCCGGATCGGTATGTTGAAACACAAACCATTCATTGTTCTCACTAGGGTCTTCATTATTAATCCGAGCATCACGGGAGCGATCGATATCATTGAGCTTGCAGTCTGAAATCCTATCTTAAGTTATCAATAAAGAAGAAGAAGAAGAAGAAGAAGAAGAAGACGAAGAAGAAAAAGAAGATGAAGAAGAAATGAACCTCTACCTCTATCTGGATACCTGAGGTACCGTCTCCGTGTCTTGTAGCTCGCTATACCGTACACCAACCCTACGGCTAAGCCGGCTTTCCAATAGGACGACTTGTACGTCTTTCCATAATAGTTCCTGACTTTTACTCTTGTGGTTGGGATTCTTGTTTTGGGTTTTGTTACGCGACGATCCCGACGAATTCGGACTGCTGTTGAAACTTCAGTGCCTGGTTAAATGAAGAAAAAGTCAATGTATAAATGAACATTGTAATCTTTGACATTGGATCTTCTAGTTGTGAATTTTGCTTTCGGTTTTGTTATGTTACGATTTCATTGATCTCGGACTACTGTTTAGTGTAGCACAATCAAGATTGCCTTTTTGGACAGGAGGCCTGAGATCGAATAAAATATAAGTTACTTTTTAGAAATAATAAAAAAAAAATAAACTGAGATCCTTTAACAGAAGTAAGCATATCAATGGGACAAGTGATATGTCATACCACGGTTTCGGCTACTTAAGCCTCTTCAGTGACACTATCGATTTAGCGAAATGGAGCCAAAGAGAAATACTGTAATTTTGCGACTTTCAACAAAGACAAGTATTATCCAAACAGAGCTAAATATATAACGTTGGTTAGAAAATGAATCTAACCGATAATGAATTTCTGATTTCTCAGAATACCCTCGCTGTTTTCAAAGGATCAAAAGGAAAATACAATCTGCACTATGGATGATGTACGGGGAAGAAACCTACTTCCTCAGTGAAGTTTACGGTGTCCGTAAGCATGGCACTTTCATTATTATGAATATTTTACGAGGGGGGGGGGTGTCTCTTTTAGCGGCTGCTTCATCACGGCCTGACTGAGTTTTACAGAGATTTTTCAAGTAGTAAACTGAAAATTTTCATTGGAAAATAACTGATGTATTTGACATTTATGCTCAAAACATCGATTGTGGGAACACGTTAGAACCGCCTATGTTTGGATCAAAGATATTAAAGAAAAATAGGTTAACTACTGCAAAAATCAGTTTTGCTATACAAAATCGGGGTTAAAGAGGGTAGTCAATACATGGACATGTTTGCGTAATGACACTTATTTTGCTTAAGTTAGTTTGCTCCGTGCATGCATTTAATCTTTGTCATTTTGCTTGGGAAATTCAGGTTATATATGAAAATCAGAGATACCGAGGACATGAATAGGACATTACTAAATTGCGTATCAGAAATAATTTGAAGATTGTCGAGATGACAGCGCTGAGCCTGAAGCAATGTTAAATCAATAACTAGCTAAGCTGTCAGATGCATATTTCACTACGACTTAAATAATTATATTGCAATGTTGATTCAAACCAAACATTTAAAATAATTCATTCTCCATCTCTTGGCTTTTGATGACGTCCATTATGAAAGTGTTCATTGAAGGCGATTCTCATGACCCGACTAGTGACTCGATATGACCGCAGCTGTTTACCGGGACATTAAACAGCAACGACAGCAACATAATGAAACATAATAAACGCTGTTGTTTTGTAACATAACCATTCAGAAAAAAGTTGACGTTTATTCTCACGGTTAATACAACCGTTAACTGCACTTGTTGTTCATATTTCGAAGAATTCCTCTGAACAATTATGTGCTTGAGGCTTGTGCCCGTAAGACTCGAGTTACAAGTAAACCAGCAAACAACTTACCTATAAAAAGACAAAACGTTACCAGTAAAACGATTGTTTTCAACATGTCCACCATTTTGATATTTTTCTGTCAGTGTACGAAGTGTAACTCACAGTATACGCGTATTGGAGTATGCTGTTTGTATTCAGTTGAGCAGTATTGGTATTGGGAGAAGTGAGCCGCGTCATGAAAAAGTCTGTCTTTGTGGCTTCCGACCAGCTCGAATAAAATGATCGGCCTGCTCAGTCACAGAAAAGGGCTAGCAGCTTGAAGATTCGCATTTGGAAAAAAGTGGAATGGTGTTTTTCGATGTATGGAAAACGACGGCGCTGTAACTGCACAGTTGATCTGTGCCTTTGTTTTCGCATATGCAAAAAATAGATTTTCTCATGACGCGATCCACTATATAATCAATGATCTCTGAATTTCAGGGTTCCATGCTGATGTTTCGCAATATTATTGACCGGCATTGTGTCAGGGGAGTAGAGAATACACTGATGAGCTTTATATCGTTTGTGTATGGTTTATATTTTATTAACGAGATGTTTATTGCAATTTCATGCAAAAAATCAGCTATGTAGATACACACAAGGCGTTTGCTTATAAATGGCTTCTAAAAATGAGCCCGACATCATGAGAAAATTATCAACATGAAGACATCTATTACATGTACGTATATAATCACTCAGCTCCCTGACATTCATAAAAGCCTCCTCGATTGATGAAGTTTCTAGGATGAATGCTTCAGGTTTGTTTATATATTTATCATGTTTATAACGTTGTAGGTAATTCATTAAGTTCACCTGAAAACGAACACAAAAAGTATCAAGTACTTATGTTTTGCTATTGAATGGCACAATCAACGCTTTTCAGTCATGTCGAGATGACGTCAGTACGAAATTGTCCAGTTTTTCCCAAAAATACACGCGGATAACGTAACTAACAAATGGTTGGTAATATATTATATCACATATATTGCTTATGATATGACAAAGGTTTCTAAAGCAAGAAAATCATGTATACACATAATATATCAAAACTTGATTGGTTTGTGAACTCCAGCATTCAACACATGACCATGTTACAAATGTAAGCATCAGTAACGCAATATGCAACATTAAGCATTTCAATGATATGACACTGGTCAGCTTATAGACATTAAATTAAACGATTAATACATTCATCAGGAAAACATGCCCATGAAATAAGGACACCCTTAAATCCCACTTTTATATGGCAAAACTGGGGTATGCAGGGGTATACCTATTTTACTTATTTTTGCTTCAAAACATAGAATGTGGGTACTTGTTTGAACCGCCTTGCCGAGACGGTTATAACGTGTAGCCACAATCTGTGCTTTGAGCAACAATAAGAAAAATATCAAAATTATTTTTGATTTTCTTTTTTCAATTTTTACAACTTGAGAAAAAGTGTATATTACATGGGCATGTCTTCGTAATGGGAACTTTATAAATGCCACTTTACACTTCGTGAGCACCATCTGTAAATAATTATATTCGTTATAAAAGTAACGTAATTAATTAACATCAACAACCACGAAAAACGTGCAGTGGAAAAAGCTTCTAAACACTCTTAACTGTCATATCCTGCAGAGGAACATTTAAAAATTAGGTTTCGGCACTTTATGAATGTTTACTGCATCCCATGTATATTTATGGAAGGTAACGTAAACAACATATAAGAAAAATGCAAAGAACAAAATTATGCACAGAACCCATGTATTAGTTACATCGGTAGCTATATGGCACTGATCGGTGTAAATATATTCAACAATATCATGGTATATCTTTTTATGCTTCTCCTTGTTATTCACTTTAGCACATAGATCACAGAAACTTGGTTGATAATCCATCTTAACTTCATATCGGTCTTTTCTTCTCAAGAAATTTGAATATAAAGTTTCACTAGAATTCACTAAAATCAAGAAATCTACAAGCTGTTTTATGGTTCTGAAATGACTTGTGTCAATAAATGAATCATTTGGAAGTAGTCGCCCGTAATCCGCGCCACCACGAGCTATGACAATTGTGTCTAGCGGAAAATAGTTGAAGAATTTCTCGGTAACGTAATCTTTGCAATTTGCATTTTCAAGGCTGAGATAAAACTTGTAAGAGGAATTGATCATGTGTATGGCATCTTCTTCAAGAGGGGTACCACACTTTCCGTAAATGTCAACCTGGAGGCCATAACCTTGTAGCTTGCGCACAAAAGAGTCCCTCATACTACTAGCGCCGCAATGACTGACAATCCAAGCCGCAAATTTCGTTTTTCGCTGAAATATTTCCGAGTAGTTCCTCTCTGGGACATGCGTTCGAGTTTGGAGATATCCATACGGCATAAAGATGTCTGAATCTTGTCTATATGTCATCGACCAGTTAACGGTATATTTCCACAAATGGTGTCGAAAATCATCTTGATACAGATGGTTATGCGGTGGTTCTGTGCTGAATAATACCCATACCTGATTGGTCGGACGCTCGTCTATTTTTAGCGGTGGGCCACGCCCCATTTTCTCGCACGTGGTACAAAACAAGATGGCGGAGCTTTTCTTCAAAAGTGCCCTATCTGACGTAGAGAGACAGTTTGAATAGAGGCACTTTTGGAACTGTGAGTTGATGACATCCAGACTAAAATAATCCGGTCCATTGAACCAAAGAATTGTTTGAGTCTCGTTTGAGATTGTATTTCTGTTATGTTGGCGCATGCGCTGTTTTTGATTTAACGTTGGCCTGGTTCCTAGCTTGATGTTGGCCTTTACTTGTCTAGCATATAGAGTTTCCTCGTCAAGATCAAGTAAAACGGGGACCATGGGTCTTTCCATTTCGTAAGATCTTGTCACGTTTCCTGTAAAAATGTAAATAATACCTTGGATTAATATTTTTCGAGATAATATTCATGGTGAATATGATGATGATGATGTTGATGTTGATGATGATGATAATGAGAAGGGGGAGGAGGATCGGATGAAAGGTAAAATGCCATTTGGTCATTTTGGTTCGGATCCGTGCGTGTTCCATTAACTAAACAGTTTAAACTAGACAGCTGGTCACGGGGAGGTGACATAAACATTGCGGCCACTTACGGTGAGATCAGAGCTATAAATCCGGACCATCCCTGATTCCACCGCCTTTGTTGGCTTAAATGTATATGTTTAAAGACTGTGACTGATGGAATTGGGACTTGATGGTTTGCTGGCTTGGAGCTTAACGTCTCAACCACAGACATGGTTAAACGGAGATGGAATCTCGGTTACAGAACTCGTTCTAGAAGACGTTCTAGATGGATACCATGACCCCGGGATATTAGGGATTTATCCCTTGAAGCAAAACAGTATATATAATTATTATTATGTAATACCTTGTGATACTGCCATCCTGTACCCCAGTTCAATGACATCGGAATAAGTCAGATATAGTATGGTTGCCACTGAGAGAACGGCAAGCAGAATTAGTCTTTTCTTCTTGGTTAATTTGCAAAGGTCTCTACCTGAAAAAATAATGTCCTCATACACCCAGTTGAAACGATGCAAACTTGGCGAAAACGCTGATATAGGCAACAACAAGTCTCGTCTAAATGACTGGAGAATTCTGGGATCGAACCCGCGTTCAATGGTTTACAAGGCCTGAAGGCTAGCCTCAATGCCACAGAAACTTCTTTACTCCAGTTGAATGTCAAGGCCATATTTGTTTGTTTGAGATGGTGATCATAGTTCCGGTAAAGGATTACGGTGATGTCTTTAGAAGAAGAAGAAGAAGAAGAAGAAGAAAGAAGAAGAAGAAATAGAAGAAGTTGATGATGAGCGAGAAGAAGAAGAAGAAGAAGAAGAAGAAGAAGAAGAAAAAAAAAAAAATAAAGAAAGATAGGCAGAAAGAAGGTGAAGAAGATACTTTCAAAGAAAAATTCAAAATTCAATGATTATGTTATTATTACCTGACTTTAAATCCACATCCATATTTCATGTTTCTCCTGAAAAAAAGACAATGTACTCAAGCATTAGTGCGGGCAATCGTGTCATATTTATGTCTGAGACATACACATATACGCCCAGCTCCCCAAAACGGTGTTTTCCAAGATGAAAGGCGCACATATATTAAGGTAAAGCTATAAAGTGCTAATCCGCCAATACATGCGCAAAAGGTTTTAAAGCGCAATTTATTTTTGGACTAGACTGAAAATAATTTTTACTTAAACCGCAGAACACTTTATCATTAAGATTACATTTAACATGCAAAATGATAACTTACGATTTTAAGTGAAGACATGATAAAATATTGTAATAAAAATTCTCATTCTCTTCATTCTAGATAGATGTAGCATATTTTATGGTTTAGAACAAAACACAAGAGAACATGAACGTTACATGTATACTGTACTATCATAAATCCAAGTTTTAACATTTGAAAATGAAGTCGATGAGTTTAAATTATACACATTCAAACATATGAAAATGTAATAAATTACACAAAAACAAGCACATTGAAACCGTCATGTATAAAACATGATACATCTTCAGGGATTTTAGATTGATCCATTGCAATACCATTAGAGTCAAGACATGAGAAAATCAGCTTTTCGCCGATGCGCAGAACGAAGGCGCAGATCAGCTGTACTAACTGCACAGCTAATCAGCAGCTTGTTTTCGCTTTATGGAAAGTGCAATTCCGCTTCTTCTTACATCTGAAATTTGAAGCTTCTAGCCTTCGTCTGAGACTGTACAGGCGGGTGAGTGACAGACCTGGTCGGGAACCCGGTTGACCGATTTTATCGCGTCTTGGTTCATTTAGAAATGCCCCTTGAGCACGCTGATTCACACATATTTGTGATCCATTATGCTAGTGGGTGAAATATGATGGTAAGAAAATGAATTAAAGCATCTTCATTTACTAGGTGCACTGTGAAAGAAGAAGAAGAAGAAGAAGAAGAAGAAGAAGAAGAAGAAGAAAATTGGCCTAAAATATATGTGTGAAAACAAAATCGCATATCAGCTATGCAGTAACCTCGCAGCAGATCATCATCAGCATGCCATTGTTTTTGCTGCGTGTATAGGGCACATCCTTTTTTCCCCGAAGTCCAATGTTATATCTAACTTAAAGTTATAAATGTAAATGTCGGAGTTAAATTTAAATTAACTCGTTAATACTATAATTTCATTTCGTACACAATTTTACATGCAAGGATGATGGTGACTGCAATGTAAGGAAGAATGACTAGGAATTGATACAATTAAACTTAAAATCCAAACCCAGAAAACCAGGTGAGAAAGAAATGACAACAAAATATATCACTTTCACATCACACAAGAACCGTTTTCTAGCATTATGACCATATCTTTCACAGCGAGGTACACAACCCGCTAGCATCACATTACGAATACATGTACATACCCATGCAATATACAGGGGTTTTTAAAGTTGTAAAAAATGAAATTTCAGTAGAAAATGTTTGCTATTTTTCTTATATTTGCTCAAAACATAGATTGTGGGTACATGTTAGAACCGCCTCGCTGAGACAGTTCTAACGAGTACCCACAATTTATGTTTTGGAGCAAAAATAAGAAAAAATAGCTATACACCTGCATACCCCAGTATTGCTATATAAAAATGAGGTATGAGGGAGTACATATTTCACGGCCCCAGGACATGTTTTCCTGATGAACCAAATCTTGGCAAAGATGACTAACAAAGCAGAAATGCAGACAGAATAAACAGGCAGCACATACATAAAAACACAACATACCCGTATTGGAAGGGTCAGTAAAGAAATTATGCAAATCGAGTCTGATTAGCTATTGTGTTGTCTGCCTCTGGTATGTGTTAATGCCTAGCTAGTAGCTAACAGCGCTAAATCTTACTTGTTGAAGGTCCATAAACAAAACATGAAATCTCAAAATTTAGCTTTTCTTAAAGGAAATAAAAGTATAACTTTTCAAAAACGTGGTTTGAAACATTTACCTGTCTATATTACGTGTAGTCCACGTTTTCTCAATATCACCAGACACTTAATCATAGCCCCAATTGTGTCATGAGTAAAAATCTGTTAATGAAATTATCTGACAAACAAAGACGGTCGGCGCATACCAGCCTGTGCATCTATGCAGCGTAATCGGCAGCAGCGATTTTCGATATTTGAGGAGACTCTGGTTTCTGCAACTTAAATTTTAGGTCCCCGATTTAACTGTGCCTTTACGCATAATCAGATATCGTGCAATAAAGCCTCACCTTGAGCCGCACCCGGGCTCAATAACAGCAAAATAGCAGAATGTCTTTGATTCTTAAGCATCAGCCTCCTGCTATATTAAAAAAAGTACGATATTGATTAAAGTCACAGGTAAAACAGCGAGTTTTAATCGATATATTAGTAAATCTATTTTTCAAAGTGTCACTTTCAAAACATTTAAAACATGTTCAATGTGCCAAAGCATATTGGAACTGAAGTGATTTTTCCTCGGAATCTTTAGTAAGCGCCGTCAATAGCCCTCTCATCTACGGGTAGGGCGTGGTACAGTCGGGCTAAATTATTAGGTAATTTTTGATGCCTTTAAATCCGAATGATGCCAAATTGCAAGATTTTGATTTTCGATCTTGAATGATGGACCAGAAAGAAGGCTTAATGCCTAGGTCACACTAGGGCTTACGTACACTGCGGACGTTGCGGATAGGTGTTCCTTATCTGTCCGTCCTATCCGTAACGATTCGTATCTTATCCGTAATGTCCGTAACTGTACGTATCGTATCCTCAGGACGCGGAATATCCGCAGGCAAATTTTCATAACTGTCAAAAACTCATGCGCGGATGGACGATCGGTAATGGTAGATAATGGTACGTAACTGAAGGCATTTATTCGAATCTGTCCGTATCTAATCGGTATAAAAACGTATCTAAACGTATCATTCCGCGACCAAGCATTTGTTGCGGACCGATACTGTTTCGTTCGGTTGCGGTCTTTGTCGTTTACATACTTTTCGATACAATTTAATACGTTCAGATACTCTGAGTTCAGATACGAACACGTTATGTCACTGTTCGCCTGACTTGTGTTACATAACCGGTGGCACCATTTTGTCGTGTTTTTGTATACACAACATACTTGTTTCATTTTTTTCTTGGAAAAAAACACGCTATTTAAACCTTTTGCAGCCGATATAGTAAATAGTATGATTTTATCCCAAATATTGACGTTTTATTATTCGAAATACTTTCAAAGACTGTAGTCAAGAAGTTGAAGATCATGCTTGTGGTGGAAGCTTTTCCTAAAGTTTACACAGCATGCCACACATATGAAAATGGAATCAAACCAGGATGTATCTTGAACAATGCTATTAAGCGTGTTGCTGAACCCTCTAGAGCTGAGTGTTCTGTATTCAATGCTTGAATGACTCGTACAAGAATGTTTCTCATTGATAGTCTCATTGACAAAAAATGTCCGTCATTTTTTTATTATACAGGTAAAAATTATACAAGTATTAAATTTTGATACACTATTGCGTTTCGACTCACGTATCTATGGCGTATCAAGATAAGAAAGGTACATGTGCGTCACAAGTACGTTGTACATACGTGAGCATACGTAGCCCATACTCCTCGATACGTGGCTCATACTCTTCATGTGCCGTGGTGTTTCGTTTTTATGTGTGAATTTAAAAATTCTTAGCACGTACGTGACAGGGCCGATACGCCGTGCATACGTCACGCATACGAAAGTAACGTGGAAGGTACGTCGTAGATACGTAGCTTATACTCCTGATACGTCACACGCTCGTAGCGGTTAACATGCCACGTAACTGTGGCGTATGTACCGCATGCCTTTCGTAACTACGTATGTATGACTTATGTGTGGCGAATCATAGACTCTCTTTACGTATCTACGGCGTATCAGTGGCGTACGTGTGGCGTAACTCGCGTATTAACGGCGTATATGCTACGTATGTGCTAATTACGTTTCATTCCTGTGGACTATGTGTGACGTATTAAGATTATTAGGAATATTTTGTGGCGTTCTAAGAGAATCTATAAACAAAAAAAATGACAATAAGTAAATATGTATTACATACCTCCTGTCCCGTCGACGTGCCAACCAGAGCCACAAGAGTTGAGCATAAATAATGCTAGGGTCATGTTGGGTCATGTTGGAATGGTTAAGTCCGAGAAAGATATGTGGTCTGTTAATGGCCGAAATTATGCATGTGTGTACAAAAATGAAGACCACAACAAAATCACGACACAAATATGAACATGTAAGTATTTCAACGTAAAAGACTTTATTCGAAGGTACCAGTCAGTAACAAACATTATGAACCCGTATATGAAAGTAACTATAGTCGCAATTTTGCGCAATTGTTAGTAAAAATAGGTATTTGTTTTATACTTTACAGTGAAAACCAATGAATATAAAACTTGATAAAATTGGTATTTTTATTGATTTGAAATTTCACTGAAATCAAATCTCACTGATATCAAAATTCACTGGTGACTGATATCTTCAGAAATTCAAACGCCTATAACTCCGTTTTTTATGCACGAAAACATAAAGTGTGTGTATTCATTTTCTGAGTTAGACGTAAGAAAAAATGTGGTACCAAAATTATAAAATTATTTGTTTTCATTTTTTTTTTTTTTTTTTTTTTTTTTTTTTTTTTTTTTTTTTTTTTTTTTTTTTTTTTTTATCATTTTCACCGCCTGCTGTGTGAATTGGAAAATGCCCGTGTATCGTATTTAATAAAAAGAAAATTTGTTTCCTTTTCGGTGAATACCGAATTTCGGTGAATTTCGTAAATTGAAAACATAAAAATTTTCACTCGTGCTGCGCACTCGTGAAAATTCTGATGTTTTCAAGTCAACCTCAAAAAAGCAAATATCCGCTATATGTAAGCTTTTGAACGTAACTTATCAGCATCTCAACGTTTGGTTAGTTATAATGCTGTTAAATACCCGTAACCGAACGTCATAAAAGGTAGAAACCCACATGGTGTCATGATATCTGTCAGCAGCCAATGCTTGATTATGGGTTGATGCGTTCATTTACAGTGTAGATACGTTTGTGTTACGGTTAAGATACGGAAAGATTCGAATCAATGCCTTCAGTTACATTTTATGACGTATTAAAACGGATAATTGATCCGTGCCCAATTTTTGACTTTTTTCAAAATTTGGGCGCGGATGGAATCGGACAATACGTTAAGATACGGGCATATACGGAAAAGATACGAATTGTTACGGATATGACGGATAGATACGAAAGGCCAGTCCGCAGCGTCGCGGCAGCATCCGGATGTGCTAGTGTGACTGTGGTTTGACCAAAACCTGCGTTTTCTTGCATCAGATTTCACCATTATATACGCAAGAAAACGTTACATTACGTATCTGAAGGTTTATGTATGTATCTAAACGTAACAGATGGTATCGAAAGGTATGTAGTCAAGTATCTAATCCGTATGTATTCGAATTTATCCGTATCTATCTACGAACGTATCCGTATCTTTCCTGAACTACCCGTATTTATTCGTATTTAAAGGTAATAAATTCATTAAGAACCGTTAGCCCCGCCCACAAAATTCTGCGGATCGCTACGTATAGTATTCGCAACTATCCGCGGCATCCGTAAGCGCTAGTGTGACCTAGGCATTAGAAATTCATGATATTTGTCCCACGTGATGGCGTTTTTAGCAAAGCATCAAACGTGAAAATATATTATTCCAGCTACGCCCCATATTAGGGACCGCTGGTGCATATGAAAAAAGACTCCCCTTCACGGTCATCCACTGTTTGATAAATGCATCGGTGTGTTTCATATTTCATTCGGGAAGAAATTACAGCAAACGTATTAGTCCGAAAACATAAAAAATGGCCACATATTTTCCATTGCAGTAATCCAGAAATGTAAAAACTGGTCCACTTTTAAATCCAAATATACATGTAAGCATGTGACTCGTTGAGGAGATAATATCCTTAAAAGGAAAAGGAAGGATGCAGATATTGTCCTTTTACATTATATCTTTTATCAAGGAAATAAAGTAACGCAATCATCGGTTTCATGTTGTAGTGTACGTTGCGTGTCTCGAGTAATTATCAATCCTAGATTCAGTAATTAGCTAATTAACCTATGGTAGAAACTAACACGTAAATGATAACTCTGCGTCATAAGAAGTCATGCTCAATTTTATTCAGTTTTACGTCCCTTTCAAGATTATTTCAGCTGATGTGAGACGGGCCAATATGTAGGCGAAAACGGGAGAACCCCGAGAAAACCCAATGATGATGAGCGACACAAGTTTCATCTCAGCGTATAGACTATTATTATTACCATTTCGTTCCTTATCAAAATAGCTGGCACCCGACATAATGATGGGTCGTGGTATACTATTCCCGTATCAAACAGACAAACCATGGCACAAATAAAACATGTTGTTGTGTTTAAAAAATATTTTGCTGAATACATTGTCATTTTGGTGTTTTCTTCAAACTGTGTCAGTTCCTGGTCGTTTCTTACCATCAGGAAAACATGTCCGTGTAATGTATACCCCCTTGAACCCCACTTTTATATAGCAAAACTGGGGTATGCAGGGGTATACCTAGTCTTCTTATTTTTGCTCCAAAACATGAATTGTGGGTACTCGTTAGAACCGCCTCGAATACAAACGCGCTAAGCGCGCATCGAAATTTAAAACCAAAATTAAAGTGATAGAGTAACTTTGGTAAACTCAACGAGCCTCAGCAACGAGCTGTGCGTGGCTGAATAAAAAAGCCCAATAGCTGCCCTATAAACTATTACGTCAACCCACATCGAAGGAAGTTAGGATCATTGAAAGAAGATAGAGGGTCAGCTTTGGGAATCTTACAATTGAAAGTATGTTTTAAATTATTTTGGTGCATGTAAGTTAAGTTGGATTGTATTAATGCCATTACCACAAAATTATATGTAAACAAAACATATATACATTGTATGAATAAAAAGCATCACGGGTCGGGCGTCAGACTCTATGATGGCCCCGACTTAAAGCTATTCATTTTGGTTGGTTGGGGCCGGAGCTTCTTGTCTGTTGCTTGGCCCACCGGGGTCCAACTGATGTTTTTCTTTAGCTCCGGAGTTAGTAAGTTATTTGGCGCCCAGGGATCTCCATCGTCGGGCAGCTTACTGAATCTGTGAGTCCTGGTTTTTGATTCATCAGGATGTTTATCATGATTTATTCGTTTGTTCTTGATGATTCATTTACTAGTTAGAGATTCACCACGAGGACCGAAGAACTAACTAAATGTTATGAACCACTGCAGAAGCCGAGGGTGAGGTTACGGCCGTGTAAAATCGATTTAAACCCGCCAGTAACTTTGTGTTACTGATCGTTCCAAGTCGATACTTCTGTGGTGGTTCTTTTTGTTTTATGTATTGGTGTTTAAAATATTTTTGTGCTGTTGGCGCCTTATGTATGTTTGCATATTTTTAGTTAAGTTAAGGTAACTGAGTGGCCACCTATTGGGAAAATAGCTGCTCATTCGGCTTACGAAATGTTTTCATGGTATAAGTACCTGATTGTTAGTTTGGTTTTTTTCCCACCTTGGCTTTTGGAGTGGGAGTCTTTTTCTGGTTGCGCCTTTTCCTGATCTTTGCCTACTTGTACGTTTTTGTTTGAAAGTCTTTCACTCTCCTGTGGTGGTATAATACTCATGAGCGTTTGATTTTCAACAAATGAACTGTGGTTAAACTACAATGGGATTCAATTCTTGTCTGGTCGAATACGGTTAAACTATAGTGAATTATCTCCCATATAATTCAAATATACAAATATGTGAAGTGGTCGGGACCAAAGAAATCGTTTCCAACGTTCATATTGAATAGAAACAACAATGTCATATACAACTGGTGTGCCAAGCAGAAGATCTGCCAGTATCTTATTGTTATATATCTGTTATAATTATTGACATGGTCTGGATTTGCCATGTACACGTATATTATCAGACATAACTTAGAACCAGTACTCACATCAATACACTTGGAATATTGATCTTCGTTATGCTATCAGAATAAGCACTTGCATCGAAGTTGGTTAAGTAAGTGAGTCCCGCCAACGCAGGATATCTGAACCCAAGAATGGAACTAGCCTCCTCATCACCTGAGGATGCTAGCTAGAATCTTAGTTAAGTGCTTAAAATAAATTTGTTTCGTAACAACGCATCCGTGCACGGATCGGGTCGTGCAATTGCAAAGTCCGATCAGCGCATGGACCCGCATTGTGCACAAATACCAAAAGAAGGCGTTCAACTCATTTTATATAGGCACTATTTTGAGATACTGACACTTTCACTTTATAGGCAAGGGGACATCGATGAATAATTTAGCCTAACATAGACGCACTGACATCGCCCAACGGTTCTGCCGCAACGCCCGGTGGTTGGGTCGCGGCTTCAGCCTCTTCCTCATCAATGTACCCCTCTTCCACAGCATTCTGGAACATTGACAGAATAGCATCCATGGATATGATACGAAACTTTTCCTGATCGTCCACAACTTTGGCATAAACTTTACCATCTATAGACCAAAACTTCTTGATGTGTTTTGATTTTCTTAGGCGAATCAACTGATTGACGAATTTTTGGTTTTCTGGGGTGAAGTCCTCCGACATATAGACATTGGAAATATTAAACCTCAAGTCGAATGCTCAAGATCTGGCTCAAAAATGAAATAATGACCTGACGGTTGTTTTTCCAGTTTACTTTACCTAGTGGGTGGCACCCATCGATGTCATTCGTTGTGAACGACTCCTCAGCATTCACTCGCACGCAACGTGTCAAACTTTCAATTCTGAGTTTCTAGCCCAGATATGAACTTTTCTTGACTCAAAATACGCATATGGGATATAGTTAACACCACTCTACAATTCCATACGAAAGCTGTCGAAAAACCAATAATTTTGATAAAGTTCGCCCACGATATAAACGCGACTGCTTTAGTCAGCCATTGTATCCGGGGTTCTAATCCTATCCGGGGTTCTAATCTAATGTATGTTTTCATATTTGTATTTAAGTTCGGTTAACTGCGTGGCCGCCCATTGGGAAATAGCTGCTCGCTTTGCTTACGATATGTTTTCTAAGTATATGTACCTAATTGTCAATTAGGTTTGACACTCCTCGGTTTTTGGAATGGGAATATTTTTCCGACTGCGCTTTTTCCTGATCATTGCCTACTTGTAACTTTCAATAATGAAAATTAAAACGAGGCCTAGTATAAATAGAAAGAAAGAGGACCATCAAGTGATCAATATTCCCAATATTCCCAACGGAATATACATACTTGTAAATAAAATTATTTGGAATGGATAAATCAAAGAACAAGAAGTATGACTGCATAATTGATTAAAGAAAAAAAAATGTCTCCGGTAAATTATATATAATTTGGCTATAAATTACTTGATGGTTCGGTAATGGAGCTTTTTCGATAAAGTAAACTCAACTGTTTGATGTAACGGTCAAATCTTTTAATCCTGAAAGAACGTTCAGTCGACAACATTTTCCATTATGTTTGAGCCTTGAAGGCAAAATAGTTTTATATCTTACGGCTGTATTCTCAACCTACACTCGAGGCATACTCCACTCAAACTCATTCAGATAATCTGATCAGTCACTCGTATGAGCGCATAACCGTTTGATTTGGTATGCACATGTCCCACTCACACTCGAACTCAACTCAAATTTCGAGTAAACGTTGAGTGAAGGCGACACCTCACTCGAGCGCTACTCGAAAATATTTGGACCCTTATTTCTCCATATTTTCTTCGAAAACGCCCTATAATAGCAGATTACATACATCACCCGGACCAAGATTTATGCTAGGGATAAATCTTTTCTTGAGAGGGGTCGCGAATTCTAGAACAGATTTCGATTTTCCCAAGGCATGTCATTTGCGACTATTTTGAACATGAAAAGCAATGATCCATATTTTTAGGTGTGTGGCCAACTTTGTACATCCAGATGCAGACACATTTGTGCCTTTACGCTAGATATCGCTGTCACATACTCATCCCCTCCACCCCCACACCCCACACACACCCATCTACTCACCCACCCACCCCACAGAGAGAGAGAGAGAGAGAGAGAGAGAGAGAGAGAGAGAGAGAGAGAGAGATAAAACATCAAGCAAGCAGAGAGAGAGAGAGAACAACACAGAAAGAAAGACAAATAAACAAACAAGCAGACAAATAAACAATAAAGAAGGAATGAGTATAAGCACATACGATACCATGCGTGCACATCAAAATTAGATAACTCACCGCAATATGCGGCGTCTAGTCAGAGTCTTTGCTGCTAATTTGATGTTAGAATAATAACATAAAATGTCCATAAGATTTCAAATTTCTTTGTTTTATATTGAAAATCTGTCACTCCAGTGAGTGATGGTTGAGTGACTGTTGTGCATATCAAATCTATACTCCACTCACACTCAATTTAATCCCACTCGACTCATACTCCAGCCATACTCTCGCGAGTTGAGTTCGAGTTTGAGTTTGAGTGACGGAAGAGAATATAGCCGTTAGACTTTAGATTAAAGGACTAGGGCGTTTAACGCCTGATTTTGGCCTCAGATTGTGCTAAAAAATACATTTTGGAATTAATGTGAGAAAACTATTCCTTAAAACAGCCATATGTCTCCATATGTATTAAATACAAGAACAAGTACTTCATTTATCCTACATGCGTTGCCATAGCAATGCCCAGAAGAACCATAGATAGAGCATATTTTGCACTTTTTGGTCTATTTTTGACCATTTCTGAACATAATTTTTTCAATTTTTAAGTGCCAGCCCACACGACGAACAAAATGATCCTTGGCATACAATATCTCTGGATGATACTTCATAATTATTTCATAATAAGAAATTGTTCGTCACGTGGGCCGGTAGTTGAAAATGATGCTGAATGGTGAAAAATAGACCCAAAATTGCAAAAAGTGGTATTTCTATGCTTTTCGGAGCTTTGCCATGGCAACATGTGCAATTTGAATGTGATAGTTGTGCTAGAGTTTATAAGCAGGGACCTATACCTGCTATTTGCAATACTTTTTTTCCTCAAACTTCCAAAATTCAATTTTTTACCAACACATGAGGCCGAAATCAGGCCTTCAAGCCCCTAGGCCTTTTAGTCGCGGTCGAAGCTTATGAAACTTACGAAAATATGTTTGAAAAAGGAGTAATTTGACGTCGGAGAATAGCCGTCAATCATAAAATTGTGTTTTGTCAGAGAAATCGCCAACAAACACGATGGAAATGCTGTAAATTTGGGATACTCTGTTTTGTGATTTGAATGGTATTCTGAGGCGAGAGTCATCTACAAGCCCTGCTCAACATGTGTTTGTATGTTTTATGTTCGTTCATTTAATCCTGAGATAGTGCTGACACAGTTAATGATCAACTTTGTTTGTCACTTAAATTTATTAAAGAATTGTCCTACTTCCTCAGCTCCATAATTTCGCTGCCCGGCTTTACCGAACCTGATCGAAAACCAAGAAAACATGTCTACCAGCAACAATTTTTTTTTTTTTTTTTTTTTTTTTTTTGGCAACGCACGTTACCTGAACTGTTCATTGAAGAGTAATGTGTGCATTTTCAGGACCTCACGAGGTTTTACGTCATGGGAAAAAAATAACAAGAGAACACGAGCTGAAAATCAGAATTATAGTTTACTGATCAAACGTCAAATTGAAAATACCACACCAGTAGGGTTGGGGCTTGACGAGAGGGAATTTGTTCCGAGCTATTTTATGATGTAAAAATCATCTAGACAGCGTGAGGTTTACATTACCAAGCAATACACAATTATTTACATCGGCTGAGAAAGTGTCATTTTTGCTGGAAACTACGTGATGCTATATACATTTTATGCTTTCATCGCAAAACACACTAGGTGTATTTTAATGCACTAGTCATTTCAACCACGAGGGACATAGCCGTGGAAATGAGTGGGTCTTTGACCAAAGTTTTGCAACGGTAGTGCGGGGGAGATACCCGGGGGTAGCTTTATATAGGCAAAAAGTGCCGTGAAATGAAAAGATAGCAGGCTGCGGGGGAATACAGCCGCGGTTTTACCAACGAGCAGTCCCCACAGAGTGGCGCTTTTAGCGGGGAAGTGCCGGACCAAAAGTCTAAATCCCCGCTATTTCCCGGATCGAGTTGGGGCCGTGGTTACAAATGACCAGAACATAAATCGAGAGCCAATTAAATGAATGCTAAAAACGTGTGTTTACAATTTTGTTAAAAAGTCCGGTCTGAGGCCTAGGTTCCTTGGACTTACATGTAACATGTTAGACACAGACTAGACACCTACAAGGTTTTTTTTTTTTCAGTACAGAAGCCTGCCAATGTATCACATATCTTCGTGTTTAACCAATTGTTTCGTATACAAATTATTATTATAACGAAAACACTCCAATGATATATACATATAGATTTTCTTAAGTTGTAAAAATTGAAAATTTTCATTTTTTTATCTATCAAAACATACATTCTGAGTACACGTTAAAGCCGCCTCGCCGAGGCGGTTCTAACGAGTACCAACAATGTCTATATTTTGGATCAAAAATAAGAAAATTAGGTATACCCCTGCAAACCTCAGTTTTTTCCTATACAAAGGGGGTATACATTGCACGGATATGTTTACCTAATGATATTTTTTTATTTTTTTGATTGGAACAGACATGGTCAGCAAATGATCATAAATTGATTACAAAAGAGTAATTTGTGTGTTATCTGTGTGGCGAAAACAAAGACGCTGATCAGCTGTGCTGTTACTGCACAGCTAATCTGCGTCTTTGTTTTCGTATATGCAGATTGTTGGTTTTCTGATGCTGTGGCTCATAATACGAATAGTAAACATCAGCAGTCAAAACTTCGAGTAGATAACTGCAGTTTGTTCAAATCTTCAACTGAGTTCGCACAGGAAACTGCGGATGCTGGTACAAGCTTCATCGTTAAAATAATGCAATTCGTAAATCTCTATACAATTTTCTTTGCTACCAAGATTATTCGGCTCACCACTATTCCACGGTATCCCCAGTACCGGTGAACCATTTACCCACTTAAACACCCCCTCCTCTGACTGGTCGTCTCCACCAACCCATATGAACTGGTTCGGAATTGACACGCCAGCTGAAGTAGATACAAATATAATTTTTGATATTTATTTTTTTATTGTAAATACTTTGACCTTGCCGTTTGACCTCACGTGACATTTTTTTTGTAAACACTGAACACATTTTTCCAGTATCATGGCATGTGGTAAGATATCGTTTTCCAACAAAAAGTCAAATGATTGAAAACATACTAATTTATCAGTGTTTATCTTCGTCAGAGGCCAATATTTCAGAAAAGTGAAATGAATATTTGAGCAATAAAATGATTATGTAGCATGTAATATCTTTCTCTCTCTCTCTCTCTCTCTCTCTCTCTCTCTCTCTCTCTCTCTCTCTCTCTCTCTCTCTCTCTGTGTGTGTGTGTGTGTGTGTGTGTGTGTGTGTGTGTGTGTGTTAATCTGATCTGCTTACTAGTACTAACACAACGCGTAAAATGTAAATTATATGTTTGTACAGAAAAATTCCTACCCACAGACTTTTGGATATAGGCAACTTTCTGAGGTGTATCTAAACTTATAAGATCTCCGCCTTCAGAAAAACATGTTGATCTAGCTCCGGACCAAGAAAGCTTTGTCTTTGTTTCGAGTCTCCAGCAAAGTTTCAGCAATGTATGATATGTATAGGGCGGAGAGCACCATGTCGACTGTGGTGATTGATCTGGATATAAGATACATGTACATGCTTAATGCATCATTCAAAATGACCACAGTCTAAGTCAAACAAAACAATAGATTGACATAGATGTGATTGTACAACAACAACAAAACAAAGATAGGGAAACATAGTGAGTGAAATTGTATCATATATCATAGAGGCAATATAATTTATATTATTTAAATCACCTTTACACTTCCATTGTGTTTTTGAATACTAACACAAATCTTCAAACAGTCGCTTAATAACTGTCATTCCAAATTGGCTTATTTTTTAAACTTATTTCGAATTTATTTAATTTAATTTTATTCAATTTTATTTTATTTTATTTTATTTTATTTAATTTTATATTTTATTTTATTTTTATTTATTGTTTTATTTATTTATTTATTTATTTATTTATTTATTTATGTATTCATTTATTTGAAAACCAAACCAATATCGCAATGCATGAAAGAGTATTCAAATTGTCTCAGTTTAATACTTTTTATTTTACAATTTTTACCTTTTATGGTTTCTAGCTCTGATTGCAGTGATTTAAGTCCTGATTCAAGATTTCCTACTTTTGCTCGCAGAGATTCGCGTTTTCCGTCCAGCTTTGACTCCAGTGTTTCAAGCCCGGATTGTCGTTTTGTTTCTAGCGTTGATTCAAGTGTTTCTAGCCCAGTTTCAAGTTTTTCTTCCAGCGCTGATCCGAATGTTTCAAGCTTTGATCCAACTTTTCCGTCTACCTCAGATCGCAGGCCTTCAAGTCCGGATATGCGTTTCGTTTCTAAAGCTGATTCCAGAGATTCAAGGCCAGATTCGAGTTTTCCTTGCAGCGCTGACTCAAATGATGACAACCTAGAATCTAGCTTTCCTTCTACTTCTGTTCGCAGGGAATCAATTCCGGATTGACGGTTTGTTTCGATAGCCGATTCCAGGATTTCAAGTCTGGATTCAAGTTTTTCTTCTATTTCTGATTGAAGAGATTCAAGTCCTGATTCAAGTTTTCCATTTAACTCTGCTTCAAGCTCAGGGTCAAATTGTCCTTCCAACATTTCGATTTTCTCCGCCAATTCGTTATTCTCGTGTTTTATCACAGACAAATCTCCAATAATTTGATATAGAAGACTTGCTGTATTTAACTTGCTTTCGCCTGTAGCTGGTGCATGAGCAGACGAAACGCCGCATTTCAACACAATTAAAATCCCCGCGATTAAGACACTGATCAACATCGATGATGCCATCTTGTTAAAAGCTCGAAATCAAATGCTTGAACACAGCAGCGTACTAGCTTATTTAATCAGCAAGGTGTGGCGAATTTAGCTTAAGTAATGGAAAACAAGAGTACCAATGATCCTGTAAACGCTCACCCGAGATCTGGGATATATACCAAAAACTTGTTTGACTATTATGGCCATATACATGTTCGAGTATATAGCCCCAAGGCATCGACAGATGCACCCCTGGTGTTAATGTTATTTTCAGAATCATTAATATTGTGTCAATTAGCCCATTTCCTGGAAGTTCTTTTTCTCTTCAATAACATTTTACGAATTACTGTATACGTGACCTAAGCTGAACTTGCTGTAAAATAGGTCACGGTCATCACAGGGTCAAAGTTTAGGTACACGTTGTAGTACACAAGTCCCAAATTCTACGTCTAGTGTAATGAAATCAGCCCACCTGGTCCATAGAAGAAGACTTGGGGTCATGTGGCATGGATTGGTTCCCCCTTCATGTAGATGTTTCATGTAAACTTTGGCTTTTATTGTTCAAGCTGTTTCAGAGAAGTGATCTTTGAATGTCACTGTAATAAACATGTATATTGCCTGGGCTGAGGGCAGACCAAACCCTGGGGACCATTTTTTCAGAAGTATAAATCTACAGTCCATTTGCCCATTTCCGTAAAGTGTTTTCTCTTAAAGGAATTTTCACCATTCAAATGCATGGGCGACCTATGTCGACGTTGCCGTAAAGTAGATCTAGGTCATCACAGCGTCATGATTTATATAAACCTTGTAGAGCTCCTCTGCCTTATGTCTCATGTCATGTTTCAAAATAATAGGCTTTCTAGTTCTGGACAAGAAAAAAGTACAAGTAGGCAAAGATCAGGAAAATGCGCAATCAGAAAAAGACTCCCACTCCAAAAACCAAGGTGGGAAAAAACCAAACTAGCAATCAAGAAGACTTTTTTCAAAGGTTTTTGTTATTTATATCCATGGCGGTCATCTTGGTAATGTGGCCTAGACCACTTATATAAGCTTTCGTCCTCCTTCCTAAGGATGCTCCACATCAAGTTTGGCTTCGATAAGACAAGAAGAATTTTTAATATTATAGTGATATACATGTATATTGCCACGGAGTGGGGACAGACCTGGCCCTGGGGTCCACATTTTTTTAGTCATAACTCTTCAGTCAATTTGCCAATTTGCTTCAAGTATTTTGCTTTAAAGACATTATGACAAGTTCCCCATTGGCGACCCATGTTATCCTTGCCGTAAAATAGGTCAAGGTCATAACATGGTCATAATTTATGAACAGATTATAGTAATCAAGTCCACAATGCTACATGTACATGCCAAGTTTTGTTGAAATTGGTCGACCGGTTCCAGAGAAGAAGATTTTCACCGGCTGAAGTTTTTTTATCATATATCGGCATGGCGGCCATCTTGGTCATGTGGAAAACAGGTCCGTGAAAAGTATACCCCCTTGAATCAGTAAAACTGTGGTTTACTGGGGTATACCTATTTTTGTGTGTACTCGTTAGAACCACCTCGCTGAGGCGCATCTAACGTGCACTCACAATCAATGTTTTGAGCCAAAATATGAAAAGCATCATTTTGTCCAAATGAAATTTTCATTTTCTTTATGATTGAAAAAATATCTCTGTATATTGTTTGGGCAAGTTTTCGTAATGTCATACTCATATCATCAGGAACGGGCCAGAATAAAACTTTGAACACAAATTTTACAAAACAAACATGCCACGTTCTCCAATGAACAAACAATCAGACTGGCCCATGTCATTATGAAAACTTGCTCATGCAATGTACAGTTTTTTTTTCAGTTCTGTAGCAATAAATAAATCATCAATGGATACATTTTGATATTTCTAATATTTATGCTCAAAAATTGATTGTGTGTACACGTTAGAACCGCCTTGCCGAGGCTGTTGTAACGAGTACCCACAATCTATGTTTTGGATATGAATTAAGAAAAAAGGTATACCCATGCAAATCTGTTTTTCTATATAAAAGTGAGGTAAAAGTGGTATACATTTCACGGACATGTTTTCCTGATGCATTATTCAGAGATTTTTTTTTTGGCTTAAAAATGAATGAAATCAGTTTTCGCTTTTCAAGAACAGTTGTTATAAAATAATAATTGTTTCACAGAAAGGCAAACGAACTGTCAACTAATTGTGTAATGAGCTGTGATATAATCGCCTGTTCCGCCGCCGGCTATAAGCCCAGGGAGCGGATGCCGTGAAAAACCCGACCCTACAGGGTACCGCTTTCTGTTAAGCAGTTGTCAAGATACAGACTTATAGAAAATCCACGTTTGATAGAGGTATAGATTTTAACCTCTAGCCTCAACCCATGGCATCTAGATGGTGTTCTGGTTGCATCTTATGTAAGTTTTAATATACATTTGTATTTAGTTAAGTCTGTGTAAGTGAGCGGTCACCTATTGGGAAACAGCTGCTCACTAGGCTTACGATTAGTTCTCTTTGAGTTAGTGTCTGACTGTCAACTTGTTTTTTCCACCTTCTTTTTGCTAACTTCAACCCTTTTAACCTCTTGCCCCACCAATTGACCAAGGGGCCCGATGCCGATGCCATGGCAACCCTACAGGTTATCTATGGAGCAGGGATGAGAGCCAGAAAGCTATTCCGCAATGTGATGCTCACGGGCAGGGGAACGGGAACGTGGATGATCGAGGTGACTCACTCTATGCACTTCGTGCAGTCGAGCTAAAAAGTAATAACATATAAGGGGAAACCCCTGTCGCCCAAAGCTAAATTTCATTGGTTAATTATATATAGACGGTAATTTATAAATTGATTCTAGTTTGGGTTGATGCTACCATTGAAACAAATATGACATTTCGCCGCGTGCTTTTGTTAATTTGACAGTACTACTTCATCTCCTGGATAAGAGCCACGACGCGAGATGGGGGTTCCCCACCAGGTTTGACGCAAACTGACCTGTGCAGCCACTAAAAAGGGTTAGACGCATGAAATTTTGGATTTAAGTAGAGGAGGAATTGTACCATCACTGTAGTGAAAACAAATGCAATGATCAGCTGTGCATTTACTGGCTGTGCATTTTTTTCGCATAGGCGAAAATCGGGGTTTCTCATGACTCGGCTCTTAAATTGAACATGCAAACTGAAACTTTCATTTAAAATATGTAAAATAGATGTTTAATGCCTTTCAACATCAGGAAAACATGCCCGTGAAATAAGTACCCTGTTAAACTCATCTTTTATATAGTCTTGGGTTAACTCGGGGTAAACAGGTTTCTTAATTTTGTTCCAAACCATAGATTCTATGGCCTCGTCGACAATCTTTGTTTTGAGTAACAATAAGAAAATAAAACAACTATAATTTTTTTTTCCAAATTAGGAAACATTTGTTTATTGCATGGGCTGGTTTGCGTTATGTAAGATGTAGGACTGTTTCTTAAATTTAATTTGAATCACTGCGAAAACAACCTATGGCGACCTTGCCATAAAATAGGTCAATGCCATCACAAGCTCATGGTATATATTTGTGACAGTATCTGACATTTTGGGTCTTATGGAGTCAAAGTCGGAAATTCAGTTTTTAACAGTTTTACAACGTTTATCATGATAATAATCCATTCCAAAAGGCTTTGATAAATAGCGCTAACGATTAATAAGAAAAACAGAGAAAACACAAACTACCCCCAGTTTGCATATTAGGGTTCTTAATAGGTAAAACTTTTAATTGGCCGAGGAAAATCGTTTGTAACACAGAATTATAGTATCATGTACTGTTGCCATTCACAGCGAATGTTGTCTAAATATCAGAGAATCGGATATTGCGAAGGTCTTGCTAGAAATATCCAACCAATATTATAAGGCGGCGTTTTGATACTATTAACGTCGCATGCAGTTTTGTGACGTCAATTTTAGATCACGTTTTGTGGCGTCAACGTCGTACCTCCACAAGACCGAAAATCTCAGAGAACGTCACATTTATAACCATTGAAGTAGTTTAGTCATTCATGCTTCGTGTCAAGGTTCGTTGAATCCATCGGTTCACGATACGAAATTGTTTTAAGGGCTTTTATCATATATGGGCATGGCGGCTATCCTGGTCATGTGACCTGGATTATTTATATAAACGTTGGTTCCCCCTTCCTATAGATGTCTCATATAAAACATGGTTGTGATTGGCCAAGCGGTTTCAGAGAAGAAGACCTTTTAAAAAGTAAACAGACACACACACACGCTTCCCCGCACGCCCACTCGAGTACCATCCTATGAGCTCCCCATGAGCCTTCGGCTCATGTGAGCCTTCGGCTCATGTGAACTTATAAAAAAAACTGGTACAACCCTGTATACCCAATTTTGCTTTATAAAAGTTGGGTTAAAAGATGTATACATTTTACGGACATGTTTCCCTGATATGATGGTTGATATGTGTATGTAGAGGTTTCTTTGTAAATGTTGTTTTCAAAAGAATCTTTCTTTTTTTGTCTGTTTTGCATTTTTCGGCTATAACAAGGTGAGGCATATTGTCTATAAAAATATGAGCCATCGCATGAGAAAACAGTAATCTGGGTTTTCGACCAGGTCGACACAAACCTGACTGTACAGCCTTAGAAGCTGGCACGAAGTTTGAAATTTCAGATTTAGAAAGAAAAGACATTGTACATGTACTTGTTGTCGATGGAGCAAAAAAGGCGCTGATCAGCTGTGCAATTATTGCACAAATGATTTTCGTCTTTGTTTTCGCATATCATTACGAAAACATGTACATGCAATATACAGAGATTTTTAAAGTTGTAAAAAAAAAAAAAGAAAATTAACAGTAGTAATATTTGATATTTTTCTTATTATTGCTCAAAACATAGATTGTGGGATCGCCGAGGCGGTTCTAACGAGTACCCACAATCTATGTTTTGGAGCAAAAATAAGAAAAAAAATAGGAATACCTCTGCATACCCCAGTTTTATTATATAAAAGTGGGATATGAGGGGGTATTTATTTCACGGACATGTTTTCCTGATGTGCATACGGATACATGCAAATGCAGTTTGTTTGCTTTTATACGCAGCGGCTCAAACGTTCCCGTGAGAAAACAAACGGCAAGTACAGTCTAGAAGCTTGAAAATTCGGATTAACATAGGTGCTGATTGGCTGTGCGGTTACTGTACAGCTGATCTTTGTCTTTGTTTTCGCATTATGCAGTTTGTTGCGGGAGCTCATAAAATTTATGTACATATACTGTAAGCATTCATCATAAGAACGTAATTTTCAACTGACTCGTATTGCATACTATTAAGCTTCATATCGAAAACAAGTCTATGCAATAAATATCACTTTCTGGTCTAAAAAGGACAGTTTTCTTTCAAAATGCTTTCCTAAGTTTTCTTCTTTACCCAAATTGTACATCGTGGGTGCCTGTTCGAACAGCCTCGACGATTCAGTTTTTAAGAGTACCCATAATCTATGCTTTGAAACATTGGAAAAAAAAAAAAAAAAAAAAAAAAAAAAAAAAAAACTAATATACCCGGAACACCCAAATTCACTATTATTTATTACATGCGGGTTGTAAATTCATGGATAAGTTATCCTGGTTGGCTTTAACTGTATCCTGTATTAATAATAGAATTACGATTATAAAAGGATAAACTAGCCGCGGCATGAGAAAACCAACAATGTTGTTTCCGAACAGGTCCAAAACAAACCGATCTGTACAAGCACAGAAGATGGCTAGAAACTGGAAATTTATTATTTAGAAAGTCAAGGAATTGTACTATCTATGTAGCGAAAACAGCTTCGCATTTACTGCGAAGCTGATCCACGGTTTTGTTTTCGCATATGCCAAATGTTGTTTCTTCTCGTGATGCGGCTCAATAAGAATTATTATGACATCATCCGGCAAATGAATTGATATACAAATGTACATAAGGACAAAAATTCGGCAAGAGACGAAAAGGTAAAATGATAAGCATTGACATCAGAAAGAATTAACCTAGGTGGGTAAAAGTAAATCGACGAGGTACTTAAATACTGAAAACATATCGTAAGCCGAGTGAGCAGCTATTTCGCAATGGATGGCCACTCAGTTACCCGAACTCAAATAAATAAATAAATATATAAATAAGTAAATAAATAAATAGAAAAAATAGCAACTGAGATCAGTAAGTAGTCACAATAAAATGAGTCACGACGCGAGAAAACCAGTTTTCGGGTTTCCGACCAGGTCTGACATATAAAGAATCTATGATGGGGTTGAGGCCGAGATAAGGAAATCTCAGGCAAGTTTTCAGATTATTCTAGTGTCATCCGAGGCTCTGCCGAGGATGAGACTCTAATAATTAATCTGAAAACGAGAATGAGGCCTCAACACCATCATTGATTATATTTCTCATCCATCTTTTTTATTCTCAATGGGCTTCAAATGATGTTTAGGCAGCCATTTTGTTTTTACATGAAACAAAATGCAAATTAACCGGTGGAAAAAAAAAACTAATTTTGTACATGCACTTACCTTAACAAAAATATTCAATCAGCATTTTGTTTTGTGTATAAAATTCAGAAAAGTTTAATTTTGAAATTTTTATCAAAGCAGCAGACTACAATTACTCTTGTAAACTTCCTGAAATTAACACCTACAAGTTTATTTTTTGTCACTGACAGTTGACACCTAGCTTATCACTCCCTTATATGGATGTACACATAAAGATGTACATTTCTATTGGCTAGTGATTGGCATTTTGAGACAGCTAAAATGTACTATTACTGAGACTAAAAGAATCTATGATGGGGTTGAGGCCGAGACAAGGAAATCTCAGGCAAGTTTTCAGAATATTCAAGTCTCATCCGAGGCTCTGCCGAGGATGAGACTCGAATAATCTGAAAACGAGCCTGAGATTTCCTTGTTGAGGCTTCAACACCATCATTGATTATTTTTCTCACCCACCTTTTAAAACATTTTGACTCTGAATAGGATTCAAGTTCTGTTCAGGCAGCCATTTTGTTTGGAAATTAGCCAGTGAAACAAATAAAAATAATTTGTATTTGCACTCACCTTACAAAAATATTAAACCATCATTTTGTTTTATTCACAAAATTCCCGGCAAAATTAATTTTTTAGATTTTTATGAGAGCAGCAGACTACAATTACACTTGATATCTTCCTGAAATTAACACCAGCTAGGCTATTTTTGTCTCCGACAGTTGACACCTAGCTCATCACTTCCTTATATGGAAGTAAGCATGAGATGTACATTTCTATTAGGTAAATACAGAAATGATTGACATTTTGAGACAGCTAAAATTGTACTAGTACTGAGACAGAAATATCTCAGACAGGCACACAAAGGGATATGCTTGTCTGGTGGGTGCTAAAGAAATATCTTAGAAAGGCACACAAAGGGATATGCTTGTCTGATTGGTGAGAAAAACCGGTCTGTATCGCCACAGAAAAGAGCTAGAATCTTCCAACATCGTGTGTAAGTACAAGAAGGGGAGGCGGTGTACTATCCATGTAGCGAAACTAAAGGCGCTGATAAACTTCGAAGTTACTGCGAAGCTGATCTGCGCCTTTGCTTGCGCTCAGGCAAATATCCGGTTTTCACATCTCGCGGCTCAAATGTCCTAGCCTTGTATCCAAATACCCAGTGAAAAGGGGAACATCTATGGATACATGCAACAAAAGTATTCGTTCTACTTAGCGCACAGTGCGCTTAATATTTCAAAATAACATGAAGAATTAGCTCACACTATGAACAACAACATCGAACATATCAAATATTATGTCATTTCAGCATTCCAATCGTTACAAAATAGATTTTGATCATTTAAGTGTTGATGCGGTTAATACGGTGTTAATGTGTAAAATTGGTATAAAATACCAAAAAGCAAGTCGAACAGTGTGCGCTTATTCACATATTTTTCGTAAACGGTCAGGGTGGGGGGCTTATTGGAGCATGTGCGCTAAGAACGAATACGGTATATGGCCTCTTGCTCACCTATTCTAATCGGGCGATTAGCCATCGATAAAACGGACCACTCGGTCATCGACTTGCATGCCGATCAATTCTCAAATACCGTTTGGTCAAGATATGGCTGGCTTACACAGTTGTTCCGTTGTTTCGGTGATCCGTCGTTAAGCGTTGTCAGTCAAACCTGCTAAACAGCAGTTTTATCGGTTACTCAAATTTGTATTGTTTTGTATTTTTGTATTTTTTTTTTTTTTTTTTTTTTTTTTTTTTTGTTCGTTTCTTTAATGTGCCAGTCAACAGTTCTTAAGTTATACCGAGACAGGGCCACTGTTTTTGTGTATTAACCGATGTGTCCAGCTAAATGGCACACCATTTTGCCTGTACATGTAAGCATCAAACCCTTGACCTCTCTGTCGAGAGTCCGACGCACCAACCACTAGGCAACCATCCCATTACCTCCAAAAGAAAGAAAATACACGTGGATGGCAAAGCAAAGGGAACAAATGATAAGGGAAGTGATATATATACTTTCCATAATGTGATGATTGTGACTTCGGAGCCATATTTCGTTGTAGCTTCAACTAAAATCATGGTGGAAGTTCAGCTGGCTAACAAACAAATGAAGATGCAGCGCTCCCCTCACTTTTACGAAAGGATTCGTGGCCTTATGTTTTCAGGTCCATGAAGGTTGTTCACCCTGTTGCCAAATCCAAGGGAATTTTATTTATTCCGTGTATTGTGTCAGTGATCTCGAATATGTGTTGGAGTGCATTGTTTTCGCTTGCGGACCACGGGTTCAGGGGTGGACATTAAACTTCACGGAAGGAGGCTCAAACCTGGTAAAGGGGAATTGTATTCTAAGTTTCACCATATTTTAATCAAATTTGCTTTAAAAAATGAAATAATTTCGTCTCAGTTTGGTAAGCGGGTGGAGGGGCGGGGGTGGGGGTTTGATTGAACCCCCGATCCTCCTCGTAATACCGCAGTGGGGGTCCTGGATTACAGAAATCCCGTTGGATGCGAAGTTCTTTGAACATCTAAATCTTAAGGGGTCTTTCATTGTACAGAGCCCGGGCTTTCATAATCAAAAATCCATTGTCCTACAATGATTTAAATGTAATTTTAAAGGTCGTAAATAATCACCATGAGTAACAGCAACCTTTTGCCCGCTTTTTGAACCCCTACATGTAAGTGACCTCGTTAGGGATCCCATACTTTAATATGTTTGGCACTATTAGCTTCGTTTCTAGAATTGGCCTCCAACAGTATCTTCCTTTCATGTGGCATGACCCAAATGCATCTTGGAAACTTTTATTTTATCAAACCCACTCCTATAATGGAAAACAATTACTTCATCAGGATAACATGTTCGTGAAATGAATTTCCACTTAAACCCCACTTTTGTATATATGTAGGACTCTAAACCAGGGTGGGTCCCACAACTAGGCCGAACCCAACAACCGGGCCGATCCCACAAATGGGCCGATTTTTCTGACATCACGTTACAGCAAACAGTTTGTTTTAGTAGATACGTCGTCGCAATTGCATTGGAAGTCAGCGGGAGATGTGTTTCGTACAAAAAAAAATGTATACCTATGTATACCCCAGTTTCGCTTTATAAAATTGGAGTTAAAGGGTAGGCATTTTAATTGTAGATGTTGTTTTCGAATGAAGTGAAATTCAAATCCAGATTCTATCTTTGTCAGCTTTCTATTATGCAGTTGTAACAAGATGATATAAATATTAGCCATCACATGAGAGAACTACTCTCTTTGTTTTCGGCTAGGTCCGACATTAATCAGGCTGTACAGCCATAGAAACAGACCAGAAGTTTGAGATTTCAGATTTAATAAGAAGAAACTACTATCTTTAGAGCGAAAACAAAGGCGCTGATCAGCTGCACAGTTATTGCACAGCTGAGCTATATGTGTGTTTTCGCATATGCATTTTCAAGTTGTTGGCTCATGTGCTGAGAGCATTAATCATTAGGGCGTAATTTTCTCAAGACTCACATTGCATCCTTGTTTGTCTGTTAAACACGCCATTGCAAAATACAGCAATTTTTTGGTCTAAACATGACAGTTTTCATTTTCATTTAAAATGCTTTCCTAAGTTTCCTTCTTGTTTGAACCGCCTTGACGAGGCGAGTCTAACGAGTACCCACAATCTATATTTTTGATCGCGGGTGTGTGTTCGAACCGCCTCCCTAGTACACACAATCTATGTTTGGATAAACAATTAGACAATTGGTATACCTATGACCTATGTATTTATACTATACTACTTCGAACTGCCTTGCCAAGGCTAGTCTTACGAGTATCCACAATCTATGTTTTGGATCAAAAATATGACAACTGGTATATAGAGATTATTATATGACAATTTTCATATCGTACCTCATATATAAACCCGAGTAATGTAAACTTACTGGCGGGCTTAAACTAGATTTGCAGGTACCTAACCTCACCCTCGGCTAAGTATGAGCCATCGCATGTGTAAAATAACAAATTAGGTTGTACAGCCATAGAAGTAGGCTAGAAGTATGAACTTTAATTGGAAGATTTAGAAAGAAGAGACATTGTAATATGTAGCGAAAACAAAGACGCTGATCAGCTGTGCAGTTACTGTACAGCTAAACTGTGTCTTTGTTTTTGCATATCTAGTTTGTTTTTATGCGGTGACTCATATTTTGTAAGCATTCATCTTTAGGGCGTTAATTTCATCAGACTCGTATTACATCCTATTTAGCAACATAACCAAATCACGTCTATGCAACATACAGCTTTTTCAGTTATAAAACTGAGAATATTCATTTTTAAATGTTTTCGAAGCTTCTTACTTTTTTACTTAAAGATACATCCTTGGTACATGTTAAAAATCCTAGACGAAGGTACAAGTAGGCAACGGTCAGGAAAAGACGCAATCAGAAAGAAAATCCCTCCCCCCAAAAAACGAGGTGGAAATATCTGAATTAACAAATGGGCATGAAAACATATTGTAAGTCGAATGAGCAGCTATTTTCCCAATAGGTGGCCACTCAGATACCTAAATTTAACGAATATATGAAAACATACATGTGGAGCAAACAGCACAAAAAGTTATAACACCAAGACAATAAACAATAAGAACCACCACAAAAGTATCGCCTTGGACCGATCAGTAGTATAAAATTACTGGCGAGATTAAATCGATTTTACAGGTACCTAACCTCACCCTCAGCTTCTGCAGTGCTTCACAACATTTAGTTAGTTGTTCGGTCCGCGTGGTAAATTTCTAACTAGTCAATGAATCATCAAGGACAAACAAATAAATCATGATAACCTCCATGATAATCAAAAACGAGGACACACATTTAGTAAGCTGTCCGACGATGGAGCTCCCTGTGCGCTTAATAACCTACTAACTCCGGAGCAAAAGAAAAACATCAGTTCAACCCCGGTGGGCCAAGCAACAGACAAGAAGCTCCGGTCCAAACCAACTAAAATGAATAGCTTTAAGTGGGGGCCACCATATAGTCTGACGCCCGACCCACCGGCGTGCAATTAAAGAAGGTAGCATAGCTATCAACCATGATTGGGTTAAAAACTAAGCATGCAGACTGTTGCATTACATTTATGTTATATCCTATACGTCTGTAACGTGTAATGATTTTTCTGGACTGAAAAGAAAAATCAATCCTTCCTATAAGTTTTTTTTTTAAATTTGTAAACCAAGTCACCATTAAAGTTTTAACCACTACACGTCGGTTTTAACGTGTACCCACAAATATGCTTTGAAACAAAAACTAAAAAAACTCATATACCCTGAAATAATACCAATTTTTTACTATATCTAAATAGGGTTGTAAAAATGTATGCATTTTATGGATGACTTGGTCCTGGTGCTTTTTTAAAAAAAAAAAAAAAAACTGTACCGAGCTGTAATAAAAGAATTACGATTATGCCATCATAATTTTATAATACGATTCATTAATTATTCACATTGAAATTGATGTACATACAAGTAGGGACAAAAATTTTGCTGACAAAGACTCTCATGTGTTGACAGCCAGCATTTAAATAACGGTAAAGGGTGAAGTATAAGTTTGAGATGCGGGGAATCCCATGACCCCAATAAAACTAGGACACCAGGTTTCCGACTTTGTCTATAAACACGCCCATAGACGAGGGTTAGTTAAGGATTGATTGAAAAGGGTTTAAAGGTAAGAGAACTGCATGGACATATCGTTAGGGTCTCCAAACGGGTAAAAATGCAAAAATAATGCAAAAAAAAAAATAAATAAATAAACAAAAAAAATAAAATAAATAAATAAATAAATAAAAGTCCAGTCGTCGAGCGCCTGTGCACGAAATGACTAAACAGAGTACAAAATCACTCAAGGTATGACATGACTTGGGTACGAAACATTAAAAAACTAGGTGTGAAATGTTTGTTTGTTTGCATTAATGCGTAAACATTTTACGCCCCAGTCAACAGCAATGGTCATGTCGGGATGTTGCCTCCATTTTATGGCTCTTTTACCCAACATTAGCCTGCGGATGTCAAGACACTCAGCTATAACAACCAAAGCAAATAAGTAAGGCTGATATGTATGAATGGTTTGACTTAACCACTTTTCTTCTGCAGGCTCAGACTTGATAGGTAAACCACGAATCAGATGGTCGGTCAATATCTTAGAAGCTTTTCCTGGAGTCAACAGGCTGTAACAATGTTTGGAAAATCCATTGGTTAAACCCCTTCAATCTTAAAATAGCTGAAGGTCGATTCAAAGTCAAGGTTTATACAATTCATTATAAGCTAGTGTTTCTGATGCTGTAACATCTTTTTTCTTGCCATTTAAATGGCCTTAGGCCAAGGTCACGAAATGACATCGAACTTGAATAATCACATAAATTCATCAGTTGTCTAAATTTACCATTTTTATGTCGCAAACTACAAAAAGTTCTAAACAAATCAAATGTATACACATTTTCCAGTTGAAAAGCCAATGTTATCGAATTTGACCTTGCCTTAAATTAGGTCAAGGCCAACCTAAGTTCATGACTGATACAATCTATGGTGAGATGGAGTCCCTTTTGCTACATGTACATTCAAAGTTTCATTGCAGTCTCTCCTCCGGTTCAAGAGAAGAAGTGTTTTAAGCAACATTATCTGTTTGCAATTTATAGTCCCGCTGACCCTTTATACACAATTTCGTTCCCTATTGCTTTGGATGCTCCTCATGAAATTTGGCTTTGATTCGACCAGCGGTTTCAGAGACGATCTCTTATTTATACTTTTGCTGAACCGAAGAATAATTTACTTCGCTATAAAGTTCCTAACTTCACCACCTACCCAGCTAGAAATGTGCATATCTAGTTATCGGAGGCAAAAATAACCCCTCCGAGAAGACACGTCCCTAGTCTTAGCCTTACTAATGGGTAAGGCAATTTTTCCCTAGTCTATGTCATTATCCCACGCTCTCAACAATGTAACATGAGCTGCACCAAGCCACAGCTAAGCCTCGTTGGTGCAAAATCATGTTCATCCTCTACGAATTGTGTATTGCGCTATAAAGTCTTCACTCAATAGTTTCACCACCACATCATTTGGAAATTTGCATGCACCTCTATTCAGTATAGCAAAACGAGATATTAACCCCCTCCGAGAATACTTACCTCGATTCTTGGCATGGGAACTACATTGGTAAGACAACTGTTTTTCTGCAGATGTCATTATCCAAAACCAAGGGTCCTTTGATGCGGTATACTTATTTATGTATATGCCACGCTAAAATCATCACAAAATACCGTGTTCGAATTTTGCATACATTTATAGAGTGAATATAGAGTGTGGACAATACTGTTCTTTGACAAAGATAAAGTCTACAGACAACATACATGTAGTTTTTCGTCTTCAAATAATTACTTGATTTAAATATTTGACCAGTCGGTCCTCACTGGCCGCATATGTTATTTTGTTGGTGTTTTCGCAGTGATTTAAATGAAACTCAAGAAACCGTCCTACATCGTACATAACGCAAACCAGTCCATGCAATATACAGATGTTTCCTAAGTTGACAAAATTGAATTTTTCAGTTGTTTAAGTTTCTTATTTTTACTCAAAACATAGATTGTCGGCGAGACGGTTTTAACGAGTACCCACAATCTATGTTTAGGAACAAAATTAAGAAACATGTTTACCCAGTTAATCACATACTATATCAAATGGGAGTTTAACAGTTTTTTTTCATGGGTATGTTTTCCTGATATTCAAAGGCATGAAACATCTATTTTACATCTGAGAAAAGAACGTTTCAGTTTGCTCGTTAAATTTATGATCCAGGATCTTGAGTGATGAAGTTGTACTGTCAAGTTAACAAAAGCATGTGGCTTAGTGTCATATTCTTTTCAATGGTAGCATCAGATTGTTGTGGAAAACCCAAACTAATAAATTACCCTCTATTAACCAATGAAATTAAGCATTGGGCGACAGGGGTTTCCCCTAATAAGTTAGTACTTTTTAGCTGGACTGCACGAAGTAGTCACGAGTAGTCACCTCGGTCGTCCGAATTCCCGTTCTCATGCCCCTGTGCGTCACACTGCGGGAGATCTTTCTAGAAGTTCATACTTGAAAACCACTCACGAGAAGGCATTCATACTTACTTCATAGATATCCTGTAGGGATGTCATTCATTCCATGGCATCGGACCCCTGAGTCGATGCCAGTGGGTGGGGCTAGAGTATAAAAGGGTAAAATTTAGCGATGATCCGGAAAAGACGCAATAAGAGAGAAATTTCCCACTTCAAAAGCAAGGTGGAAAAAACATGTTGAAAATTTAAATGAGGCACTAATACAAAGAGAACTAATCGTATGCAGAGAAAGAGAGAGAGAGAGAGAGAGAGCAATTATTTCCCAATAGGTGACCACTCAGTTACACGGACATAATTAAATGTATGAAAACGTACATTAGTTGCATCCAGAACACCATCTAGAGCGCTGTCTAGTTCAGCATTTACAATCTAGAACACCATCAAAATGACTTTTCTGTCGTATAGTTTTCTAGGAGTCCATGTCTTGAAAGGCACTCAGGCACTCATCAGAAAGCATTCATACTTGGACCATAAATATCTAGACTGGCCCCAGTCGTTTTTTTTTTTTTTTTTTTTTTTTTTTTTTTTTTTTTATTATTTAAATAAGAAATCTTTCAGTTTCCCTGTGCCTCTTTAATCCAAACTCATCTGTTACGCATGGCTCAACAATAACGACCCTACTTTGCAATCAGGAAACTTAAGCAAGCAGAGAAATTATAGGTGTTCTAGATTTGTTCCCCTTCGTAAAAAGAAGAAAAATATGGATAAAAGGAAAAGATAGGGTCTGAGGCCAGACTAATAAATATCCTGTAGAGTTGGCTTTTATTCAATGCCATCGGACCCCTAAGTTAATGGCAGGGGTTGGGGCTAAAGGTTAAAATCTATAATACCATCAAAAGTGTTTTTTCTACATCAGGTAAACATGGCCGTGAAATGCATATTTAACCTCTTATACCCCATTTCATACAGTAAAACTGGGGTATGTAGGGGTATACCTATTTTTCTTATTTTTGCTCAAACACATAGATTCTGGGTACTCGTTAGAACCGCCTCGGCGAGGCGGTTCTAACGTGTACCCACAATCTATGTTTTAAGAGCAAAATTAAGAAAAATATCAATTTTTTTTCAGCTGAAAATTTTCAATTTTTAAAGCTTAAAAAATCTCTATATTGCATGTGGCATCAGCTCATATGAGGCGGTTCAATCAACAGGTGGGGCGAAAACGGGAGAACCCCGAGAAAAGCCACCTGACACACCCGCAAGCAGAACTTTGATTATCTCACATGTGGCCAGAGCGGGGCTCGAACCGACACCAGTCACAGCGGTGAGAAGATCGAGTGATTAAAACAACGTTCTTAACCGCTCGGCCACGGGGGCCGCCTCAAGAAAACCTTATCCATGAAATAAATATCCCCACACACCTCACATTTTTGTAGAGAAATTGGGCTTTACATGGGTATACAATTCTTGTTTGTTCCAAATCATAGATTGTTTGTTTGTTTGTTTGTTTGTTTGTTTGTTTGTTTGTATTGAGGCTTAACGTCTCAGTAAACAATTTTTCAGTAATGTTGGGACGGAGTCAACGATTCATGGGTTTTACTAGCAATGTAAGGAGTAAATGTGTCTTGCTCAAGGACGCAACTCGGTGCCGCTTGTGGGGATCGAACCCAGAACCTCTCGATTCGGAGTACGACGCCAAATCATAAATTGTGGGTACTCGATAGAAGTTTATCGGTTTTGTGCGAAAATACGAAAAACATGAAAAAAAGAAAACTACTTTTATTATTATTATTATTATTATTATTATTATTATTATTATTATTATTATTATTATTATTATCAAAGTCAAAATGTCTGTATAATACATGTGCCAGTCTGAGTGTTTGTTCATTGGAGAACGTGACATGTTTGTTTAGTAAAATTTTTGTTCAAAGTTTTTTTCTGGCCCGTTCCTGGTGTTATGAGTTTGAACATTACGAAAACTCGCCCAAACAATATACAGAGATATTTTTTCAATCATAAAAAAAACTGAAAATTTCATTTGAAAAAAAAAAATGTTTTTAAAATTTTTGCTCAAAACATTGATTGTGGGTTCACGTTAGATGCGCTTTAGCGAGACGGTTTTAACGAGTACACACAATCTACGTTTTGTATAAAAATTATACCCCAGTAAACCCCATTTTTACTACAAATACGTGGGATTGAAGGGAGTATACTTTTCACGGACATGTTTTCCAAATGACCAAGATGGCCGCCATGACGATATATGATAAAAAAATTCATTTGAATGGTGAAAATTGTCAAAATTCCTTTAAAGTGAAAAACTTGACGGCATTCAAAGATATTCTTCTCTGAAACTGCTTGACTAATAAAAGGAAAAACTTACACGAAAAATCTACATGAAGGGGGAACCAATCCATGTCACATGACCAAGATGGCCAACATGCCCATATATGGTATAAGCTATTCAAAAGTCTTCTTCTATGGACCCAGTGGACTGAATTCAGCAAAACTTGACATGTAGAATTTGGGTCTTGTGTACTACAATGTGTACCTAACTTTTGACCCTGTGATGACCTTGACCTATTTAACAGCAAGTTCAGCTTAGGTCGCGTGTACAGTAATTCTCAAAATGTCACTGAAGAGAAAAAGAACTCCCAGGAAATGGGCAATGAACACAGTATTAATGATTCTGAAAACAACATTAACGCCAGGGGTGCATCTGTTAATGCCTTGGGGCTATATACTCGAACATGTATATGACCGTAACAGTCAAACAAGTTTATTGGTATATATCCCAGATCTCGGGTGAGCGTTTACAGGACCATTGGTCCTCTTGTTTTCCATTACTTTAGCTTAATTTGCCACACCTTGCTGATTAAATAAGCTAGTACGCTACTGTGTTCAAGCATTTGATTTCGAGCTTTTAACAAGATGGCATCATCGATGTTGATCAATGTCTTAATCGCGGGGATTTTAATTGTGTTGAAATGCGGCGTTTCATCTGCCCATGCACCAGCTACAGGTGAAAGCAAGTCAAATACAGCAAGTTTTTTATATCAAATTATTAAAGATTTGTCTGTGATACAACACGAGAATAACGAATTGGCGGAGAAAATCGAAATATTGGAGGAACAGTTTGACCCTGAGCTCGAAGCAGAGCTAAATGGAAAACTTGAATCCAGACTTGAATCTTTTCAATCAGAAATAGAAGAAAAACTTGAATCAAGACTTGAAACCCTGGAATCGGCTATCGAAACAAAAATAGAAGGAAAGTTCGACTTACTGGAATCAGAGCTAGAAACAATTAAACAAGGTAAGTCAAATTATTATAAATCCTGATTTTATACAAGGTGATATTTGCTAATTGCAACGTTTACCACAATAAAAAGATCAATATGGTAAAAACCTAAATTAATAATGGCATATTCTATAATTCAAAATTCGGTATATACCATAATTAATTTGGGTCTACACCATTATTCGAATTCTGATTTATAGTATATACCAAAATTAATTTGGGTCTATACCATAATTGTTTTTTTTTGTCTTCGTGAATTCATACTGAGGCGCACAAAGGGGGTCAAAAATTTAATTTGGGTGTACAGCTGTATACCCAAATTAATTTTGGTATAAACCCAAAATAATTTTGGTATATGCCATAATTCAAAATTGGAATTCATGATGGTGTATACCCAAATTAATCATGGTATATACCAAAATTCTATTTTTGAATTATAGCATATACTATAATTAATTTGGGTGTATACCATAATTTGTTTGGGTGAAAACCCTAATTCCGCTTTATGAGCCTTTCGGTACACCATAAAAATATGGGGCAATTTTCTTGAATAAACAATTAATATTCATGAATATGCAATTTAGATGATTTTCATATTGGGCCATTGGAGGTTAGGAAATGTAAAATTGTATGACCAATGGACATCAACAAGCCACGGTGATGATTTGTGACAGAATTAGTATCTCAAAGAAGTTCAAGGACTTTTCTCCTAATTTCTTATGTTTCTATAAATATTCATAAATATTAATATGGGCTAATTTTTATGTAGGGGGTTATTACATGTTAAGACATGCCAAGTTGTATTGCATATGGACATGATGCTAAAATGGCTGTTTGTAATTGAATCGAGTGTTTAATGTTTTTTTATTTATAGAATTTCTATTATGATTCCATCAATATTCATGGATATGCAAATTAGGTGAATATGTTAATACGATACTTTACACAAGATGTCATGGGGTAAAAGGCCTGGGCATGAGCTTTCATATGATACCATGTTGAGTGAGCTAGGATAATTAGTAACTAAGTTGTGTGTGATTTTGTAGGTATGCCCCCATCTTCAAAACTATATTTGTGGTTGCCAGTCTGACACAACTGCATGTCGTGACTGGGTTGTAGTTTTGAATCTACAAGATCCACCCACATATTTTGGACATATTTTGCTGTAGCCATAGTTTTGTTATTGATTGTGTAGTATCAATAACTTGTACTTTATCTGATGCCTGATAGCAAAGTGGGGTGAACCTAAATAGGCTGGAAATACAATATGCAATACAATACATGTTGCTATGGAAATCATGTTTTTCTTCATAACACAAATAAGTGTGTCTTCGAAAAAATTCCCATTGTATTTCGAGGGTCTCAATATCAACAATTTATGACCCATCAGAAAATGTCTTCGAGTGCTGGGTGGAGTTAATTGTCACCAGGCCTTGATGATGGCTTCTTACTTTGAGTGAAATGCAAGTATTCTATAGAGCATTTTTTAAAAATTAGGTATGAGCCCAGCTAAATACCAAAAAGATATTTCCACATTTTGTGCATCTTAGTGATACTAATCTTTTATGAAAATATCTTTTTGGTATTTCGCTGGGCTCTATGTAAGCTTCTCTGTTTGACCTCTACATTTTGGTCTAAAATGGCAATTTTCCTACCTTTGCCCATATTGGCGGTTATTTTGTGCTACCATAGCAACCATAAAAGTAAAATTAATATGAGATAAAAACATTTGGATCATTCATCTATTAAAACATGCAAGATAAAATGCTGGGCAGAAACTTTTATTTTTTCGCTTTTAGGTAGGCCAGAAAACCCTGTTATTGCACGTCCCCCTTTGGTGTCTTTCGGAGCACTATTTACAAAGTAACATCCTGATTTTCATCAATTGTACATTTAGAATTTCATGGTAAAGCTGTTGTTACAATATAAAACTAAGCATGCAAAGACGGTTTTATGACCAAAGCATGCTAGTGGATTCATTCATTAGGTAAGCATGCTTAAAGCACTGTGGAGTCATCATTGGCTTTGTATTCTGCCAAAATGTGAGTTGGCATTTCATCATACAATATTTGGTTCTTTTCTCGGTACAGAATACCATAAGGGACTGGAACTTTCACAGAAACTTTTACTGTTAAGCTATTCCTCACAGCTCATCTGCATGATATTCAAATCCTCTTGTATAGACTTGAAGTCAAGAGAATCACCAGGCCATTCAAAGACAGACATTCCCCTAATATCAATAATGTGCTTTGCAGATTTTTGGATTAATACAAAGAGCATTGCATTACATAGATAATATTGTTTTTGCATCCTTTATTGGCATGTTTATTTCAATGGCTGTAACACTAGTGAATATTATAGGTTTAGAATATCACGAAGAGGAGATGTAAGTCATTTCCTAATATAATTTTAGCCAAGCATGGCATTTGGTGCAGAGGAAAAAATCATGAAACTGTATGATGAAACCCACATTCTGGCAGAATACAAAGCCAATGGCGACTCGACAGTGCTTTGAGACATGCTTATATGTTATCTCCTAAAGGAACCCACTAGCAAGCTTTGGTCGTAAAACCGTCCTGGTAGAATATTAGTTTTCTTGCAAAATAGCACTGATATGCTTAGTTTTACATTGTAACAACCGCTTTACCATGAAATTCTAGAATGTACAATGTATGAAAATCAGAATGTAACTTTGTAAATAGTGCTTCTAAAGACACCAAATTTTCAGCCTGAGTACAATAATAATTGTTCGTTCATAATTTACAAAGCAAATTGAAAACCATTAATCATGGTTCTTGTGGAATCTTTGAAACTCGAATACCAGCGATTTTTTCTTAAAAATTTGGCTCCATGTGTTATGTAATCAATTTCTGCATACAACATCACAGATCTGGAAGTTATATATACAGAGTAAATATTTATACTCATATTTAACATATTATATAAACAAATTTATCTAGTTATCCTTTTCTTGCCTGTGACGATTGTTGGGAAACAAGAAGAGTCGTTAATTTATTTCCGAATACTGTAGGGGTATATTAATAACTGAACGCACCTGTAGTTGGTAGTTTAATTGGGGTTTAACGACTCACCAACAGCTAAGGTCATATGGAGATGAGACCTCGGTGTGTAGTCCCATCCGACGGACTGGATAGGCCCCGAAGTCGAACCTGCGACCCAAGTTGGTTTACACGGCGAGTGACATAACCACTGCACAACGGGGGCTTCTTTGCACAGGTAGTGTCTTTGGGATTATCTATAAGACAATATATGATTAAAGATTTCATAAGTGTATATCTCTTGAACTTGTAAATGTATCAAGTTGGTACTTTGCATGTTGGTAGATATTGTTCTAAGTTTTCATGCAGTACCATCATGACCCACCCTAGGTGACTTTAAGTTCAAGGTCATGGGTCATAAATTTTGATAGATTAAGTGGCAAAGCACAAGTCATACGAGCAACGCTGTCCTGTGGCAGCTCTTATTTTCTTTTTTGTACTTAAATTATGTTAATAAAAGAACCCATTCAGTTTGACAGGTCTATATAAAGTCTTGTCTTATAGACTGTTTTATTGCAAAAAGAGGCAATTTTACAAAGTTTATCTACTTCATTATTTCACAGTCATAAAAATCACAATTATAATAATGCTATAAATTGATAATGTAGCTAGTTATTGTGCTTTGTTTCAGATATCAATGATTGTGTCCCTAATCCTTGTAAGAATGATGGGAGATGCTCAGATGGTGTCAATAGTTACACTTGTGCCTGCACAGCTGGTTACTATGGGAAAAACTGCGACACAAGTAAGTCAGAAGTGCAACTTTGTCAATTGCGAAAAATGCTTGCTTATGTAGCTGGGCCATTAGTGGCACATGCGACAAGAGTTAGTCGGCAGTACACCGTGACACATGCTTATTTGTGTAACTTGGTCAATAGTGCGTGTTCCCGCATAGCAGGTTTGGCCTGGGAAAACTCCAACAAAGTATGTATGGAGTGCATATTTGACAATAGTGACATATACATGTTCTTGTAACTCCGTCAGTAGTGACACATATTCCTATGTGGTTGATCAGACTTAAAACACTAGGGTAAAGTTTGGCTCATGCACTGTTTATAGTATGGTACTCCAGCCGCCGTCCTTCCGTGCATCCGCTTGTCCACATTTTCAAAGATCTTCTACTCTGAAACTGCTTGGCCAATCGAAGAAAAAATTTACACGAAGTATCTACAGCTGTATAGGAAGAGAGAATTATAAATAATCTAGGTCACATGTCCAAGATGGGGCTGTTATGCCCATATATGGTAAAAGCCCTTAAAAACCTCTTTTCCGGAATTGGTGGACCGATTTCAATGAAACTTGGCATTGATGACTAATATACTACAATGCATATATAAATCATGACCCTATGATGACATTGACCTTTTTATTTTACATAAAGGTCAACATAGGTCGGCTATGTATTTGAATGGGGAAAACTGTTAAAATGTCATTTAAAGAAATATCTTGCAGGAAATGGGCAGTAGGACTGAATATCAATTATTTCAGAAAAATGGACCCAGGGGTGCATCTGCCCCCATCCCGGGGCAATATACATGTATATCATAATATTCAAACCTCTTCTCCTCTGAAACCGTTTGGCCAATCAAAGCCAAATTTTATATGATGCATCTATAGAAAGTGGGAACCAAGGTATGTATAAAAATCCAGGTCATGTGACCAAGATTGCCACCATGCATATATATGGTAAGAACCCTTCAAAATCTTCTTCTCAGGAACCAATTGATCGATTTCAAGGAAACGGCAAGTAGCATTGATGACTAAAGTACTACAATGTATATATGATCACGACCATGTGATGACATTGACTTACTTTTGGTCAAGTTCAACATAGGTCTCCTATGCATTTGAATTGACAAAACTGTTAAAAGTTCATTTAAAGGAAAAATCTTGCAGGAAATTGGCAGCAGGACTCAATATTAATGATTCTTTAAAACATTGGAATCCAGGGGTTCATTTGTTCCCATCACAGGGCTATATACTATATTACTATATTACTATAATATTCAAACCTCTTCTCCTCTGAAACTGTTTGGCAAATAAAAGGCACATTGTTTATGAAGCATCTTTATGAAGGGGGAACCAACTATCAATATATAAAATCCAGGCCACTTGACAAGGATGGCCGCCATGCCCATATAATGTAAAACACCCATCCACTTTTCTTTTGTCCTGTGACTGTACTTCCTGAATCACAGGTGAGCAATCGTTGCCGTTGTATTAACCATGTCAAGCATTATACTCTTCTCACATTACACTGCTCTGAGGTTATTTTTAATTTTAGTGTTTTTCTATTTCATGTAATTTTCAATACTTTATTCATTCTTTTTTATTATCTACAGCAAACGACCCCTGCTATAAATTAGGAGCATTTCAATCAAAGTGTAATGTCAAATCCAGGTAAACATAGCCATGATTTCGCTGCATTTGAAATCTACACAAGGGGATGCAAATTTGCACTCGGGAGCCGGTTTGCACGCGCGTGTATTTTTGCACCCGGGTGCAAATACTGCACATGAACACGCCTTAAGGTTCCTCAGCACATTTTGCCATAGATCAGCATGTTTCCTACATCTGATTACAGAGAAGCCTGAGTCATTTTCGATTCCTATTTTGTAGGAGTGAGTAGATACAAGTTACACGCATATCTGAGTACCTTAAATATTAATATAAATGCTGACAGAAACAATAAAATAATCTTATGAATTCCAGAAGTACCCTTTCAGAATATTCCAAGTTCTATCTGTAGATGTATATTTTGAACATCCCCAAACATTTTTACAATTGGCAACTGCCTGACAAAACATATTGTATACCCCAGTTAAGTGGAAAAGAATAGACTAGACCAGCCAAGCTGAGCATCTGTTTTATATACATTCAATTTCTAAACTTTTGGTCTTATTTTCTTTGAACAGACAGCAAATATCCTAGGGATTCTGATTTGGGTGATCTAAGTTAAGTCTTCGCTAAGCACACCAGTGTTTTATCATGCAATGGCCAATTTAATCTACGCTTTAAAACTACTCACATTTGTTGGCTGCATAGTTATATTCGTTTTGACGATAGCATCAGATTGTAGTTGAACACCTAACCAATAATCGTTTAATAAATTACCTTTTATTAAACAATGAAACTAAGCATTGGAAAACAGGGCCTGGGTTCGAGTCCGGTTAGGACCAAAGTTGTTTTTGTTTTCTGCCTCTTTTCGCCCTGTGACAATAACATGTAGCTTAGAAAACGAAAAAGAAAATGAAAAAAATATTCATCGGAAAATGCAAGAATCACGAAATGTTCTGCTGAATTTAATGCTAAACTCGTAAATTTGTGGATTAAAGTGTCTAGTGAGAAGACAGCCCACATGTATAGTTTACCTCTTGTTGATGTTTCACCGATTGAAGCCGGGAGCTGGATCGTAATTCTTGGCAGAAGAGTGGATCCGTCACCGATCCTCACGTCAACATTTTTTCCTGTGAAATGTAGCTAGAATGTTTTGACCGACTCGAATGACTTAAAATGACGCAAGGCACTAAATCAAAAAGCATAGAGAACATGTTCAGATACATTTGTATTTACGAGATGTAAAACTACAGTTTCGGGTTCTGGCTCGTGAGCGAACCTTTTCATTACGGCAAGTTTATATTTCAAAAAGAGACCTTCAGAAAACACGCCTCTATACTATACTGATTTTTCCAGAGTTGTAAAATTGAATTTTATTAGTAGAAAATTGTATTTTTTTCTTTTTCTTTTCCTCAAAACATGGGTTGTGAGACGGTTCAAATGAGTACCCACAATCTATATTTTGGGTCAAAAATGATAAAAATAGGTATACCCCTGTAAACCCAAGTTATCCCTCATGATAACTCAACCTTTGCACGAGGAAAGCAACGATCTTGGTTTCCAACCAGGTCTGACACAAATCAAGCTGTACAGTCACAGCAAATAGCTACAGTAGAAGCTTGAAATCTCAGATTCACAAAGAAGATGCATCATACTACCAATGGAGGGAAAACAAAGACGCTATGCCTTCGCATATATGTAGATTGTACGTTTTCTGATTCAACAGTTCAACTTTTTTTATGATTAAAGACTTGAATCAGCCAAAATATATTTAATTTTTTACTTTCCATTTTAATTAAGAAAATTGCCATTGTTGTAAAGGCTATTTTGCTTTCAGTCTTAAATGCGGAGATAAACAGTGCTTTTAAAACTGTTCCAACAATTGATAAACCGGTAAATAATTTGGTTAATATCTATTTGTTGTAATTTTTTCACGATTTAACAACTTTCAGATATTGACGATTGTGCGAGCAAACCGTGTAAAAATGGTGGCAAATGTTTTGACCGTGTCAATGACTACGCATGCACCTGTGCTGCTGGCTGGGCAGGGAAAGACTGTGGTACAAGTAGGTAGCCTTTCATTACAAAAAGTCTGTGTGGCGCAGTGGTTAAACCACTTGCCTTGTTGACCAGGAGTTTCAGGCTGTAACACTATTGGTCTTAAACATGTTTAGGTAGTAACAAGGTGGGAAACGTTGTGTATTAGGGTCTTGATGGGGGTCATGTTATTCACTAATCACTTAAAATTTAGCCATTTATTCACTGTCATTAAAATTTTGGCTTATTCATTAAAATTAGCTCGATTATTCATTAAAATATTACTAGTCGCGCCTTCTTCGCCTACCAAATACGCATAAGCAAAACGGTGTTCCCCACCTAAGCCATCCCTTATCTTAAGCCACAAGGACCGATTGTTTTAGCCTTTTAAATCTGTTGGGAATATAATCTCCTCCACCTTAAATACTAAATACCCTAAATCTTTCTCCTCAATTATCAATACCAAAGGTTATTTAATTAAGAAAAAAATGTAACATCAGGGGTAAAGGTATAATAAAATGGTGTTGTTTTTATTTAGCAAACTAGTTAGCATAGGAGTAATATGTGATGTATGGATTTGTGCTTGCGCCTGATTGTACAATTCATTTTATTAATGTCTTAAATACCGAGCGAGCGAAGCGAGCGAGGAAAAAATATGTTGTGCCATTTAAATGTCAGATGGATTGGCATAAACATTCTTTGTGCTGCCTTGTTTCTGATTGCAAAATGGACTATAATTATGGTCTGTCATATAAGGCACCAAGATAATGTCCATCCACAGAAAATATTATCATGATAGGATTGGAACATACATAATAAGGACAAAGTGGGGTAATAGAATAAAAAGAAAATACATATGCATAAGCAAACGAAACAGTGAAATAGTACCTGGCTCAGTAAACATCCAGAATGATTTAATTTATTTTTCTCTGCCTTCAAATGACACATTTTCAATTGGCCCATGAGGTGAATACCTACATGCTTGGCTTCCAGATATATTTATTTTTAAACATTAAAGGATTTTTAAAATATGAATACAACAGTTGAACTTAATCGGGTTTGGGGGCGTCCAGACCCCAGACCCCCAAAAAATGAAATTCTGGAATGTCAGGGAGGCCATCTAAGACCATTCCATAGCCAAATTTTAGCATATTCATTATTCTTAAAAATGTTATTGTTCACTATTCATTATATTATTCTGCTATTCATTAAACATTTACATTTATTCATTATTCTTCACTAATCCATAAATATTTTGCTATTTATTCACTCTCATTAAAAAATTTAGGCCATTATTCATTAATCATTATACCCCATCCAGACCCTCGTGTATGTGAATGATCTAGCTTTCTGCATAATGTGAGCCACAGAATGAATGGCTGATAGTGACCTCAACCTATGGAAACGGTGTATTAGAAAAACGGTGAATCAACGGGGGTTAATCGGAAAAATGTGAACCATCGGGCGAGGTGTCGGTGACACATCGGGATTTGCACTAGATAAAAGGTATGTTGTTTGTTTACTTCTATTTTGAAGCGAAAGCTAAAAATACTGCAGTAAATAAAAACAAATCGAACACTTGCAGGAGCTGTAAGGGTCTTTGATGCAGCCCCGGAAACCCTAAAATTGTTGAAAATGTATTTTGTTTAATCGCCACAGTGCGCCCCATTTTACTACTCAAACATTTCAGTTGACTTTCGGTTGTATTTTTTGTTTATTTTTTATGCTTACATCGAATTACGAATGTAAACAACCTTAATTCAGATTGGTGAATATAGAAAAGTAAGCTCCTGATTATCAACCTTCAGAAAATTTGTAAAAAAGACTGGGAAAATCGAGATTCAGCCGGGTGATTGATTATTTGGTGAGTCTCCGGGCAAGTTGTGTGTGTCGCCGGGGAGCAACCAAATTTTGATGGAATAAAACTTTATTTTCTTCATTCTAGACAGTACATGATTGTTGTTTTTTAACTTTTAGTTTGAGTGGGATCATATCTATCCCAATTACGGATGCTATAAACACACGTTAATCACCGGCAGTGATGAGAACTCGGACGTTCCTCGTCCGCAGCGTCCGTCATATCGCACTGTTCGCATAAATATAGTTTTTTTTTTCGCTGGTTAAATGAAGCTGAAGCAAATGAAAACGTGTAAGAAATAATTGGAAAAGATACTGTCTCCAATTCTTAAATTTCTTCCGTTGCCGATTTGAAGACTGGGAAAATTATAACAGTAAACGCAGGTCCAATCTTTGGAAATAACATGGAACAGTATCTATTGGGATAGCTTCTTTCCTAAAATTATCAGGGCCTGAAATGCCCCCTCTGATGTCTACCGCTGAGGTGCCAGATGATTGCTTAACGTTTCTTGTGAGATCTAGGGACAAAGATACCAGTCACAGCCCCCGCTAGTAGAGCGCGGTAGCTGAAGCGGTAGAGCGTCGGACTGTCACTCTGGAGCGAGAGGTCCTGGGTTCGATCCCCACGAGCGCCGTGTAGGGTTCGAGCCCCGCACGGGTCACATGTGGGACAAGTCAAGTTCTGCTTGCAGGTGTGTCAGGTGCTTTTTCCTGGAGTACTCCTATTTTCGCCCCACCTACTGATTTGTTAATGAGTGAAATAATTGGCTTTTAAGGCACGTAAAACTTAATCAATAATAATAATTATAATAATAATAATAATAATAATAATAATAATAACAATATCAATAATAATAACTGATTCTTAAAACATGACATTTCGACAGGTTTCCAAGTTTGATTAGCTTTACAATATACCGGGACAATGCATACCTGACGGTATTAATTGATGTTAACTTTAGGTTCGGTCTCCTTTTGTTGCTCAGTTCACACGACTGGACATTTATTTTCTCATGGGAAAAATGAGGATTTTCGACATGACTATCCGAGTAACACAAGTATAAGCGTTTCCAAAACGCTTGCGATCTCTCAGCACTAATTTCACTGTATGACCACGTATAAATTCACGGCGATAACCACAGACCGAAAAGACTCTGACAGCTCGGTTCAACGTGAGCTTTCATACCCGAGCCGGCATGCGCTATTTAGTGTGACCCAATCGAAGCTGCCTTGTCCAATCAAGTACGACCGGAAGTGTGGTCGATTTACAACAAGATTCCAGCCCTGTTCAATTATATATGCGCTCTCGCCGTGGCGATATCGCAAAAAGTAACTCGAGTAACAAGGCCAAGCAGCACGAGTTACAGTAATGCGCATACGTATCTACGTCATGTGCTTGCGTATAACTGTAACTCTCACTTATGTTACGTCTACACTGGACCACGTTCTCACCACATCCTTACCACGTTCTAAAAATTCCAGAACGTGGCGAGAACGGGGTCAAAATGAAACAATTTCGGATTTCTAAGTTCCCACTACGTCCTTACTACGTCCCCGCCACGTCCTTATAACGTCCGCACCACGTCCTTACTACGTCCTTCACGTTTCCACTACGTCCTCAATACGCGCTCACCAAGTTCATCCCGTTTCTACTACGTCCTTGCTACGTCCCCACAAAGACCAAGCAGTTCATACCACGCGCGAACTACGTTTCCAGCACGTTCTAACTGTAAATACCGTATTTGTTCTAATTACCAAACATGCTCCAATAAGCGCACACCCTGGTCGTTTCTGAAAAACATGTGCATAAGCGCACACTGCTCGACTAGCATATTGGCATTTTATTGACAATTTTACACATTCATACCACATTAAAACTTATCTTCAAAAGATCAAACAATATTTCGCGACGATTGGAACACTTGTATGACATCACCATTGACCATTTAAACAAGGTTATTTCATCAGTCTATATGTTGTTTACATTCGTAGTGTGCGCTTATTGGAACGATATTTTGTTACCCGAACTTCAAGATATTTTGAAAAGTTAAGCGCACTGTGCGCTAATTAGAACGAATACGGTATATTAATCAGTCGTATATATTATCCTCAACACCGCTAGCAGTCGGTCGTAATGCCCATGCTGAAGCCAACAAGATCTTGTCCTTCTATTTCTCCTTCTGTGAAATAGCACAAGTGCAGCCTGTGCACCAAGTAAGGCATGATGTCATTGAAGGAGAGCAAGTTGCAAGAGTACATCTCTGTTCATGTTTTCGATTTCGATATGGTTTAAATAAAAGCGAAAGCAATTGCTTGAGGGTACGGGACAATTGAAACAAAATTAATAAAACGTGGAGGACGTAGTTCGAACCTGGTGTGAACGTGATAAGAACCTACTAAGGACGTGTTAGGAACCGCTAGGACGTGATAAGAACGCAGTGCAGTCTTCTAGGACGCGGTAAGGACGTACAAGAAGCGTGGTATGGTCTTGTCGAGAACTTGATGGACGTAGCGAGGACGTAGAGAAGACGTAGATGATTCAGGTGAACGCTAGCGTTTTACACTTGTCGGTCTAGCACTTTAATTTCCCAACAAGAAAGGGTCGAAGATGATGCGGAATATGAAATTACCGGGTCGAAGATGACACGGAATATGAAATTACCTTGATCAAAAATAGCTCTAGAGTGTTTATAATCGGAAATTAATGCAATAAGTTTTGATTGCCCGATGACTCACAAAATTCGCCCCGTTGTCTCACACAACTTGCCCGATGCCTCACATTATGTAAATGCACCTAGCATTAAATCCCTTTGCAATGCTTGGCGAGATTTTATTTTTTGTGGGAATTTTCCAGTATACTATTATTCATTTGCAAATACCAACGTGACCTTCTTGGTCCATTTCTTTTACTAGAAAATCAAACGAAAATGTGTTTTCGTGACCTTGAAAGGCATGCCCTCTAAAATGGGGCGCAAAATCACGCGTTTCTTGGAATATTTATTTACAAACTGTTTACATAATAAAGAACAATAATGATTTCTACAGCTCCTGCAGCAAACAGAATTTTGACATACAACGTCACCCAGCCATGTCGGAACAAAACAAAAAGAAAATTAAAACTACGTACCGTGTCGCCATTGTAAATCCCGATGTGTCACCGACACCTCGCCCGATGGTTCACATTTTTCCGATTAACCCCCGTTGATTCACTGTTTTTCTAATACACCGTTTCCATAGGTTGGACCTAGGTAGGCAGTATATAAGATGAGATAAAGGAGATAATTGGGAACACCGACTCAATACGCTAACAGTTATATAAACATATCAGAATTTAAAGAACGTGGGAAAAAAACATGTAATCACTGTACGATTTGTGTTTGATTATGGACCCAAGAAAAATAGGGCTACAGGTTCGATCCCTGGCTTCTCAAGCCCTTCGAATTGAGACTCTAAACCAAAGGTCACATGACTAATTTCCAAGACAAACTGATGACAAGGACAGACTGTGACGACGCTGGAGACTATGCTGTGCCTAATGTGTTTAGTCCAAGGGACCTAGTCTTCAGACCTGACATACGGACAAAATCTGTACACACACACACACACACACACACACACACACACACAAAAAAAAAAAAAAAATTGCCCATGCAATATACTACGGAATTTGTTTTCAAATGTAAAAATTGAAAACTTGATCAATTTACCCAACCAATTTGTTTTGAATCAAACAAAAATCTTTCTTAGCGTATTCCTTTAACAAAACATGGAATAGTATACATTGCTATTCTTTCTACGGAACATTAATCAGGTAGATTGTTGTTAATATTATGGATAACAAGGGTGGCGCTTTAATCTCGCCCGAAGAAAAGTACAGAAGGAGCTATTCCAATCACCCAGGCGTCGGCGTTCGCGTTGCTCAAATGTTATTTTTTTTTTTTTTTTTTTTTTTTTTTGTGGGGGAGTGGGGAGAGGGAGGGACGGACTCACTCGCAACCGCAAATTTGTTTGGCCTTCTTTATCCCAAAATATCATGCTTTATCAAGCAAGTCTGCACAAGTCAGGCTAGCCTGAGCATGGGATTTACCTAAGCATTAGCAATGTTCATGTCACATGCTTTTCTGTCTGTTGAACAATTCAGTACCATGTCCGAGACAACAATTCGGAGTCGATCTTTTATTCGAACTCCTGTTCATACTTCAGACAACACCATGTGCGCATAGATCTTATGCTTGGATGACCACTTAGCATGCTCCGTTTTTTCATGCTTGCTACATCCTTAAAACAGAATAGAAACACTGATTCTGACCTGCATACACAGTATTAGAAGTCCAAGTATAGGGTTGATCCACAGGTTAGCCAAAGCAGCTCAAGATAGTCGAAGTGAGCTGTTTAAAGAAAGAGCCAAAGTTGTTATTTTTAATTTGATGTAAATTGTAGAAATTTATGTGCATTTTGATTCTTTTGTTAAATTTTAAGCATTAGACATTATGATTAGTATTATGTTAGTTATAAATGAATAAACTATGTCTAAATTAATCATTTTGTTTATTGTGTATGAAGTTTTGGGTTAAAGTTTTTAGATCTCTTGTTAATGGCTAAAGTTGATACTTTGCATATTGGTAGATATTGGTCTGAAGTTTTATGCATCATCAAGACCAACCCTCGGTGACCATGAAGTCAAGGTCACGGACTTAGAAATTTTGCGTTTTAGCAGATTAAGTGGCAAAGCACAAGCCATGCGAACTACATGTACGCTGGTCAGCGACAGCTCTTATTTTCCTTTTTTGTACTTAAATTATATTAGAAAAGATTATATTTAGTTTGATAGGTCTATAAAGTCTTGTCCATAGACTGTTCGATTGCAAAAAGAGGCATTTTTCCGTTTATCTCAAAACTTCAGTACTTTACAGTCATAGAAAATCACAATTATAATGCTATAAATTGGTTTATTAGCTAGTTATTGTACATTGTTTCAGATATCAATGATTGTGACCCTAATCCTTGTAAGAATGGTGGAAGATGCTCAGATGGTGTCAATAGTTACACTTGTGCCTGCACAGCTGGTTACTCTGGGAAAAATTGCAACACAAGTAAGTCAGGAGTGCAACTTTGTCAATTGCGAAAATATTGTTACTGTAACTTGGTCATTAGCGACACCTGTTCCAGTGTAGCGGGTTGGACTGGGTAAAACCACCACGAAGGTATGTCTGGAGTTCAATTTTGTCAATAGTGACACATGCTTTTTCATGTAACTTGGTCATTGGTGACACTTGTTCTTACGTAAATAGTTGGACCGGGAAAACTGCGACAAAATATGTCTGAGGTTCACTTTTGTCAATAGTGACACATGCTTTTCATGTAACTTGGTCATTACTGACACTTGTTCTTACGTAAATAGTTGGACCGGGAAAAACTGCGACAAAATATGTCTGAGGTTCACTTTTGTCAATAGTGACACATGCTTTTTCATGTAACTTGGTCATTGGTGACACTTGTTCTTACGTAAATAGTTGGAACGGGAAAAACTGCGACAAAACTAAGGTTCACTTTTGTCAATAGTGACACATTCTTTTTTATGTAACTTGGTCATTGGTGATACTGTAGATCCGGAAATATTCGCGAGAACTTAATTTTCGCTAATATTCGCGAATTGGTTGCCTCGCGAATTCAAAGTTCTCGCTAATTAAGAGCCACAATTAACTTTATAGAATACATGGACACTCACTCGCGAATTCAAGAACTCGCTAATAATTCAGAAATAGAAAATTCGCGATATAAAAGTCACGCGAAAATTTCCGAATTTACAGTAATTGTTCCAACGTAACTGGTAGGGCTGGGAAATTGTAAAGTAGAGTATCAGTGATTTAGTTTGGATTTGTAAGTTGGTCAATAGTGACACATGCTTGTTTGTATAACTTGGTCAATAGTAACACATGCTTGTTTGTATAACTTGATCAATAGTAACACATGCTTGTTTGTATAACTTGGTCAATAGTGACACATGCTTGTTTGTATAACTTGGTCAATAGTGACACATGCTTGTTTGTATAACTTGGTCAATAGTGACACTTGTCACAGCGGAGCTGGTTGGACTGGGGAAAACTGCGACAAAAGTAAGTTAGATGTACAATTTTGTCACCAATGACACATGCTTGTTCTGTAACTTAGCCAGTAATGACACTTGTTTTTGGATAGGCCGTTGGACTAGGGAAAACTGCGACAAAAGTAAGTCAAGGGTACAATTTTGTCTCTAGTGACACATTCTTGTTTTGTAACTTAGTCAGTGTAACTTGGCAATGGTTACATTGTGACTGGGTGGACCGGGGAAATGGTACAATTGTAAGTCAGCAGTACATAGTGGAACATGCTTTTTAGCTCACCTGAGCCGAAGGCTCACATGTGAGCTTATAGGATAGGCAGGCACCCGGCGTCCGTCCGTCCGTCGTCCACCATTTTCAAAGATCTTCTTCTCTGAAACCGCTTGGCCAATCAAAGCCAAATTTTATTTGAACCATCTATAGGAAGGGGGAACCAATGTGTATATGAGAAATCTAGGTCACATGACCAAGATGGCCGCCATGCCCATATACGGTAAAAACCCTTCAAAAATCTTCTTCTCTAGAACCGGTGGACTGATTTCAACGAAACTTGGTATGAAGCATCGATGGCTCAAGCACTACAAAGTATATATAAATCATGACCGTGTGACGACCTTGACCTATTTTGCGGCAAGGTCAACATAAGTTGCCTATGTAGTTGAAGGGGGAAAAGTGTTAAAATGTCATTTAAAGGGAAAATTTTGCAGAAAATGGGCAGTAGGACTGAATATCAATGATACTGAAAATAATTGCACCACAGGGGCTCATCTGCCCCCAACCCGGGACAATACACATGTATTTAACTATGATATTCTTTTTCTCTGAAACTACTTGGCCAATCAAAGCCAAATTTTATGTGAAGCATCTATACGATGGGGGAATCAATGTGTATATAAATAGTTCGGGTCACATAACCAAGATGGCTGCAATGCCCATATATGGTAAAATCCCTTCAAAAATCTTCTTTTCCAAAACCAGTGGACTGATTTCAACGAAACTTGGCATGGAGCATTGATTGCTAAAGTATATATAAATCATGACCATGTAGTGACCTTGAGCTATTTTACGGCAAGGTCAACATTAAGTCACCTATGCATTTGAATTGGGAAAACTGTTAAAATGTCATTTAAAGGGAAAATTTTGCAGTAAATGGGCAGTAGAACTGAATATCAATGATTCTGAAAATAATTGCACCCCAGGGGCTCATCTGCCCCCATCTGCCCCCACCCCGGGGCAATATACAGGTATATTAGTATGATATTCAAACATCTTCTTCTCTGAAACTACTTGGCAAATCAAAGCCAAATTTTATGTGAAGCGTCTATACGATGGAGAAACCAATCTTTATATAAATATTCCAGGTCACATGACCAAGATGGCTGCCATGTCCATACATGGTAAAATCCCTTCAAAAATCTTCTTCTCTGGAACCAGTGGACTGATTTCAATGAAACTTGGCATGAAGTATTGATGACTCAAGTACTACAATGTATATATTAATCATGACCCTGTGGTGACTTTAACCTATTTTACGACAAGGCCTTGACCTATTTAACAACAAAGATTAACATAGGTCGCCTATGCCTTTGAATGGGTAAAACTGTTAAAATGTCAGTTGAAGGGAAAGATTTGCAGGAAATTGGCAAATGGACAAGATATTTATCATTATGAAAAAAATATTCAAACATGCGTATTGGTATATACAACAGATCTCAGGTGAGCGTTTACAGGGCCATTGGTCCTCTGGTTTGTGTAACCTGGTCAATAGTGAATCTTGTTCCTGCATTGTTGGTTTGACCTGGAAAACTGCAACAAAGTTAGTTTGAAGTGTCTATGGTGACATATACATGTTCTTGTAACTTTGTCAGTAGTGACACATATTCCTATGTGGCTGATTGGACTTCAAAAAATAGAGTAACAGAATTAAGTCAAGAGTGCCAATTTGTCAGTAGATACCCGTATGCAGTCTCTGGGATGGAAACATTGCATGATGAATAAATGAATAGAACTAATTATATAGATACACATGTTTATGTGTAGCTGATTATTAGGATTGCAAACGCATTTCTAATGATATGTGATTTTATTAGCTGTGGACAAGACAACTCCAAACATTAAATATATCCAAGGACATCAATGGATAAGATGAGAAAAAAGTCTCTAAAAGCCTAAAATCGAGGAGTCAAGTTTAAAACACTTAATTTAAGCAAATTTTCAAAGTGTATGATTGGGTATATACAGTAGTGTTATGGCTAAAAACCCAAATTAGCCGTTTTAATTAGCCGTTTCTAATTTGTTAACGGCTAATTGTAAAATTTCGCGGCGAAATTGTGTGAAAAATAAAGGTCAGCGCGGAATTTCGCCGCGAAATTCCGCCGCGAAATTCCGGATTTCGCGGCGAAATTTCGCGGCGGAACACGGCGAAAATGTATACCTGTCATTATGCATAAAAATCAATTGACCGGTGTTTCGCGGCGAAAAAGATGGCACATTTTTTTTTTTAAATTTAAGTTTTATTTGGATGTTTTGATATCATTACATGTCGTACCAATATTTTGTTGTCGTTTCAATTTTGTATAATTATCGTTTTAGTCCCGATAGTCACAAAAGTTTTATTGTTTAAATTTAATTTTAATTTGTATGCATTTATTTCCTTTCAAGTCGTATAAATATTTGTTTTCTTTTCAATTTTGTATGATAATCGTTTAAGTTACGTGTTTTATTCGTGTCTTAACTGCTTTGAACTGTCTAAGACCCTAGTTTATTTTCATGCTTCTTTTTCAAATTAATCAGACTAATACCCGATAATATTAGATCCTATTATCTAGCTTAATTAACAGAAAAAAAGCTTATAGCGGCGTATGCAATTCTCATGGTATAATTGCCCACAGATTTGTTTGTTTGTATTGAGGCTGAACGTCCCAGTCACCAATTTTTCAGTCATGTCTGGACGGAGCTACCGTTTCCTGGGTATTAAGTAGTACTGTTGGTAGTTAATGTGCCTTACTCAAGGACACAACACGGTGTCGCCAGTGCGGATCGAACTCATGAGATCTATTTTCGGAGTTTGATGCACTACAACAATGCCACCGCAATCCCAACCCACATATGTATACAAGTCTTTGGATTCAACATGATGAAGCAATCGGCTTCAACTCTTCGTTGGACATTTAATCGCCTGTGGTAATGACACTGCTAAAAGCATCAGTGAATTTTCGATTACGTCAAGTGGATGCTGTTTCGTTGAAATCAATTTACTCGAAACGACATTTGGTTGCAAACGACCTTCACCGGGTCGATACGATATTCGATCGAATACGAGCAGTACAGCAACGTTCATGTACACAACTGTGTATAAATTGTCAATGATTGACGGGGTTCTTTTGCTAACCGTTTTGAGTTACAAACAGCTATTTGTGTGCCTTCCAAAATCCACATGTACGGATGGCTTGGAACACGTACATGCATGTCGAATGTCAAAACCTTATTGTATACAAGGCACATTACACTAGTAAAAGAGGGGATACTGTGTTTAAAACAAAGTATTGTAGTTCACACTTGTACACTAATTTTGTGTTAGAAATGGGTCATATGCAGTTTTCAGTTTATTTCGGGACACATATATACAGTAAGGGTCACGAGTACGCACCGTGGCAATATGAGCGCATGCCGCATAAATCGATGGTGAATAGATTAATTAGAACAAAGTTAAGCGCAGAAGCCTAGTGGTGGGTTGTAGGAATTGACCGGAAACAAAATGTTCTGTGTTCGATTCCTATGTTCGTTGGGTTTCGTACTTGAGCAAAAGCGGTATACATGTACTACCCGGAAAGTGTTGTCGCCATGGGACTCAAATATTGTTGACTGTTAAACTGAACTAAGGATGATTTGCGCTAGTTGTACTTCTACAAGGCAAGTACAATGTATAAATCGATATGATTGCGATTAGTCTTATGCTGGCATTCATAGAGGGCGATCAGAGTGGTAACCAGCAAGCCCAAATGTCAATATGTCTCATTTTGTTTTGTCGCTTTTACATGGTTGAGCTCAAATTAAGGTATCGTAGTTGACGTCTTAAACGCTATAAAGTGAAGCAATTGAGGACAAATGTTAAAAAAAGAAAGCAAGGAATCAATCTTACTGTTGTTTGAGCAATACCCTTTAGACAATATTTGTGCTACTAAACAAGGCACAAAGTTAGATGGCCCCTGCCCATTGGGACCTAAAGAAATATATGGATTGTTTGTGCCTCCAGGCAAAGCTTATACACATTGACTGATCATCTGATTACTGGTTTACCGCTCAGGTCTGTGCCTGCCTAGGAAAAAAAAAAGGTTTCAAGTCAAACCATCCATACATACAAGCAGTATTGGCTTAGTGGGATGGTTATATTTCAAACACTTGTTGGATATCATGAAGTCCCATAAAATGGAGGCAGCGTCCCGACACGAACATTACTTTTGATTGGGACGTAAAGCATCTAATTAAACAAACAAACAAAGTTAGATTCAACGAGTTGGCTAATTACGTTTTAAATAGTTTCGTCTATCCGTGATTTCGCTATCGTACCATGTAATACCATGTAATACCAATGGAAAAGTCGCATTATGCACGTTGTTCATTTCTATACATGCATAATTGTACAATCATACTATTAATGTGCATGTAAATCACATTATATACTAGGAACAGATGAATTATAGTATGATTTCTTACAATGCTTATGTTCATGGAGCAAAAATATAGTTTCCTAGGTACATGTATTTGACTGTAATTTTTGCAGCAAACCAAAGCAAAATGCATGTTGTCATTATTAACCGGTTTTGGTTTTATGTTATTGCGCATGCGCATGACTTGAACACGTTTTAAGGTCATTCAGTTTCCATCAAAAATTAAGAATTGGAGACCATTACTATTTTTAGTTTAAAAGTATGTTCCGCTCCTAGACCCAACAAAGCCTTTTAACTGGAGATACCTTATATATATTTACACAATATATGTAAGCAAGAAGCTGAGTCTAGGGGGGAACGATGTTCACCGAACCGTGGAACATAAGCACTTAAGCGTGATTGGAATCAGAATGACCGTAAAACATGTCCCAAACATGCGCATGCGCAAACAGAACAAAATGAAAACTGGTTAACATCGTCAACATCCATTTTGCTTCGGTTTACAGCAAAAACTTGCAGTCAAATACATAGGAAACTATTTTTTTGCTCCATGAATATATGCAGTTTAAGAAAGTCTTAATATTCTGGGAGGTACAAAATATCAAGTAATCTCTACCTGCTGGCAGTTCGGAACGCTTCCAAATCTGCTTTTGCACAATAACTATCATATATGCCGAATATTATAGTTTAAACTTTTGTTAAAATTACATGTTTTAAAAATTGACCCCTCGATTTAAGGCTTTTAGGGACTTTTCTCATCTTATCCATAGATGGCCTTTCCATGAAACTTGGCATTAAGCATTGATGGCTAAAAACGTACTACAATGTATTTATAAATAATGACCCTGTGATGCCCTTGACATATTTCATTTGCATGAAGGTCGCCTATGTATTTGAATAGGGAAAGCTATTAAATTGTCATTTAAAGGAAATATCTTGCAGGAAATGGGCAGTATGACTAAATATCAAGATTCAGAAAACAATTGGACCACAGGGGTTCATCTGCACCCGACCGGGACAATATACATGTACATGTATATTATCATAATATTCAAACCTCTTCTCCTCTGAAACCATTCGGTTAATCAATATTATATGAAACATCTATAGGTACTGGGAAATTATGTATGTTTAAAAATCCTGGTCATGTGACCAAGATGGCCGCCATGCCCATATATTGTAAACACCCTTCGAATATCTTCTTCATTGGAACCAAAGAATCGATTTAAAATACACGGTATGTATCATTGATGACTAAACTATACTACAATGTATATGATGACTAAACTATACTACAATGTATATATCCATTTAATTAACGGAATAATATATTTATTTTGCATGGTAGTAAATCTTTGCCATTTGTCCCACGAATAGATAATCAGTACATCGTATTTTATCTGGCACCTGGGATAACGTTGCCCGTTGAAATATAAGTAATACATTATTACTATCATATGCAGTTGAATTTAAAATATATCCCACCTATAAACCATAAAATGCTACCGATGTGGGTTCATTTGACTCGAAAGTGCACAATGTGACCAATACTATCTACTGTCATTATGAAACATACGTAATTAACCATGATTATATTTTATTTATAATCGGACGAACTATCAGAGTGCCCTCCGCCTTACATATACAATGGAAACCTAAATCTTTGCTGGAGGCTTGAAACAAAGAAGAGGCTAAGCTGGAGTTCTGCCAGGTTACAATGTGCTTCCGAGGGCGGTGATCTCATCGTACTTGATACACCTGAGATAATTGCATACATCCAAACGGCTGTGGGTATGTATATTACTGTACAAATATATATTTTAAATTGCAATCCTCGTCAGTTTTGACGAGAGAGAGAGAGAGAGAGAGAGAGAGAGAGAGAGAGTAATATGTAACATGCTACATGTATATAATCATTTTATCGCTCAAGTATTCATTTGACCTTTTTTGAAATATTGACAAAGAGCCCTAGTATAGTGCAATAATTTGACCGTGCCGATTGACCTCTATAGATAAACGCTTGTTGATCAACCTGTTTCAATAAGTATATTTTCAATCATTTGTCCCTTTGGTGGAAAACGATATCTGACCACGTGATCCACATGATACTGGATAAATGCGTTTAGTGTTAACAAAAAGTGTCACGTGAGGTAAAACGGCACGGTATTTACAATAAAAATAAATATCAATAATCATATTTGTATCTATTTCAGCTGGCATGTCTATTTCGCACCCTTACATATGGGTTGGTGGAGACGACCAGTCAGTGGAAGGGACGTTTAAGTGGGTAAATGGTGCACCGGTACAGGGGATACCGTGGCAGAGTGGTCAGCCGGATAATGGTGGTGGCAATCAAGATTGTATGGCGATGCTCAAATCTAATGGAAAGTTTTACGACTATGAATGTTTCGGCACCCGCAGTTTCATGTGCGAACTCAACTGAAACAGTATTGTTAAAGATTTGAACAAACTGCACATTTATCTACTCTAAGTTTCTAACAAGCCCTAACAAGACTCTAGCCGTGCCTGTAAATGTTTACAGCTACAGCGTCAGAAAACCAACAATCTGCATATACGAAAACAAAGACGCAGATCAGCTGTGCAGTAACTGCACAGCTGATCAGCGTCTTTGTTTTCGCCACACAGATAACACACAAATTGCTCTTTTGTAATTAATTTATGATCATTTGCTGACCATGTCTGTTCCAATCAAAAAAATAAAAAATATCATTAGGTAAACATATCCGTGCAATGTATACCCCCTTTGTATAGAAAAAAAACTGGGGTTTGCAGAGGTATACCTAATTTTCTTAATTTTGATCCAAAATATAGACATTGTTGGTACTCGTTAGAACCGCCTCGGCGAGGCGGCTTTAACGTGTACCCAGAATGTATGTTTTGATAGATAAAAAAAAATGAAAATTTTCAGTTTTTACAACTTAAGAAAATCTATATGTATATAACATTGGAGTGTTTTCGTTATGTTAAGATAATAATAATTTGTATACGAAACAATTGGTTAAACACGAAGATATGTGATACATTGACAGGCTTCTGTACTAAAAAAACTTGTAGGTGTCTAGTCTGTGTCTAACATGTTACATGTAAGTCCAAGGGACCTAGTCTTCAGACCGGACTTTTTAACAAAATTGTAAACACACATTTTTAATTGGCTCTCGATTTATGTACTGGTCATTTGTAACTAGGGCCCCATCCCCGGGGAATAGCTGTGGTTTACGCTTTTGGTCTGGCAACTCCCAGCTAAAAGCGCCACTCTGCGGGGACTGCTCGTTGGTAAAACCGCTGCTGTTTTTCCCCGCAGCCTGTTATCTTTTCATTTCATGATATTTTGTTGTCTATATAAAGCAACCCTCGGGTATCTCCCCGCACTGCCGTTGAAAAACTTTGGTCAAAGACCAGCTCATTTCCACGGCTATCCCCCTCGTGTGTGAAATGACTAGTGCATTAAAATATACCTAGTGTGTTTTACGATGAAAGCATAAAATGTATATCTGTCAGAGCACTTACTTAAACAGGTGGTTATGAAAATCACCTTGTGCAGTACATTTTTTTTTTTTTATATAAATCAGTCACAAGATATGAGATTTGTTTCCCTTTGTTTGAAATAATTATCTTAAATATCACTTCCTCAGGTAATTATTTTGATTTATCAAATCACTTGCATAGGTGATTTAAGTAAATAAGAAAAAGGGACGGTGCTGTCTGTTCATTTTGCCAGGCACAAATGCCAACATGTTAAGGGAGATGTCGAGCATTGTCAGCTAAGATGAAACCAAGAAACATAGAAGCCATATCGAGTTTTGTGGTTTTTATTTCATTGAGAAAGTGTTACTTGAAACAGTGATCGGCCAAACCGATCAATGGCCGATCACGATGCGGAGTGATTTTTTGGGGTTACCCTTCAACTTTTAACCCACTGCGGGTTAGCCCAGTACTTATTTGAATGCGCGCACCACACTTTCTTTTCACTATTCAACGAATAAGACTCCAAACTTATCAGGAAAAATAGGCGCTGTCTTCACAAAAAAAAAAAAATAGGAAATCCTTCAAAACTGAACTTGAAAATCACGAAAATTTCACATAAAATTCAGTTTTTCTCGATTTTCTCTGCGATGCTTACACTTTGGCTGCCTCTGATCATGTGACTGAATGGCGCGTCTTTGCACTGACCCCTCGGATAGCTTAGAATTAGGAAAACAGCGCGAAATTCAAAATAAAACAAAAAAGTAGGCATTTATTCATGCTATTGCAGTCTTCTCTTGGAGCCAAAAAATCACCCGAGAATGCGATTTTAAGATCACTTGTTTAAGTAAGTGCTCTGACTGTATATAGCATCACGTAGTTTCCAGCAAAAATGACACCTTCACATCCGACGTAAATAATTGTGTATTGCTTGATAATGTAAACCTCATGACTGTAGAGAATTTTACATCACATAATAGCTCGGAAATAATCCCCCCTTGTGAAGCCCCAACCCTACTCACGGGGACCCAACTGTTAATCGTGATTATTGATGCGACGTGGAATGTTAATGCATGCTATTATGACGTTTCGTATGCGTCGGCGATATTGTTACGAATGCGACGTTCCACATCCTCTGCCCTTGAACGGTAAGTAACACATGTTTTGCTCTCGCGAAAATAAACGAAGCCGAGTTTACAAAATCGGCGTCCACTATGATCTGCAAAATTCTTCTATGTTCCCCACTTGAAGTCAATTGGAATACTTACGGCACTTGTGTTTTTCAGCTAATGGTTTATAAAGTTGGCCGGTAGATACAAAGTTGACACGGAAACTCATTACATTCTTAAATTCCTTTTGCTTTTTTCTTTGTCTTGATCGTAAACTAAAAAGTATAACGCAGTCCTGTGGGTGTCTTTATTGAAATATGTATCCAAACGGCTTTGTAAATGCACATTTTTCTACTGAGCATGAAAAACAGTAAGATAAGCATCTGTTGTATTCTGATTTTTAGCTTGTGTTCTCTTGTTTTTTTTCCCATGACTTAAAACCTCAAAGTCTAAAGTCTTTAAGCAAGTGTTGTAAATCACGTGGCGGGATAAAGTGACGGTACTGTTCCTGATTGCATCAGAGGGCCTGTGTAGTATAGAGGTCCTGAAAATGCACGCATTACCTTTAATGAACCGTTCGGCTAACGTGCATTGCAAACAAGCATTATTGCTGGTAGATCTGTTTTCTTGGTTTTCGAGCAAGTTCGGTAAAACCGGACAGCGAAACGAGAATAAATGATAATTTGGGGCTGAAGAAGTAGATAAATTCTTTAATACATTTAAGTGACAAACAAATTTGCATCAGGAAAGCATGTCCGTAAAATATATACCCCCTTAAACCCCACTTTTATGTAGTAAAACTGGGGTTTGCAGGGGTATAATTATTTTTCTTATTTTTGCTCCCAAACATAGATTGTGGATATTCGTTAGAACCGCCTCAGCGAGGCGGTTCAAACGTGTACCCACAATCTATGTTTTGAGCAAAATAAGAAAAATATCCTTTTTTTTCTCATGTAATTTTCAATTTTTACTGGTGAAAAAAAAATTATATATTACATGGGCATGTTTTCCAAATGTCTTTAATAAATTTATGTGACAAACAAAGAGGTACAAGTAGGCAAAGATCAGGAAAAGGCGCAATCAGCAAAAGATTCCCACTCCAAAAACCCGAGGTGGGAAAAAAAAACTAACCTATACCATGAAAACATTTCGTAAGCCGAATGAGCAGCTATTTTCCCAATAGGTGGCCAATCAGTTACCTTAACTTAACTAAAAATATGAAAACATACATAAGGCGCCAACAGCACAAACATATTAAACACCAAGACATAAAACAAAAAGAACCACCACAGAAGTATCGACTTGGAACGATCAGTAACAAAAAGTTACTGGCGGGCTTAAATCGATTTCACACGGCCGTAACCTCACCCTCAGCTTCTGCAGTGGTTCACAACATTTAGTTAGTTCTTCGGTCCTCGTGGTGAATCTCTAACTAGTGAATGAATCATCAAGAACAAACAAATAAATCATGAAAAACATCCTGATGAATCAAAAACCAGGACTCACAGATTCAGTAAGCTGCCCGACGATGGAGATTCCTGTGCGCCGAATAACTTACTAACTCCGGAGCAAAAGAAAATAATCAGTTGGACCCCGGTGGGCCAAGCAACAGACAAGAAGCTCCGGCCCATACCAACTAAAATGAATAGCTTTAAGTCGGGGCCATCATAGAATCTGACGCCCGACCCACCGGCGTGCAATTAAAGAAGGCAGCGTAGTTATCAACCATGACTGGGTTAAAAACTAAGCATGCAGACCTACGCATAACATTCAAGTTATAACCTATACGTTTGTAACGTGTTATGATTTTTCTAAACTGAAAAGAAAAATCATTAATTTCTATAAGTTTCTTGAATTTGTAAACCAAGTCACCATAAAATTCTGGTTTCGAAAGGCCCTCATTTAAAAGCGTCTTTAACCCAACATTATATTTGGAAATCAATTCATAGTGTCTACGATAAAATTTAGAAAAGGTTTTTCGAAGTTTATGATACCGATAGCCCTGCTGAAGAAGTTTTGCCGTTAAACATTTATTTCGAGAGTTGAAGTCTGTAACATGATTGCAGGCTCTAGCAAACCTAATAAGTTGCGAAATGTATACGCCATAGGAAGCACGGCGGGGAACGTCACCATCCAAAAACGGAAAGTTTACTATTATCAAAATCAAAGTCATCGCGCTTATCATAACTTTTAGAAGAAACAAATCCATTTGCAACAGAAAGATGTAGATCTAAAAAGGGGGCTTCGTCATCCGAGATATTGGCTTTGTTCAACTGTAGTTCATGTGGATAAATTTGATTGACCATACCTTCAAAATAAGCGTTGTCAATGTTCAAAAGGTCATCGAGGTACCTAGAAGTGTAATTTAAAATCCTCGATAACATCAGCTTGATTATCATGGTTAAGAGAATCCATGAAATCTCTTTCGTAGCAGTATAAAAATAAATCAGCTACGAGAGGTGCGCAATTTGTACCCTTCGGAATTCCAACAATTTGTCTGTATAGCTTGGTCCCAAATCTAATATAAATATTATCCAGGAGATAGGATAATGCGTCGCACACATTCTGACATGACCAAAGTGTATATCTACTTTGGTCAGAGGAAGTGAAAAAAAGCCTTTCTGTCATTACATGCCAAATAAAGTGAACCATAGTTTTTTAATGCTCTTTTGAAGGTCCACTCTATCAAATCAAGAAGTTTTTCTTTAATTAAATTATGTGGTTATGTTGTATACAGAGTAGAAAAATCATATGTGGACAAGCTCGTCGCACGGAACCCTCGACACTTCAACCTACTGAGCACTTCACCAGAATTTTTTATTGACCAAAACCAATTTTTATTTGAAGTTTCATACACTGTCTCACAGTATCTTATAACATGAGATTTGATAGCAGTAAGACAGGAAGTTAATAATTTAGAAAGATCAGTAGTAGTACAAGAGCTAGAATTTGCAATAAATCTAGCTTTGTATGGTCTTTTGTGAAGCTTAGGTAACCAGTACATCGTAGGGAGTTAGATCATTTTGAGTCTCAAAGTTGATCATTTACTGTGTCAGCACTATCTCGGATTAAATAAACGAACATAAAACATACAAACACATGTTGAGCAGGGCTTGTAAAGGACTCTCGCCACAGAGCTTAAAAACACTCCTATTACCCCTAAAAATGAAAGTGGACTCACCCAACAATTGATAAAGATGGGAGAAACTATTCGTCAAATATGGGTTAAAAAGAAAATGTAAGCAATGATCAGAGATTTGCGCAGAAGCAAGAACCAAATTAACCCAATTAAAAGCCTCTGTAGATAAAAACCGAAAAAAAAGAAAGAAAGAAAGAAGAAAGAAAGAAAGAAAGAAACTTAGAAAAAAAATGAACTTATACATATTTCATATTTCAAGAAAATAAACGCCTTTTTATTCTACAGGCGCCGATTCAGCTACCTTAAGTAAGAAAGATCAGGAAATGACACAGAAAGCACCAAAATGACAATGTATTCAGCAACAATATTTTTTTAAACACAACAACATGTCTAATTTATGCCATGTTTTGTATGTTTGATACTGGAACAGTATCCTAAGACCCAGTATTATGTCGGGTGCGAGCTATTTTGATAAGGAACGAAATGGTAATAATAATAGTCTACTGTATACGCTGTTATGAAACTGGTGACGCTCATTGTCTTTTTCTCGGTTTCTCCCGTTTTCGCCCCACCTACTGATTGGCGCGTCACATGAGCTGAAATAATCTTAAAAGGGACGTAAATCTGAATAAAAATAATCACGATTTCTTACGACGCAGAGTTATCATTAGCGTGTTAGTCTCTACCATAGGTTAATTAGCTAATTACTGAATCTAGGATTGATAATTGCTCGAAACACGCAACGTACACTACAACATGAAACCGATGATTGCGTTATTTTATTTCCTTGATAAAAGATATAATGTAAAAGTACACTATCTGCACCCTTCCTTTTCCTAAATATGGATATTATCTCCTCAACGAGTCACATGCTTACATGTATATTTGGATTTAAAAGTGGAACAGTTTTAACATTTCTGGATTACTGCAATGGAAAATATGTGGTCATGTTTTATGTTTTCGGACTAATACGTTTGCTGTTACAGTAATTTCTTCCTGAATGAAATATTGTAGAAATCCTGTGGATTTCATTGGTTTTATTTCTTTGTTGAAATTATTAACTATATGCTCCCAGATATGACATGTCATATATAGGGTAAGTCGAGTTTGAAAAGCAAAGTTTAAGTTGATTTGCTCGGGTTTAGTCTGTGCAGATGGGTAATCTGAAACCAGGTTATGCGCTTTAAAGTTCGACAGTTCGTTTTCTGGCCAAAAATGGACTGTTTATCGGGTAGGATATTCTTTAAGCGATAATCAAGGAAGTCGGACAGTCCGAACTTATGGCAGTTAGCCAGCATTTCGGCTCAGCATCTGAGGTAATTAGTCCGAAGTCGGGCAAAGATAAGAAAACCGTGACATTTTAACGGGCTGTTTTCGGGGTTTTGTCAGCTTGTACAATATGCACATTTACTTCATATTTCTACGAAAATAACTATATTTTGAGTAGTTAAATGCAATGTTGCTTTGTGCAGATCGTGCCTTCCTTGTTAAGTAGTTAACAGTATGAGATGCCCATGTGATTGTCCGAACAAGTATTTATCATAGCCCGTTCAAGCATCTCTGGTATTTTCGGGCAATGAGTCACTAAGACTATAAAAAGGCATCTTATGTGCAACCTGACGTTCTGAACGCTTGTTTGGCATTGAAAAGTGTTCGCGTTTGGGGTTATTTTGGAATATTTAATGGAATAATTTACGTTTAGGACTTAAATCGAAAGTTATAACAAAATTGTATATTGTCCTGCGAATTGCTGTTAAATTAACTTTATAGTATGTGTGTTGTGTTTGTGCGTTTATGATTTACTTTTATTCATTAAAGGATACATATTCGCTTAAAATGTGTCAGTGATTCATCCTGTCCTTATATTTATATAAGGTGGTGGCAGCATCCTATTTTAAAGTGTTTTAATCAGAACCATAGTTCCGGTGTAAAACCGAGAACTCTGCAATTGGTGAACAGCGTTGGGATACTGACTTTAACACGTTCTTTGGAGTATGGGTGCGAAAGTAAACCAGTACGTCTTGGTGACAGTGTTTATTGTCGCAGTAAGCACGCTTACTAGAGGAAAGTTCAGCTATTCAAATAACGCTGATACTGTTGCTTTGAAGAAGTTCGAATCTCCCATTTACTTCGGAATAGCCAATAGTGATCAATGACTAACAGAGACAATATTAGAAAATTACTGTCCAAACCTGGAATTTGGCGGGGGATGGATTTTAAATCTGGCCGGGAAATCAGTGCGAAAAAGATAATAAAATTATTATCTGACATGTATAACGGGATTTTAATGGACGGAAATGTTTTCTGGACATCCAATGTGACATCGGATTTGTTTGATTGCTGTTGATGGCCTTTCTTGTACAAGTTTACATGTATCGGATTAAATGTCACTGTTTAATAACAATGCTATTCTGAAGATCTGGAAAATACAAAGGTGCTGTTTTTGGATATCATACGCTAATGCCTAGGTCACACTAGCACTTACGGTCGCTGCGGACGCTGCGGATAGGGCTTCCGTATCTGTCCGTCCTGTCCGTAACGATTCGTACCATATCCGTAGAAGTCCGTATCTGTACGTGCATTATTTACAGGGCACGGAAGATCCGCAGCCAAGCTTTGATAATTGTCAAAAATCAGGCACGGATGAAAAACCCGTAATTGTCCGTATCTAATCGGTATCAAAAACCGTATCTATTCCGTAACTTAACGCATCTTGTCGTAAGCATTTGTTGCGGATCGATACTGTTTCATATGTGCTGTTTCGTTCGGTTACGGTCTTTGTCGGCGCACATTTATGTAATGAACAGGATACCGCTTACTCACTGAATCGCCCGTGCGTCCAATGCTCACAAATATGCACGTGATTTCAATGCATTCCTTTAGCCAGTATGAAAAATATGGATTCCTCAGAAGGAGACTTTGCATTGTTTTTACTAGCTGAGAAGCAGGCTGCAATATCAAAGAAAAATTGGAGAACCAACAAACGAACAAGCAAACACTCAAATGTTACTCAAATTATACATGTAGTCTTATGAGAAGTTATTTCCGTTGTTTTACGACTATCACTCGCTTGATCAATCACTCGATCGATCCGTCAAGATTCAATCAATCGATCGATCGCAATCGATCAATCACTAGATAAATCGATCGAAAGAACGATCATTCAATCGACCTATCACCCGATCGGTCTTGATCGATCACTCGAACTTTCGATCAGTTAATCACTCGATCAATCAATTGATCAATCATCGATCAATCAGTCTATCGATCGACCGAGAGATCGCTTGCGATCGAGCAATCAATCGACCTATCAATCGATCAAGCAATCAATCAATCAAAGCATATAATGTTCTATAATTTCTTCACGTGCAGATACGGATGTTTCGTCCGTATTGAAATTTTGACTTTTTTTCAAAATTTGGCCGCGGATTCTACGGAAGCTGCGGATACAACACGTACAGCTACGGTCATATACGCATACGATGCGAATTGTTACGGATATAACGGATAGATACGTATGACTTGTCTGTAACGTCCGACGCATCCGTATGTGCAAGTGTGACTGTACTTTGACAATAAACAGCGGTTACTTACATCACTTTGCAGCGTTTTATACGCAAGAGAGCGTAACAAATGCGTATTTGAAGGTGCATGTCCGTGTCTAAACGTAACAGATTGTATCGAAAGGTATGTAGACAAGTTACTTTCCGTATTTATCCGAATATATCCGTAACTATACCGTATGAATCCGTATTTAAAGGTAATTATAATTACGTAAATTCATTATTAACAGTTAGCCCCGCCCACTAATTCCTGCGGATTGCTACGTTTAGTATTCGCAACTATCCGCAGCGTACGTAATTGCTAGTGTGACCTAGGCATAAGTCAGGACGATACGAAAACTGGTAATTAATTTTGACATTAAAGGTAATCTGCAAACAACTGGAGATAAACTGACGAAATGCTGAATCTGATTGTTTATTTGATCCAACAGTATACATTTTGATGTGGTTGTTATTTACTTGACACCTACAGGGTCTCTTTAAGAGCTTTGAACACCCTGTTATATGAGCTGTCGCGTAAAAACAATTGAGTTTTCCAGAGATTTGTAAGGTTATTGACATTCATAAAACAAGGATGAGTCCTTATCGGTCATCCGGGAATGAAACGGTCGAGGTACTCAATAAGCCTATGTCGACGACAATCAGAAAGATTGGGACTTACAACTGCAGTTGTTGACGTCTTCGTATAGGGCATGTACTCACGATAGTTCGGGGTTCAGCTCTAACCCCGTTATGGTGGGGCGAGATGTTCATCAAACGATTTCTTTGGTGCACAGGAATTGAGATGCTGAATTTGCCATATGCAAAGTGCTGTGAATGATTCTTTTGTCAAAGCTAGGATATGCTTATGGCATGGATAGAGTCGGATTTCACGGGATAGCACAGGAGATTCAGTGTTTCAAGTGTACGTCAGAAAATGTTATTCTAAATAATGGAATACATATGTGATTTACGGAATAAATTCAGTCTCGTCCGTGTGTGTTTATTTTGGGTTAGCAGCAGAGAATTTTAGACATTTATCAGGCATAAGAATGTATTAATCTAAAGTCCGAAGTGTGAAAACATTCTTATCATAAGACAGCCCGTTATGGAATTTCTAGCCCGCGTTGGAATGTTGGGTTGTGCGGCTTTAATTAATCATAGTCAATTATAGCTATTGTGATCTCTTGATTTTGTTTTGGATACAACAATTGCTTATTTCGTATGTGGGCATTGTGGAGGACACATCTTTACATATATATGCTTAATGTGAATGCAAGTTCGAAAACATTTGGAATTATTTGGAATTATTAACTTAGGATAACCACTTACTGTACTTGGGGATACATTTACAGTGAAACTGTTATCGCTGGTTCAAAGGGTTCATTTGTATATACGTTGTTATGTTGCATATAGTTATGGGTCATGAATGTGTGGCGGCACTACAGCTTTTTATCTTCGCTTATCTATGTCTGGAAACATGGTTTGAGTCCATCCTACTGCAGCCTACGCTCAAACTGAAATATTTCATGCACCCAAATGGGGACTGACATTGAAGCTTATAGAGCAGCAGTAGGAACGTTCTATTCCATTACACACAGACGAGTTGGTTTTCCAAAATGCAAAGTTACTGACTTTCGATTGATGGCTTACTGCACCATAACACTATTTATCTTACTGTTCTTAAGGAATTTTGTAAATAATGACAAATATTTTGCGTACAAAGTTATAATTTTGTTAGCTTGTATGGATATTGAAACAAATCCCGGACCAACCACATGTACTACCGGCATTAGGGCAATGGATATTTTTCAGTTAAACACAAGAAGTATTCGAAACAAAGTAGAATACCTAAATACCATTGCGGACGACTATCATATTCTCTGTTTTACAGAAACGCACTTAGATGATTCCATTGATTCTGCCTCAATTCATTTTCAAGGATTTGACTCTCCCTTGCGTAGAGACAGGTCATGTAACGGCGGTGGTGTTATGATGTATATGTCAAATTTACTGAAATATAATCGCCGTCACGATTTGGAGAGTCAAAGACTTGAAAACATATGGGTAGAGGTGTCCCTTAAGTCATATAAAATTTTAGTATGCTGTATTTATCGCAGCGATTTTATCGCTTCACAGTCGCTTTTCGTACCGGAATTTCAAGATAGTATTGAAGCAGCGCTTGATATTACTCCTAACATTATAGTAGTTGGTGATATTAACATAGATTTCTTGACATTTTCAAACCAGCAATTAAGAGACTGTCTATCGTTGTTTAATCTTACAAATGTTATTAATGAACCAACTCGTATAGGACCAAAGTCATCAAGATTAATAGACCCTATAATCGTAAGTGACTCCTGCGCCATTTTGGATTCTGGTACCATAACAGTTGACAATGAGATCAGCGACCACAAGGCTACCTATGTTTGCTTACAAATCCCCATTTGCTTATCTCAATCTTATTACAGAGAAGTCTGGAATTACAAAAATGCTAATTATGAGCATCTTAACGACTTAATTCAAACGCATGACTGGGCGTCTGTTATTAACGAAAATGTGTCAGTTGATGAATCTTGTGAAAATTTTACAAGATTATTTCTAGAGTTTTGCAAAAAATGTATTCCCTGCAAAAAAGTACTTATACGACCATATGACAAGCCGTGGTTCACATCTGAACTAAGATATAATATTCGCATCCGTGATCGGTTACGTAGGAAAGCAATGTTATCACGATCTATTATGATCTTCAGAAATTCAAACAACAACGTAATAAAGTAAACAATATGAAGATATTTGCAAAAGATAATTATAATAACAATATAGAAGATATGATTTCTAACACCGAGCGGGGCAGCAAAACGTTTTGGCAAGTAATGGGCAGATTCATGGGAAAAGGTAACTCTGACTCAGTCATTCCTCCTCTGAAAATGTCAGATGGCAATTATGCATTTACTGATTTAGAAAAAGCCACCACCTTGAATAATTATTTTTGTAGCATTTCATCTGTAGATGATAGTAATACGGAATTGCCCTTTTTCGAAAATAGGACAAATACAGAAATTAATGATATAAACATTTTAGTTTCCGAAATCGTAGATATTCTAAGCTCCTTGAAGGTAAATAAAGCGAGTGGTCCAGACGGCATCAGTCATAGAATGCTTAAAAATACTTGCAAGACTATTGCTATTCCTTTATGTAAACTGTTTAATAAGTCACTCCAAAGTCGTATATATCCACGTATATGGAAGTCCGCTACAGTTATGCCAATATTTAAGAAAGGAGACAAATCGGAAGTAAGCAATTATAGGCCAATTTCCTTGATAAGTTGTGTCGGGAAAACATTTGAACGCGTTGTATTTAAACATGTACACAATTATTTACTGTCAAATTCCTTAATATAAAAATACCAATCCGGTTTCCTTCCAGGACATTCAACTGTACACCATTTGATAGAACTAGTTCATCAAACATGTCTTGCTCTTGAAGACCGCAAAATAAATTGTCAAATTTTCTGTGATATATCGAAAGCTTTCGATAGGGTTTGGCACCGGGGCCTAATACATAAACTTGAAAAATATGGAATAAAAGGCAATCTTCTAGCATGGTTTGAAAATTACTTGTATATGAGATTTCAAACCGTTTCTATAAATAATTCACGTTCTTCGTCTGAATATATTTCAGCAGGTGTTCCACAAGGGTCAGTTCTTGGACCGATGTTATTTTTAATATACATAAATGATATTTCCGAAGCATTAACAGGAATAGCCCGATTATTTGCAGATGACACTTCCCTTAGTTATTCCTCCGCTGATCCCGTAGAACTCGAGAATTCAAGATTTGAATAAACTTAGTACCTGGGCTAAAATTTGGCTTGTGATATTCAATGCAACAAAAACCGAAGTAATGATAACCTCCAATATTTTCTTTGATTATGATATTAAGCTTGTCATGGATAATACCATTCTTAAAATTGTAGAAGCACACAGGCATCTGGGTGTAACTCTATCGTCAAGCAATAAATGGACGGTTCATATTAACGCTATTATTCAGTCTGCTGCAAAACAAGTATCTTTCCTTAGGAAAATAAAATATAGATTCTCAAAAACCACCCTAAATAAAGTTTACTGTACCTACATTAGACCGTTATTAGAATATGCGAGCGAAGTATGGGATGGATGCACTCAAGCTGATTGTACAAGGTTAGAACAAGTTCAGTTAAATGCCGCTAGGATCGTGACAGGCTTACCTATCTTTGCCTCACAAAACTCATTATATTACGAAACGGGATGGGATACACTTGCTGACAGATGCAAAAATAAGAAGCTGAATTTAATGTACAAAATAACAAACAATGAAGCCCCTTCGTATTTATCTGACCTACTGCCAAATCGAGTAAATGAAGTTGGAAATTACAATCTAAGAAATAGTGATAACTATCAGATACCCTTTTCACGATTATGCTCCTTTGATACATCCTTCTTCCCAGCAACACTTAGATTATGGAACGATCTAGATCAGTCAATCAGAAATTCCTCAACCATAGCAGAATTTAAAAGTAAATTAAAAACGCAAAGCCACAAGGACCGAGCTCGTGATTTTCTCAGTAACGGCGACAGGAAATTAACGATCCTCCTAACAAGAATTCGCCACAACTGTAGTAGCTTAAACGCTGATCTCCATAGAGTAAAGATAGTGCCATCTCCCACTTGTAGCTGTGGTGCTCTCCATGAAAGTTCGCACCATTTCTTTTTCGAATGTAGTAACTATATTAACCAACGTAACAACCTTCTCAGGGACTTAAGCTTTATTCCTATTGTAACACTAGATACTTTATTGTATGGCTGTTCGACCTTTGATGAACAACGTAATTCTCAAATCATTAATGCAGTATTGCTTTTTATCAAAGACAGTAACCGATTTGACTAAACAGACCGTGTATTGGATACCAAAATATATTAAGTATTAGGTTTTAGAATTGTGTTTCCAAGAAAATACAAACTTATACTTTGCTATAAGTAGCCGCCACCGCTCATGACCACAACCTGTATGTAATATGTATGTAATATAAAATAAACTGTTTCATCACTGTACCATCAGCACTAGCTAGTTGAAATGAGGGAGAGGACTTCATAATGTTGATATAACTTGTGTCTTATCCCATTGTTAGTTGATTGCAATAAAATATGTTTAATCTAAATCTAATGGTTCAAAGGGAAATATAAACTCAGGAGACATTATTTGACTTATTTACCATTTTATTTCGGTTCTTATGTATGTACCAAATGTGAAATAAACTTGGAAACGGAATTAAAACTTTTAAATCACATCTTAAAAAAAGAACATATCTGGGATGAAAATACAGACTTTAACATCAAAATAAAAAGACATGAATACTTTAGCAAAGAACACAACCACTATTTTGGGACTAAGAATATCAAATTTGAAGAGTCGGACATAAATTATTTTCTAAATCACAAAGCAGTCTCCGAGTTTGATGTCCAGCCAGTTTTAAATAAACTTTCAAATTTAACGCAAGGAACCATGGAATTCAACTCTAAAACTGCTGCTAGTGCTTTTGAGGCTGTCACATCCGAGGTCTCCTTTACTACACCGTTTGAAGAAAACGTCATTAAAGCTGAGAATTACCTTCCTCCACCTCCTGTTTCAAGAATGCCCCCACGTCGCAAGGTGGCGACTGTGCCTCGCCCTTCGAACATAAGTTTGGAAATTCTGGATCAACGTGTCCAAAATTTGGAATTAAAATTTGATCAAAGTGTCCAAAATTTGGAATTAAAATTAGACACCCTGGAACAATCAGTGCAGGCTCTCAGAGATGAAATGCTGACAAGAAATGATCATATTATTTCTTATCAAAGACAGTTATTCCAGGCAATTACTTGCCAATTTAAAGATCTGACGATTGAACTTTTCTCCAAGTCTTTGCAGGGAGCTTTGCAGGCTGCAGCAACATCACTTAGCGTGCAGTCACCCCAAAGCGATCGATAAAAGCTGATTATAACAACCAAGGAGTGAAATTAAGACAATGACTTTGGATTTATTGTGTTACAGAGAGCAGAAGAAAATACATACGCCATTTAAAACTGCATGATAAATTTTCGAACGAACAGTTGAATAACGGCAATCTGTACCAGTGTTCTCTAACATCTTTGATAGCGTGATTCAAACGATATTTATTGAAACAAACTGTGATGTTCAAACTTTGTAGGAAATACGGCATATTTATGTCATCTAAAACGCGGATCAGTTTATTTTTAGCGTTTACAACGATTCTCATCGACTTTTCAGTCATTTATAGTTAGTTCTGTTTGACATACAAAATCCTATTCAATGACAGGAAAACTGATTCCACTACAAAAATTCCATTATGTTTTATTTGAGTTTTAAATTGCGAGATCCTACTGACCAGTTAATGCAAGTGTATATATGAGTTTTATGTATATAATGTGAGGTTGACATATGATACCCTTTGCAATGTTTGTTGTCATGTAAGGAGTGAATTTCGGCTTTGTAATACAGACCACGAAGAGGCGTCAGGTAAAACAAAATTCTAATGAGTACATTATCTGGTTTATACTGCTCTCACATATACCGAATTTCCCTTGCGAATGCCCTTCCGAATGAAATTTTGAGCAAATTCGCATTAATCGCTAGAAATTCGGAAGCATTCGGTAGCATTTGTAAGCATTCGGAAGCATTCGGTGAAAATTTCGAGATGTTGCGAAAATTAGGAACATGCTCCTAAAATTCGCAAGGAAATTATATTCTTAACATATTCGTAAAGAATTCGTAAACAATTCGGATTGATTGCAAGACATTTGTAACACTCGCAAGCCATTTGCAAGGATTCGGTAGCATTAAATTCTATTGAGTTTTGATGTCCGTAAAGAATCGCCAGTGAATCGCAACATTTTCACATTAAAGACTCAGTTTTTAGCATAGTTTATATATTCTGGCCCTATCCTTCAAGTAAAGGTCACTATTTATTGTGTTTAGCTTAAAGCTATCCATTAATGTATGACAGACAAACGAAAGTCCCGTGAAATTTTTGTTTGCCTAGTAAAATTGTCTTCTTTATTGTGTAAATCGCAATTTAGAGAAACAACAAAGTGGTGTGTGTTTCAATAATGACATATTTCTTTTCAATGCCCCTTAGCATTGTGGGTGATTTCGTTTTACATTGATAGTATTGGCTACAAAGTTTGCGAATGAGTCAAAACTGAAAAGAATTCGGCAAGCATTCATTACACATTCGCTTCATTTGTAAGGTGTTTGCAAGACGTTCGTATTATTTGTAACGGCATTTGTAAGCGTTCGGAACATTCGTTAGGCATTTTCAAGAATTCGGTAGTGTGGATGGCAATCAATCGCAACATTCTTAAGACATTTGGAAGGATCCGCAAGCATTCTTAACGCTTTCGCAAAGACATCGTTTTGTACAAGCCCCGCCCCGTCCATTCGCATCATATTCGGTAATTTCAGCACGAATTTCAAATTTTAGCTTTCGCAAGGGATGTTCGGTATATGTGAGAGCAGCATTACCTTATGGCCTATAATTCACTCTTTTTGAGTTGTAAGTGATTTGCTGAATGTGCATCGCATGATCCTGAAGACATGCATATTGTATAATTCATTTTGGGGACCGGAAATGAAGAATTTGTTACTTTTGGCCATTACTACAAGTGCTCTTGTTGCACAACAAATATGATTTTCATTCGTATTGCATTCATAAACAAATGCAAATGATAAAATGATAATGATAAAGTTTTAATCTCATTGAAACCCGGAATCTGTGTGTCAAGTCTTTAGGGGTGCACATCAGATGTTATAAACGGAGTCTATGATTGTGTTGTCACTACCACATTCAAGAGGTAGAGACGTTCTTCGTATGTTTTGTAAGGATATTTGTTTGGTCATACATGTGTACTTAAACAAATGCGATGATTTGCCTTAAAACATTCGTATTGTGTAAGCTTCATAGGTTTATGAAGGTGTTCGCTTCACTCATACTCATAAACCTAGGCCAGATCGAAGCAAACTTCAATTTGTAACACCAGCTGATGTCTCGCAAATGTGACTTTAGAACCTAACCCAGGGTGTCATGACTTTCTTGAGTGTATGACGTACATGTATGACCAAGAGAGATCTTATGCAAATAGTATGTTTTACGTACCTGGTTTATATCTTATTTTGTGATTGTAAAACGCAGCATTGACGTAAATGGGACATGCTAGTATTGCCAGTAATAGTTTGTCAAGTTTCTCATATAACGAGAATTGTTTGGACAATTCTGGTATGGTTCATCAGTTGATTCGTACAGTAGCATGAAAGCTGTCATCGATTTAGGAGCATCCATTCGGTCTAGTTGACGAGAGTTCTCTAATTATCTGGCACTAAGCATGTACAGATTATTTGTGATTTATAGTAGTTTGTCGAATTTATTTGGTATGGCCCATTTGTGCCCAATGGTCCGTTTTAAATTTACTATATTTGAGACTCATTCTATGTCTTTGTGTAATATATCAATTTACGATGTTATTTTTTTTTCTTTCTCTTCATGTGCATGCATATATGTATATCGGAATGTTCAATTAATGTAGTCGCTACCTGTGAGAAAGTCACGCGTGTCTTAGTAGAGTAACAAACAAAAACAAATCCAATGTGTATCGATACAGGATTCTGCATGTGTGAGAACAAAAAACGTAGTATCCATATCGATGGCCAGAGAATAATGCTATCTTGAATAGCAGAAAATTGTGCATCTTACCATGTCCAGTTATATTTCTGATTAAAATGCACTGAAGTTCACTTTCGGACAGATTAAAATGCATTGAATGTTCTGACAGCTAGCGAACAGATACAATGTTTTATCAATACAGCTGTATTATTCAAAGTAATGATGCTTTACTGAAATATGCTGTGTTTTGCAAAAAGTTGAGTATGGATTATCCATTTCATGCTATTGTAAATACACATGTAATCTTTGTTCTTGTATCACTATATTAATCACTATCACCATATTCATTACTTAGTATTAGAAATTTGTATTCATGTCGTTATGATTACTAGTTTATAGTGTTAAGAGATTACATGTATCAATGATTCCGTCGTTTAAAGCGTCAAGTAGCGTTGGTGATTAGCACAATCATTGTATTTACATAGTAGACAAAGATTTGAAATTTCGATCTTGAGTACATGCATGGCATGTGCTAAACTGCAAATGTGCAAAGCAAATTCAATTCGACGATGTTGTTACGTTGTTTGTTAGAGCTTTGGCGTTAGAAAAGATTCTGAAATTCTGACTGTCTGATTTACTGATTTCTTTTCTAAAACTGGAGAATATCTACTTGATCTTCGATATGACGTAATAATGTATGCATCATTGTGAATTATTCATACATGTACTTCTCTATAACAGATGAAAATGATATGTTTCTAATTGCCTTAATTGTTACTACAATACATGTGTTTACATATAGAAGACTAATCTTGAGCCGTCTTAGAATTTGAGGAAAAAGTAAGATTTTGTCTGAGTTGATCTACATTGTCGGGCAGAAGATTTTATCAGTTGTCCGAACTGACCCACATTTTCGGACAAGAAACCTTATCATTGCCCGGAGTGACCGACTTTTCCGGGCAAGAAAGGTATTTCCACGATTTATCTTTGACACTTGGGGCCTGCTGCGTTTGTTTTCTCAGGAAAAGCATTGCTCAGTCTCATGGCTAATTATAGGGGAAAGTGATCACATTAATCATTCGTTGTTATTTCTGAAGATGCTAATAGTTTGTGAATGAAAGTGCTTTTATGAATGGGTTCTATCATTCATTCATTAATAGGTTGAAGATATGATTTTCATCTGTTGCCATGATGTACATTTAATTCGAGAAGTATAATCATATGTTATCATGTTTATTTTAGTGTAATCCATAATCATGTATCACTTCATTATTTTGTATCAAAGACGTGCATGCATATCACCCGGGCATATCATAAATAGGATTAGTTCATAGAGGGCATCATTGAAAGGGTTCAAGTGGCATTGATGTGTTCGTTCTAAAAGTAGAGAGAAAAACGCCTTACATGTATAATTTTTCTACCCCAAAACGGCATTAGTTCGATCATACAGCAACTATAAACTACGAGTGCTTGTGTCGCCATTGTCGGGTTGCTTCGGCATTGATGGACGACTGAACTTCTGAATTACGGAATTTATTTTTATTTTTTAAACCAGAACACAAGAAAGCCTACTTGACCTTATATATTCATGACTTAATAACATTCCATTATTATGGGTTATGTAGATACTCATATTTTGAGCAGCGGATAAAAATGATCTTTTCTCATTCTTCATACCAACACCCCGGTTTATCATTCTCTAAACTTAGCTTGAGCCCGCACTGGAATTTGAGATAAGAAAACAAGAAATTGTCCATAATGACATACTTTTGCGGGCAGGAAAGCTTATCATTTGCCCGACTTGACATATTTTTCCGGGCAAGACCATTTATCATTACTCTATCTTTGGCATTTTATTGAAAACACTGCGTCTGTTTTCATATGAAGCGTTGTTGAAACTCATTGAATTAATTAGGGAATAAACGATCATATAAATCATGCATTATTGTTTCTGATGATGCTAATGCTTCGCGAATGAAACTGGCTTTATGAATGGAATTCGTTTTGCGAATGGGATGCCAATTCATTCGTTGTAAAATGCGATGAGAAAAGATCCAATTTTCTTCTGTTTTTAACGATGTACATTTCCTAAGAAATACATATTCATATATAGTCATGTTTGTATTGTAATGTAACCCCGTATAGAAACATGGAATATAACAAAAATTTTCTGACGGCTTTAATAGTTTATGTAGTGGTTTTAATTTCTGTGGAATGTCACTGTTAAAAACATAACGATACATTTTTAAGAAGAACCATTGGAATAAAAACTTTTAGCAACTAAGCAATTAATATTCCATGTGTCTAGAATTGTTTACCATATACGTGTATACTTTATATTCATTTAGCTATGCATATTTTATGTTTTATGTTCATTTAGCTTACCCTATTTCGTAATGCACCCAGATAAATCACTGAACGAACCACATCTTAACTTTAATGTTTTGAACACTTACTGGACTGAAATTTATTAAATTCATTATATAGTTCTGGCATAAGACATGCAAGAGAAATATATGAAAGTTTATGTTTTGTAATCATTAGAATTGTATCATTATAGTTAGATTGCTTGGTGCATAACTTTAGTGTAAAAGGGATATCTTGATCAGACCAATGTTCAAAGTTCAAAAGTCTAACACGTAATGCTCATTAATCGCCGAGTCATTCACAAATAAACGAATAGCAAAACGATAGCATGCTGTGTGGCAACAAATTACTTCGCTCGTAAATTGATTACTTTGAACACTGTCAGGAAAATTTATTGAGGGCTCAAGAATGTATACATGCAGAGACATCTTGCATTTCTTTCAATTTCATATCGCACAGTAGTTTTAAGGAAAGCGGTACAATATGAATTACGTTCTATCTTTCTTGTTTATGACAGACAATCGTTTGGTTTCCAGTTGAGAATAAACTGGTCGGATCAGGTTATTGTTGAGAAATTATATCAAAATATTAGAGTAGAACATGTAACAGGAATTATGAAATATATAGGCCTTATTAAACGAATGATTCACGTTTTGTATGATTGTGTTTGCGAAGTGATACACAAGTATCCTGCAATATGCTGAAAAGTAATCAGGGTTAGTATAGGAACCGTTTTATATTGTCATTTTTTTTTTTGATGTTCGCAAGTTCTGCCATCAAGTTAAATGACACGGGTGATTGTTGTTTAAGAATTGTGCATTTGCAGTATACTTGTGTAGCTAAACATATTTACAAGCTGACAAACAGATAAATCATGTTGCCAACAGGAGTTGTCAAACTAGGGCGAGGATAGTGTAGAAATCCTGTGGATTTCATTGATTTTATTTCTTTGTTGAAATTATTAACTATATGCTCCCAGATATGACATGTCATATATAGGGTAAGTCGAGTTTGAAAAGCAAAGTTTAAGTTGATTTGCTCGGGTTTAGTCTGTGCAGATGGGTAATCTGAAACCAGGTTATGCGCTTTAAAGTTCGACAGTTCGTTTTCTGGCCAAAAATGGGCTGTTTATCGGGTAGGATATTTTTTAAGCGATAATCAAGGAAGTCGGACAGTCCGAACTTATGGCAGTTAGCCAGCATTTCGGCTCAGCATCTGAGGTAATTAGTCCGAAGTCGGGCAAAGATAAGAAAACAGTGACATTTTAACGGGCTGTTTTCGGGGTTTTGTCAGCTTGTACAATATGCACATTTACTTCATATTTCTACGAAAATAACTACGAGGGGAAAGCAAAAAGTTCGTGGACTTTGTCAATAAAATCAAAAGTATATATGCGATTTCTCTGAAATTACCGTATGTTTGCGATCAATTTAATACAAACAAGCATAGAAAGTTTCAGACAAATCGCTTGATAAGCATCGTTTCTATAGCAATTTGTTTGATGCGTGTTAGTGCTACCCGGAGCACGTCAAGACGTTAACGTCATTTGCCAACGGGTTTTCTGTATACGCTGGCCGAGTCAAAAGTTCCTATAAAAACATTATTTCTCATTTGACTTCAAGCAAATTTTCATATATTTATTCCCCATCCGTGAAGGATTACAGGAGAAAGTTTAAGACAAATCGCTAGAAAAATTTAGTTTTTATGACAATTTCTGCGCCAGACGCTAGGATTATACAGGTCATGCCATGACGTTAAAGTTGTTCGCGTAGAATTGTGTGCTTACTTGTTGTTTTAACAGCTATTTCGTTGTGACTAACACTTTGCACATCATTGAACATTGTTGTATGCTTCAGTCCTGATGTGTCTCTAGCTGTTTGTAACAAATCAGACGTTTCTGTAGGTTTTATTCGGAAGTCTCGCACAAATTTTATCGCTGTGCAAGTTTCCGCCATTTACCAGTAACGTCATTTTTACTAAATTTTTGCTTAGACTTGTCTTTCAAAAAGTGTCGCTGTAGCGTTGTCTTTCGAATGCGGGAACAGCAATTTCACATTTCAAGCCGAATTACATCATTATCAATATTTCCATAATTTAAGGAGATTTCGAAATGACATTTTTAAAAATATTTTCATATTTATAAACACCCAAACAGAGATTTTACGGCGTGCTCCGGGGTAGCAAACCCCACGTGTTTGTCGATGTAATTTGACCAATCAAAAATAAGATTCGACAAATAACATTTTACAAGAATGTCGACAATAGACCATTATTACACTTGTGAAAATACGAAAACAATCGGACGTCAATTATAAAAGTTATTAAGAAAGTCCACGAACTTTTTGCTTTCCCCTCGTATATTTTGAGTAGTTAAATGCAATGTTGCTTTGTGCAGGTCGTGCCTTCCTTGTTAAGTAGTTAACAGTATGAGATGCCCATGTGATTGTCCGAACAAGTATTTATCATAGCCCGTTCAAGCATCTCTGGTATTTTCGGGCAATGAGTCACTAAGACTATAAAAAGGCATCTTATGTGCAACCTGACGTTCTGAACTATTGTTTGGCATTGAAAAGTGTTCGCGTTTGGGGTTATTTTGGA